>CM061229.1:128108590-129308590 GCA_030844895.1 Ambrosia x helenae | reverse complement strand
GAGTTCGAGGGGCTTCCCAATTTTTAATTGCCTCGATCTTGGCGGGATCAACGTGTATGCCCTTCTCGTTTACCACGTGGCCTAAAAAGTGAACTTCCCGAATCCAAAAGTCACATTTCGAGAATTTAGCATAGAGCTTCTCTTTGCGTAATACTTCAAGAATTAACCGAAGGTGATTCTCGTGGTCTTCTTTCGTACGTGAATAGATCAAAATATCGTCAATGAAGACAATGACGAATTTGTCCAGGTATGGCTTACATACGCGGTTCATTAGATCCATGAAAACCGCTGGTGCGTTGGTCAAGCCGAACGGCATTACCAAAAATTCATAGTGTCCATACCGGGTTCTGAAGGCCGTTTTTGGTACATCTTCTTCTTGTATACGCAACTGGTGATAGCCTGACCTCAAATCGATCTTGGAGTAATAGCTGGAACCTTGGAGCTGATCAAATAAATCGTCGATCCTGGGGAGAGGATAGCGATTCTTGATGGTTAGCTTGTTCAGCTCCCGATAGTCGATGCACATGCGAAATGTGCCATCCTTCTTCTTCACAAATAAGACGGGAGCTCCCCAAGGTGAGAAACTCGGTCTTATAAAACCTTTGTCCAATAATTCTTGTAGCTGGCTGGACAGTTCCTGCATCTCTGATGGAGCTAGGCGGTATGGCGATCGTGCCACAGGAGCTGCTCCGGGAACGAGGTCGATGCGGAACTCGACTTGTCGAGGTGGCGGCAACCCCGGCAAATCTTCTGGAAATACATCCGGAAAATCTCTGGCGACTGGAATGTCTTCCAACTTTCGCTCGTCGGCCTTCTTGTCCACTACGTGTGCCAAGAATGCGACAAGCCCTTTTCTTAGACACTTACGAGCTTTCATGCTCGAAATAATTCTTAGTGGCGTCCCGTGTCTTTCCCCTTGAATTGAGAGAGTTTCACCGCTTGCGAGGGGAACTTGAATAACTTTATCGTTGCAAACCACAATGGCACGGTGCGCGGACAACCAATCCATGCCGACAACGGTGTCAAAACTTCCCAATACAACCGGCAATAGATCAATCCCAAACTCGTGCCCACCGAGTTCTAACTTACAATCTTTTGCTACCTCTCTCGTTTCAATAGTTTTACCATTAGCCAGTTCTATAGAGTAGGGTGTATCTAGTTTGCTAGTTTTTAAACCAAGTAGTCTTTTAAATTCAATGGATACGAAGCTAAAGTCAGCACCGGTATCAAATAATACAGAGGCATAATGACCATTTAGAGGAAACGTACCAGTGACCACATTGGGGTCTTGCCGTGCATCACCGGCTCCAATCACAAATGCCCGGCCGCGGGCCTGATTGTTGATCTTGGGGCAATCTTTCTTCCAATGATCCAACGACCCGCATGCAAAGCATGGTCTAGCCCCTCCATTTTTCGGTGCTCCAGAACGGCATTCTTCAGTCTTGTGCCCTGTGCGGTGGCACTTCCCACAAGTTAATCCATTGTTTCTCCCCTGATTTCCCTGCTTGTTACCGTTACCACGTCCCGTGGCGACATATCCCTTTCCCTTCTTGTTCGAGCTACCCGACGCTCGGTCCCTTTTTCCTTCATCCCGTTTTCTTTTCCCAAACCTCGGCCTGTTACCCTGGTCGTTCGTCACAACAGCTGAGTTTGATCCCTGATTCTTGGCCTCGACACTGCTTGCCTCAGAAATTTTTAACCCTGAAACCTGGCGGATCAGTGTACCCATGCGTATGGCATCTTCGGTGAGACTGAGCGCAAGATCAATAGCCGCGCGCATGGTCGTAGGTTTAGAAGCAGTGACCATGCTGCGTATTTGCGGTGCTAGGCCGAACAAATAGCGCTCAATTTTGTTGTTCTCCGGGTAACCAATCGTGGCACCAATCTGGCAAGATCGTGGAATCGAGA
Organism: Ambrosia x helenae; assembly: GCA_030844895.1. Taxonomy (NCBI): domain Eukaryota; kingdom Viridiplantae; phylum Streptophyta; class Magnoliopsida; order Asterales; family Asteraceae; genus Ambrosia; species Ambrosia x helenae. The sequence continues at coordinate 129,306,682 of CM061229.1, read as the reverse complement.
CGTGTATCCAGTAACGTCTGCTCCCACCATAGTGAGGTTCCAAAACTCAGTTTCCAATTTCTGTACCTCACTCGCGGACGGTACTCAGCAATCATCAGTTCCTTCAGTTCTGCCCACGACAGAGAGTAAGCAGTGTCATCACCCAAAGACTGCACTTGACCATTCCACCATGTCAGCGCTTGGTCCAAGAACAGATTGGTGGAGTACATAACCGACTGACGCGGGGTACACCCACTGATGCGAATAACAGCCTCGGTCTTTTCAAACCATTTGACCAGACCAACTGATCCTTCCGTGCCGTTGAAATTGAGCGGCTTGCAGTCGAGAAAGGCTTTGAAGGTGCAGCCACGCTCTCGCGAGGCCGTTTCCGCATTAATAAAGTTGTATGTTATTACGGGATAGGAGGTTTAGGATATTCTCCCATTGCTTTATCAATTACTTTCAACTTCTTACCAGTGGGGGAGGTTTCCTGTCGGTCACTCCCAGTCAAGTCGCGAGATCTTTCGGAGCGTGCAGCTTCGTGCTCCGCGATCGCGCGGGCTATGCGTTCAGATATCATGGTTTCGAGTTCGGCTGGTGTTGCGGGCAGTCCGTCTGCTCCGCTATTGCTTCTAGTGGCCGGTGCCATTTCTCTTCAATAATAATTATCAAAGGTTAATTTGGCATACATTTATACAATACAAAGCATAAATAACAAACCAAAGCATGAACACGATAATCAACACCATGTCATCACACAACATACCAACACATCATACAAAAATAAATAGTAATCAACACAACATCACCACACAAATATATACAAACCACAACATATGGAGTAAGCAATAATAATTATAGACAACAACATATTTCACCATAATAATAAGATTTTTCATTAATTTCAATAATACTAGTACAATGCTTGTTCATAATACAAAATGGAGAATACATTTCTCATACAATACATTGTTTTTGAAATAAATAAAACATCATATCATGTGCCGTAATATCCGTACGGCTAGGCAAAATGCAGACGAGTGTCATAACCCGTGCTGTACTACCATACTGCAGCTACTATGTACATAAACTGGTGGGTCTTCTGTGCATCCCTGATACATCCTACTGTGGCGGCGGTGGCGGGTACTGGTACTGCGGCGCGTGCGTACTGATCGTCATACTAATCTTCATGATACGCTCGTACAAGAAATGTCGATGCGCGAAGTGCGCATCCCCTGTGATACCGCACTGAGCGTCCAGGCTCAGCAACTCCTCCGCGTAATGCGCCAAAGCATCCCGCGCATCTATCATCCTCGTCCACATCAGACGTGTCTGATGCTCCACCTGTGTTACGGTGCGCTGCACCGTGTCTGCGAGAGTCTGAAAGTCCCGCTCTAGAGTGATGGCAGTGGACCATGCTGGTCCAGACAAGGGTGTCATCCTGGGTGGCTGGGATGGTCCGGGTATATCTGGGTGTGTGGATGGGAATGGCCCGAAGGGGGCTGGTATCGGTATGTGTGGCAGTAATGGAGTGAAACCTGGTGGCCTGATGGAAAAGTGGGGTGGCATCATATAAGGGTCCCCTGCACCCAGAGGGTACGGTGCAGGTGTCATGCTCGGAATGGTGGGGATGGGTAAAGTCATGGCTACTGGGGGCGGTGGCATAGGCTCGGCTAGTGGGGCTACTAACGGCTCCGAGACAGTGGCCCACTCTGGAGTGGATACCACAACAGTGGGGGTAGGAGGGCTCGCGGTGGCAAAAGCTGCCATGCCTGCCCTGCGTAGCTCAGAGCTATCAGCGGGGCTACCCTCGAGTATATGTGCTGCTGGTCCCTCCTGTGGTACGGGCTCGAGTGGTGCTGGTGGGGGTATGGGATCAGCAGGTGCATCCTCTAACATTGGAGCCACTGGCTCCTCCGGAACAGCTGGAATCTCTGGTACCAGCATGTGCTCTACCGACGCTACGGACTCGTCGTCAGAGTCATCGGATATCCACCCATTCCTCCCGCGAGAGATTGGCATGAGCCTCATGCCTGGAGGGATGTGGATGTGGGGTAAGGGTGCTGGCTCGTGCTCCACGTGAGCCTGTCGGTCGAATGGAGACTCTACTGTCTCCGAATGGGCTGGGATCGGCCGGGACGGTCCGGCACAGCCCTCAGGAAAATCCCTAATAGCTCGAATGGGGCGTGGGGCTATCGGTGCGGCCGGTACAATGGGTAGTGGCGCGTCGACCACAGCGGGTGCCCAATCAGGATCCTCGCTAGGATCCGTCTCATCCGAGTCGTCATCCGAACCTCCGTCGGTGTTCATCTCTACGTCTTCGTCCTCTGCGTCAAGTACTACCAGCTCTACTGGCTCAGGCGGTGGCGCAGGAATGATCTGGATGCTGCTATCGATACTGGGCGCTATACTACCAGCGTCGGACATCCTGGCAAAAGAACCGTACATGTATATATATGAATTAATTTAAATTAGACAGTTAGGGCGTACATTATCAGTATCCTTTCTAACCTCTAATACTACGTTAATGCATAACGATACCCCTGGCTAGCTTGGTCGGAATCTCCTCATGCCCAATGCTTTCTTGAAAAATTACTTTAGTGTCTTTCTATATTTTTCTTTTGAAAACTTTATCTTTTAAACCAATTCCGGTTATAGTCTAGTTTTTTTTAAAGAAAATACTCTAGTTCGCTATAACCTTGGCTCTGATACCACCTTCTGTCACACCACGACAATGGCGGAAACACGTGGTGCGACGGTTCAAAAGCATAAAGTCAAGGTTATCGCTAAACACAAGTAATTTAAGAAAATGGGTCATTTATTATGACGTCAAATCTTGTTCAAACATTACACAAAAGTTAATTGTTTTTAAGATAATCATAGAGGTTTCTCCTATATATCCCAAATGCCTTGGGAAATAAAAGTGAAACCCCGCAAAAGTTCGACGTCGCATTGGAAGATTCCTTGACCCAACTTGCCCGGTGCTCCTTCATCTAGTTACCTGAAAGATATGTTTAAAAGTTTCGTCAATATAAAATATATTGGTGAGTTCACAGGTTTTTAGTTTCCAAAACTTGAATACTTGGGAAATACCATGTTATGACAATGTATAGGAGTTGCAAATTCCTATAACTCTACTTGAGACTATAATCAAACCAAGACGTGTAAATAAATATCCCCCGCTCCAAGTCGTTACTCGGTTTCCCACGACTTAAGTTCAGAATATATGCACCTATCATGAATTCTACATCTATATAAGTCAAAGTCAAACTGTAACATATTTTAAATTATGTAAAGATGATTATATGTTGAATGTTATCCTTTTAATACGGTATTATGTTTAATATGGTTTATTCTTTTTATTTTTTAACTTTTTAACTAAATGTTTTTTAACTAAGATTGATTATGTTTAATTTATTTACTTTTTTCGTGATTTGAGTTTTCTTCTTTTATGATCTTTTATTAAATCATATTAAATTTTTCAACCCCGGGACCTTCCCGGGGTAATCAGCTAGTGCATTAATATTGTGTTTCTAATCCAAATGAGAGTTTTAGATGATACGACCGCTACAACTCGGGTATTTTGTATATGTTGGTTGCTTTTATTATTAGTTAGTTTGATAAAAATTGGTAGAGATATTAATGTTTGGTGGTATGTTAATTAGGGTTGGGTTATTCTACAAAGCCTACAAAAAATGAGAAGGGTGAGAAGCCACTAGAAAATGACATGTGTCCAAAGGATTAACAAGTGGGAGGGGTAATTTTGTCAAAAACATATGCACATGCAAGTCACATGCCATTTCCACCTTCATTTTTAAATGCCCGTAACTTTTTTATACGTCATCCTTTTTAAAAAAAATTACACCATAAAATTGAGCGTCTTTTTATCTTTAATATGAGTACCATATTGCTATACTTTTGAAAAAAAAATTCAAAACCCACTTGCGTAAGACACAATGGAATGTAAAACACAATGAACACCAATTAAATATAGGGTATAAAACACAATCAAGAGCCTAGTAAAACACAATGGACGATATACTAAAGATACAATGAATAGAAGACTAAAACACAATGAATATTTTTGAAAAAAAAAAGTTGAAAACCAGTTGCATAAGACACAATGGATGACATACGAAAGACACAATGAACAAAAGACTAACATACAATGAATACTTTTGAAAAAAAAAGTTAAAAACCCAATTGTGTAAAATCCAATGGACGACATAATAAAGACACAATGAACAGAAGATTAAAACACAATGAATACTTTTGTAAAAAAAGTTGAAAACCCAGTTGCGTAAGACACAATGGAGATAATGTAAAACACAATGAGTACCAATTAAATATGCAATGAACAATAGGGTATAAAACACAATGAACAGTCTAATAAAACACAATGGACGACATTCTAAAGACACAATGAACAGAAGACTAAAACACAATGAATAATAGACTTAAACACAATGAACAACATAATAAAACACAATGTACACCTAAATACAAAACTCATTTGCGTAAAACACAATTAAAATCATACTAAAAACACAATGGACAAAGTTAAATCATGTGTAGACTAAAAAAACATAAATAACATATTTATAAAGCACACATGCATACTATAACACAATGAACGTGCAGAAGACACAACGGAGAAAAAAAAAACCCATTTAGCACGAATTTTTTTTTTTCAATTTTAATGTAGCAATGTGGTACTCATATTAAAGATAAAAAAACGCTCGTTAATATGGTGAAATTTTTTTGAAAAAAAAATGTCGTATGAAAAAGTTATAGACGTTTTAAAATGATGGGGGGAATTGTGTCACACCACGACAATGGCGGAAACACGTGGTGCGACGGTTCAAAAGCATAAAGTCAAGGTTATCGCTAAACACAAGTAATTTAAGAAAATGGGTCATTTATTATGACGTCAAATCTTGTTCAAACATTACACAAAAGTTAATTGTTTTTAAGATAATCATAGAGGTTTCTCCTATATATCCCAAATGCCTTGGGAAATAAAAGTGAAACCCCGCAAAAGTTCGACGTCGCATTGGAAGATTCCTTGACCCAACTTGCCCGGTGCTCCTTCATCTAGTTACCTGAAAGATATGTTTAAAAGTTTCGTCAATATAAAATATATTGGTGAGTTCACAGGTTTTTAGTTTCCAAAACTTGAATACTTGGGAAATACCATGTTATGACAATGTATAGGAGTTGCAAATTCCTATAACTCTACTTGAGACTATAATCAAACCAAGACGTGTAAATAAATATGCCCCGCTCCAAGTCGTTACTCGGTTTCCCACGACTTAAGTTCAGAATATATGCACCCCAGGCATAACCTAATGCATAATCGACGCTATCGATTAGGGGTGGGCCTTGTCAGGCACCAATAGTACTATTCAAATATTCCACCGGTTTCATTTCCCTGAACAAATGATTATAGAGGCGAGGACTCAACCCCGAGTGGCGGTCACACCTCAAGTAATAAATCCGTCAAACATTTTCCCTAACATATCTTTCCCCCGGAAAACGTAAAAATAGTTTAAAATGGGGCCGTGAAACTCGCCTGAAACTCTGTCTGGAATACTAGGCGGATAGCAAAGATGGTCTCGCACCTACAAACGTCCTAGACGTATAAGTCACTATTCCTATAGTGCATGTGCCTTGGCAAGTTGTACACCCAACTCCCGACCACAAGTTGTTCCAAATCCCGTTTAATTAAGCGCGTATCCTAGGTTTTGTTGGCGTTACATTACCCTTTGTACTACAAGTTATACATTACTCTTGTTAATATTTCCATAACTTGTATCTTATTATCATCGACTCGACTTCACTTAACATATAATTATTTTCCCATTTAAATAATTATACTTAAGATCGCATCGCTCGATATAATATATATTTCAATGCTCGACCCGACTCACTTTGCCACACATTTGTTTTCCCATTTAAACAAATATGCTAAGATCTTGTCGTTCGATTGTATATTCTTAACACCCGATTCAACTCACCATACCGTATATTTATTTTCCCATTCAAATAAATATACTAGGATCTCGTTGGTACGGCATACACATATATATATCTTTGTCTTCTCGTTGCGGCTTTCCTTCCCATATATCTACTTTCCCATTAAGTAGATATACCAGAATTTTGCCGCGACGAGCGTACATATATATAAATGTGTAGTTTTTCTTGTTAAGTATATACGTTTGTTTTAACGTCTTATTTGTTTATGTCATGTGTTTTCTCCCACGAATTAATTCTTCCAACACTTAGGAAAGTGTTTATTTGTTTTCACCCATAATGTATATATATTTTACTTCTTAAAATATATATTTTTCTTATCTTGCCGCAATGGCATTTTTCTCATGTTTGTCCGTGTACGGTTCGTTAACGCGTCTTAGTTCGATATCTTAACTCGATTTGTTAATTTTTCCAGGTTTTTCCCAACATGTATTTTATGGAAATATTATCCATATTTCTTCCTCTTTTCACATGTTACTTGGATGGTTTAAAATACTTATGTATTTTTAACCCAACTTGTTAACTTAACTACAAAAATGTTTCCAACACTTTTATATTCCCATTTATATAAAAGTATTCATTTTTGTATAAGTTTCCCAAGTTTGTTTAATATTTTTATAAACTCTCTATTTTATAAAAATCCTTGTGTTAAAACCCTTTATATTTTTATAACTTTCAAAAATACACTTTTATACAAAATACCCAAGTATTTCTACTAGTATTTACAAAAATCATCCTTAGACTTTATTACTTACATTTTTGACACCAAACTTTCCATACTTGTATTTTTGGACTAATAGTTTCTAAAATATCCATTTTAGTCCTCTAACTTTCAAAGTTACAACTTTAGTCCCTTAACTTCCAAAAGTTGCATTTTTCCACTCTAACTTCCAAAGTTAACATTTTTCACTCAAAATAGTAGACTTTGAAGATTCAACTTTTTATTGGTAAGTTATTTTTGTATCAAAACACTTTTGTTAGTCTTAGATTTCATATGGAAGACTACTTATGTGTGTGTTTTATGTATTTGTCCATTTTAACAAAATATCATTCATCTAAGTGAGCTAACTTTAATTTTCCATCTTCTTTATTTATGAACTTCTAATATGTTTTACCACATATTATACCATGTAAGATCATAATAAGATGATTTAAAGTTACTTTTAACATATTCAAGTTCATTCCATAATTTTAACCAAAACATCATCCTACTTAGTCTTAAGTGTAAACTTTACATATTTTCAAGATTAATACATCATCATCAACAAATCCATGTTTTATTTTCATATCTTTAATCTTCCATTTTACACATGTAAAACCTATTAAAGATTATGTTCAAACCTCTTTTTAAACCCTTCATGTACAACTTGCTACTAGGAACACATACATGAATAATAATAATCAAAAACAAGATTAAGAATGCTTACTACTAGCACAAGGCTAGGGAAGACAAACACCTTGGATTTGAGAGGGGTTTAGTGTGTTCTTCCAAGTGGTTTAGCTCCAAGCTCTTGAAACACACAATAAGGGTTTGGATGATGGATTGTTTTAAGTGTTTTGGAGATGTAAAAACTTGTAAGAATGAGGTATGGGGAAGGGGTAAAACTCACGGCCAAATGGAGAAAAGAAGAAGAGTTGTTTTGCTTTGTTATCCAACTCTCTAACACATGTTTATATATAATTATCACATGTAATCATGCTAAAGATTCAAGAGATCTTATGGAGGATTGTATGTGTGCTTGGGAGATTTTGAAAATATGATAAGTGTGTGTGTGTGTAAGAGCCGTGTATGTATGTATGTAAGTAGGAGGTTACTTGCAAATCTTGGCAAATCCTTATGATCACTCATAATCTCTATATACAAGACTTCACAAGGCATGCATCCACTAGTGTTATGATGGTTTAGAGTTGTGTCTTGGATTTACTTGGCCTTTGGCCGAAATTTTGATCAAGGGGGGACAAGATTTGGGCTACTTTTGTACTAGTGTTTCTTACACACTTTATCTTACACATTTGTCTTATGCATGCATGCTTTACATCTTTAGTTTTCTAGGTTATAATTAATATTTACAAGACATGGTTATAACAAGGCCCTTAGGCCGGCCCCAAGTGGGTTTAAGTGGGGTCCACAACTTCAAATATTTACCCATTGTTTGTTATGTTTAATCCCCCGTCGTTCGGGTGTCGTTCGGGTATTTTTCGGGTTTTAATCACGCGTTATCCGGACATTAAAAATACCTTTAATAACCCTTAAATATAGTCTATTTTAAGCGTTGATTGGTTATTTAGGCCTTTGCCGGGTGAAATTATGAGTTATACGCGTATCGGGTGCGGTACGCGCATTTTATTCGTTACCGGGAGATTTGTACAAGACGTTTTCATTTATGGTTTTGGAGTTCCAAAACTCATTATATCTTATGAAAATACCCTTTATTTTATATCCTGGGTGTCCGGGATCCGTTTCGTTTATTTAATTATTACCGGGTAATTGCCAACGTCCATACCGGATAGCTTACTTACACATGATCCAATCATGCTTTACCATTAAACGTATGCATTCCTATGCACTATTTGGAAATTGCTATCCCCTAAGGCCTTGATAATTAAATTACACATAATTGCATTTAATTACGTTAATCATATATTAATTAATTTGTACGGAATTACCTTATTTTTGCCGGTTGTTACAAATTGACATGTGCATTGCATGTGGAGAGAGAAAGTCAACAAATGTTGTTTTCCTTTTATGCCCTTTCTCTAATTTATTATTTATTTTTTTCAAACAAACTAATCTCAACCCTTCAAATATATGATCAATGGATCACAATCCTTCTCACCCTTCCTAGAAAAAGTATCTTGTGTATTTGATCCTAACCCTATATAAATAAATATGGTTAATTAATTTTGATATTTTTGTAGAGTTATTTTAAAGATATGTTTAAGAACCCGGAATTGCCTTTAGTGGCGACTTTTGGGAGCAACTTTGTGTGGTAGTTGGATACCATATACTGTCTTGTCTCGTGAAGGTGAGCGGTTGTTTCAATTCATACGCCCTCGGGGCGCTTTCTTTAGCGAATCATTCTTTCAAATTTGCCCATATCTCTTGTGCAATGTTTGTATATCTTAACATAATCATCGGTTTTCTTTGGGGTAGTGTCGGCCATGATGTCAGTGTTTGAAGGTGGTGACGATTGTGTTTTGATCTTAGGGTTATAAGTTTTAATCTTGCTTTGATACCACTAGTATGGAACCCGCGCGTTGCGGCGGGGTCGACAATACAAGGCGGGAACATAATTCAAACCTTAAAACGATAAAAACAATCATATGTAGGTTGTATATATTTATATATAAAGGCACTCGCGCTTAACGGCAGGGAAGTTTCTAACATTAATTAGGATAGTTACATGAGACCATGTTACGTTTTATATACATATTGACAAAAAAATATGTGGATAAGTCTTTAGTTTACACTAAATGGAGGATCAGAAATTCTCTTTCAAAATGTGTAAAAGTTGTATAAGAAAAAAAGAATTATACTAAAACAATAAAAAAACATTTTTGATACGTACAACATATATAGGTGCTTGGATGTGCTCTTTAAGTTGGTATTGCAACTTGAAGTCACTACAAGACAATATGACCAATCAAATCCAATAGTTTATTGAAACTAATTGTTAAGATTATTCATTATTGTCTAACCAAATGTTAGTTTAACCATCTATTTATGATTCTAATTATTCAAGTTGGTATATTAAACCCAGTTAATTTCCATTCTATCATAAATGATTTGAGCTGCCGATTTAGTAATAACTTATTGTTTTGGCTTTAAGACTATGCCTGCATTTTCACTCTTCGCCCTTACCCTAATTTCAGCCTTCAAATAAGATATCCCTGAAAAATGGGAAAAAAATTGCATACTCTTTAAACCTTTTAAATATATAAAGGCATGAGATTGAGAATTAAAAGGGGGGGGATGAAAGGAATTTGTAGTATTGAATTAGATCTTTATAATGAGGGTTACATATTTAAAGGGGTAGAAATTGTGTATAAGACAATTATACTATTGGCATATTGACATTAAAGGTTGTACACAAGGGTATAAATGGAAGAAATGAGGTAAAAATTTAGAGATTACACTTGAGACTTTTGGAATGCCATCTTAACTTTGCCAAGTTGGACATCTTTGCTCATTACTCCCTCTTTATAATATAGCAGAGATAAAGATTCTGATAATTAGAGAATTCTCTATGGTATCATTTATTCATAACTAGTAGTATTTTAACCGGCGCGTTGCGCCGGTCGCAAAATCGTTAGGAAGAGATACACTTCATTTTTCTTAAATAAAAATGGTAAATGTAAAACACATCAGACCCACATGATAAAAATGAAATTTAGCGGAGAAAATAATCATATACCTAGCCATGGATTTAGCCAAAAAAAATTAGAATAAATCATTACATTTTGTACACCTTCTATAGTTGAAAGTTACTTGTAACATAATAAAATAATAGGACAATTCATTAGTTATCAACGGTAATCATCTCAATGCGAATTCGATTAAATGTTGTTCTATTCAATTCGAATTCGTATTCGAATAAAAATCATAATTCGAATTCGATTCGAATTCGTTTAGATACTCGAATTCGAATAAATTCCTTGTAGTTGTTATAAGGTTAATAAATAATCAGTATGTTAAATAATCAGTATGTTAATAGTTAAGCTATCTGATATTCATTAGCTGATAATAACATTATTTTGTCCGATTTCTAGGTTGTTGCACAGAATCATTGGAAAGAGGAATCCTAGGGTAATCGGCCTCAGGCAAGCATCATCGGCCGAGAGCAGGTATGTGACGGTGGAGGTTTGTCGTGGCTCCTGCAGAGGCGGTGATAACTTTCCTACTTCTTATGTTCTCTCTCTTAAATGTTGATGATAAGGATGATGATAGATCTTTATAAAGGGACAGAAATAATAGAAAAATTACAAGTATGCCATAAAACACTGTTCAATAAGTTTGTACATAAACAGATCTAAATTCTCTTTCTCTCATGAATTCAGCAAATACCTCATTCTACTATGTCACAATATGTCAATATCCTTCACTATGTTCTTCCCATGCCACCACTAGGGATGAGCATTCAAGCCCGAATACCGATCCCGATACCGTACCGAACCGATACCGAACCGAGGGGTTTTGGGATCGGTATCGGTATCCATATTTATGGATTTTCGGTTTCGGTATTATCGGTATAGGTACGGGATCGGTACGGTATCGGTATTTTAAGGCAAAATACCGATACCATACCGGTACCGTACCGATACCGAACCGATACCGTACCGTATGTGTTCGGTATCGGGATCGGTATTGGGTTTTTGGACTTTTCGGTATCGGTATTGTCGGGATCGGTATCGGTATCGGTTCGGTACCGATCCCGTCCCGAGCTCATCCCTAGCCACCACTAACCTGGAATACATGAATGAAATACTCAAATAAAGAGCAATGCAAAAAAATATTAAATGTGTTCACCCTCTCCTCAAAACATAGGCAAAAGAAACTTAGGAACAAAGGAAGAATTAATCAGGTTGTTAGCACAGATTTCACTTCATTAGCTGATTATAACATAAGGTCACTTAATCACTTATATTTGGCCCTGCAGACTAAAGTTTTCAATCTGTCATTCTGTCCAACATAAAGAAGAAAAAGATCAACAAAATAAAATCAAAGAGAAATGTGAATCTTTCACAACAAAGAAAAAAAATGGCCTTATAGGTATTATAGAATTTATGCACTCATTCAATCAAACGATGTGAATGAAAGTTAAAATATCAAACATTCTAAAAATAGGTTCAGAACCTCATATTCTTGTTCAAACAATATTAAAAAAATCAAATCAAGTGGTGCATTAGAGGAAAGAGAAGAGGTTGAAAATGCCAAACGATGACTTTTATTAATTTGACAAGAATTACAATTTTCATTAAAACTTGAATTAAGAGAAATAAACGATGACAATAACTTGAAAACTTTATTGTGCGGATGCCCAAAACGATGATGCCAAGTGGTGGAGTTGATACTTTGCATGGTGAAGACCAATGGGGGAGATGAGGAGGTCGAGCGAAGCTCATACATTCCTTTGGTTGCCATTCCCTTGAGGATTTAGAGTTTGGAGGCCTGATCCTTAATGACAAAAATAGAAGAGTAAAATTTCATAGAAAGATTATTATCATAACATAATTTAGATATGGAGATAATGTTTTTAGATATGGAAGGAACGTATAGCACATGTTTAAGAGTAAGAGGTGTGTTAGGAGTATTAATGATAAGGAAACCAATATGAGTGATTTTAAGGCACGAACCATCTCCGATGACGAGTTCCTCCGTTCCATCATATGGAGCATGAAAGGAGAGGTTGTTCAAATCATTTGTAACATGGTGAGAAGCACCACTGTCAAAGATCCAGTTGGTAGAGCTTCCACCATTTGTGTTCATCATGTTTACTTGTGCATTCCTAGCCTGCGAGCCACGGTTATAAGCAGGAATGGAAATCGCAGGATGTACCTGTTTAAAAGTAGGGCAGTTTGTAAGAGAGTGACCCTTTAGATGACACTATTGAGTATTGACATTTTCCAAGGTAGGGGCGTTGACCATTGTTGATGGTCGGTGTGGGTAGTAAGCCCGAAGAGTTGTTATGTTGTTGTCTGTTTTGTGAAACAGATTGAGAACCTTGTTTGTGTGCCCATAATTTCCCTTGGTTTTTGTTTTGAGCATAGAATACGGAGGCCGGTTGATGTACGCCATTGGATGCGGTTTGTTGTAATAAGGACAACTCTTGATTTATAAGCTTCTCATGTAATTCATTAAAAGATATGGTGGAGTCTCTGCCATGAACCGAATCTAGAATGGGTTTATATGTTGTTTGATCGAGTCCATTTAGAATGGCATCGATCACGTCTTCATCATCCATCTTCTTGCCTAGTATAGCTAGTTCATCAGTAATTGTTTTGATCTCTTGCATATATTCAGTTATGGATTGAGTTGGGGTTTTGGAGATTTGTTTGAGGCGATACTTTAGTTGTTTGATGTGGCCTCGGCTAGGAGAGGCGTATGTTTTGGCCAAGGTCTGCAATGCCTCATGAGATGAGACAGCACCAGTGACGAGTGGGACAATTGTCGGAGATAAGCTTCCGACTAGTGCCCCGAAGAGTAACCTGTCTTGGCGGAACCATTTGGAAAAATCCTTGTGAGGAATTTCGGTCGCGTCTTCGGCAATGGTGGGCTTGGGTGCAGGGTGAGAGCCATCTATAAACTTGAATAAATCAAGGCCATAGAGCAGTGCTTCAACCTGAGTTTTCCAGGCCAAGTAGTTTGAGGATGTGAGTTTTAGTGTGGCAGGTAATGTGATGACAGTAAGGTCATTCATTAAAGGGTTAATAAGGAGGTTGTTGTCGGACATGTTTGGTGGTGGTGAGGTTTGAACGGAGGGGAGGGGAAGGAGAACGAGATGTATTTGTGGAGGAGGTGTTAGAGCCTTGCTCTGATACCATATAATGGTTAACAGAAACTCACAAGAATGATATTCAATTTGATGATTCTGACATTGAGGTTGATGAATATAAATACAAGTTACAGGAGCTATTCTAGGAGGAAAATAAGCTAACCTATATTGACCAAGATACAAACGAATACTTTACATATATACAATCACAACTAAGAAGGAAAGGCTATATTGTAGGCAATGATAATGTCATTCCTTAACAAATAACACTTCCCAAAAAATAATTAGGGTTTATAGTAACTGAAACTGAAACACAAATCCAAACACTTAAAAGATGGGGTTTTAGTATTTTACCTTAGTTTCCACTTTCCAGAGAAACACATATGTGCCTAATATATGTAGTTATCAACGAATTCCAATTAGAATTGAGTTCGCCTAGGATAAATTAAAATTACCGAACCACACATTAATAATAGTACCTCAAAACGGAAATAATAAAACTTGGGACTCTTAACACAACCCTTTCCCTCGCTGATGCCGCAGCCTTCAGTATCCTCACCCTTCAATTCAACCCTGTCTGCCACGTGTTAAAAAAACTATCTGTTGGAAATTTTTTTTTGCAAAAAAACCGTTTAGCCCGGGATTCGATCCTGTACCATCCCAATACGAAGCACACCGTTTCACCACCGAGCTACTGCCATAACATCTTATCAGATTTAATAACTTTTCATACTTATTCGCAAAAAACCTATAATGAGAATCACTGTTCAAAACGTTTGATAATTAATATAGTGTAATGATAAAATACTAGAGTATATAAGGAGTTTACAATGAGATAAATAAGGGAAGTTATGGTTAGAAAATAGGCAGAAAAGCATGAAATTTAATATAAAGGGGTACCTTACTCTCATTATTTGCTTATCTACTTTAATTAGTTATTTTTTAGTTGCAACTCAATTGTGATGTTGGTAATGGCACATTGTGCTAGAGGCAATTTTGTCAAATGGTTGGTATGTTTAAGCAAATTCATACCCTCTTTTTGACATACATAAAATCATCTCACTTTTTTCCTTACAAAACCTGCAGTTTTACAATGATATGATTGAAGATGAAAACCCTGATTGTTGCATAGCTAAACCTATTAAAATCCTTGAAGCATCACTTAAAGATTTGGAGATTCAAAGCAGTGATGTCTCTGTAAAGAATGGATCAAGCGAATCGCAGAATTATTTTCTTATGAACGCGAATATATCATATTCACTTAGTTTCATTTATCCAAAACACAATAGTTGACCACATAACTAACAAACAATTAAACAAACTATGAATACCATCTTCTGAATGCAAGTAACCATCAACAAACTTGTTAAGTAACAAATAACATATAGCAACCAGCATCTTCCAAGTGATATAAAAATATGACTATTCGCCTCAAAAATGAGAATCATCTCATCAAATGAAAATTGAGCATTAACTATCAACTCTCATGAAGTTTAATCTTCATCATCTTGTGGCATGTCGTCTCCTTCGCCTGTCCCATAATCGACCCATGGTAGTATAGACTCAAACAAAGCTGCCAACGCATTTTGGTCTGCAGCCTCAAGCCGTACAACACCACCACCGTTTTCTTGGTTATGGTTAGCATCATTATTATGCATTTCTAACAACCTTGGATCAACCATAAAATTTTGCAAATTTTCTGGTGGGATGGTTGGTGTTGAATCCGAAAAATCAGATACCATCAAATGTGAATACCTGCAAAACAATAATAAATATTAATAATCATCACTTTTGGCATATATAATCAAGAACTAGATAGCTCAAAATTAAAAAAAGGGCCTACTCACTCGTTCTTATTGGATGCGAATGCTTCTTCTCTCACACATGCCCAATCCTGAGCTTCACTTTGATTAATTTCCATCTTCTCAATCACTGATAGCGTTGTTTCTTTTAAAAAGTTATGCAGCTCGGGGAGTCTCCATATAATATAACTCTTTTCAACGTATATATTAATCAAGTGATCCAATGATTCACTTCCTGTTTCTTCTTTTTCGAAAAAACTATGGTTGACTATCTTTGACCATACCTGTTCTTTCAGAGGAGCTTTGACCACCAACTTCTTTACAACCGACGGATGAAGCATTAAAGCCTGTTTCATGAGATCACTCGAAGTAGCCTTCGTTTCTGTTTCTTTCGAATGTTCTTCACGTTCAAGATAAAACCGACATATTGCAAGAGAATATGAAAAGTTTGGATATAACCACATTGAATTATCACTATTATATTCTTCAGAAAACCTCTCTAACCATTTATACTCCTCGGCTCTTAACGAGAAATAATCAATGCAAAACAGAGCACCCATTGGATCATCTGAATCAAGAGAGATCAATAATTTGCACAGCTCAAGTGCAGAGCGATGGCAACCACGTCTATCCATGTTTTTCATGTGAGCAAAAAGTGTAGTGAAAAACGGTTTATTTGTGTCGTGTTCATATTTCAGTTGACAGTTACCCTGTAAAGGGGTGAATAAAGGGTGCCATGCACATTCTAAGGCGTATAAAGCTTTTGCAGTTGCATCTGCTGACATTTGAAGTTCACCAGAAAACTTGAAGTAATCGGCTAGAGTTATGAGTGAATCTATATGATAAGGATGGTGTAACAGAATACTCGCTATGGTATTAAGATCGTGTGATGATTTGGCAGCTTCAAATTGTCTTTGAGCCGAACTGTAGGTAGATGAATGCACATACCTAATGAAATGACACGTTGGCACCAAAAGTAAAGGTCAGATTACAAAAATACGCACCAAAGAAAATACGGATATAACAAAAAAAATCTTGCCTGAAGTAATTGCATCCATTTTTGTTTTCAAGTAGCTCCATAGATAGCGATCCATCCCATCGAGGCCAATGTTCTGAAGGAGATATAATAATTGTTTTTTTATATTTTTGAATTACACGTCTCCTTGGACGAGTCTGTCTAGAACTTCCTGCTTGATTACTTTTTTCAAATGAATTAACTACTTTTGACCCGAATATTCTCCTTAACTCATTATCCGCACTGAGAAATTTCGGATCCACTTGCAGTATGTTTGTTGTGCATCTTTTCCCTGCGCCATTCACACTTTCCGGTTTCCCATTTGAAGGCTGATGTTGACCACGAGACGAATCAACTCCAAAAGATAATTCTTTTAACATAGAATCTAACGAGTCCACATCGTCTGTATTTGAAGACAACTCCTTCACTTTGTTTTTCTTCTTTTTCTTTTTCTTTGACTTTTTATTTGGTGGTGCGGCATTGGTAGCAATGTTTTTGTTAACATCGTCTTCTTTTTTCACTTTAGAGGATGTTTCAACATCACTGGGCTCACTTTCCTGCAATTGATATTGTTGAAAAAAAGATTTAACAAGATGTAACAAATCCCTTCTTGTAACATATGAGTTTAATAATATGTAATATGAAGTAATCAAGAACCATTGATGCGAAGAACATGAACATGAACATAAAACGAAGAACATCTCCAAATATGTTCTTTAAACAATATAACATAGGCATGTTCATACTAAAATAAACCTAACAATTCTAGAACTAGTAATCTGTTTCTAATATAACGAAATAAAACAAGATAAAATAAGAAAACCAGCTAAAATACTATTAGGTAGCCTTTTTTTTCCAAGACATATCTTTATGTCATGTTTTGTTGATCATACCAAACTTGATATGCATGCTATTTAACAAGTTAATAACTTGAATTACACAATTACAAACGTATTTATAAAGCTTGTGAAGAGAACCAACATGTTTTCGTTCCCCTGGCTTTTGATACCTTCGGCTCCCTCGCCCCAGAAGCTATCTGCTTCTTGACTAGGGTCCAACGGGTTATTCATAGTAATGCCTCTACTCCATAGGGGCAAGGGTTCGTTTTTAGTAGATTAGAGTTTGCCATTCAGAAATGTGCGGCGGCGCCGCTTTTTGCCCGCTTGCAATCTATCTTGATGTAATTTTTACGTTTTGAAGAATAAATGAAAAGACAACATATTAGTAGTATTTATAATCCGAAACTTAATGAAAAATATAACTTGAATTACACAACTACAAACAACATGATTCTTTATTCACATGAAACCTTGTAATTTCGTCTATGTGATTACTATTCTTGATCACTTTATACTCTATAATATTTAACAATAGTTTACTAGGGTTTATCCGTCCTGCATCAATTGAAAGTTTTGAACTGGGCAGAGTCCTTAATTGGGACAGAAAAACAAGCAATAAAGAATAATTAGTTGCAAAAATTAATACTTTATATAGCTATTGTCACACAAGAACCCTATCCACCGAAAAGATATGAAAACAGAAGCACCAAATAATAATACAAATTCAACTATTAAAGAAAACACAGCTAAAATAATAATGGGTTTAAAGGAACCTGGTCCTGGTCTTGGTCGTTAAGGAGATCGAAGGGATTAGAAAAGGGTCGAGGTGAATCAGGGGGCGATTCTAACTCATCAACAGCAGACAAATGGTTGGTTGCTGAATCTTGTTGTTGGTTGAGGACCTTCCTTAAAGCTCTAGCTGACATCGTTAATGTTTAATGTTATTGGTTTGGGTTCTCTCTCTCTCACACAAGAGCCGACCTTTTATTTGTGAATCCCTGACCTTCAAAGAACTAAACTACTTTTCAGTATACCCCCTTAGTGATTTACAAACTCTTGTAAATTGCACCTTGCTTTTGAAATTTATTATTTTACACGTAACTTTATTTTATTTTTATTTTTTTTAAATGCAAGTAAACGGATGTGGGTCAAATTTGTCATAATCATTTTGTAATTTATAGCTATATGGTTAAATTCTTTGTTCAAATGGATAAATTGCATACATAAAAAACAATATAACATTTGTTTAGACTCGGTAACTAAACGAGTCATTTCGGGCTCGTTAAGTCTCGACTCGCTCGAGCTTTTTAACTATCCGATCTCGAGTAGGTATCGAGTCATTAAGCCTCGCTCGAGCCTTTTCACTTGATAGAGAATAATGCTTGCCTCTCTTCTATTGATCATGAATATTTATAATAATTACGATGTCCACTATCTTTGGATAGGGAATAATCACATTAATAACATTAATATAAATACAATAATTTACTATAATTATGTCCTCTATTACTCCCCCGCAGTCGAAGCGGGAGGAGATCGGATGCTAAGACTGTCCCTGAAATCTTCAAATAAAACTCTCGGTAGCCCCTTGGTGAATATGGCGGCAACCTGATATCTGGATGGAACATGAAGAACTCGCACGTGACCACGTTGTACCTGTTCACGAACGAAATGAATGTCAAGCTCTATGTGTTTCGTGCGTTGGTGCTGCACTGGGTTCCCTGAGAGATAAATGGCACTGACGTTGTCACAATAGACTAGGGTTGCGCGGGACAGAGGATGTTGTAATTCAAGTAATAAGTTGCGTATCCAGCAAATTTCGGCCACTACATTGGCTACCCCTCGGTATTCTGCTTCGGCGCTGGAACGAGAGACGGTGCTCTGTCTCTTGGATGACCAGGATATAAGGTTGTCTCCAAAATAAATGCAATAGCCACTGGTGGAGCGTCTAGTATCTGGGCATCCAGCCCAGTCAGCGTCGGTATAAGAGATAAGGGACTGGGAAGATGTGCCGTGAAGTTGTAGCCCGAAGTTAACGGTCCCTTTGATGTACCGAATGATTCTCTTAAGGGCATTCCAGTGGTCAATCTGTGGGGAGTGCATGTGCATACAAATTTGCTGGACAGCATAGGAAATATCAGGCCGGGTAAAAGTGAGGTACTGGAGAGCACCTGCAAGGCTGCGATAAAGGGTCGGGTCATGAAAGACATCGCTACCTGTAGAACTGAGTTTGCTGTTGGTGTCAACTGGTGTGACAACCGGGTTACATGACTGCATGTCGGCTCTAGTAATGATATCATTCGCATAAGTATGCTGCGAAAGAAACATGGTGTCTGCCTTGCGAGACACAGAGATGCCAAGAAAATAGCTGATGGGGCCCAAGTCCTTCATAGCGAATTCGCTTGCAAGCTGGGTCATGAGAGAGTGACGAAGTTTGTCAGAAGAGGTGACTAGAAGAATGTCATCCACATATAGTAATAAATATGCTGTATGAGGGCCCTGGTGTAGAGTGAAAAGAGAAGCATCACTCTTGCTGTGTCGAAAACCAATAGTGAGAACAAAGTTTGTGAACCGCTGGTACCAGGCACGAGGGGCCTGTTTGAGACCGTATAGCGACTTCTTCAACGAGCACACATAATCAGGAAACCGTTTGTCTCGAAAACCCATAGGTTGATGCATGTAGACGATTTCATGGAGATTCCCATGAAGAAATGCATTGGTGACATCTAATTGATGAACAGACCAATGTTTAGAGAGTGCAATAGAGAGAACCGTCCGAATAGTAGCCGGTTTAACAACCGGGCTAAAAGTTTCACCACAGTCCACACTAACCTGTTGTAACCGACCATCACAAACTAATCGGGCTTTGTATCGTTCCAGAGAGCCATCCGACCTGTATTTATGTTTGAATAACCACATACTACGAATAACATTCATGTCAGACGTTCGAGGAACTAATTCCCATGTCCCATTTCTAACTAGTGCATTGAACTCAGTAGTCATAGCAAAGTACCATTCCGGTATATTTAAGGCATCAGTGGGGGGTTTTGGGTACAGGAATGATAGGCGGTGTAGTGGCGGTGTGTAGGTTAAATTGTTGTTTAGGTTTAAAAACCCCGCTCATAGAGCGTGTATGCATGGTACGTGTGGGTGGTGGGTTTGGGCCGGTTGTGGTGGAAGGTGGTGAGGGGGTCGGTGTTGGGTCAGTGATCGTGGGCGGGTTGTTACTGCTTTGGGCCGTGTTGGGCTGGACGGTGGGTTGGTATGTGGAGGTTTGGGCGGATGGTTGAATGGGTTGTGTGGGTGAGGTTATATGGGTATGAAGGTGGGGTGGGATTGTGGCAGTAGGTTCGTCGAGGAATGTGTATTGAGGTGTGGGTGTAATGGTAAACTTAAAGGGGAAGGTGGTTTCGTCGAACGCTACGTGTCTGGAGATGTAGATCTGTTTGGTTTTCAAGTCAAGGCACCGGTACCCCCTATGGGTAGGGGGATAGCCAAGAAAGACACAAGGTTGGGTACGATGATCGAGTTTGTGGATGGTGGGAGAAGGGGTTAGTGGGTAGCATAGACATCCAAAGACACGGAGGTGGTCATAGGTGGGGGTGGTGTTGTAGAGAATTTCGGTGGGTGTTTTGTTTTTGGTGGTGGTGTTGGGAAGGATGTTGAGGAGATAGGTGGCAGTTTCTAAAGCAAAGTGCCAAAGGTTTGTGGGTAAGGAGGCATGAGACATAATGGTACGAATTAGATTATTGATGGTACGGATTTTTCTTTCGGCTTTACCATTTTGTGAGGACGTGTATGGACAGGAGAGACGATAAAGAATACCGTTTGTGGTGAAAAAGGTTTGAAAGTTATTATTTACGTATTCACGACCATTATCACATTGAAAAGTTTTTATGGTATGGTTAAATTGAGTGGTGATAGTAGATGTAAATTGGGTGAAGGCGGAAAAGACGTTGGATTTGTGGGTGAGAGGGTAAGTCCATAAAAAATTTGAGAAGTCATCTAAAAATAGCACATAAAATTTATGACCAGACGTGCTAATAACAGGAGACGTCCACACATCACTATGAATCATATCAAATGGTAAAACAGTAGAATTATTAGAAGTAAAAAATGGAAGTCTAATACTTTTACCCAAAACACACGAGTCACAAACATTATTGGAAAATTTATCAAAAGAAATAGAATTATTAGTTTTTATTGAATGCAAAGGTTGACGTCCTGGGTGGCCAAGACGTTGATGCCAGAGATCAGCGGAAATAGCAGCAAGAGCAATAGGTTGTGAGGAGCTGGACCCGTGCACCAGAGGGTAGAGATCACCGTTGCTGTTGCATCGCAGGAGTGGAGCCCGCATCTTGAGGTCCTTCACAAGAAAACCAAACGGATCAAATTCAACAGACACCCAATTATCCCTAGTGAATCGACGAACAGATATTAGGTTTTTAACTAGTTTGGGTGAGTATAGGACATTTTTAAGTATAAAGGGAGGGAAAGGTGGGGGCAGGTATTTTGTGCCTTGTCCTAGTACCGGAATGGTATTGCCATTGCCTACAATAATATGATGAGGAATGCAAGAGTTAGAAAAGGATTGAAAATTACCTTGCTCGTGAGTCATGGTAGAAGAGGCCCCAGTGTCCATGTACTGTGTTGGTTCGGGCTGCTGTAACGACATCGTGTACATGGCCTGCTCAATATCTGTTGGGCTATAGGCTGCATAGTGACCTTGGGCTGCTGGACGCGGACCTAACAGTCCTGATTGCTGGGCTGAGTTGTTGGGCCGATTGCTGCTTGGATAAGGGCAAGGTGGAATGCTCCAAGGGAATGGCCATTGGGCCTGTGGTGTAGTATTGGGCTGTTGTTGGGTCTGTTGCGAAGCAAAGCCGGGCCAAGCTGAGTACCAAGGCTGGAAGGGATGTGGCCAGAAAGGAAAGGGGTGTTGTGATCTCCCGTAGCCACCGCGTCCGCGACCTCGACGACCGGTGCGGCCTCCTCGGCCACGTCCGAAGTGGTTTGGGTTAGGTGGGCGGTAGGTGGTGTTGTCAGAAGTGGTGTTTGGGGTGTGGTTTTTCTGGGTGGTGGCGGATAAACCGGTAGCGGCAGTTTGCGAGGCATGTAAGGCTCGCTCGGATTTGTTGGTTTCGGCTTGTATGAGTTTAGACCTGGCCACATAAAACGATGGTAAAGGGTGAGTGTTTTGTAAAATAGTGGATATACCTTCATACTCGGCATTGAGGCCCGCAAGAAGTTGTAACACGAGGCGGTCAGAATCAACGGGTGCGTCCACATTTGCTAATTGATCCGCAAGAACTTTGAGAGCTTGACAGTAGGCGGACATGTTGGAGAACCCATCCAAGCGAGTGTTGGAAAATTTCTGCATGAGATATATAGCCCGAGCCGCCTTGTTATCATGAAAAAAAGGTCCTCTATAGCAACCCATGCTTCATAAGCATTAGAGATATTATTGATGATGGTATGAAGGATATCATTAGAAATCGTACTGTATAACCATTGTAAAACAATGGCATCAATACGTTCCCATTCTTCAGAAGAGGTAGAGGATTCGGTTTCTGTGGGTGGAGGGCGAGGTTTGAGATGGTTATCAACCATGAACGCCTTGCAATGTATTTTAAGTAAAGTAGCCCAAGACGCATATTGAGAAGATTCAATTTCAAGTGTGATGAGTATAAAATTTTTAATATTTGAAACGGTTGTTGCGGGATGCAATTTTGATTCAACCGTGATTGCGGGAATAATAGTAGAGGAGTTGGCAGGGGAAGACATGGTGATTGCGTGGAGTAGGAAGGTGTAGGATCGAAAAGAAAGAAAAGAAGGTGAAGAAAAGAATGCTGCCGTGCGAACAAGAAGAAGTTGAAGAGAGGAATGTGACGGCAGGTTAGGGATGGTTTTAGGGTTTCTTTAGGGTGATACCATGATAGAGAATAATGCTTGCCTCTCTTCTATTGATCATGAATATTTATAATAATTACAATGTCCACTATCTTTGGATAGGGAATAATCACATTAATAACATTAATATAAATACAATAATTTACTATAATTATGTCCTCTATTATAACTATCCGATCCCGAGTAGCTTTCGAGCCACTAAGCCTCGTTTACACCCCTACGTTGGGGTTAAAACTAGAAATTTCAAAGGACCTTGACTTATTTTTTTGCCATTTAGGCAAACTTTAAAAAATCTATACATATAATAAACCAAAGTCATTTTAATGACATGGCACTTAAAGAGGGTATTCTCTTCATTGAGTGTGTCATGTGTCATCCCATGTAGCAAAACCTTTATTTTAGGAAAATAATAATTTAAAATTTAAAAACAAAATTAGATTTTTATCTCTAATGTTTTCTCCCTTAACTTTTAAACGTTAATATCTTTTATATATGAGATTTTTTAAAGAAAAAAATTACACCAAATTAACGAGCGTTTTATTATCTTTCCAACGGGTACCACAGTGCTATATAAAAAACGGAGAAAAAAACGACTATTTTTTTGTGTGGTTTTGTTCATACAGGAAAAAAACACAAAGTGTTCAGGTTATTCATTAATCATGTATAGGCAAGTCATTAGTTATGTTCAAACCAGTAAATATGAATTTTATTTACAACATGTGTTAGCATTGGAGTTGTACATTGTTTTGGGTTAGGTTTTAATATTAGAGTTATACAATGTTTAAGGTTATGCACTAACATTGGATATACATTGTTAATTGTTTTAGGTTAAGTGCTACCCGAAGCTTTCCTGCATGTAACTGTAAAACGCATCAGTCTATTTCAGATGTAAAATTGATATTTCAAATTAGATTTCTCAACCCGGGACGTTCCCGGGATATAATCTAGTCTATTGATATCGAGAAGATTGATGCGTTTTCGCAAAGAAAACAGAAACTGGTGGTGTCTGTCTATTGGAAGCTTACTCCTATTTTTCAAGTTGATTGAAGCGGATAATATTAATCATTTAAAAAACTCTGTTCTTCTCCATTCATTCCTATAAACTTCTTTTAACCCATGAAAATGTATTACAATTAAGGAATTCAATATCTTAGAATTTAGAGAAATCATAAATAGTGACCGAGCGCTTTAACTCATTTGTGAGGATTTACTACCTAAATGACATCTCGTGGAGTTACGATAGGGATTATGACTATGTGCTTAGTTACTTTATAAGCCTGATTAGTGTCTCTTCGTTGCTACGCGAATCAACTAGTCCTGCTACTGCGCATACATACAGATAGATATACATATAACAAACAATACGCATCTATTGATCCAGCTGATTGATCAAAATCAGTGATTCCACATACGATCCAACGAAGAAAGAGCGTATATTCCCCATAAATACCAAGGCTCTTCACATTCCCATTGCAATCAACAAAAACCAGCTCATGATTCTTCAATGTCAACACCACATCCCCATTCATCCTAAACCCTACAACCTTTCGTAACATCCCTGGTAACCGAATAACATAAACCTTTTCCCATGATCCTGCGACACCATACTCTTTCATCACCCACACACCACAACATTCTTTCCCCTTCTCCATGTCATACTCAAGCATCGTAAGCTCCCCTTTACGGATACTAATTCCCAAGCTTACAATATCTCGACTCGCTAAACCATCAGGTAGTGACATCTCACCAAAAACCTCATGCACCAAATCAAACGACACGATTAAACAACAAACACTCGCCTCAATTCGCTTATCACAAGCAACCCAATGTATAACCCCATTAAAGCAAACCTGAGACCAAGTTATATGAACCGGTTTACGCGGTCTATTACTATTACAATCACCACCAAAAGGCTTTCTCCAGCCCCCTAATGTAACCGAAAACACTTCAACCAACAATGGATCTTCAACAGTATTAACACACACAATTCTAATAACCTTAGGATCATTAGTCATTGGACAAACACCAAATCCAAGTACAGTCACTTGAGGCCAAATCTGTTCATGATCCGGAATCAAAACCCGTAAAGATTTTCGAATAGACGGGTTCCATAAAACAAGCATACACATATCATCAAACAAGTCATCACTCAAACAAACAACATTATCACAATAACCAACAATCCTAAAATAAGCACTTTTGCTCGCATGTTCAAACTCAATGTTAGAAAAATGTGTCCCAAAAGTTCCATTGTCTTTTGCTGTGATGTATTGCTCTATTTTATGCGTACGATCATAATACCTGATGAATAGCGATTGGGTTTCGTTATAATTGAGGTGTGCAGAGATGAAATCGTGGCTTGTGATGAGGGAGTTCCATGATTTGGAGACAGTACGGTGGTTGAGGAGGGTATTAAGAGGAAGGTGTTTGAGGATTTGGAGTTGCAGGTCACGAGGGAAGTGGTCTAACATGGTTTTTTAATACTTTGGTTCGTAACACCATTGATGTATGAACAGAGGGGATCTATGGCTGTTTATGTTAAGAACAGGGAAGAGGATGTCGGTATCTACGTGGCGGTTGGATGAAGCAACATCTGTCTGTACTGGCCGGTTTTTCTTATGTAGTTTTGTGTACGTGTACGATGTGGGATCGATCATAGCCGTCTAAACCGTTAGTTTTGTTGTCGGTATACAAACATGATATGATGTGTGATTTTCACTATAAAAGAAAATGCATTTTCTTATAAAATCAACATGATATCTTTACTTTTATGTGCTAGTTCATTATAAACTAGAGAAAGTCCTCTATGTGTGGAAATTCGGTTGGTATCGATTATGTCTGTGTTATGGTTAATAATAGGAAGAAAATGTGAAACGCGTATTGATTCCACAAATCTTTTCACACGTGTATTAAGTCATTTTTCTAACTGATGATTATTGCTACTGATATAAAAATGGTCCCTCAACATGTGTCATTATAATAAAGGTGGTGTTAATCTATCAGTCCGTATTATTTCATCCACTAATTGTCGACTATTAAACAACGACAAGCATACTGTAAATCAATCTATGTTATTGGGATACAATAAAACCTGTAACGTTCACCCAATAAGACCAGCACCAAAATACACTAGTAAAGTTAATTTAAACTTTAGAGAAAGGGTATATATACTTGATAAAGTTTAGAGAAACGTTATATACAATAGTTGATACTGGATGTAATTGTGGTGATTCTATCATTGTCTAGTAACAAGAAAAAAGATGAAATTCAGAAAGTGGAAGTTCATTAGAAGAACCTCGACGGTTTAACTGGGCCAAGGATGCACTGGCAATTAACATGTCATCCTTCCCCTGTTTAAAGGGTGAGGTTCTCGCAGCTCTGGGAAACCAGCAACTTTAGGCGCCAAGTAAACCAGGCCTTCGCCTAAACCACATGACCCAACTCCAAACTTAGAACTGGGTATTAGAGATGAACCAAATTCTCATTGTTATAATTGTAAACATTCGCGCGACGTCCTTTCAGACATACATAAATACTCATCGTATTCGTCTGGAGGATTACTGTTAAAAAGAGAAAATGTTTTATTCTAATTCAAATCCTTTTGCATTGGATTATAAATTGTTGGGCCATATTATTGTTTTAAATGTAGCAGGTTATATCTATTGGGTTCGTGAGAAGGGTGGCCCAAATGATTAGCCCATGAGCTGAGCCCAGGAGCATTTCGTTACAACCACTTGTCTGATGAACGGCTCAGATTGCTTGTTTGAGTCTTGATCAAACGAATCTTCTGGACTCCCATATATAAGCTTTATTATTGTGATCTTTTTCATTGTCTCTCTCTCTCTCTCTCTCTCATTTTGTATTTCTCTCTGTATTATTGTTAGGGTTTCGTAGTCTTTTCATCGTCTAGTCTGTAAGTATAGTTTAATCTTGTTTCTTTGTATTTCTTCATCATCATCTACTGATCTAAACAATCAGTAGAAGGTGTGTATTGTACTCTTCATTGAATCTCAGTTATTTGCTGAGATTCTAGGGTTTGGTGGGTAAATCTTTGGGTTGGGTTAATAAGATCTTTGGTCACCTTTTGTCGCTATACTTTTGTTCTTTATTATTGTTTGTGGTTGTGTATTTGTTGAGTTGAGATATCCATATTTTTGACATGGTATCAGAGCTCATTGGCTCTTGATTCTGGTGGCGTTTGTCTTCCGTTGTCCGTCTTGTTTTTTGATCGTTTTTTTGTTCTTTAGATCTTGTTCTTTGTCCGGTTGTATGTTAGGGTTTTGATCTTCCTTATAGATCTTGACCTATTCTTTGGTCTATAGTAGATCTGATCTATCTAGATCTGGTCTATTATCTTAGTTTGATATTTGTGTAGATCTGGAGTATTTGTCAACTATCGTTGGCTTAAAACTCTTGATTATCGGTATTGCGCTGGTTAGATTGGAAGTCTGATCGTTTTCATGGAGTGGTGCTTTGGAGTTTATTGCTACAATTGCACTCACAACACTGTACCCTAAGTGAAGGTACAGGTTGTGAGTTTAGGAGAACCCTAACTTGGGTCCCCTTCCTGGTGAGATCTTTCCTTACTATCTGGTTTTATTTTGTTGTGTGTCTAGAGGCAATTTGACCGGGTTAGGGTGGACCGGTAACTGTGCCGACTACTTGGTGTCTTTGTTTGTTTTCTGGATTGTTTGGTTGTTCTTACTATCTGTTTTTTTGTCTGTGTGGTTCTTGTCTATTACATATTAATTAGTATATATATAGATAATAAAAGGACTCTTGTGTTAAGAATTGGGTGGGCACCCTTGAGTGATGAACCCACTATCCTTACACTAACACAGCTTCGTCCTTCTAGGATCTATTGTCTGGATATTCTGTTTAAGTTCTTGTCCTATTGGTTGTATCTGTGTGTTCTGTCTTCTAATTGTTTGGTTGTCTTATCTGTACTTAAACATTCAGCATGGGTGATGCAGTTGTTGTTCCACCACCAAACTCTGGTAGTGGTGGTGATCCCAATTCTGGTACCTTAATCAGCAAACTTGACATTGGTGACCCTTTGTATATACATCCTAGTGATACAAGTTCTTTAACTATAATAACTATAAAACTAAAAGGTACTGAAAATTACAAAGTATGGGCTAATGCAATGAAGTTAGCTCTTGAAACTAAGAACAAGTATGGTTTTGTTGATGGTACCACTGTTAAGTCTGCTGATGATGAGGTATTGGCAAAACAATGGGATAGGTGTAACTCAGTTGTTTTGTCATGGTTACTGAATTCTATTAGTGAAGAACTGTATTTAGGACAAGTATTTTCCAAATTGGCTAGAGATGTTTGGTTAGATCTAAGGGAAACATATGATAAAGTAGATGGATCTGTTGTCTTTAACTTGCATCAAAAAATATGTTCTATGAGTCAAAATGGTAGTTCAGTTTCAGAGTATTATCATAAACTTAACACTATGTGGAAACAGTTTGATTCAATTGTTCAATTACCACCTTGTACTTGTGAAGCATCAAAAGATTTTAATAGTTTTAATGGTTTGATAAAACTTATGCAATTTTTAATGGGTCTTGATGATGTGTATCAACCTGTTAGAACAAATTTATTGATGCAGGATCCACTACCTTCTGTCAAACATGCATTCTCTATTGTATCTAGGGAAGAGTCACATAGGGGTTCTAGTATTAATAATGTCAAAGGATCTAATGTGGATTTCTTAACTAGAATTAATAATACAAATAACAACATAAGATTCTCTGGTCCTAGTAGAGGTCCTAATCCTAATCTTAAATGTACCCACTGTAATATGCTCTGGAATACTGTAGATAGGTGTTATGAACTAGTTGGTTACCCTCCTGGTGTTAAAAGGAGGGGAACCAATCAAAGTGTTAGGGCTAACATGTCTTCAACTAGTTCTTCTGTGACTAATAATAAACAGTCTATGTCTAGTTCTGCTGGTTTGCCTTTTTCTTCTGAACGGATATCAAAACTCATGAATCTGATCAGTGAGAAAGGTGGAACATAAATCAAAACTCATGAAACAACTAATTCAGGAGTAAAAGTGTTTTTATTAATGGGTTTTCTTGTATGTCTAAGATTTCAAATCTGGAAACCATTTTTAAGAATTTTGCAAGTTGTTCTAGTTTTATAAAAGCCGCTATTAGTTATGGTTGGATCACTGATTCTGGTGCAAACCAACATATGACTAATAGTGATCAAGAAATGTTTAACTGTATTGATGAGTCTGAATATGATGTTTTGGTAAAACATCCAAATGGTTCTAGTGCTAAGGTTACAAAAATAGGAGACATTAAACTTGCAGAAGGTGTTATTCTGTATGATGTTTTTCTGGTCCCTGATTACTGTGTTAACTTGATGTCTGTCCATAAGCTTGCTAGAGATAATAGGTTAAGTGTCTTATTTGATGAACAAAATTGTTAAATTCAGGATTCCAAGTCCAAGAGAATCCTGGTGACTGGTAAACAAAGTGATGGATTGTACTTTGTAGGCAAGCATGTAAGTTTGAATAACAGCTTTTTTAATAGTGTTAATGATGCCAACTTATGGCATAGTAGGCTTGGTCACCCCTCTGATCAAGTTTTAGCTGTGTTAAGAAAAGATCTTAGTTTAGGACATAGAAACTCACAACCTTGTGAAGTTTGTCATAAAGCTAAACAAGTTAGGGTACCCTTCTATAAGTGATCATAAGACCAAACAAGTGGGTGATCTTGTGCACCTTGATGTTTGGGGTCCTTATAGGATAACTCGTAGGGAAGGCTACAAGTATTTTTTTGACTGTGGTAGATGACTTTTCTAGGACAGTTTGGTGCTATATGTTAAAAAGTAAAACAGAAGTGTTTGAAAACATTCTTATCTTTTATGAATTGGTTAAAACACAGTTTAAAAAACAAGTTAAGGTTTTCAGAAGTGACAATGGCACTGAATTTGTTAACAAACAAATGCAATCTTTTTGTAATCAAAATGGTATTCTTCATCAAACTACATGTGCCTATACACCTCAGCAAAATGATATTGCTGAGAGAAAGCACAGGCATCTCTTGAACATAGCTAGATCTTTGTTATTTCAGAGTGGTGTTCCACTTAGATTTTGGAGTGATTGTGTATTGATTGCTACATACTTAATTAACAGGATTCTCTCGTCTGTTCTATTAGGAAAGAGTCCGTATGAAGTTGTTTATGAGTTTCCCCCCACTCTCAGTCACATTACAAATTTTGGATGTCTTTGTTATAATACAATATTAAATGATCCTGATAAGTTGTCTAGTAGGTCTGAAAAATGTGTTCTTCTTGGGTACTCAAATTTTAAAAAAGGATATAAATTGTGGTGTCTTGAAACTAAAGTTGTTGAGTACTCTAGGGATGTTAGATTTTATGAAGAAATTTATCCTTTCAAACAAACTTCTGAAAATGATGAAACAATGGTTAATGATGTTAACAATCTTAATTTTTTTAATTTTCCTGAGTCAAATGATCCTGAAGTTTTAAATGTGACTGGTCAATTGAAGGTTCCCAATGATGAAGGGGGAACCAATGTGGCTCAGGAGAAGTCAACTAGTTTGCAACCAGGATTCCTCCCATGACTGCTGGGGTAGACCAAAACCAAAGTCAGCAGCCTGGCAGTCCATGTTGTAGGACTCCTGGTCAGGCAAACCATGATGTTGACACTCCAAATGAAGAAGAGCAAAACCCATCTGAGGGAACATCTGTTTTTTGAAGGTCTGAGAGGGTGTCTAATATACCAAAAAGGTTTAGTGATTATATTATTGAGGGTAAAGTCAAATACGGTGTTGAGAAAATTATGAACTACTCAAATTTATCTGTGGATAATATGTGTTTTACATCTAGTTTAAATAAAACTTTTGAGCCCACCTCTTATTCAGAAGCTTCAAAAGACCCAAGATGGGTAGAAGCTATGAATCAAGAGATGGAAGCACTATATAGTAATAATACCTGGGAACTAACTGAGTTACCAAAAGGTAGAAAACCTATAGGGTGCAAGTGGGTATATAAAATAAAATATAAAGCTAATGGTGAGGTTGAAAGGTATAAGGCAAGGCTTGTTGCCAAAGGGTATAATCAGAGAGAGGGGTTAGATTTCAGTGAAACATTTTTACCAGTTGTGAAAATGGTCACTATTAGGTGTGTTTTAAGTTTAGTTGTTCAACGTAATTGATCTATATACCAATTAGACATTAATAATGCCTTTCTTTATGGGTCAATTACAGAGGATGTTTATATGGTGCCTCCTGAAGGCTATTGTTCTAAGTCTAATAATAAAGTATGCAAGTTGATTAAGTCTTTGTATGGGCTGAAGCAAGCCCCTAGAAAATGGAATGAGAAACTTACAAGTTTGTTGATTAAGTTTGGTTTTGTCCAGAGTGTTTGTGACCATTCTTTGTTTATCAAGTCTGAGAATAATGTGTTTGTAGTTCTGCTTGTTTATGTTGATGATATAATTGTTACAGGAAATAATGTTGATGAAATTAAGAAAATAAAACAGTTTCTAAGTCAAGACTTTAAAATCAAAGACTTAGGGAAACTAAAATATTTTCTTGGAATAGAAGTTCTATACAATAGTTCTGGATTGTGTTTAACACAAAGGAAATATTGTTTAGAGCTCCTACATAAGTTTGGTTACTTAGGGGTTGTTTGTTTTTTGCTCAGAAGCACTTCTGACCTCTTTTGTCTGCGCCGCGCAGACATTTGGGGTCTGCAGATTGTTTGTTTTTTGGAAGACCTTTCACTAAAAAAGGTCTTCCTGACCTCTTCTTGGTGCAGACTTGTTCCAATGTCTTCTAAGGTCTTCAAAGGTCTTCTCCTCTTATCTTCTCCTCATCCACCACCACCCCCATCACCGTCCACCACCACCACGGTCCACCACCCACCACCGTCCACCACTACCGCCGTCCACCACCACCGCGGTCCACCAGCACCATCACCATCCACCACCACCGTCCACTACCACCATGACGGTCCACCACCACCACGACCCACCTACCACATACCACCACCACCCACCACCACCACCACCATCCACCACCACCTCCACCACCCACCACCACCACCGTCCACCACCACGGTCCACCACCCACCACCACCACCACTACCACCACAGTCCACCACCCACCACTGTAACATCGCAAAATTTTCCCCAAAATTTTAATACATAAAAAGCCCTTATATATATATTTTTATTACACCTTTATCATTAATATTATACAAATGTGCCTAAGTCTTTATTTATCCTAACTCACAACTTATATACATACATAAATGTATATAAATAATAATAATAATAATAGTAATATGATTCTAATTTTTTTTTTTCACATACAAGATATTTTTTTTTAATAAAGCCTTGAGTCAAATAGTCAAAGTCCTAGTCAAAGTCTTAGTCAAATAGTCAAAGTCTTAGTCAAATAGTCAATTCATCATAAAACCTTACTTTATGGTGTTGACCAATTTTAATGGCTAATTGACTCCAAAACTAGTATAAAAACCCACCTATGACCCATTACATTTTGCACCTCTAAATCGATTGTTTCAATTCGATTAAACTCTCCCTCATACCTTTCTTCTAGAGTATATTACTTCTACATTTGAAGCTTTGATT
Source organism: Ambrosia x helenae (assembly GCA_030844895.1). Lineage (NCBI taxonomy): Eukaryota > Viridiplantae > Streptophyta > Magnoliopsida > Asterales > Asteraceae > Ambrosia > Ambrosia x helenae. Next base: position 129,273,974 of record CM061229.1, on the reverse strand, counting down.
ATAAGCTCTTGCAATTGACGAATTGGAAGCTTGATATTCTTTCTTTTTCGTTTATTTCTTCAATTTGGACTAGCTACGTTGTTGAGTCTTGGGATTCGCCTCGCATACATTCACAACACATTATTCTATTTTTTTTCACGAGACATAACATTTTGCTAAGGTGAGTTTTACATAGCCCCTTTTCTATTTATCACCATTTTTGGGGTGAAACATGTTACAACAATATTTATGCAATTCAATCATCAATGTGTCTATGTGTATTTCTATGTTGCATTATGTCTTGAACATGACTAGGGTAAGCACAATTCTAGCATAAACATTCATCAGCCAAACGGTATACATTGATAGATCTATTGGACTGACAATCCCACCCGGATACGTGCCTCCTACAAAGGTTGTGTGGGTGTTTGTTACTGCAATATAAACGAGTGAACCATGAGCGTATGGGATGTACCACAATACAACAGTCACAATGGTTGATTATGCACTCGATTTACTTCTAGTATGTTTTCGCATATGGACTAGATTGCCATGACACATGATTTGCACAACAATTTTTATTCAATATTCAAACCTATGTAATTCTCACCAACTTTTGTTGACCCAAAATATTTTCAACTTAACATGTTTCAGGTTCTACTTGCTTGAAGATTTGAGTTAATACTTGAAGATATGTGCATAGTTTTATTCAATTTGATGTACAAATTCTTAGAACAATTGTATGTAATTTATTTAAATTATTTAATGAAATTTATTATTCACCATGAGCTACTGAACAATCATCAATACGTGACATCCCGATGTTTCCGCCATCGGTTGGGGTGTTACAGATTGGTATCAGAGCCATGGTTATAGGGAATTAGGTTATTAGAAAAATAATCTAGTCTATAACCATAGGATTATAACCAGTATTTGCTTCTTTTACTTGCCATTCTCTATCTCCCTTCTACTTCTTATCCCTACTTTCATCCTTACAAGAAGGTTGCTCTCCACCATTGGATCTACTCTTAGACTAATAGGACAAAATCCTCAGGTTTAGCCTGAACCACCTTGAGATCTCGTCGAAGTTCTAGATTTTAATAACGAACACGTGCAATCTGGAAGGGTGAACGCCTGTATTCTGAGTCTTCTGTCTAGGCTGGCATTGCGCATATATCCCAATCAGACGAGGGACCCGGATGCCTACCTGGGAATTCTCGGGATGAGTGTTCACTTATAGGCTAAAGCATGTCTTCATATGTTATTAGAATTTAGAATCTTTGATAAGTCAACGTTTTCGTTTATTCGTTTTAGTTAAATGAATAAATGATTACATTCCTTATATTACCTCATTGTCCTTCATTCAACCCATATCTTATTGAACATTCATTGCCCAAATCACTTCCGTAACCGATGCCCTAAACTAAACAGAGATCAAGATCCTCCAGCTACCTAACCGCAAGTCTCACCATTTGACTATTGGTTGCTTTTATTCTATGTATTGACGCTATTTGATTCAAGTAATAAAATAATTGTCTGAGAGTTGTTACATGGTGCATGATTGTTTGAATGTGAACTAATTATATAAATCTATACAACTACAACTCATATACTGTGCTTGTTATACTTGCATGCATAAACATGTTATCAATTTGCAACCTATGTGTATAATAAATGCTGCACTTAATAGAGGTCATCATGCCTTTTCAACAGTCGGGAGAGGCCCTACAACCTGCTCCACGACTGGTGGAGGCTATCGAACCTACTCAACGATTGGTAGAGGTCATTATGCCTTTTCAACAGTCGGGAGAGGCCCTACAACCTACTCCACGACTGGTGGAGGCTATCGGACCTACTCAACAATCGGTGGAGATATAGAAGGACGCAAAACTTTAATGTAAGGTAAATTGGTGATTGCGGTCCGGAACGTAATCATGAATTTACAGGTACGTTAAGGTAGTGTGAAATTCTATCAAGGTTTTCAGTAAATAACCAATTATAAACTCTAGTTACCTGGTAGTTCATTTAGTCTTTCTATAGTCAATCAACTCATGCATTTCTTTTAGGAGTCCTAAAACTTAAGATTCTTATTCTCCTTGCTATTTTAGATGAACCTAATCCAACCCTTAAAACTCACACATATCAAAACTCTTACCCAAATTATTCGAAACAGTTTATTCTGTTACCTATAAATTTATGTCATGCCTTAACTCGAAACTTCCCAAACCACCCTTGTCCTAATTTCTACCCAATCACCTTCAACCCTGTGTTTTCAATAAACTTCGGGACGAAGTTTCCAAAAGTAGGGGAGACTGTAACATCGCAAAATTTTCCCCAAAATTTTAATACATAAAAAGCCCTTATATATATATTTTTATTACACCTTTATCATTAATATTATACAAATGTGCCTAAGTCTTTATTTATCCTAACTCACAACTTATATACATACATAAATGTATATAAATAATAATAATAATAATAGTAATATGATTCTAATTTTTTTTTTTCACATACAAGATATTTTTTTTTAATAAAGCCTTGAGTCAAATAGTCAAAGTCCTAGTCAAAGTCTTAGTCAAATAGTCAAAGTCTTAGTCAAATAGTCAATTCATCATAAAACCTTACTTTATGGTGTTGACCAATTTTAATGGCTAATTGACTCCAAAACTAGTATAAAAACCCACCTATGACCCATTACATTTTGCACCTCTAAATCGATTGTTTCAATTCGATTAAACTCTCCCTCATACCTTTCTTCTAGAGTATATTACTTCTACATTTGAAGCTTTGATTATAAGCTCTTGCAATTGACGAATTGGAAGCTTGATATTCTTTCTTTTTCGTTTATTTCTTCAATTTGGACTAGCTACGTTGTTGAGTCTTTGGGATTCGCCTCGCATACATTCACAACACATTATTCTATTTTTTTTCACGAGACATAACATTTTGCTAAGGTGAGTTTTACATAGCCCCTTTTCTATTTATCACCATTTTTGGGGTGAAACATGTTACAACAATATTTATGCAATTCAATCATCAATGTGTCTATGTGTATTTCTATGTTGCATTATGTCTTGAACATGACTAGGGTAAGCACAATTCTAGCATAAACATTCATCAGCCAAACGGTATACATTGATAGATCTATTGGACTGACAATCCCACCCGGATACGTGCCTCCTACAAAGGTTGTGTGGGTGTTTGTTACTGCAATATAAACGAGTGAACCATGAGCGTATGGGATGTACCACAATACAACAGTCACAATGGTTGATTATGCACTCGATTTACTTCTAGTATGTTTTCGCATATGGACTAGATTGCCATGACACATGATTTGCACAACAATTTTTATTCAATATTCAAACCTATGTAATTCTCACCAACTTTTGTTGACCCAAAATATTTTCAACTTAACATGTTTCAGGTTCTACTTGCTTGAAGATTTGAGTTAATACTTGAAGATATGTGCATAGTTTTATTCAATTTGATGTACAAATTCTTAGAACAATTGTATGTAATTTATTTAAATTATTTAATGAAATTTATTATTCACCATGAGCTACTGAACAATCATCAATACGTGACATCCCGATGTTTCCGCCATCGGTTGGGGTACCGTCCACCACCACCACGGTCCACCACCACAGTCTACCACCACCATCCACCATCCATCCACCACCGTCCACCACCACCACCACTACCACGGTCCACCACCACCATCACCACCATCGTCCACCACCACTGCCCACCTACCACCACCCACCACCACCACCACCACCCCCACCATCCACCACCACCACCCCCACCATCCACCACCACCACCCCCACCATCCACCACCACCGTCCACCACCACCGTCTACCACCACCACCACTACCACGGTCCACCACCGTCCACCACCACCATGACGGTCCACCACCACAACAGCCCACCTACCACCACCCACCACCACCACCACCCCCACCATCCACCACCACCACCACCACCACCGTCTACCACCACCACGGTCCACCACCACCACTACCATGGTCCACCACCACCACCATGACGGTCCACCACCACCACGGCCCACCTACCACCACCCCCACCATCCACCACCACCGTCCACCACCACCGTCTACCACCACCATGGTCCACCACCACCACTACCATGGTCCACCACCACCACGACCCACCACCCCCACCATCCACCACCACCGTCCATCACCACCACCTCCGTCTACCACCACCACGGTCCACCACCCACCACCACCACTACCACCACGGTACACCACCACCCACCACCACCATTGTCCACCACCACAACGGTCCACGATCACCACCCACCACCACCACCACCGTCCACCACCACCATGGTCCACCACCGTCTACCACCACCACGGTCCACCACCAGACTATTGTAAAAATCAGTTTATTTAATTTCAGTTTATTTCAGCAGCCTGCAGACGTTAACAAACAAACAGTCTTCTTCTTGCAGACTGCAGACCTTTGGTCTACCTCTTCTCCTGCAGATGTCTGCAGATGTGGTCCGTAGACTGCAGACCTTTTCCTGCAGAAAAAACAAACAACACCTTAGGGTGTAAACCTGTTAATACACCTATTGAGTTAAGTTATATTGTGTCAATCAAAACTAGTAAAAATGAAACTTTGTTAGAAAATGTTACTGGTTATCAAAAGTTGATAGGTAAACTTATCTATCTATCCTTAACCAAGCCAGACATAAGCTATTCTGTTCAGTTTTTAAGTCAGTTTATGCATAAGCCCACATATGGGCATTTACAAACAACTCTAAGGCTTCTAAGATATCTTAAACTTGCACTTGGAAAAGGTGTTCAGTTTAAGAAATCTGATAAGTTTCAGCTAGAAGCCTATGTGGATGCTGATTGGGCAAAATGTCTTATAACTAGGAAGTCTATAACTGGTTATTGTTTGTTTCTTGGTGAATCTTTAATATCATGGAAAGGTAAAAAGCAAAGCACTGTGTCCAGATCATCTGCTGAGTCTGAATACAGGGCTTTATGTTCTGGTGTTTGTGAAATCATGTGGGTCAAAAATCTATTAGCTGAGTTACATATTAATTGTGATTTGCCTATTTGTGTTAACTGTGATAGGAAGGCTGCTATTTCTGTAGCAGCAAACCCTGTCTTCCATGAGAAGACAATGCTATTTCTATAGCAGCAAACCCTGTCTTCCATGAGAAGACAAAGCACTTTGAAATAGATCTTCATTTTGTTAGAGAAAAAATCTCAGATGATTTATTTAGACTGTTAAAATAGAGTCTGAAAATCAGATTGCATACATATTTACAAAAGGCTTGAATGGGTCACAACATAAAGCTTTGTGCAGGAAACTTGGAATGATTGATATTTTCAAAAGGAATTTGAATTAAGGGGGAATGTTAAAAGAGAAAATATTTTATTCTAATTCAAATCCTTTGGCATTGGATTATAAGTTGTTGGGCCATATTATTGTTTTAAATGTAGCAGGTTATATCTATTGGGTTCGTGAGAAGGGTGGCCTAAATGATTAGCCCAGGAGCATTTCGTTACAACCACTTGTCTGATGAACGGCTCAGATTGCTTGTTTAAGTCTTGATCAAATGAATCTTCTGGACTCCCATATATAAGCTTTATTATTGTGATATTTTTCATTGACTCTCTCTCATTTTGTATTTCTCTCTGTATTATTGTTAGGGTTTCGTAGTCTTTTCATCGTCTAGTCTGTAAGTATAGTTTAATCTTGTTTCTTTGTATTTCTTCATCATCATCTACTGATCTAAACAATCAGTAGAAGGTGTGTATTGTACTCTTCATTGAATCTCAGTTATTTGCTGAGATTCTAGGGTTTGGTGGGTAAATCTTTGGGTTGTGTTAATAAGATCTTTGGTCACCTTTTGTCGCTATACTTTTGTTCTTTATTATTGTTTGTGGTTGTGTATTTGTTGAGTTGAGATATCCATACTTTTTACAATTACCGGTTGCGAGTTATTTCACTGCTGAAGATACTTTTTGTATGGGCGTAAAACTCTTTCTAAACCGACCGTCCATGCTCTCTCTGAACTATTCGAAGTTTGCTTCAACATCTGCTACAATTTTTAGAAATAGACGTCTCGACATGCGATACCTTAATTTAAACTGTGCGTCGGTGAATTTTGGTACTTCAGCAAAGTAGTTATTTATTAACCGAGCATTGCCTCCCTCGCGATCACGTGGCACGTATCTTTTTTTAGATGTTGTCGTGTCTTGCTCTGCATCCCGCTTTGCAAGGTCTGTGAGAAACTCAAGGCTACTATTGCCTGAGTGTAAAATCGGGTGCAATTCGAGCGGGGGAATGATAACTTAATCATCTTCTACGTCAATGTCACCCATTTTTTTTTAAATGTGGATATAATTTCTATTTTTTTTGTTACTAAACCATGGGATACAATGTGTTTTTATACACCTTTGATAAAAAAAAAACGGTCTCAAAATATGACAGTTCGAACAATTATTAAAATTCACAAATTACATTCAACGGTCAAAATAAGAATTAAAAACCATAAAAATTCGACCGTTGCAATTAAGATACCAAGGTACCAGCCCGTTAGAAAGAACCAGAAAACGGTTCACGGAAACCTACCAACATGGATGACGGCGGTGTTACCGTGCTGATAGTGAGGTACCCATACCCAATTCTAATGACGCCCCATCCTCCTTATAAGAATTTTAACAATTTGCAAATAAAAAGTAACAAGAATGCACACGACACAAAAATACAAGATAAGAAAAAACTAACAAGTGATCAATTCCGATTTTTGTTTGATAAAAGTAACAAGTGTAACTTGCAATGATCAAAACATGCCATGTCAGTGTGGCATGTAAGAAAAAATGATACGTCAGCATGCCAGGTAAGAAAAGTTGTCACGTCTGCATGTTACGTAGGCAAAAAAATGTCACGTCATAAAAAAAACTAACGGAGTTAGTTTTGGTTAGTTTAGTGTGACATAACAAACAAAATGTAAAGTTTGGAGTATTGGTAGTCAAAATGATAGTTGAGAGTGATATCGGTCAACGTGCAATAGTTGGAGTATTATATATAATTTCCCTTATTTTAATACCAAAAGTGTAACATTTAAGGTAGTGTTCGTTCCATGGAATGAAAAAAGCATCGGGATGGAATTGGAATCTCAATTCCATTATTTATTGTGTTTGGTTGACAAATCAATTGAAATTGAAGTCCTTCAAATTCCTTGAACTAATATAGGTTCTTTTCGAGGAATGTAATGGAATTGTAATGTAGGTATGTTAGTTTTTTGACAGAACGTAATGAAATCCGGGTGGAATTGCATTATTAGAATGTATATTCCCTTTGTTGTATACTTCCAATTCTATCTTTCTTGAACGGATAATATAAGAAATGAAATGTATATTCCAATTCATTTCGAATTTCATATCATTATGTGAAATGAATGTTACCTAAAGGAATTCAAAATCCTTCCAACATTAGAAGTATTCAAGTAATTTATTGGAATCTTCGATTGGTTGATGTCGTCGCATCCGCCACCCAGCCACCGTCCATCGTGCCGTACTTCCTGGTTACGTTACGATCGTTGAATCATTACTGAACCGACCCGCGTCGTCTTGGCCCTACCCAACTCACGCTGACCCGCACAGTCTTGACCCAACCCGACACGAACTCAACCCACACAGTTTCAACTTTCCCCGGCCAGTAATATCTTGACCCGACTAGACCTGAACCGACACATTGAAGACTAAGACTGTTTCCACCCGATGGGGCCCTTTAACGACCTGCATCATTTCATCCCAATAGACCCATCAATGATTTGACAAAGACTATTTTGACCTGACAAGGCCCGTTAACGACCTGAACCGTTTCAACCGACCAGACCCGTTAATGACTTGTACCGTTTTGACTGACTGGGCTCGTTAACGACCTGTACGGTTTTGACCGACCGGGGCCGTTAACGACATGTACCTTTTCGACCGACCAGGCCCGTTAACGACCTGCACCGTTCCAACACGAACCAACCTTAACAAACCACACAGATTCGACTCGACCAGGCCTGTTGATGACCCACACCATTTCCACCTGACAAAGCATGTTGATGACCCGAACCGCCTTGTGAATGTGATACCCCGCAAATTCAGGTTCTCACTTTAGCTAAACTCTAGTTACGTTCCTTGCATTATACTTAACTAGGGTTAGCTAGATAGGACACACGTTGCATGTTGTGAGTTAATAACTGTATACATGATTAGTGAACCTCGGACGTTGGTGAATAATGAAGTTTAATAATTGTGAGTTAACTGATTTGGATTGATTGCGATTACGTGCTTCTATGATACTCGGTGAAACTATGTGCAAACCATATGTGATTATGTGAACTTAAACCAAATACGTTAATAAGAATCGTTAAAGGTGGACCATTAGGATGATTGGGGTCTTAACACATGGGGTTACACTTATTACGGTCCGAAATAGCGAAAACGTTGAAGGAAAACACGTCGGGTGACGAAACGGGCCACCCACGCGGGCCAAGGCCCTGTGAGCGGCCGCTCACAGGGAGCGAGCGCCCGCTCGCCGGTACATGACGTCTCTAAACCGCCTTAAACACCTATTTAAGCAACCTTAAGACTCTTGTATCACCTAAACTCAAACCCTAATCGTCCCTACTGCCTCACTTACGAAATATTAACCCCAAACAACCTGCTAAGGCGCAAGAACATCGATTGGGAAGCTCAAAGGCGTTCGGTTGATTGTATCGAAGAGCTTGGGGTATAATCCTTAATCCTTTACGCTTTAATCTTATTCTTATGTTATAAAAATCATATAACAAGGTTTGTCCAGGTCTGAAAGCTTTTGATAATTATTAAAACTTGAGGTTTTTGAAGATTAAACAAATTAAACATGATGATAGGCGATTAGTAATATCATAGGTTACTTGTTGCGCAAGTTGTTGAAGTTTTGATCACTAAAGTTGTAATCTTTGCATGTATAATGATAGAATCTGATCGCAATAGGCATTAGGAATGTTTGGTAATGGTTATTGATGATTGTTGATTGTTTGCATGCACACGGTAGTCGTTAAAGAAAGATTTAGGCGTAACTAAAATCTGGACAGAATGATTAGATGAATTTATAGGGGCTATAACACGACTTTAACATGATGATTTTGGTATTTTATTTGCAAGTTTAAATCACACCTGGTCTTAGCTTTTCATAATGGGTAAAATCAAGTGATTTGGACGTCGGTTGAGTCGTTTTTGGAATTTTCTTTGAAAAGAGGTCATATCAGAATTTCGGGTTAATAAACTGAGTCGACTTTGAATCATCATAACTCGAGTTTTGTAAAGAGTTGGATTATGAAATTTTTACAGAAGGTTAACATTGGAGTAATTTGAGTTTTCCAAGTGGATTCATCCCGTTTGGATGAATACACAATTTTTGGGAATTTTTCTACCAAACTGACCTGTTATGAAAGTTTTCTGATCATAGCTGTGTTGAACGAATTTTAATTATTTTTGTGTTTGGATTTAAGACAAAGAAAAAATAGGGGTTGTTAAGTGAATCCCAAAGAATATTCAGTAACAATTTGGGAGATTAACTCACTGATTAACTATTTTAAATAAATTAGTTTTGATGACGTACAATCTGTCCTAAAAACACAGATTGTGTATTATGTGCTTATGTGATTAATTGAGGTCATAGGCATTATGTAATTGATGTGTAACTGAACGGGAACTTGTATGAGACGCATATGGAATGTGAAAACTAATTATAACCAACATATTCACCAACGAGTCCGTAGGGTTTACTTATGCATGTAGAATTACTAGGTGTCACCTACACACTTTTGAACGTTTAAACGCCTTGGACAAACGAGTTATATGGTGTAATGATATTACGCCTATACTTACTTAGTGACACTTATATTAGGGAGTCGGTAGCGCACTTTACTTTCAGTTTGGATTTCTTTTGCTTGCACACTAAGGTGAGTTTCACTACTCTTTTCTCAAAAGCATGCGTCTCGGGTTGAGACAACGTACTTAACTTTTTCTAGTCCGGGTTGGGACTACTATTTTCTAGTCCGGTTTGGGACTACTTACACATCCCGGGTTGGGATGCTATGGATCCTTGTGTGGGTCGGCTTTTACTAGTTCGCAAACTGTGTCCTTGATGAACTAAACCAACTCTATCATCTGTAAGTCCTCACGTACCGAATGAGTTGCCGGGATTGGCAAGCGGGTTATTAGTTGATAGCGCTATTAGGTCTTACAAACCTCACACCGGCTCGGGGAGCGCGGGGGTGAACTATAACTTAACGAAACTTTATCATTGTGGATAGACAATGATGTCAGGCATGCGGCGCACTTTTGTGGCTACACGTACATAGCAGTTCGGTATATTCGGTGTTAGTTATCATGAATGGGCTAGCTACCCTTGACATGCGACGAACTAGTGGTTACACGGTTCTAGGAACCAACTCAACTACTTGTTTACGTGGTTTTGGAAACCAGCGCATTTACATACTCGGTTACTTTACTTTGTGAACTCACCAGCTTTATGTTGACACACGATTTACATGCTTTTGCAGGTAGTTAGCTTCCGATGCCAGGATTAGAAAGCACTGCACACTTCACTGCATTTTGGGGTCGTGGGCATACACATAAATTACATATTATACTTTTACATTTTCCTTCATATGGTTTTAATTTGGGCGCGTTGTTTTGCGCATGGTTTTAAAAGGTTTAAATTTGGTTTACGCTTCCGCAACTTAACTAAAATTGTTTTTTGAAAAACGAACTAAATGGTTTGGGCATTTAGAGTTCGTTCATATGACTTATGGCTATGGGATCCTGGTATGTCATGCGCCTCGCGGTATAAACCCCGCAGTGGAAATTTGAGGGTGTGACAGTGAAGACCTGGACGGTTTTGACATGACCTGGCCCGTTAACAGCCCAAAAAGTTTCGACCATACTAGGCCTGGTAAGGACCCGTACTGGTCTTTCAGTGACCCCCGACTGTATTCTACCCGACAGGCTCTGCTTGATCCAGATTGCTTGTTCCTGATCGGATCTGGTAATACCCTAATCGTTTAGACAGAAACTGGTTGTTTTAACCTGAACTGGCCTGTTTTGACCCGACCGAGCTTGTTAACAACTCGAAATTCCAATTCCAATTATAATTTATAAGTTCCAAATCCAATTCCTTTACATTCTAATGTGACATCCGTCACTTTTCTTTTTATTCTATTTATATTTTTGTATATGATAATAATAATAATAATACTAATAATTCATTTTATTTGTTATAAAAAAAAAAATATTACATATATATATAGATAAGTTTCTATAAGGCAATAACTCTCCATACAATTAATTAGCCTTAACCCATTAAACTATCCCCAACCCAATAGCCAAACATAACTATTCAGGCCCAAATCCCACTCAATTTCGGAGCCCAGCTGATCGGCCCAACAGCATTCATGCTGCCCCTTTTCTCGCCCAGCTACACAGTCCAGAAACGAGGCCTAATAATACTGGCCCATATATCCGGCCCATCCCCTTTCCCTCCTCTTTGTTAAAAAAAAAAAAAACAACACAAAACTCTGCTGCTGCCTGGGTTCGAACCCGGGTAGACGGGCGGTTCAAACCACACAGACACGAAACCACTGAGCCAAGGCTCTTTCTTGTTTAAATCTCGACTCAAATTAATTATAAGGTCTCCTGAACAGACTTAATTGCTGCTCCTTCTTCTTCCTTTGCTGTTCGAACGTGGCACCAAGAACAACACAAGAAGCCATATTTTTATCCAATAATCACGCCTATAAACAAATCAATTACGCACCATTATCATCTCATCTTCCTAAAATAACAAAACGCGTGATTAAACGCGTTTGAATTGACCAAAATTCGATTAAATGCTCATTATTGAACCTTCCTAAACAACTCGAATGAACCGGTATAAATACTCGTTTTTGAATCAATTGGACTCGCACACAATCTTTGAAAAGAACGGTTAACAAACCCCCACCCTTAAATCCTACAAACAACTCGTTCCTAGCCAAGAATCACACGCGTTTGACTTTTCGTTTGACTCACGATTGGAAGCAATTGTGTCTGGTATGATCTTGTTTATTGTTGTTTATACATTAATCGGCCTTATACATCTTAAACCCTATGGTTAATTAACCTGTTATCATGGTTTTAAATGGATTGTAATTTCTAGGGTTCTTATGATATAATTGGGAAGAACACCATCACAAGCTTATGTATTTATTTTAAAAAGACTGAAACCAAACACAACCACTGATCTAGATCAAGTGGTTGTGTCTGGTGCTGGTCATTCAGAGTACGCGGGTTAGATCCCCATGAGCAGCAACCATACTTTTTTCTCTCTTTTCTTTTCCATTTACATATATCCTAAGCTTTTAATCTTTTAAAATAGCTTAAAAATACTAAAAGTGCTTTATAAATTCTACAAAACTTATCTTTAGTTATTCTTATGATAAAGTTCATCATCCAATTTTTAGTTTTTCAAAAGTCATTTATCTAATATATATAATAAATAATACAAGTTTATTCATTTATAATTGTAAAATTCAATAAAAATATCTAAACGATTTTATAAAATTCCACAAAAATTATCCTAAACTTGTACAACAATAAACATTTCAGAAATAATTTTTATTTCTGAAATACCATTCATTTTATATTTTTAATTAATTTTTGTTAGTTTTAATCATAAATAAATCATAATAAATTCAGTTTTCAATATTTTTGCACCAAAATTTTATATAAATTATTTCTATTCATTTGGAACAGAAATACAATTTTTAATTCAAAAATTATTCAATTTTAATATTTTTAGATATTAAAGTTATTTTTTCGACAAATTGAAATAAATAGATTAAATATTCTATTTTCAAGAAAATAATTTTATAAAAATTATTTTCACACTTAAAACTTTATATTGTGACCATCTTTGATTTAAAATTTACAAAAAGACTTTTGTTTATTTAATTACCAAATTTCTCTTATTTATTAAACTTTAATTTATTAATTAAACGAATACTTATCCCCAATTCGAAACCCTAGAAAATACTTATTGTAACATCGCGTGATTTTTACTTTTCTTGTATTTTAAATGCTATATTTAACAAATTCTAAGTTCGCCTTTATTTGTTTCGTTTAGGTTACTCCTACCAATTCTTGACGGGTCGTCATTATAATCTATCCTATTCGGTTTAGGCGTTATAACAAGAAACTTATTTAGTTAAGATCTTAATATATATTTATTATTAATAAAACATATATATATATATATAATAATAATAAAGAAAAAAAAACATAACATGAAATGTTATGTAAACAAAAAAGTTGCCGTCCATTGTCATTTATTTATTTTTTTTCTTTTTTTCTTTTAAATATATATTTACCACTAATTAACTTCTAACCACCCTAATTAATTCATTAAATACCCAACCCCTTCACTCCAACTATAAATACACCACTCCTACCCATTCTAACACTTGCTCATTTCTAAATCCTCTCTAATCTCTCAAGAATTCTCTCAAGAATAAGTGAGTTTCTCACTTCACCTTCAACCTCTCTTCTACTTTCTTCACTCTCCTCTTCTTCAAACCCTTTGAGGAAACCTCTAGGACCTCTCTCCTATTTGCCATGGCAAATAAACATGAGTAGGGCACCAATTTGAGGCCTCAAATGTGGTCATCTTCTATTATCTTTTATGCACTAGGTTGTTAATAATACCAACCAAGTTCACCAACAACTCAATGATGGATGGACTTGTGTTATGGTTCATGGTTGACAAAAGGAAGGCCAAGGCTCATCCAAACTAAGTCACCATACCCTACTTCTTAAGTTATATTATATAAATACTAAATTATATAAACCCTACTAATTTAATAATTCGGAAAGGTTTGTGGATACATCCCTACCTTACCAATGCTTGACTCTCATAACCATCCGAATCACCTCTATGGTGGTTTGTGTTTTGGTTCGCCTAAAAGGCTTGCTTGACTCTTATGACCATCCGAATCACCTTCATGGTGGTTTGTGTTTTGGTTCGCCTAAAAGGCTTGCATGACTCTCGTGAATCTATAATCTAAACTCAAACCTAAGACTCTTTAGTTTCTAATTCTAGATAACCAAGGCTAAAGCTAAACCTACCAAGACTTACCTTTTTGGAACTCTATCAAACGCACCCAAAGGTGAGTTCATACTTGTCCCCCTTTTTTCTTTATTCTTTGGGGCTCAACATGTATCACTATCAAAACTTAAACGATTTCATACTCTTAAAAACTATTATGCTCAATCTAAATGCTATTATGCTATGCCATGCTAGAATTCAAAGTCTTACATACAAATGTACGATTAGTTAACAACCCACCTTACATGTATAGCGCTATAGGTTGACACGCCGCCCCCTTTATGGGTCATGATAAGATGAAGTCTTTTGTGTTATCGAGTGTTGTTGCCGTTTATATGGTTCTACGTGCATATGCCTATAACATGATGATTCGAGTAGACTTTTCTATACTATGTACTTAGACTCAAACTAGTATGCTCACCAATGCTTTATGTGTTGACGTATATTTTATACATGTTGCAGGAAATGTTTAATGCAGGTTTATCAAGAAATCTACTTAGGATTGGACTAGAAACTCACGCTAGTTTAAGTTCTATAATTTGATGTTCTATTTTGCTTTTCGTGAAACAATTTGTATTATGTTATCTTTTTAGACAATGATTATGTTATGAATGAAATTTTATCTTTAAATTATATTATCACGAATTCTAGTGTCATGAAGTCTTTGAACAATCTATCCTAAGTCTCACCTCGATGATTCCGCCATCGGTTGGGGTGTGACACTTATAGACCAAATAGACTTAGACTTATTTGTTACATTATACTTAGGGTGATACTTGGCAACGTTGGATTATACTTATTCAATTACACAAGACTTACCACCTTGCTAAGGTGAGTATTACTTATCCCCTTTTTCCGCTTTTACAACTTTTGGGGTGATTCATGCACAAGTATACAAAACTTTCGTATTCATTTACACATACATTTTATTCATTTACAATTCATATACGTGTCTTGTTTATCTTTGTGCTTATGCTTGAACATTAACGTAGCTTACATACAAAATCATACATTTAGACATAACTTATGTTATGGTGCTCTTTACACTCAGACGTAACTTATGTTACGGTGCTCATTTAGACGTAACCTATGTTACGGTGCTCATTTAGACATAACTTATGTTATGGTGCTCTTTTAGACTCACACGTGTTGAGGTGCTCATTATCAATTTCATTGTACAAACTTTATATTTGATCTTTGTCTTGTTTGGTTACTTGCGTGTTTACATAATGCCTTGGTGATGCTAGACACATGAATTGTACTACTTTTCAAAACTTATACTATATGTACAAAACTAAGTAGTACTCACCAACATCATATGTTGACAAAAATTATTTTTCGTGCATGTTTCAGAATAAGCTGCTTGACGCTTCACATAGGACTTTGGACTTAGATTAAATCAATCAATTATCTTTATTTTTGTTGTCTTGTATTTAATTTCACATGTTGTAAAACAATATTCAATAATCATATATTTACATTTTAGTACCATGAGCTTTTGAACAATCGTCACTACGTGGCACCTCGATGATTCCGCCATCGGTTGGGGTGTTACATCTAATTCCTTTAAATTTCTAATTTCAGACAATGTTTTAAAAACCGATTTTTATACCACACCAGATTAAACTCAGAAACAGTTTAATCGGCCGTTCTAAGCCATCCAACTGGTTCTTCCAGGTGGTTCCACCGGTTATACCACCCGGTTTGAACCGGTTTTTAAAACATGTATAAAAAAAGTGTCGGTGCATAACCTCTCTTTCACAATTCACATGCTCCATCAATCAATCCATTTATACCTCTCTGTCACCGCGTTTTTCTCCATCCCTCCATATCACCCACCGGAAAACCCTCTCCGACCACCCTAATCGCAAACCTTCTCCGGCGACCCAACAACCATGGGTTCCCTCCCACATTTCTCACCAGACCCACCCCATCAACCCAAACCCCAAACCATCGACCCAACCAAGCTAAAAACCCTCTTCACCTCCCAACAACAATACCTCAACACCTTCTTCAACAAACTCGACCTTACCCAAGCCCATTTATTCACCCAAACCCTCTTTAACTCAACCGGCACCATCTTCTTAACCGGTGTTGGCAAATCCGGCTTTGTTTCCAAAAACATTTCCCAAACCTTAGTCTCTCTTGGAATTAAATCCCAATTCTTGTCCCCTGTCGACGCCCTTCATGGAGACATTGGAATATTATCTAAAAATGACATCTTGGTTATGTTTAGCAAGAGTGGGAACACAGAAGAGTTGTTGAGGTTGGTCCCTTGTGTTAAGGCTAAAGGTGTGTTCTTGATATCGGTTACGTCTGTTGAAGGGAATGCTTTGATGGGTTTGTCTGATTTGAATGTGCATTTGCCGGTTGAGAGGGAACTGTGTCCGTTTGATTTGGCGCCTACGACTTCCACGGCTATACAGATGGTGTTTGGATGTACGGTGGCGATTGCGTTGATGGATGCTAAGTGTTTGAGTAAAGAAGGGTATGCTGCTAATCATCCTGCTGGACGGATTGGCAAGAGTTTGATCTTTAAGGTTTGTTTTTTGGCTTTTTTTGTGGTTTTGGTGATGGGATTTTGTTGTGGTGTGGGAAAGATTTGATCTTGAACATGGGTTCTTGGTTATGATTTTTTTTTTTTAATGATTTTGGTTATGGGATTTCATGGTGGTGTGGGAAAGATTTGATCTTGATCTTGAACATGTGTTCTTGATTATGAATTTTATTTTTATTTTTTTGTTGTTTTTTTATG
Source organism: Ambrosia x helenae (assembly GCA_030844895.1). NCBI lineage: Eukaryota > Viridiplantae > Streptophyta > Magnoliopsida > Asterales > Asteraceae > Ambrosia > Ambrosia x helenae. Next base: position 129,257,063 of record CM061229.1, on the reverse strand, counting down.
TTTTTTATGTTTTTTTATGTTTTTGTTTGTGGGATTTTATGGTGGTTTGGGAAAAATTTGATCTTGATCTTGAATACGGGTTCTTGATAATGAATCTTTAGTGGGTTAAGTTTAAGGTTAGTTTTGGTAGTTTGTTATGAAAGTTGGGACAAATTAAAGAACCAACATTTTCTAGTCTTATGTTATTTCAAGTTTGCTGCATACAAAGTTTTTTGGGGGTTATCGGTGCTGATCTTGGGGTGGGCCGAGTAAGAACGAATCCCATCTGGAAAAAGAGTTGATATTGTATATTTTGGTTGGCTTTCGATTCTTGGTTCTGCATAGTTTTAGTCTCTGTCTTGGGTTTGGTATTGATAGAATGGAGTTGAATTTTGTTTTTTGTAATAGATGTGGTGTGTTGAATAAAAGAGCTTAGACACTGTGAATTTGTTGGGATCAAGGAAGGGTTTTGAATGATGATAAGACTTTTGAATATGAAGTGCACAATCGATGATTGGTGTGTTGCAGTGTTTAAGTAGAAAATTAACAAGCATAGGGATAGAAAGAGAATTTGTGATCTTGATCTTAAGGGATTATATGTTTGGTTACATACATATATGTACTACAAGGTAGTTAATGAACCAACTTGTTTGTTAGTAACTAACTTTATCTACCTATTTGACCCACAATAGCTACCTAATTAATTACCTTAGTTTATGCCACAGATTTGGATAGATCTGAAAATCATTTTAAGTAAGGCTGAAAATCATCTGCAAATCATTTTTGGGTCTCAGGTATAAAGCGGTCCGTTCGGTACCTGGATCCGCCCACCCCTAGCCCAAAGGGTTAAGCTTCTTGTACTGGTTTTCATCCTACAAAATCTTTATGTTTTCTTGCGGTTGTTTTGACTTAGTTGTCTGTTTCTTGCTAACCCGTGTTTTAGATCAAATTGGTTTATAGTTTTGATTATTTTGAAGAGTTTTTTCAGTTTGTATAAGTAATAATTATGTTTCTTGGTAGACCTTTAAATGTCGATAAATTTGGAATTGCAGGTGAAGGATGTGATGAAGAAGCAAGAAGAACTTCCAGTTTGTAAAGAAGGAGATCTGATAATGGATCAATTAGTTGAGCTAACTAGCAAAGGATGCGGCTGCCTTCTGGTGATCGATGATGATTACCACCTCATTGGCACATTCACTGATGGTGATCTCAGGCGAACACTCAAAGCTAGCAAAGAGGGCATCTTCAAACTTACGGTCGGTGAAATGTGCAACAGGTATCCGATCTTCACTGGACTTGATCATCTTTATTGTTTGTGTTGATGCTGGTTCAAATGACGTTACAAATAATACGCGTCTGTTGTGTGTGTGTGTGACTGATAATAATAGGAACCCAAGAACAATAACTGCGAATAGAATGGCGGTTGAAGCAATGCAGAAGATGGAGGCTCCTCCATCCCCTGTTCAGTTCTTGCCTGTGATTGATGAAGATAACAACAACACACTGATAGGTATAGTGACGCTGCATGGATTGGTATCTGCCGGTCTTTGAAGCTGCTATCGGTTCATCTCTGGTATGGTTTTACTGTGTAGCCTATAAGAAAGATTATTCCTGTTCATCATACATACATCATAAGGGTTGTATTAGTATTCTCTTCATTTTTTCATTGTTCCTATAGGATTGTATGTAATCCCATGTAGATCAATCTTGTTTATGTGCAAGGGTCGTGTTGCTTTTTGGTAGTTGTACACCGCTTATCTTTATGCTAAAAGAATTGTGAGAACCGTATAAACATATACGCTTCGTGTTACACGTTACATAACTGTATAATCACTTCTCCTCTCCACCACTATGTCCAAACAACATTATGCTTGAGATCATAAAGCTCACACTGATCTGTGTATGATGATTTAAATTCAGAGATTAAAAAGGGTTGTAATTGGTTATTTTAGAACTTGGTGCCCATATATGCAAATTATCATTTTAATGAGAAAGTAACAAAATACTACAGCACAGCCACATCATAGGCATGTGATTGTGATAGGAACCAAAAGACAATAGTAACAGGTGTGAGGAAATGCATGTGCTACATTAACTATGATTACTAGTTGAAATGATATAATTTAAAAAAGAACAATTTGTTTCAGGTGAAATGGATACTTGAAATACTACTGGTAAGTAGTAATAACAGATGTATGTGCTTATGTGAACAGTAGGTGGACATTTTTATACATTTCTTAATTTAAGCAAGTTGGATTAAAATATATGTGAGGTATATAAGTGTTGCTCAAACATTGAAAAGTTTGTAAAAAAATGCAGTTTTAATCGACGCATGTAATGGGTTTTAACGCACAAGTTTTTGTAACACCGCATCAAATAACAATGTGTCTGACCCTTACAAGAGTGTGCCTGACTTCTTAGATTTGATTCAAGTGTTGTGATTAATTTGATGCTCATGCATATTTCAATGCATGTGTACATATAATGGGGCGTCTATACATGTTTGATCTAAATGCACAGTTTATCAATCAATATGGCTTGGCTTTAACTTATAGAAAAATAATGAGCCTTGGAAAGCACATATTAATACAAAACCAACTTGTAGAGATTCGTCAAAAGTGAAAACCGCATAAACGCACTTACATAATGCATGCGAGATATAGAAGAAATGTGGTTGTGCTATTAATAATATGATTTTAATTTAATGCTTGTGACAGTATCATATAATATTTGTAAATAAACTCAATAGATAATATTATAATAAAGGTCACAAATTTATGAATCCAGTGAGATGATGGGGTTTTAGAAGATGCCATAGTGACTAAAAACAACATACGGAAGAGAATCTATATTTCGATTTCTTCGAGATTTCATTTCATTATGCGAAACACACATCTTCATTCTAAATCAAATTCTAGCTCCCAATCGAATTCCAATTCCAATTCCATTACATTTCACAATACAAATGCTTCCTGAGGCTACGTAACATGATTTTAATTCTGAGCTTGACTTCATGACCCATTGATGTTAACCGAGGTTTCTTGAGCCTTTAAAAATCCACCTACCTACTTTTATATACAATAACTTACTCCAATAATTACTGCTACTATTTTTTTATATCATATTCAATATCAAGGCATCAAAATAATTTATTAATGAAATGATATAACACATTAAAACGTCTTGGTGGGGTAACGATGAACCTTTGAGTTTTGACATATTTTAAAGCAAAAAATCCTAGTGATTTACAAAACGGATTGTAGCCTACGATACCAAGACACGTTAAAACAATGCTTCTCCTTAAGTGGTTGAGTGTTCTAGTCCCATGATAAACATTGACGTAAAATTAGAAGTACATCTAGAGAGGGTGTATCATGTATGAATGAGTCAAATAAAACAAAATAAAAGATTCACTAGTAATGCACATAAAGAAAGAGGCATTGAAGGTAGCTTGTGTCATTAATTAAAGGTGACAAAAGAAAATTAAAGTAAGAAGACACCAATTAGATGACATGCATAACTGCAGGCATTCAAACCCTAAGTTCAATTTCATATTTTTTAAAAAGAAAAAAACAACAAACTCAGAAAACTTTAGTTGGGGCACAATTCCCATGCATCCCCCCCTAAACTACTCACTCACTCATCCTACACCATTTAACCTTGTGTAATCCGCCACCCATCCACCACATACACACATAATTGGGATGAAGGGACACCCACACAACAACTGCGGCGGAAGCGGTACCGGCTGGATGACGAAAAACAAAATGATCATGGTGGCAGTGGTCATTCTAGTGGGAGTAATGGGAGTGATGGTTGTTCAGAAGGTTAAGGACAGGAGATTGTTTAACCTTGTTATCAAAGATAAAGATCGCCAAATTTTCTCTCTTAACCTTCTCTTGCAGGTTAGTAATTATTTTATAATCTTGATAAGCATTTGAATATTAAGTTATTAACCATATTAAGTTATTAATGTTAAGCCTTTACTGATTGTGCAGAAGGAAAGACAATATGCAAAAGAAAACAAAAGAAAGAATCAAGAGATGAATGCAAAATTGTACTCCCTTAGAACCCAGAAGATTGAGCTCAACAACAAGATCATGGAAATGAGATCAATCATCGGTTCCATGAAGGACGAACACCGAGCTTTGGAGTATGCGATTGAGGAGAAGCAGAATGAGATTAAACAGAAAGAATCTGAGATCAAAGATTTGAAAACCAGCCAACAAATTCCAACTAAAACCTGGTCAGTCGGTTCGAATGTAGGGTCAAATCATCGACTCAACTTAACCAGTAAAGTTAAAGAAAGAAGTGTATCTGCTGGTCAGTCGAGCAATGGGAAAAAGCCGAATGATCAAGAAATTACTAACCCAGATGTCGAAGTTGAAAAGCCTAAAGATGAAGCTTCAGAAACACTTCTAAAGGAGCATAGTGACGATGTGAAGATTGAAATGCGCAACACAAATGGTACACTAGCAGCAAAGAAGTGGGATTCTGAAGAAAATGGAAATGGTTTGGCCATGAAAGGAAGAGGATTCTTTATAGGAGCAACGGATAGCCAAAGAGACAAGAGTAACGGTCAAAATGGGAAAGATCAACTGAAAGCAAACCCAGAAGAGGGTCCGACAGAAGTCATACGACTCAAGTCTGGTAAAACTAAAGGTGAAGCTTACAGGATGGATGAACATGAAGCAGAGAAAGAAGCGGATACAATTTTTTCTAAAAATGGCTCGGAAGGAGATCAAGATTACAAGGAAGAACCAGAAGAGTGATTTAATCATATCTTTAGATGGTCTTCTGATTACAAGTCATTCGTTTGTTGTGTTTATCTGATTTCAGATGCGATAAGTGTTGAACTTTAATGTACTTCACTGTTGTTCAGAATTAATTATCTATATTCTATAAAGCGGAATTCAAAATAATTGAGAGCATGAGTAGATCATATACTGACAACTGGAAGGATGGTTGTTATTCAAATATGTGATGTGTTTATGCAATGTAAGATGGAATGGCAAAATATAACATTAGAATCTGGAAAACCTTTGAGGAACTCAAAGTGTCCCCATATAGGAAAGTTGGATTTAAAGTAAAGCTTACATTAAACCATTCAAAGAATTTATTAGCAAAAAGCTTCTGGGGCAAATTTCAACCTCTAATTAGTTCTTCACTGCTTCCACCGATTTCTGCCACATAAACAACAAGTATATGTGAAGCAACATATGAGAGAGATGATTTTATTAAATGCTTGAGTCCATGAACTCTATATAATATAGGATGTAAAATTAGCAACATATGATGAGAGTTCCTAAGGAAACTGTATAAGTGTATAACAACTAAACAAAGGTAGCATATCTATTGGTAAGAAACTGTATAATTGCATAAGAACTAAACAAATTTACCTAACTTAATCTCACGCATAGCATAGCTATTGGTAGTTCTGCTGAGACACCCCCCCCCCCCCCTTACACACACAATTCAATCATCCAATAACCCCCTTTTTATTTGCGATTTGGAGTACACTAATCCGTCTAACATCAAATGTAGTTAAAAGAAACTGGAGCAAGCAACCATTCAAAAGTACTAATAATGAAAGTTGTAAACTGCTGCTAACATACAATGATGAGTAAGCTATAGTAGCTACATTACATATAAGAAACCAAAATGTTAAGAAAAACAAGCAGTAACCCAATGCCGGTATACACTCCCTAAAAAAAGGTTTATACGCTCATATAGCACTAAGGCAAGGCTAAGACAAACAAAAAGTTTAGGGAAAGCTTAAGCCCTAAGACAAATCTATACACTCCCAAAAAAGACCATAATCCTAACCCAACATCTCCAAAAACTCTCAAGGAAACTGTATGATTGTGAAAAACAACAATCTGATACATTTACCACTCATGAACAAAACAAGAAATACAAAGAAATAACTTTTCCCATTTCTGAAAATCAAATAACGGCATCAACCGGGGGTCTCAATGGGAGCAAAACAAAACAAGCTAGCTATCCGCTCTATTATCCGTTACTACTATAGTTTTCTACTTTTCTTACGATTATGTGTTATCATTAGTTTACTGCTATAATTTTTAGTACTTTTTTTGTTTTTGTTTGTGCCAAAATTTAAGTTATATGGTTCTTTGGATACTATACTTTACATGTAATAAACAAAAGGTTTTTGGAGCCAAGGGTCTCAAGAGGAGCAGTATCTCTATGTTCCAGAAGTGAGGAACGGCTTATCCTCATCCTACCCACCCCATACCCTACCAATAACTTGCTATGAGTGGTATTTACTGCGTACACTTGTTTGTTTGTTTGTTAAATAAAGACACCAACCGGAAAACATGTGGTGCTTAAGGAAAAAAAATCCATTATGTTCTACAACATGTCCGCAGAAAGTTAAAGAAAAAGAATAACATTACTATGCCGATGAGCAATTAGACTTACTGGCATAATAAAAATAACAAAACGAAGCAACAAATGTATTCAAACAGCTAAATCATACCTCATCTTTCTTCTTGCCTCCTGAAAACGCCTTGTATCCACCGAAGATTGCCAATCCCCAGCCAGTTAAAGAGATGATAACAAACTACAACAATAAAAGTACATACAATCAATAAAATAACATCTCAACCATTCTGATTTTTTTCAGAACATATACATAAAACGATACAAAATTAGAAACTCAGAAATTGTTTATCTGAAAATTCTTAGTCACAACAATGAACAATCACATATGTCAAACACTAGCCAAAAAAAAAAAAAAAAAAATCATCACAATACAATGTACATAATCCAATATTTTTTTTTTTTTTTTTTTAAAGCAAAGGCCGGGAAACCCGGGATTACCCTGGCATCTTGGTTCGCGCACAAAAGCGACGAGATCTAAAACCGAAGCGCAAAAGCGGTGGGCTTTTCGTACGTGAGGCGCAAGACAATTACATAATTTTTTTATATATGGTATAGGTTTTTAGCATTACTTACTCAAAATACAGATACAAATAAGGTATATATATGATTTAACTAAAATGTACAACCTTTTTAGCTACATGTATAACAATTTTAAGCACAAAAACATCATGTGTACAAAAAGCACGCTTTTATTGCGCTTTTTGCGCTTTTCGTACACTGCTCGCCTAGGGTTACATAAGGCGCATGGATTTGCGCCTAGGTGCGCTTTGCGCTTAAAGTGCGCTTTTTAAAACCAAGATATCAATCCACTAAGAGGGTGCTTGGGGTTGAGTTTTGAAATGGATTTTTAGATTATTGCGTTTTGAAATCATAAATAATAACTTTTTTAGTGTTTGGGAAAGGTTTATAAAAAATGATTATTTGGGTTTAAAAGGTTACAACTCAATACGCATAATCTATTTTGAAAAAGCAGCTCCCCCTACTGCACCAAAACGCATAAAAATAATCGATTTTGAAAAAGCAATCCCAAACACCCTCTAAATACCCCTAGCCAAAATGAATAATTCTCCAAAACCATTTAAAACCCTAAACATCCAAATCTTAATATTAACACAACCCAACAAAACTAAACTAAATTAAAACCAAATATAAACAGTAATAAGAGACAGAAGACTAACATGCTCTTCCTTCCACTTAGAAGGACTCATAGGGTCCTTCCAGAAGTCCACCTTTGGAGGTCCATGATGATCTGCAAATAAACAAAAATATATATATAAATATTTATAGGCAGTGATGATTATTATGGTATAGATTTGTGTTTGTTGTTATATATTACCGGCGGCGCCAGAGAGACCACGGCGCGGGATAAAAGAAGCGGCTTGAGGAGCCGATCTTGAAGAGGAGAGGCGTAGAATGTTAGCCGCTTGACGAGCCGCTAAAGTTGTAGCCATTATGTAGCTGTGAGCTTTTCTTTTCGGATCGATGGATCGGGTTGGGTTCAAAATGTTTGGGGAAGAAAGTGTGCTGATCGAATAAAAGAAGAAGAAGATGCTGGTGCCTGAACTCAAACGATGTCGTATGGTTTTTAGTTACATAGTTCGTTGCGAGTTGCGGCCTTTGAGTTTTTTTATCTAGTCTCTTAGACTATCCGTTGTCGGCCGCAAGCGAGCAGGCGCGAGCCACAAACTTTAATTTCAAGTAACCCGGTCACTTGACCCTGTTGTAGCTGGGGTGAGCAACGGCACGATCAAAGCACATCTCTCTCCTGTTAACGCACCGCCACTGTTCGCGTGGGGATGTTGTGGCTGGGGGTGAACACCGGGATGAAACTTCCCTCGCGTCGGAGCTCGCTCGTGACTCACAACGGATAGTCTAAAGGCCCTTTTACAATGATAAATTAATAATAGGGAAAATGACCAATATAGCCCGTTGACCGGGCATTTTGCACAAATAGCCCTCTCCACCGTCTTTGGAGAGACGGGACACGGCTCCCAACCAGCCTGAACCGTCTCCCGAGAGGCTTCCCATTTCAGCCAACAGAGGACCGCCACGTGTCGTCTCTGATCCCGAGATGTACCGTCTCTCTCCAGACGGGTCAGAACCCTCTCCCAGACGGTTCACGTTTCCCAAGACGGCTGACCCTTCGGTTCAACCGTCTCCCAGACGGTTCACGTCTATCAATGTCGGCTGACTTTTCGGCTCAACCGTCTCAAAAAGACGGGTCACCTTTCCCAAGACGGCTGAACGAAATTTGTGATACCGTCTGAACCGTCTCACGAGTGTATATAAATACCCCAATTAACTTAACGAAATTTGCACCCACCCCTCTCCTCTAAGCTTTCATCTTCCATGCACCCACCCGTCTCCTCTAAGCTTTCATCTTCCAATCCAATGACGTTTTTTTACTTTCCCAGCCGAAGCCTTTTTGACTTTCCCAGCCAAAGCCTACCGGCTTCGAAAAATATGTCCCGGTTACTTGGATTGTTGTTTCATCTGCGTACGGCTACTTGGATTGTTGTTCCATCTGCGCGTGGTTTGCAACCCGTGTAATGGATCGATGATGTGGTGGTCTACATTTTAGGCAAGTTCGTTCGCTTTCCGAATTTATGTCTCGATGTTCGACGTGTGCTCACTGAGAACTATTGTTACATAAAACGAGGAAACGTTTCGGACTTGTCTGTATAGAGCACATACACCATTCGAAACAACGTTTATGTAGACCACTGCTACTACCGCCGCTGTGGAGGACAAAACATCTAACACTAAGATGTAGTCCTCAATAGTTGGTTAGACATTACTATTACTTCAAACAAAGTTCCTAGTTCTGGAAGTAAATTTGGGAAGTTTGTTGTAATAGTTTAGTTTTTTACTTGTTGCTTCTTAGTTTTCACTTGTTGCTTCTTTATTCTCGGGAAGTTTGTTGTAATAGTGTAGTTTTTTAATTGTTATTGTAATAATATTTATTGTTTATTTGTGATTGTAATAGTATAGTACGTTTAATGAGATATTTACCTTAAATATAAAAACAAAAAGACAAATTAAAAATATAACCAACTATTGCATTAAAAATATAACCATTACAAATTAATAAAAATATAATTACAAATTACATAAGACGATGTCTTATCATTTGCCAAACGGATACATGTTTAAACTCTTTACCCTCCCTGTTTTTATACTGCCTTAGACTGTGTCTAATTGCCACGTCTTCGGGAAAGTTTGAGGGTACGTCGTAAAGGGTCCGGTTGTGGTGGCCGTTGAAGATTTGACACTTTGTCGTCAAATCATTCAACTTGCGGCTAAGGGACTCGGTGGTACGTTGTGACCCTCCAACGAGCCGGTTGTATTCATTCAGGATCCGGAACCATTTGTTGTTAAGGTGTGTGCTCTCTTCAACATGTAGCCATGCCGCAATCAACGCAATCTCTTGTTCTTCCGTCCATCTTTGAGGTGCCATTGGTGTTGTACGGTGGTTTGGACGGTGTTGGACGGTGGTTTGGACGGTGTTGGACGGTGGTTTGGACGGTGTTGGACGGTGGTTTGGACGGTGTTGGACGGTGTTGGACGGTGTTGGACGGTGGTGGTGGGGTAGTGGATAGTGTTTGGACGGAGTTGTACGGTGGTGGATTGTGTTTAGACGGGGTTGGATGACGGGAAATGGACGGGAGACGGGTATTTATAGGGCTGAGCCGGACAACCGAAGCGTCGCCGCTCATCGGGAACCACCGGCGTCGGTAAATGTGTACCGTCTTGAGAGACGGTTGAACCGAAGGGTCAGCCGTCTTGGGAAAGGTGACCCGTCTTTTTGAGACGGTTGAGCCGAAAAGTCAGCCGGCATTGATAGACGTGAACCGTCTGGGAGACGGTTGAACCGAAGGGTCAGCCGTCTTGGGAAACGTGAACCGTCTGGGAGAGGGTTCTGACCCGTCTGGAGAGAGACGGTACATCTCGGGATCAGAGACGACACGTGGCGGTCCTCTGTTGGCTGAAATGGGAAGCCTCTCGGGAGACGGTTCAGGCTGGTTGGGAGCCGTGTCCCGTCTCTCCAAAGACGGTGGAGAGGGCTATTTGTGCAAAATGCCCGGTCAACGGGCTATATTGGTCATTTTCCCTTAATAATAACGTTTAATATAGGATGAAATTATGGGTAAGTTGTAAACTATGTGGAAATTAGGGGATGGGGTGCCACCAGATTTTGTCACGGGTACCTCACAATCAGCATGATAATACCGTTGCTAGTGATGTTGGTAGTGGATTCGTGAACCGTTTCCTAATTGTAGTTAACGGATGACTTCTCTCTCCTCACGATGTCAGACAGAGAAATATAGATATTTTATTCTTTTTATACCACCAACTTTAAATATATATTATTTATTTAAATAAAGAAAATTACGCAATTAGTCCCTGTGGTTTGCCTTAAGTTTCACCTTTAGGTATTAAAGTTTAAAAGTTTCATGTTAAGGGTTTAAGTTTAATTTTTATAACATAATAGGGTATTAGCACTAACAGGGGTGAATCAGTCAAGTGATGTGGCATTGCAGGATTGGTGTAAGGGGTTGTTTGGTAAGTCTCTTAATGAGGCTTTAAACCATTCAGCGCTGAATGATTCAACATTCAGCGCGTTTGTTTCAGCTTCTGAATGGAATGGTTAAGACTGGACCATTAAGATTTGAGATGTTGCTGAACCATTAAGCACTGAACTATGCTGAATCTTAATGAGGTTCTCATATCAATGTGTGACAAGAAAACTAACCATTAAGAGGTCCAACTTAATGATTCAACACTTAACCATTCAGACCTCTTAACCATTCAGTACTTAATCAACCAAACAGCCCCTAAATCAGTGACGTTAGAAAAAAAAAATGAGGGTTGCACCCCTCTCCCTTTAGAGGTGCAAATGAGCCGAGCCGCTCGTGGCTACTCGAGCTTGGCTTATTAAAAAGCTCGAAACGAGGCGAGTCTTGTTAGCGAGCCTTAAACAAAGCTCACTTAGCTATCGAGCCCGAGCTCAAGCATAGCATGTGAAACTCGCCAGGCTCGTGGAGTCTGGGTGTAATTAAAAGTGGTTTAATGTGTGAATATTATTGATTGAATTGAGAGATTACAATACCACCCCTTTATATAGGGAAGAAGATACAAGATAATTAGGAAACAAAGATAATCTCTAAATCTATACAAATCTTTTAAATAATTCAAATATTCAAATATATATGCTAATCCGATAATGCTAAGATCCCCCCGCAGTTTGATCGGGCGCAGAGCAGACGGTTAAACTGGATCTAAAAGACTGAAATAGCTCCCGAGATAATCCCTTCGTAAAAATGTTAGCGTATTGCGATGAGGAGGGGACATGAAGAACACGAATATGTCTCACGCGAACCTTTTTCGCGTACAAAATAAATATCAATTTCCACATGCTTAGTACGCTGATGTTGTACGGGATTATTGGATAGGTAGACAGCTGAAACATTATCACAATAAACCATGGATGCACGCTGTAACGGAACCTGGAGTTCAAGCAAGAGATTACGTAACCAAGTTGCTTCTGCGACGGCATTTGCTACTCCTCGATCGAAAATTAGGGTTTGTTAAGAGCCGTAGCTCTGATACCATAAAAGTGGTTTATCGAAAATTAGGGTTTCTTAAGTTAATCGAGCTTGAACTCAAACCTGGTCAAACTCGGGCTCAGCTTAGCTCGTTTGCACCGTTAGCAGAAATTAACCGTTCAATAAAATAAAATAACCATTAACATGGAAGTCATTACATATATGATGACAATCTACCTCTACCTCTACCAAATCCACATACTTGTTCGATTCTACCAAAAAAAAAGAAGAAGAAGACGACATTAAATGCCTCATAAAATTTTTAAGGCTTGTTGGTAGACCTGTAAACGAACCGAACATTCATGAACTGTTCTTGAACTTGTTCAACAGAAAGTTCGTTTATGTTCGTTTATTTATTAAACGAACAAACACGAACACAAAAAAATTGATCGTTTAGTTAAATAAACGAACATGAACAAAAGTTGTGTTCGTTCATTTATGTTCGTCAATGTTCGTTTATGTTTGTTCATTTATGTTCGTTAAATTTTATTGATAGCAGTTCAAAAAAAAAATTTATTGATTACATAGGTAGTTATATTTATATAAATATAAGCATAAATTGGATTTTAGCTACTTGTATAAATATAACCATTTAGTAATTGGGTTTGTTAGTTATATAAAATCATTTACTCGTGAACGTCCGTTTATGTTCGTTCATGAACGGTTCGTTTAGGTTTTAAATGAACACGAACATGACAAATTTCTTAATGAACGAACGCAAACACATAAATGTGTTCAATTATGTGTTCGTGTTCGGTTAAAGTTAAATGAACAAACACGAACATGCCAAATTTCTTAATGAACGAACACGAACAAACAAGACAAATTTCTTAATGAACGAACACAAACACATAAATGTGTTCGATTATGTGTTTATGTTCATGTTCGGTTAAAGTTTTCAACTTTGAATGTAATATACTGTTGTTCAAATCTAATTATCGAATCTACCAATTGGAACACAAGAAAATTGGAAGCATGAGTAGAACACATACTGACAACTGAAAGGATGGTTATTATTCAAATATGTGAGATGGAATGGCAAAATATAACATTAGAATCTGGAAAACACTTCAGGAAGTCAAACAGTCCCCATATAGGAAAGTTAGATTAGATTTCAAGTAAACCTTACACTAAACCATTAAAAGAATTTATTAGTAAAAAGCTTTTGGGGCAAATTTCAACCTCTTAGTTCTTCACTGCTTCCACCGATTTCTGCCACATAAACAAGTATATGTGAAGCATGATCCTTTGAAATAAAGGATTAATTCATTAGAAAGAAAGTTGATTTTGTTAAATGCTCGAGTCCATGAACTGTATGTAAAATAGCAGCAAATTGCCAAATGATAAGAGTTCCTAAGGAAACTGTATAACAACTAAACAAACATCACATAGCTATCTGTGCAAAGAACTACACAAACTTACCCACAAAAATCCCACTCAATCACTCATAGCATAGCACTATTGGTAAGGTCTCGGGAAGGTTTGATGGAAGCAAACCTTACCTCTTTCACAAGGGAAAGAAGCACTAACCCTTAAGCCGATACCTATAAGCTCATATGACACTTTCACTAACCTGGACTACGGGCAGGATTACAGGACCCACTTCTTCAGCAAGCGCTTCTCTCGAAAGCTCCTTAAATTCTATGGTAGTCCCAGCGGGCCCCACTTCAATCTTTGAGCAATAGGTTAGCTTCATCGTTTTATTGATAGGATTTATTTCGTCAAGTCTCGATTGGTTCACCTGAAAGGATACACCATGGATATACGTTACATAACTAGCAATGCCTATTCCGCTGAGAATCGCAATAGCGACACCAAGCTGATGAAGAATTAAAGTTACTGGCATGATGTAATAACAAATTGAAGCAACTAAACTATACCTCATCTTTCTTCTTGCCTCCTGAAAACGCTTTGTATCCACCGAAGATTGCCGATCCCAAGGCAGTGAAAGAGATGATAACAAACTACAAAGAGACACTCACATATATAATCAGTAAAATAACATTTAAGAAGTTGCAAATTATCTATCTGAAAACTGTTAAGTGTTAACCACAACAATCATTCAATCACAGAGGTTTAACTAACCCTAGCCAAAATAAATAATAATAATAATAATAATAATAATAATAATAATAATAATAATAATAATAATAATAATAATAATAATAATAAGAGACAAACTAACAAGGTCTTCCTTCGACACTCACACTGTGTTCCCGAGTTTCATTTAACAAAAGAAAAGAAGGGATTTTGAAGGATGTCAAGAAAAAATCTTGTTCCACAGTTTTTTTAAGGAGAGAAGGGAAAGGAAGTGGAAGGAAAAATTTTGGTTAATTTCGAGCATGTTTGGCTCTCCTTATTTCCACCTCCTTATAACTTATAACTTTTCCAAAAAGTTAATAAGTTACAAAAAGTGTTTGGCAAAAGGAAAAGGACTTTTTGTTTTAACTTTTTGTAAGCCTATGATAAGTTCTTTTGGAAAAGTAAGGGAGGAGTGACTTTTTGAACCTCCTTATAACTTATTGATGGTTATTTACCTACATGCCCTTATTATATCCTTACATCTTCCCTCTTTATACCCTTTTTGGTTATTTTACCTAAATAAGTTAAACCAAACACTTTTTTATAAACTAACTTATCAACTTATTGTTTTTCCCCACCACATAAGCTAATCCAAACACTTTTTTAAAAACTTCTTTTTAAAAAGTCATAAGTTAATAAGTCCTTTTAACAAAAAGTCCTTTTTGCCTCAAATAAGTTTATCCAAACATGCCCTTCCTTCATATCTCATCCTTCCAAAATGGAGAGATTTAGAAGGAAATGATTTTTTAAACATATAAACCCTCACTTTTCTTTTCCTTTCCTTCCAACTCGGGAACATGCTAGTTAATTAAATATTTCTTTTCCTCTGCCTCTCTTTTTTCTCCTTAATTCCCTTTCTCTTCTTTTCCTTCGTTTATTAAACTCAGAAACACAGCGTGAATGACTCATGGGGTTCTTCCAGAAGTCCACCTTTGGAGGTCCATGATGATCTGTAAATAAACCAAACAAATCACATATGCGTAGGTTACATATACTATACAAATATCTATACGCATTGACAAATATTATAGCATATATATGTGAAAACAATATAAATTACCGGCGGCGCCAGCGAGACCACGGCGCGGAATAAAAGAAGCGGCTTGAGAAGCCGATCTTGAAGAGGAGAGGCGTAGTAAGTTAGCCGCTAAAGCTGTAGCCATTTTGCAGCTGTGAGCTTTTTCTTTTTGGGGAAGAAAGTCTCTGCTGGTCGAATAAAAGAAGAAGAAGTTGTTGGTGGCTAAACTTAACCGGTGTCGCGATGTTAATTTCTTAGCGTCATAAAAATTTCACCTTCATTTTTATAATGGTCATAATTTTTTCATACGACATTATTTTTTAAAAAAAATTACACCATAAAAACAAGCTTTTCATCATCTTTCATTTCCATACAATATTGCTATACTTAAAAAAAATAAAAATTTGTTGAGTTGATAATACTTGCGTCTAAATGTAAACACTTGATATTATTACTTGCGTTTAAACATGCCTGAACCAGAACAAGTCTAGTAGTAATATCTGTACTTTAAAAAAACAATTTGCTGGGTTGATAGTACTTGCGTCTAAATGTTTAAACACTTGCGTTTAAACATATCTGAACCAGGACAAGCCTAAGTGTTATTGTTGTGATAAATTGCTTACCAGAAACAAGATAGCACAATTCGAACTTTCTACAACCTTCATCGGTCCAACAATTGCGTCTTATGAGTAACCAGGATATTGCTTACGAAATTAATTATAGACTTCTAGTTGGCCTTTTCCACAAATATATATATATATATATATATATATATAGTTGACAACACATTGAAGAGCATAAATTCGAACGTTTGTAGAGAAATAATGAAATTGTGAAAAATATAACACACTTCAAATCAGGTACTGTGTGTTTGTCTCCTTCTCTTTTAGAAACTCAACGCATATTTTTCTCTTTTAATCTCATCCATTAATTTATTTTTGATCAAAGACCCAAAACACTTCTTACACTTTGTACACTATATAACTTTGTACCGTATACTTTCTCTTTAGTTTTTTAGCTTGTCTTTAAAGCCCTTTAACAATTAGAGATACGAAAATTACAATCCATAAGACTATTCCCATCGGCAAACAAACTCAAGTTTGTTTGTGGAAATTATATTAAAAAATTCAATTGTTTGCAAACAAACCCCCAAACGGTTTGTGGTGGCAACCATGTTTGCAATCAAATAAACCAACCCACTAACTTAGTTACTTAAATAACTTATAATATTTAAGTTAAAAAAAAAAAAAAAACTACATACACTGTATTTCTTAATTTTTTTTTGTGAATATCCCGATATAAATTTTATTAAAAACCGAGTTCTTTTAAAAAAAATATATATTTTAGGTTGAGTTGAGTTGTGAATGTGTGTTAAGTTGGGTTGTGTAGATTGAAGAGAGAGAAATTATTTTTTATTAAAATGTATGTTTGTGAATGTGGATCGTCTAAAAGAAGACGATACATACATGCATGGCAAAGTGAGTGGGTTGGATTGGGTTGATTGTTACGTCAAAATGAGTTTTGAGTCTTGATAAGTAGATTAAAAAATGGGTCACGTTGGATTTGGGTTAGCATGGACCGATTAAATGGTTGTTTCCTTGTTTTAAAAAGGAAGTAGGTCAAAGGTGGGTTTTGTGTGAGTGCTTAAAAAATGATTATTTTGAAATGATAGAAATAAACTAAATAATCTATAAAATAAAAATAAAAATAAATTGCAAGATGACATATAGTTTTGAAAGGTGTTGAAAACCGTTCACTTGTGGTCGTTCTAGCCTGATGCCCGTTGCTCGCCGTTGTTTCGGCACGATGATAGAAAACATCTTGATATAGATAATGAGAGCCTGACTGTTACACAAAGTACTACTCCCTCCGTCCCATTTTAAATGTCCCACTTCCAAAAACACACATTTTAAGAAATTTTTTGTTTGTATGTGGTAAAATGACAATAATATCCTCAAAAGTGGTGATTGTGTTTTGTCTTTTATGGGCAAAACTGGAAATTACATTTCCATTTTTGGAAAGGGACATTTAATTTGGGACAAACAAAAAAGGAAAGGAGGACATTTAAAATGGGACGGAGGGAGTAAATATTATGTTCGAGGAAAATTACTATCAATGACAACCAATGTCCATGTGTTACAACTTATTTTATGATCCTAATTTTTTGCTTTAACTTTTTTACTTTAGTTTGATGTGCAATTAAGAAGGGTGCATCGGTGACCATGATAAGGTCAAACAAATAAGTCAAAAGCCCAAGCTTACAAATCTATTCCGATACATCTCATGGTTCATTTGAAAAGTTACAATTGTGGGGTTTTATGTTGAGTTGATTGAAGTTTTCACCGAGTGTGCTCTGTTAGGTAGGCTATGAGGTGTGGTTCCCTTTTTCCCCCTTGTCTAGCTTAACGTCTTGTCACTCTCCCTTTCTCTTCTCCCAAATTAAGGAAATGCCATTTGTCGAAGTGTGAAAGATTAATCTTGTAATTGCAAGTTTGGTAACTAGAAGGACTTAGTTGTCATTCTTGTAATCTAGGTTTTGAGATAGTTTCCTAGTCATAGTCAAATATGTTTCTTATTGAGATAATGTTTAGATAAAAGGATAGACATTAGAGTTCCTAGTCAATAGAGGATCTTAGGCTTAGAAAAGGAAGGAAGGTTTGTAAGTCTTTTATTGATAATAATACGAAACAGTCTTTTGACTAATCTGCTCTTTAATCGTGTGCTTTGATTACCGATTTCTAACAAATTGGTATCAGAGCTTCTGGGTTTTAGGGGGGATCGAAGGGCGCAGCAGAGTTTGAATATCCGGGAGCCTCAAAGACAAAAAGCGATTCTGTCTTGAGGAAGCGACGGGTAAGGAAGCTCTGGTTGGTTCGCAATCAAGGAAGGAAGACAGCTGAGTTCAGAGATCGGTGCAGCGAAGGAAGGAAACTTTGGTGCGATATCTGTAACAGCAACGAATCAACAATGGGAGACAATCAAACTCGTACGATCGTCCCTGTGAAGGATAACAATACGCCTACGCTTCAGGTACCTATCTTAACAGCCACAAACTACACAGTTTGGGCAATGAAGATGAAGATAATCCTGAACGTGAATAGCGTATGGGAGATGGTGGAACCCGGGACCAGTGACGATTCAAGGAAAAACAATATAGCGATAGCACTCTTGTTCCAAGCAATTCCCGAAGAACTCGTACTTCAGATTGGTAATCTTGACACCGCAAAAGAGATGTGGGAAGCAGTTAAGGTCCGTCATCAAGGGGCAGAGAGGGTAAAAGAGGCTCGACTTCAAACGCTTATGTCCGAGTTCGAGGGACTGAAGATGAAGGACAGCAGCAATGTCGATGAGTTTTCAAGCAAGTTAGCAAGCTTAGCATCAAGATCTGCGTCCCTTGGCGAAAAGATTGACGAACCAAAGCTAGTCAAGAAATTTCTCAATGGCTTGCCTAAACGATTCATCCATATGGTTGCTTCGTTAGAACAGGTCATTGATTTAAAAACTGTTACGTTTGATGATGTTGTAGGTCGCCTTAAGGCTTATGAAGAGAGAATAGGCGGTGAAGAAAATTCATCAAGAAACGATCAATTGTTACTAACATACGAAGAGTGGGAAGCTAAGAAGAGAAAAGGAGGAACAAATCGCACTCACAATAACACGGCTGACCCTAAGTATAAAGGAGCGGATAAAGGTCGCGGGAAGGCTACTAAGAAAGGAAAAGAAACCTCCAAGAAGCCGTACAAGGACCGGTCGAAGTTGAAGTGTTTTCGGTGTGACGAATTAGGACACTTCTCAAGTGATTGCCCGACAAGATCAAAGCAAGAAGAAAGCAACTTAACTGTTGACGAAGAACCGGTTCTATATATGACTACGTTGGAAAATTTAGTCTTTCTTAATGAGGATCGTGTGGATCTAGCGAATTATGATAAATGTTCCCGTCAAAACAATACTTGGTTTTGTGATAACGGGGCTAGTAATCATATGACCGGGAATGAAGGATGGTTCTCAAGGCTAGATAAACGTATCAAAGGTCAAGTTCGGTTTGGAGACGGATCATGTGCTGATATAAAGGGGCGAGGCACTATTATTCTTGAAGGGAAGACGAGTAAAAGGCGAGTCTTGGAAGATGTTTATTTTATCCCGTCACTTACAAACAATATTATAAGTGTGGGACAAATGGATGAGTCCGGGCACAAGGTGGTAATCGAAAAGGGCGTGTTGAGGATGTATGAACCCAGCGGTTCAATACTCATGAAAGTGCCGAGATCGAGCAACCGAGTTTATAAGATAAACTTGAATATTATATCACCGATTTGTTTGCAGGTAAATCTTCAAGATGATAATTGGCTTTGGCATGCACGACTTGGGCATTTAAACTTCGAAGCTATGAAGTTACTAACAAAGGAAGCTACCGGTCTTCCACGATTAACAAACTCGAAGGAAATTTGTGATGCTTGTGTTGTAGGAAAGCAAACAAGGGGAGCCTTCCCAAAACAGGTCACGTATCGAGCAAAAAAGCCACTCGAATTGTTGTATGCAGATCTGTGCGGTCCGATTACGCCACAAACACAAGCTGGAAATAAATACATTCTATTGATAGTAGATGATTTTAGCCGCTTCATGTGGTCGTTTCTGCTTAAAACAAAGGATCAAGTGGCTGAATTGTTTCAAGAGTTCGTTAAAAGGGAAGAGAATAAACTCGGAGTCAAGGTCAAGACCATTCGAACGGACAACGGTGGAGAGTTTACGTCTCAAGCTCTAGGAAGATTCTGCAAAGAGAAGGGAATCAATCGACAGTTTACCGCACCCTATACCCCTCAACAAAATGGGGTTGTGGAACGTCGAAACCGAACAATTATCGATACAACAAGAAGCATTTTGAAAGCAATGAACGTACCTCAAATCTTCTAGGGGGAAGCTGTAATGCACTCAGTATATCTGTTAAATCGATCTCCTACAAAAGCTCTAAACGGGTCAACTCCGTTCGGTAAGATCAAAGGAAGAAAACCGGACCTATCTAAGTTGAGAGTGTTCGGTAGTGTTGGTTTCGTCAAGATCCTCACACCCGGGCAGAAAAAACTTGATGACAGAGGTACCCTCATGGTGTATTTCGGATCTCAACCGGAATCGGGTCTGAACACCCACCGGATGTTTGATCCGATTAAAGGGAAAATCCATGTTGTTAGAGATGGAGATATAAAGTTCAAGGAAACTGAAGGGTATAACTGGAGTAGTTCAAAAACCAGCGATTCACAGGAAGAGTATGTTGAATTCGAGATAGAAGGAGAAGGAGAGTCTTCGGGTGGTGCTGCTTCTGGTGATAGGGAAGAAGAAATGACCAGCGCTGTTCATGAAAACACAGGAAGTGGGCCGGATCGGCCCAATAACACTTGTTTGCCTTGTGCAGGTTCATCGGGTAATGGAAATGGGCTGGACGCTGAAGAAAGGCCCAACAGCGATGAAGACAGGCCCAACAGAGCAGCGAATTCATCAGCAGCTTCGGCTATGAGAAGATCCACTCGGAACCAGTCTATTCCGAAACGGTTTGCTGACTATGAAGTCAAAAGCATACCAAAACTCACGAATTCAATGACAGAGGATGATGTCTTGCTCTTGTCTTCGGTAGATGACGAACCCATTGCCTTTAAGGAAGCCATCAAAGATGACCGATGGAAGGAAGCAATGGTAGAAGAACTAAAGTCTATCGAGAAGAACAACACGTGGCAGCTAGTCGAACCGCCTGTAAAAGCAAAGCCGATCGGAGTAAAATGGGTCTTTAAAATCAAAAGAGATGCGCAAGGAAAAGTATCAAGGTTCAAGGCTCGTCTTGTTGCAAAAGGTTATGTGCAAAAGTACGGGATTGACTACGAAGAAGTGTTCGCTCCGGTGGCAAGAGTTGATACAATACGGTTATTAATAGCACTAGCAGCAAGCTATGGATGGGAAGTTCATCATCTAGATGTTAAGTCGGCATTTTTGCACGGAGAATTAAAAGAAGATGTGTATGTACTCAACCAGAAGGGTTCGCGAAAAAGGGAAAAGAGCACTATGCTTACAAGCTTAAAAGAGCGTTATATGGCTTGCGTCAAGCACCAAGAGCTTGGAACACGAAACTTGACAGTGCACTCAAGGAGCTTGGTTTTATCCGTTGCAAAAAAGAACAAGCAGTTTATAGAAGAAGAACAAACGGCAATCTATTAATCATTGGTACTTATGTTGATGATTTAATAATTACCGGGTCGTCTAAAGAAGATATTCAAGCGTTTAAGGTGCAAATGGAAGGAAGGTTTGAGATGAGTGATCTTGGCAAGTTGCATTACTACCTTGGAATAGAAGTCGTGCAAGGTGAAGACGGTATAGCGATAAAACAATCGGGTTATGCTACGAAAATTCTGAAGCAATTTGGAATGTGGGAGTGTAACTTGACTCAATTCCCTTTAGATCCTGGTTTGAAGTTGTCGAAGGCTGATGAAGGACAAGAAATCGATCCAACTAATTATAGAAGGATTGTTGGTAGTCTTCGCTACTTAATACACACACGTCCAGACTTGAATTTTTCGGTTGGGTTGATTAGTAGGTTTATGCAAAGACCAACTAAGACGCACGAGCAAGCTGTGAAACAAGTGTTGAGATATGTGAAGGGGAGTTTGGATCTCGGCATTTTGTATCCGAAAGGAGGAGACCGAAAATTGCTTGGATATAGTGATAGTAGCTATGCAATGGATCTCGATGATGGGAAAAGCACAACCGGTTTGGTGTTTTATTTCAATGATGCACCAGTTAGTTGGGTCTCTAAAAAACAAGGAACAGTTGCATTATCATCATGTGAGGCAGAATTCATGGCGGCTACAGAAGGGGCATGTCAAGCGTTATGGCTCATAGGTCTAATTTCAGAAATAACGGGTGAAGAAGAGAGAAAAGTGACTATCAAGGTTGATAACTCGTCAGCGATAGAACTAATGAAGAACCCGGTATTTTTTGGTAAAAGCAGGCACATTCATATTCGATATCATTTTATAAGGGAGTGCATTGGTCGTGATCAGATTCATGTTGAACACGTAAGTGGGAATCTACAAAAGGCAGACATTCTCACGAAAGCATTGCCAAGAGTAAAGTTTGTCGAGATGAGGGGGCTTGTTGGTGTTACAAGATTAGGGGGGTGAATGAAAGATTAATCTTGTAATTGCAAGTTTGGTAACTAGAAGGACTTAGTTGTCATTCTTGTAATCTAGGTTTTGAGATAGTTTCCTAGTCATAGTCAAATATGTTTCTTATTGAGATAATGTTTAGATAAAAGGATAGACATTAGAGTTCCTAGTCAATAGAGGATCTTAGGCTTATAAAAGGAAGGAAGGTTTGTAAGTCTTTTATTGATAATAATACGAAACAGTCTTTTGACTAATCTGCTCTTTAATCGTGTGCTTTGATTACCGATTTCTAACAAAGTGCAGCAGTACATTTTTGTATGGTGGTAAAACCCATTTCCCCTCTAGCTCCCATCTTAGTGTATGAAACTCATCAAAATTAGCCAAGTCATTGGCTATTCTTTGGAACAATCAGCAACTCATTCGAGAACGACACCTAAATTGTTCGTCAGTGTATACACAGTTTTCAGCAAAATGGTCACCCACCAAACAATCATGTGCACCTTTAAAAAATTTTGAAAAATAAATTATAATATAAATGAAACATTTTGAATTATAAAATAACGCAATAAGAAAATGTAATATACCCTCTCAATATCTATTTAGCGCAGCGCTCCTTGTTCTTGGTACCGAAGTTCCTTCACTCTTGTTGTCGTCTTCCATCTCCAAGATAATTTTCGCCATCTCCATCATCGCGCCCCACATATATAAAAGTTTATCGCGTTTGCTTCGGATGTTGATAAACTGATAGGTAATATATGATTGTATAAATTTTTTTAGATGGAAAGAGTGTAAAATTTTATAAAAGTAGAAGATGGAAAGAGTGGTGGTGATGTTTTGGTTTAAAATGTGGGTTATTGGTTTATGTAGTTTGAATTCTGAAAAATAAATAAATAACCAAACGGTCATAATTTTCAACGGTCAAGAGCTCAGAGAGGAGAGGGAAAATCTCCGTTTGCATTGAAGGGGGAGAGGGGTGTCTCCCCCTCCCCCGGCCCCTCCCCCTCCGAATCCACACCCATTCGTCTTAGCTATAGATGTAACGTTTAATATTAGTCCTACTCATAGCTATATTTATAGTGTGGTGATTTGTACCCTCATACGTAATTGCATATCCCCAACAATATTTAGTTTACAAGGTATAACTATTAAAGCACGGCAAGTTTGAGTTTTTAATGTTGCATCACACTTCACATGCAACAGAAATTATCATCCATTAATTTTTTTAAATGTACTTGTTAGTCTAATCATTATTTAACAACAAGTAAGATGTATATTTGACAAGATTTTCATTAAAAATAAATAAAAGGTAATTGTGTTTTGTTGGATCAGTTTGCTCTTTTTGCTAAGTAAGAACTTGCTATCTTGACACTTAAGTGTTTAGCAAGTCCTTGTAAATCAGATTATAAGCACATCGGAATGTTGTAAGTTAAAGCAACACTTTTTACACTAAGGCAGAGTTATAACTCCCCCTTGATGTTTGAAACTAATAAATGACAAAGTATTTATTATGAATCTAAGTTGTAAATGAGAATTAGATACTTAGAGAGATTCACAATAAATACAGAAATGGAATATAACAATGAGAGTGTTTGAAGGATTTTTCTGTTAAAAATCAATGTCTAAAATAGAAGGTTGAAGCCTTCTATTTATAGACGATTACATGCATGTATCTTGCCTAAAAAGCAAGCACAGAAACTCCAGTAACAAGTTGCACAAGTTGCAACATTGAAAGAAACAAATACAGCTAAAAGTAATATTAAACAACAAACTACTGATGCAAAAGGCGGTGGAAAATATCTATTGCTAAGTGCTGATGAAGGACAACTACTGAAGAGTAGTTTTGTCTTCAGTACTTCTGAAGTGAACTTGTCTGGTTTGAACTTCAGAACTTCTGCAACTTCAGCACTTCTTCATATCTTCTAATCAGCAGTTTCTTGTCTTCTCTTCAGTACTTCTATACTTAGCCAAAATGACAGAAGTGAATTAGACTAAGGTTTACAAAAGTGGTTTCACCAATCCTCTTTGTCCTAACAATCTCCCCCTGGATTGATGAAGCCAAAACCTTACTAATTCCTTATGTGTTTCTTCTGTCTTGAACAATCTTCCATATCTCTTTGTACATGGTGTTCTTGAGCTGGTTGTACTGATCATCAGATAGAGATCCTCTCTGTGGTTCTAGATGTTGAATTGTGAGCAGGTCTTGTGTTGACAGTTTCTTCAGATCACTGATCTTCTTGTAAGCCCTGCTTGAGAAGTCTCTTCTTGTCAACAGTACTGAGTTGTTATCAGTAAGTGACCATCTGATGATAGGGATCTTTGACTTGTTAAAGTCAGAAGAATAGGGAACCAGACTTGTCCCTTGGGTTGATGGTCCTGAGTGCTGGATGTCTTCAGTTTCAGATAGCCTCAGGTGGGATTCTCTTCCTTGTTGTTGTTGTTGCATACCAGGCATCTGAACAGTTGGGAGATGGTGTTCAGTCACTACTTTGGTATGCAGCTTTTCTTTGATTGTCTTTTGTATTTGATAAGCAAAAGTGGAAGGATCCCTGAACTGTGTTAATAGAGGTTTCTCCTCAATGTCAAAATCTGAATGGACTATTGAACTTCCTTCAAGTAGTACCATTTTGAAATCAGTTTTGACATTGTCCTCTGCCTTCTTCTTCTGAGTAGCAGATCTTCTAGATGCACCAGAAGTTCTAACTACTGATCTTGAAGGATCAGCAGTTTGAAACTTCTCAGGATTTGCAGCCTTGGCAGCCAAGTATTTTCTATATGTATCCATTAGTCTTTCTTCTTTCCATCTGGATACAGAGGCTTTTGAACCATATCCTTCTGCTACTAGCTCTTCTATTATCTGGGCTCTCTTGGCCTTTCCATCTTTGCTTGTGGCCACTTTGTCTGCAAGCAGTTGTGCTCTTCTTGTCAGCTCTTGCATAGAGAGTCCTTTGAGTGTAAAGGCTTTAGTCTTGCTGTTCTTGGTAATATAAGACACCAGTTGTTGTCTTTTATCCTGTTCAGCAATCTCATCAAGGCTAGCCTGCCTTTGTAGTTCAGCTGCATAAGCCTGAAGTTTTTCTTCATGGCTTAAATCCAAATCATCCCTTTCTTCCAGAGATTTCCAAATCTGATCTTCTCTGGCCTTCTTGTTGGCTGCAATTAAGCTCTTCTCTAATAGTTCAGCTGATTGAGAGATAGGAGAAGGGTTTAATACAGTCATTGTTGTAACAGATGTAGGCCTGATGGGATCAGATGTTGGTTGAATGGGAGCAGTGGTTCTGGAAGGTTCAGTTGTTTGAGGTTGGGAAGTGTTAACTTCTGATGTGCTGACAACTGCTGATGGTTTGTCAGCTACTGAAGGATTGTCTTCAGTACTTTCTGATTCTTCATCAGAAGTTTGGTCATCAGAAGTTTCTTCATTATGCCTTAGGGAATCTTCAGATGTTTGGGTCTCATCTTCTTTCTCTGCAGCTTCAATTTCTTCAATTGAGACACCAAACTGTTTGGCCAATTTTTCTTTCCTGGCCTGATCTTTCTGATCTCTTTCAAGGAGTGCCACTCTTGCCCTTATCCTGGCTTGGAATGACTCCTTAGGTTCCCTGATCTTCTCCCCCTTTTTGGATTCATCAATTTTAACCCTTGAAGCAGAGGGTTGGGAGAATTGTCCTTGAAGATGAGCAATCTGCTGGCTGTTGAAGTCTATTTTGTTGGACAGATCGTTCATCTTGGTCTTGATCACTCCAAATTGGTTCTTGATGGACAGCTCCAAGTCAGCTGTATATGTTTGGAAGTGATGTCTGATGAGTGTATTCATCATGTGGTACAGGGGACCCTCTGGGCTGCATAGCTGGTTCAGGTCTATGCTTGTTTGCCCAGGGAATTGGGTAGGCATTTGCTGTGAAGGGGGTGTTTTTGGGAGATCCTCATGTTGTACAGAGGATGCCACTCTAGGGGTTTTAGGGATTGAGTGGGCTTTAACCTGTGCAGAGGTGACTGGCTTCTTGAGCCTGGATACCTTTGCAACAGGACCTTCAGAAAGTGCCGTCAATTCAGTAGTTGGAGTTTGTGAAACATCATCCAAACTAATGGAATCATCTGAATCCCTGATGTTGCCCTCAGTGAGGACTGTCTCAGTTAAATCATGAGCTGAGCCCAACTCAGTTCTCTCATGAACCTCTTTTTCTTGGTACTGAGGATTTCCTACTTCAGGCATTAAGCCTTCATCAGTAGTTGCCACATCTGAGGTCTTAGCTATGTTACTTCTGTCCTCAGATCCACCACTGGGTGGTAACTGAGTAGTAGCAGCCTCAGATGCCCCAAGAGTCTCTAAAATTGGGCTTAAAGACTCTGGTCCACCCTCATCTCTTGGGATAGGGCTAGTGATGTCCACATCCATGTCTGATGTAGTAGTTATGTCCCCTGTTTGTTGTGGTTGATGGGGACTGACATGATCAGATGGGACATTCTCTTTTAGCCCATAGAGAAGTTTGGCAATTTCTATTGCCTCTTGTTCAGAAATTTGTGGGGTTGGTTCAGTAGTTTGGGCAATAGGTTGTTGTTCAGCAGTTTCAAAAGAAGAGTGTGTTTGATATGTTTTTCTAAGTCTTTTTCTTTTGAATTGAACAGATATGGGTGCTCTTGGTGGGGTTTGAGATGGATGAGACTGAGAGGGTGTTTCAGTCTCATCTATTTGAAGAGCAGAATGCTCATGAGCATGTTCAGGCATCTCAACCTCCTGAACAGCTTTTCTTTTGGGTTGGTGGGGTGCAGTTTTTGTTGGCTTGGGCTTTTTGGCTTTTGGTGGTGTGAGCTTGGAAGATGTGGGCTTCAGGGGGACTTGTTGTTCTCCCTGATCATCTTCTGGCCAGGCAGCCGGTTTGTTAAGTCTTGAGTATGCTTGTGATGTTAAAGGGTTTAAAGTTGAAATTTTTCCCACAAGCACCTCATTACCCAGTTCCCCTATTATGCATTGCATAATGAACCTTGGGTACAACAAAAACTTTTTCTTGGTATTATTGTGATGTAACACCAACTCATTGAAAAATAGTTTTGATGCCCTGAATTTAGTTTCATTCACAATGGAATGAAATATTGGTTGAAAAGTGGAGGGCATCTGGTCATAAGACCCTGTTTTTGGACTCAAACACATAATAATATAATGAAACAAAAGTTTGTATTTTGGTTCAAAATATTTTTTGAATATTGTAGCATGGGAGAGAGTACCTTGATAACCACACTCTGTCATGGTTAGATGAATATCAGTGTTAGCAACATGGTCAGGGGCAGCTACATCATCCAGACCCAGTCTTGTTGCTAGTGTGGTCGGTGTGATGGTCAGTTGTTTCCCTTTTATCTTTGAGTTGAGGGAAATGACCTCACCACCCATTGTAACCGTCTCAGCATTTGCCCAGAACTCATTCAGAGTTTCAGTGTGAATTGGTGGGTTTATTGTGAGAGCAGTAAAGTATTGGGATTTGACGACAAGATCAATGATCTCATCGTATTGGGACCAGCCTTCTTGTTTTTCAAGAAAGGCTCTTTGATTGTGTCCCTGTTTTAGAACTAGAGCCATGTGGTTTGGGTTTTTGATCGAACAGTGGATTTTACAGGTATAGGTTGAGAGAGTTTTGAGAGAGAAGGAGGGATATTTTTGAGTTTGAAAGGATAAGTGTGTAGAAAAGGTATTTATAAGAAGTTTTAACCGCTTGAATCTTCTTTATTAGAAGTTTTAAAACCGCCTTTGGTTAAAAATTTCTTTATCAGAGGTTTTAAACTGATTAGGTCAAACCTCTGATGATGGGAAAAGTCAGATTTGTCCTTTTGACTTAAACTGCTGATGAAGGATTACTTCATCAGTAGTTCCCATTTTCTCTTCAGCAGTTTTAACATCTGATGAGAAATGTTTTTATAAATACTTTATTCATAACTTCTGAAGTTTATTTTATCAGAAGTTACACACTTTTTCAGAAAATTATCCCTATACTGATGATTTTTGTTCATCAGTAGTTCCTCTCAAACTGATTTTGTTTTTCAGAAGTTTGTTTCAGACTTTTGACTTTTGTAAGTGAAAACCAGAAAAAAGATGGAAAAGGTTTACTTGTATTCCACCAAGGTAAACAGGATGGAATCAAGGATGGAAAAAGGAAAAAGAAAATTTTGATGTTTTATGCACAACAGTAGTGATTGATGTAGAAGTTTGATGTAGAGTTGGGTAGAATCAAGTGTTAACTTGGATTCTAACTGATATGCATAAAAATAAAAAAAAATAAAAATAAAAATAAAGTAAACACTTACAAATTTAGCATTCCAAGCATGGATACTAACTTCTGAAATGTTGATGTGTCAAGGGGCTTAGTGAAGATGTCAGCTATTTGATTAGCTGTTGCTACATGCTTCACCTCAATCTTGCCTTTTTCATAGCAATCTCTTATGAAATGGTACCTGATCTCAATATGTTTGGTTTTTGAGAACTGTACCGGATTTTGAATGATGCTAATGGCAGATTTGCTGTCTACAAACAAAGGTGTCTTGGTCTCTTTGATTCCATAATCAAGAAGTTGATATTGGAGCCATTGTATCTGTGATGTACAACTTGCAGCTGCAATGTATTCAGCTTCAGCAGTTGAAGTTGCAACAGATGTTTGCTTCTTTGATTGCCATGACACTAGACAGTTACCCAGGAATTGACAACCACCAGATGTTGACTTCCTTGTCATCTTACACCCTGCATAGTCACTATCTGAAAAAGCTGATAACTTGGTATTGCTTGAAGCAGGATACCAAATTCCCAGTGTTGGTGTTCCTTTCAGATATCTAAAAATTCTTTTGACTGCTATAAGGTGTGATTCCCTTGGTGCTGATTGATATCTAGCACAGACACATGTTGAAAACATAATATCTGGTCTAGAAGCAGTTAAGTATAAAAGGGAACCTATCATGCATCTGTACATGGTTTGATCAACCTGTTTTCCTTGATCATCAGGTTCAACTTGTGTGATTGGTGTCATGGGAGTGGAACATGATTTACAGTCATTTAAAGAAAATTTGTTCAATAATTCTTTAACATATTTTGATTGATGTATAAAAGTTCCATTTGTTTGTTGTTTGATCTGCAGTCCTAGAAAGTACTGCAGTTCTCCCATGGTACTCATCTCAAATTTTGATTGCATGAGTTTCTTAAAATCATCACACAATTTTGTGTTTGTTGAACCAAAGATGATATCATCAACATAAATTTGAACAAGTAAGACATGATTTCCAACATGTTTAATGAAAAGTGTTTTATCAATGGCACCTCTTGTAAAGTTATTTTTGAGTAAAAAGGTGGAGAGTGTATCATACCAGGCTCTTGGAGCCTGTTTGAGCCCATAAAGAGCTTTATCCAGTCTGTACACCCACTCAGGATGAGAAGGATCCTCAAACCCAGGTGGCTGACAGACATACACCTCCTCTTTGATTTTTCCATACAAAAATGCACTTTTCACATCCATTTGATAAACTTTAATTTTGTTGGAAATGGCATAGGCCAGAAATAACCTGATGGCCTCAAGCCTTGCAACTGGAGCAAAGGTTTCATCATAGTCAATTCCCTCTTCTTGAGAGTACCCTTGAACTACCAGTCTTGCCTTGTTCTTGATTATCATACCAGCTTCATCTTGTTTGTTCCTGAAAACCCATCTTGTACCAATTGGTTGCTTGTTTTGAGGTAAGGGACAGATTTCCCAGACCTGTTGCTTGTTGAACTGAAGTAGTTCATCTTGCATAGCTTGCACCCAATTATTGTCTTTGAGGGCTTCCTGGTACTTCTTTGGTTCCAACTGTGAAATAAAGGCTGAGAATAGGCAAAAGTTGGAGAGATGGTTTCTGGTCAGAACACCTGTAGCTATATCACCCATGATTTGATCAAGTGGATGATCTCTGTGTTCAATCAGTTGTTGTAAACCACTGACAGGTGTAGGTGGCTCTTGTTCTTCAAACAAACTACTGAGGTCTATAATATCTGGTTCAGCAGTTTGAGCTTCTTCAGTAGTTGCAGGTGCTGAAGCAGATGTTTGAGTTTGGCCTTCAGTATTTGTTTGATCAGAAGTTTGAAAAACTTCTGATGGTGTTGTAGTTGACTTAATGACTGTTTGAGGAGTCCATGGTGCAGGATCCTCATCTTCAAACCTTTGATCACCATAATAAGTAGGTTTGGAAGAAGTAACAGTCTTTTCAGGTCCAAAGTGAAAGTTTTCAAGGTCAAAGAGTTCAGCAGGATGTGCTGGAATAAGAGTGTGTTTTGACTCATTGAACTTGACATTCAATGTTTCTTCTACTATCCTGGTGTGAGAATTAAAAACCTTGTAGGCTTTTCTAGTTGAAGAGTAACCAAGAAAGTAACCTGAGTCAACTTTGGCAGCAAACTTTGAAATAGATTCCTTGATGTTCAAGATGAAACATTGACACCCAAAAGCCCTGAAAAAGGAGATAAGGGGCTTCATGCCATGAAGAACTTCATAGGCAGTCTTGGAATGTCTCTTGACCACAAGAACTCTATTCTGAACATAACATGCTGTGTTAACTGCTTCTGCCCAAAAGTACAATGGCAGTCCAGAATAAGCTAACATAGTTCTTGCTCCTTCTATCAATGTTCTGTTCTTCCTTTCTACTACACCATTTTGTTCAGAAGTTCTGGGAACACTGTATTGTCTAATAATCCCTTTAGACAAACAGAATTCATCCAGAGTTTTGTTCCTGAACTCTGTCCCATTGTCACTTCTAATGGTTTTGACAGATAGAGAATATTGTTTCTCTACTTGTAGAATGAAGAACTTGATGATTTCAGCAGCCTCATCCTTGGAAAATAAGAAGAATACCCATGTGAATCTTGAGTAGTCATCAATGATGACTAAGCAGTACTTCTTTTTACCAAGGCTCATAATCTTGACAGGTCCAAATAAGTCCATATGGAGTAGTTGAAGACATGCAGTTGTTTTTGATTCTTCAATAGACTTATAGGAGGACTTATGTTGTTTTCCCTTTAAACAGGATACACAGTGTTCTTGACACTGGTATACTTTCAAAGGTAGACCTCTGACCAAGCCCATTTTTGTGACTTTATTTATGGTTTTAAAGTTCACATGGCCAAGTCTCCTGTGCCAGAGTTCTGTTTCTGAAGTTGATGCCCTTGAGAAGAAACAGGCAGTGTTGTTCAATACTTTGTCTTTTTCAATGTCCACTGCATAGACATTGCCACATCTTTTGGCAATCAGCAAAGTATGATCTTCTATAATCTTCTCAATCAACTTCTGGCCTTCTGGTGAGATGATCTTGCAAGCTGTCTTTGTGAAAAAGGAAGAATATCCTTTATCACACATTTGTGACACACTCAGCAAGTTGTATTCAAGGTTTTCCACCAGATTGACCTTGTCAAACTGTATTTTGCCAGAGGAGACATTGCCATGTCCTAGCACATATCCCTTAGCATTGTTCCCAAAGGATACAGATCCTTCTCTTTGGCTGATAAAGTTGTTTATCAGGTATCTGCATCCAGTCATGTGCATAGAGCCTCCACTATCAACATACCAAATGCTGTTTAAGCCCCTGGAAACTCTCTGCACATAAAAGCAAATTAGTTAGATTTGGAAACCCAAGCCTGTTTGGCTTTGGGTTTGCTCTTGAGAACAGTTACAGTTTGTTCTTGACCAGGTTGAGAAATCCATGTCTTTTTGGCAATGGATTTTTCATGAAGAACCATGGTGGTATTCTTTTTAGGACCACCATCAACCTTGGTCATCAGTAGTTCTACCATGTTCTTTAGATTTTGAATCTCAGCAGTTTGTGAAACTGCTGATGATTCTGGTCTAACTACTGACAAGGAATTTTGAGAAAAAGATTTTGGTTGAGATTTTATCTTTTTCTGAGAAAAGGTGTTTTCAGGTTGTTGTTTCTTGGGTTTAAAGACTTTTTCATAATCATTTCTGATTTGATTTCCCACAACATGTTGTTTAAATTTTTGATTGAACTGAATTCCTTTTCTGTATCTACAAAATTCAGTTTTGTGGTTGAACAGGCCACAAATTTCACATTCTTTTGCCTTTTGTTTTTGATCTAAAGGCAAATTTCTGACAGTTGTGAAAAGATTTTGCTCATCAGTAGTTTTCAGGGTCTCAACTCCTGAAGTAGATGAAACTACTGATGGCTTGTTGTCAGTTTTTGTAAATACTTCTGAAGTACTTTCTTTAAAAATGCCAGGATTTCTGTTTAGAAAGTTTTCATGGAAAGATGTGCATTCTTTCCCTTCAGAAGTTTCATTTGAAACAATTCTTCTCCCATCTTCAGTAGTTTTGGGAGAAAAATCTGTTGGTGTTTCAACATGATGGTATCCTATGCCAAACTTAACATTTGAAGCACTTTGTTTGTTTAGCAGTAGTTGATACCCCCTACAGGATTCCACCCATTTTTCACAAGTGATCCTGGTGTCAGCAAGCTCTTGTCTGACATCTCCCAGGTCATTTAGCATCATTTTGATTTGTGCTTGGGTTTCAATAGCAGAGTCAGTTAATTTAGAAACCTCTTTTGTTTTAGCACACAGTTTTCTTTCTAAATCACATTTTATCTGTGTGTATTTTCTTTCTAAATCATTGGCTTTGCCTTGTAGGTGCACGTTTGTCTCTCTTATGAGAGCAAAAGTTTCTTTGCAAGAGTTTGAACAAAGTTTTGTCAAAGATTCTTTTGATACCTGAGACAATGCAGATTTTGAGGTACAGCCTTCAAATGCCATTAAGGCAAAGTTCTTTCTGCCATTGTCTGGTTCTCCCCAGTTGATGTCAAACACTTTGTTGTCTGCATCAGGATTGCACTCTGTGGTGTCATAAGGGAGACTGCTCCAGTCAACATACCCCGAGGTAAAGAGACTTTGTTGAGGGGGTTGTTGAGGCTGTGGAGGAAGTTGAGCAGCTGGAAAGGGAGGGATTGATTGTTGGCTCTGCATCTGTTGAGCAGGCACTTGAACATATTGTACTTGAGGCATATATTGCTGTTGAGGAGCTTGTGCCTGTACAAAATGAGCACTCCCTTGAGTTCCATTGTTCCTATTATAATTGGGGTTATAGTTATTTCCAGATTGTGATTGGTTAAAGCTAGAGCTTCTACATTCTCTAGCAAAGTGTCCCAACTTCTGACACTTGTGACATCTCAGTTTAGATTTGTCAAAACCAATTTTTGTATTACTGGTCAATCCTGGAAATTTCCTTCCTGACCTTTTATAAAACTTGTTAGTTTTAATGCTTAGGATGGCCAGTTGGTGTAAAATGTCCATTTCTTCCAAGTCATCACTGCTAAAATTTTTCAAATCATCCATGATAAAACATAGATTATCAGCAGTTTGACTTTGGTCATCATTGTCATAACCTGGGAAAGATCTTTCTGATGAGATCCCAGTGGTTATGTCAATATTGTCATAAGATCCATAGGAACAAGTTGGTGAATCTTGTCCCAAAAGTGTTGTACTACCTGGGTAGGTAGTCATCAGCAGTTTTACCAGAAGTTTGTAATTTCTTCTTTTGATCGATTTCTCTCTCAAAAGTAAGTAATCTCCCATGGAGTTTTGTAAGAGTGAGGGAGCTAAAATCTGGTGAGGATCTTAAGACAATGGAGTAAGTTTCCCATTTGTCAGGTAGAGACCTTAAAAATCTATGTAACATAGATACTGTTGTATAGGTCTGACCATTTAACTTTAGCTCAGAGATTAATGAGGAGAATCTTTCAAATTGTTGTGTCAAAGTTTCCCCATTAATATAAGCAAATGTTTCATATTGTTGAGCCAAAATTTCTCTGGTGTTGGCAATCACCTCTTCAGTTCCTCCAAACTGTTCTTTAAGACAGTCCCAAAGTTCTTTGGCACTTTCACAATGTAAAAGGCCAGAGTATATTTCATTTGGGAGAGCCATTGCCAACATAGAGAATGCCTTAGCATCTAGCTCAAGTTTTAGGAAATCCTCATCTGTATAGTCTTTGGGATCCTTTGGAATCCCTTCTTTAGTTTCAAGATTTATGTTTACTGGTTTGTGTGGACCATATATCACAGATCTCCAACAACCTGTGTTGGTTTGTGACAAGGTATGTGCCATTCTCTTTTGCCATATATTGTACTCGTTTCTCACAAGCATGGCAGGTTTGGTGGCAGAACCAGTATTATGTGGATCCATTTTTAAAGAGTATAGATTTGTCTGATGACTCTTTTAAGTGATGGATATTGATAAAAAGTGAACTTTTGATCTTTTTATTGAATATCAATAAGAGCTTTGTGTCTGATTCTCAATTTGTTAGATTGATATGTGATCAGATAAACCAATGCTCTGATACCAATTGTTGGATCAGTTTGCTCTTTTTGCTAAGTAAGAACTTGCTATCTTGACACTTAAGTGTTTAGCAAGTCCTTGTAAATCAGATTATAAGCACAGCGGAATGTTGTAAGTTAAAGCAACACTTTTTACACTAAGGCAGAGTTATAACTCCCCCTTGATGTTTGAAACTAATAAATGACAAAGTATTTATTATGAATCTAAGTTGTAAATGAGAATTAGATACTTAGAGAGATTCACAATAAATACAGAAATGGAATATAACAATGAGAGTGTTTGAAGGATTTTTCTGTTAAAAATCAATGTCTAAAATAGAAGGTTGAAGCCTTCTATTTATAGACGATTACATGCATGTATCTTGCCTAAAAAGCAAGCACAGAAACTCCAGTAACAAGTTGCACAAGTTGCAACATTGAAAGAAACAAATACAGCTAAAAGTAATATTAAACAACAAACTACTGATGCAAAAGGCGGTGGAAAATATCTATTGCTAAGTGCTGATGAAGGACAACTACTGAAGAGTAGTTTTGTCTTCAGTACTTCTGAAGTGAACTTGTCTGGTTTGAACTTCAGAACTTCTGCAACTTCAGCACTTCTTCATATCTTCTAATCAGCAGTTTCTTGTCTTCTCTTCAGTACTTCTATACTTAGCCAAAATGACAGAAGTGAACTAGACTAAGGTTTACAAAAGTGGTTTCACCAATCCTCTTTGTCCTAACATGTTTAGCAGGAATTGACCAAGTCAAGTAGGCAGTAGTGCAGTACCCACGTTCTCGTTTATGATGATTGGCCTGTAGGTCCATATAAAGTCAAAGAGGCATCTCTATTCCTTTTTTTTTAACGACCAAAAACTATATATATATAGGAAAAAGATCATTTAGGAACCAAGGTACTAGTTAGGAACTTAGGAACCAATCTGAGCCATTCATTTTTTTAATCTTGATCTAAGGGTAGGATGGTAATTGAACAATTATGTTTTATATTTTAATTTTAAAAAAAAAATGCTCCCCTATATATTCCCCAATTCCGATAATCAGTTATCAAAACTATATCCCAAATCTTCATCAATCTCAATCAAACACAACTTCATCAATCCCAAATCTTCATCAATCTCCACCACCATCGCTACAATGATCCACCAAAACCACCACCGTGAACCACCATCCTTATCTGCGAGACCCCAATTCCAAACCCTAACCACCGTCTCCTTCCTTCGAGACCCTTCTCGTACGAGGTGTTATAGATTGATCGCAATTAGGGTTTCAGTTTGCAGAGAATCAAGGTATTTGTGTAATGTTTTTTTAGTTTCTTAATTTTTTTTTGTTCGCAATTAGGGTTTCAGTTTGCAGAGCAGTTTTTTTTACGTGCAAAAATTTTTCGTACGTACAAAGTTTTGGAATTATACACCGATGTATAATTCAGATCATGTTGCGTTATAGCAGTTTTCATACGTACAAAGAGTTATACAATTATTCACTGTCGTATATTAGTTTAGTTTTTGGAAGTATACACCGATGTATAATTCAGATCATGTTGAAGCGTACAGATACACTAACATTCATCTATACACTGATGTATAATTGTTGGAATATGAATATACACTGACGTATATTTGTTGAATATTATGGTACAGTACAATGTTTTTGTAGTACTAATTGGACTATACACTGATGTACAATTGTTGGAATATGAATATACACTGACGTATAGTTGTTTAATGTTATCGTACAGTAAAATGTTTTTTGTAGCAATGATTGGACTATACACCGATGTATAATTGTTTGAATATGACGATACTAAACACTGTTCTATAGCATCAATTTTATTGGGGTCTGATGTATATTGTATGTATACACTGATGTATATGCTAAACAACTTTTTTCTTTGTTTCAGGTTACTCTTGATAAGACCAACCTATCAGTTTGTGTGAGTGCATGGAATATGAATATACACTGACGTATAGTTGTTTTAATGTTATCGTACAGTATAATGTTTTTGTAGCAATGATTGGAATATACACTGATGTATAATTGTTGGAATATGAATATACACTGACGTATAGTTGTTTAATGTTTATCGTACAGTATAATGTTTTTTGTAGCAATGATTGGAATATACACTGATGTATAATTGTTGTAATATGAATATACACTGACGTATAGTTGTTTTAATGTTATCGTACAGTATAATGTTTTTGTAGCAATGATTGGAATATACACTGATGTATAATTGTTGGAATATGAATATACACTGACGTATAGTTGTTTAATGTTTATCGTACAGTATAATTTTTTTGTACGCACAAATGATATTAGTTGTGGTTTTTGTCAGTTACAATGTATACTAAATAACCTATTAATACTCACATACCAAAAGACAATATTACCCCTTGATTTAATTAAAAAGTTAATTAATGTTTAACATATTTACCATCATGCCATTGAAGATGGATGGATGAGATTGGTTCCTAAAGTTCCTAACTAAGGGTTGGTTCTCAATTGAACCAAACCCAGCAAGAAACTGGAGGGAGAAGTTACAAACGAAACAGAAAAAGACAAAAACAAACACCAAAACAAGGAAGAACACCCCACATTACAAGATACTGACAACGTCAAAGTTCTTCCAATTCTCCCATTGATGTAGGCCGAACCGTTTCTATGCGAAATCCACAGGAAGCTATCTTCTTTTATAAAATCGACTGAAATTCTAACCGGGAGGAATCGACCGTCGAACACCACTAGTTATTATTTACTAATCATATTACAATCATTACACCACTAGTTAATTATACCACTATTTGAGGAATTTTATACAATTTTTAATTATTAATCATATATTATTTTTTACATGTTTCTTTATGAATTAATACTTAATATATATTATTATATTTTTTAAAAAATATAATTTTTAAAAATATAATTTTTAAAAATATAATAAAATTGTATTTAGTATATATAATGTTTTCAAAATATAACATCACTTTTATATTTTTTAAAAATAACATTTTTTTAATAACGGTTCAAAATAGCTTTTGGTAATTATCTTTTTCTGTGGGATTTGGTTAGGGCCATCAAAAGCGAGAGGCATGTCTTTAATGTTTTTTTTTTATAAAATGTTTATTTAGTAATTTTTTTAGTTCTTTTATCAACGTTTTCTTTAATTTTGCGACGCATAAGTAGTAAAACGTAATGTCATTAATTTAACCTTTAGTTTTTAAGAATAAAAGACTAATTGAAGCATTTACTCATATTTGCTCTTTTTCATTTTGTAAAAAGACCTTTTTAAATAGCAAACTTAATATATTTAAATTGAATTTATCTTAAGAATAAAAAACTAATTAAGCATTTACTGTACGTATTGGCATTATTAAAATTTTCCAGAACACTCGTAATTTATTTTTATAACAAATTAAGTGTTTTCACAATTATTGAAAAAAAACGTTTTTAATGTTTTTCTTTCTAAGCATTTTATGGAAAAAAAAACTAAAAGATAATGTTTATACAATTAATAAATAAACCATATAAAACATATCTTGATTTATCGTGTTTTTAATAAGTTGTTTAAAAAAGTACATTTATTTTCTTGTTACTTGTTTTTAATTATTCAGAAACATATTCAAAAATTTTAAAAAAATGACAAACAAATACGATTTAAAAAATAGTGTCCTTAAAGAATTACAAATATATACGAAAAGGTATTACATTAAAAAAGTATTACATAAACCTTTTATAAATTCCTACAAACTTTTTCTTTACTCTTGTTGAATAACATATTTTCAAAGAAAATTATTTTATCCAGATGGCTTGAAAATTATTAAGTGGTGTGTGAATCCTGACATGACATTATGCTGATGTTAAGTGGTATACTAATCCTAGATCCGTTAATTAATTATGTTTAAGGTCTTATACACTAGTCTTGCATAATAGAAGATGGACACATTTGTGGAACATTGTTTACCATTAAATTTTCTTTATAACCGAAAAGGAAATAAAACAAATATTTTGACAAGCAAGAAGCCAAGAATCCATTAATTTCACATCTATGCAATAATTTGATTAACATGATTCATAATATTTCAGATCTAGTTTAAATAATATATACCTTGCTAAAAAAACAAGCAAAAGGTAAAATTGTCTCCTTGACCTACCAAGACAAAAAGAAACCAAGAACCGATACATTCAATCATCAAGTAATATAAGACAAAACTTGAGATCCAGTTTCACTGTAACCTCAAAAGATAAGAATATAAACAAAAAAAATGTAATCAAATCTTACTCTAAATTTAACAACTTTGGTAACAAAAGGAAGAAAATCATAATGCAAATTACAATAGCAAGAATAAGGATCACCGCGACGCAAGTACATTTTCTCGAGCTCTTTTGCAACTCTTTAGCTTCTACTATTTGCTCTACCCCAAGTCGGACAAAAGTGTTGGAAGATAATCTTTAAATATCAAGTTTATCCTAAGTATTTATTGTTTAAATAAATAAGTGTGACATATGTATAGTTGTTTAGTCACACATTGGTCAATGATTAGGCAGTTACAATCGGGTATCATACACACCGATTGAAACAGCAGTTAAGTAGCAGTTATGGGTCAAAGGGGTTGTGATGTTTCATTCTCACACCTCTTCAGTTTGTATATAAGGTCTGTCCAGGGTCATAATGCATTTATCGATTTCTGTTCTATTAACAAACTTCCCTATTTTCTCTCTAATAATTCTGCACACAATTCTGCACATTATTGTTTCTGTGTTTACAATCAACAACCGCCCAAACCACTGCAAATTCAACATGGCATCAGAGCATAAAGATTCGAAGACCTGTGAAGATAAGAAGAACCAAGCGATTTGGTTACGATTGAATCCATCAGTCAAGAAGGAAAAGATTTCCAGCGACGGTCACATAGGGTGCAGTCTCTCACCCTCTTCTCAAAAGCGTGCAGGCAAGGAGAAGATTTCTGATCGGGAAGATCATCACTATTCGTCGCCTTTTATGGATTCAGCGAAAGACTTCATGTTGCAGAAAGAAAGAGAGATTTTGCAACACGGCGGTTACTTGTACAAAGACTACGGGAAGAAGGAAATCGATTGGGGATACCCGAAAGGCATGCGGTGTTCTTATTGTGACCAACCGTTCCATTATCGCAAAGATTGCCCTCAAAGAATCGGGAAGATAGAGTTTATGGTGAGAGGGACGGAAGGAAAGATGTGGAACGACATTTGGTACACAAGTATAAATCGTCAACAACACGCAACCGGGTACAAACATCTTTTTACAAATCTGGAAAAAACATTTGGTATTGGAAGTAATCCGGAGGGATTCAAGCGAGATCTTTACAAGGGCAAGGGAAGCGTGGAGATCTTTAGTGAGGGACAAGTTCATGAGATAGGGAATGTTTACTACATCCCTACACTCAAAAGAAACGTATTGAGTGCAGATCGCTTGATACAAGACGGTTACAAAATCCGTTATGAGGGTGACGTGTGTTTCATCACCAAGAAAAAGGAGAAGTCCTTCTCAATCAAACCAAATGTTCACTGTTGGAGTTGCAACGAGTTTCATGCGCCCTATTTCTGTCCCAACATCGAAGATCAAGAAAGAACCAACAAGAGAAAGATGAAGGGAAAGGATAAAGAAGAAGGAAATTCGTCGTTTGACAAAGATGTTGATAAGCAGGCCGTACAGAAGCATCATCAGAAAACGGACAGAACTGTGTCCGAAACTGTTCCAGAAAAAGAGTCCGTTTTATACCCGAAAGGTTCCGATTTGGAAAGTTGTATAGCATTCATGGATATGCTTCACATCGCCACACAAGTTGAGAGGCACAAGATCAAATTCAGAGGAGAATTTGAACGAGTTTTGGCATGGTTTCGAGGGGAGTTTCTAGCGATTAGATCCGACATGCCAATACCACCACGAGATCATTTCGGGAGGAACATTGATCTCTTTGAACTCTACATGATAGTAGATACGTTTGGTGGATTAGATGCAATCAACAAGTATGACTTATGGGTTCAAGTGGCGATTAAGATGGGTTACGGATATGGAAGATTGACAAGGGACATGAAGAATGATGAAATTGTGGAGGTTT
Source organism: Ambrosia x helenae (assembly GCA_030844895.1). Lineage (NCBI taxonomy): Eukaryota > Viridiplantae > Streptophyta > Magnoliopsida > Asterales > Asteraceae > Ambrosia > Ambrosia x helenae. Next base: position 129,216,390 of record CM061229.1, on the reverse strand, counting down.
TGAAGAATACTTATAATCAGTATTTGGAGATTATGAATTGGTATCATCAGAAGTACAAAGGGAAGGAATTGGAGATCGAAACTGATGAAGACAACACCAAGTTCAAGATGGGTTATAAGGCGATGAAGAATGAAGATCTACCTCCTAAGAAACGGTCTAAAACATCCAGCAGTGAGGAGTAATCTGCAGCAGTCTGAAGGCTTGATATTTCAAAGATTAGAGGGGAGATTGTTGGAAGATAATCTTTAAATATCAAGTTTATCCTAAGTATTTATTGTTTAAATAAATAAGTGTGACATATGTATAGTTGTTTAGTCACACATTGGTCAATGATTAGGCAGTTACAATCGGGTATCATACACACCGATTGAAACAGCAGTTAAGTAGCAGTTATGGGTCAAAGGGGTTGTGATGTTTCATTCTCACACCTCTTCAGTTTGTATATAAGGTCTGTCCAGGGTCATAATGCATTTATCGATTTCTGTTCTATTAACAAACTTCCCTATTTTCTCTCTAATAATTCTGCACACAATTCTGCACATTATTGTTTCTGTGTTTACAATCAACAACCGCCCAAACCACTGCAAATTCAACAAAAAGAACTCGCATGCGCCACATGACTCTCAATGTCGTTCAGTTGTTGTCCTTGGGCCTCTACTAAAACGGCCATGTCTAAGAAGATTTGGTGTAGTTCAACTAGATTCTTTTCGATTTCAATAATAGCATCATGTCTTTCTTGAATTTCAAATATTGTGTCCATAATTTGTCCTCGACCTTGGTTTTGGATTGCTTTTTGAATAAAATCTTCTCCATTCCCACTAGATATTAAGTTCTCTATTAACTCATCATTGGCTTTCTCACCTGTAATGGTAAAGTATCTTCTTCCAATAGTCTCCTTGTACTCATCATTTATTTGGGCTCGTAATTCTTGAAAATCATCCATCATGGTCTTAAGCTGCTTACCCAAACCATTAACAACCGAAGTCCTTGTTCGATCAGCTGATGATCCAGGGCCACAACCTGGAATCTTGCGATGTTCAACGTTGGACTTGTCAAGGGCCTCTAGCTTACCCTTGATGACCTTCACTATCTTTAACAAGTGTGTAAAATCTGAATCCATTTTAGATCTAAGTAGTTTCATTTTATTTGCATTTTGTACCATCTTGCTTTCCTTATTTGACTCTTGTAGCTTCTTGTAGAGCTTTTCGACAGCCATCATATCATGTTTCACGTTCTCTACGTCGTGGAAGAACTTGTCAAGATTGATTGTTTCTTTTCCAACACCACCACCAGCCTCCATGTCATCAACATATGCTTGTGTTTTTAAGTCTTGATATTGCTTAAAGGAGTTGGAAAATAAATCATTCATGTTGTCTAGAATGGGAATTTGGGAGAAGGGATTTCTAATTTAGCTTCTTCTTGCAAGAGTTTTCAAGCAAGAATCAAGGAAGAAGAAAAGGAATGAGATATATTGACGTGTTGCAATGAAGATATTGGAGCTCCATTAACTTTGCATAAGAAAGTCAACGGCTATGCACTAAACATCTTTAAATGTTAAATAATGTTGTATTTTATGATCATGAACTTCCAAAGACTTTATCAACCATAGTATCTTAATCAGTATTTTTCATATATCTTGATATAGTAGCAATAATAACTATGTTAGCATTATTTATTCATTAACATCTATTTTGTTACATGGTTAATACACATTGTTCTTATCTCACATTCATGATAACTATTTCATTTAAAACTGGATAAATGTTGTGTAATTTCTATGGTTCAATTTTAATATGTAAGCCCAGCAGCATCTAGGTGGTGGGATAAAACTTGGGGACTATAAGGTCCTGGGTTCGAATCTCACAGGGGGGTTTTCTCATAATTATGAGTTTCCTCCTGAATTGGTGACTTGGTGGTGGAATATGATCACGTGGTAACACCGGTGGCACGATAATACTCCAGTGGTCCGTGAGTGATTCCGATTGGCCGTTAAAAAAAATTATACCAAAGTGGATAGTTTCTATTTAACTTTTGGGTAGTTTTATTAGTCAAAAATAATGTAGGGTATATATTAGCTGTCGCATGTTCTTGATTTTATGATAACCTATTATGTATCATCCTATAAACAAACATGGGTAGCACTAGTGCCTTCAAATTGTTTGTATATGATAACATGGAATCAAAGTTTGCTAATATGTTGCCCAGTTGGATGGAAGGAATTCTATAAATGTTAGAATTCCTTAATTTACTTAGAAATCTATCCGACGAACTCTGTGAACCAAACAAGTAAGAAACAGATTTCAGATTCCAGTTTCATTAAATTCTAACAAATTCCAACATAACAACCCCTAAGGATTGAAACTGCGCTCTTCGATTATGAGTACCCTCACCAACACATGCACTACAACATCAATCTTATGACAGTAACTGATTAATTAAATAATGACTGGTTATGATTTAACTGCACTCTGCAGGTATACATATTAGAAAACTGTTGTAAATTGTGGAGAATTTGTACGCAATGGATGGATTTCGGATAATTTATTATATACACAGGTATGATATTCAAACTTGAAGTTATTAGTTATCAATTTATCATAGACAATAACCAACCATTTAATCGTATCAGTGAGGCTTATTTTCCAATTGTAAGACCTTGAAGCTTACATAAACATCTGTTGTTTTTGTCGTTGCTCATCGGATGAATCCATGGCAATAATGCTACACCTTAAGTTTCTCTCTTGAATCTGTTTAATCACAATATTAGACACAAAGAAATATATATTAAAACATTAAATACCATAATCATATAAGTAATTTAGTTACAACTTAAAAGATTATATTACCTCTAATGTGGAAATGATTCCTAAATGCTCTAGGCATTCTTCTAGCAACAACTTCTCCTGAGTTACAACCTCTGCTAGCTCCGAAAGTGTGACCATGGTTTCATGAGCCTATGTCAAATGATTTGAAACAACATACAACAATTAGCTAGCTAGATGTGTTAGCGGAGTTTATTATCTATTTTAATTATTTTTATTTGATTTAAATATCATTTATCATGTTTTCAATTATTCTACAGTTTTTCCGTCAGTTCTTTTGAAAATTTTCAAGATAGCATACAAATTGTGCACAAAAAGTAGGAACTAATAGCTTACGATCGGAGAAACTGATGACAACATCGACTTGATTGTGGCAACCATATGCGACGTTTCTTGGAAAGCCGTTGTAGTCGATTCAAGATCCACCTATACATATACAAATTTTAACTACTTTTGGGCTAAATGCACAAGCTTGACTTTACAAAGTCAAAGGAAGTTTTACCAGGTTAATACAATTACCTTGGCTCCTTGAGTAAGGGGTATCATACAAACAACTGCATGTAAATAATCTTTCAGTACAGAAACATCCAACATGTGTCTCCTTTCAATGTCTCCCCATGCCTCTAACATTTTTGTCTACACAAATATATTAGTATTATTGTAGATCATGAATAGATATCATCATAACATTAGTTAAATCATATGTAATGATCGATGTATACAAAATTGCTCACTTGAGAATGTATGATCAGATTGAGCTTTACTTCTTGTTTCTCTTTCTGTAGTTGCAACCTTTTTTGCGCCACGGATTGCCGCAACTTTGCCACACTTTCATATCCACATGATAAATTGTTCTACAAGAAAATTTGGATTTGAAAAAAAAAAAGCTTGATGTTTTAAAGCTTAAGAGTGACCAACGTTTTACATTGCCATCGGTGATCTCTCCCCAGCATTGGGCAACATATCACCAGTGGCGGATCCAGAGGGGGTTCTGGGGGTTCCCAGGAGCCCCCTCGATTTGGAAAAAATTGAAAATTTTAGTGGAAAAAGTTTAAAAATTATTGAAAATCTACGAAAGGAACCACAGGAAATCATTTCTGGATTCGCCACTGCATATCACTTACCGACCGTTTACTTGACGAAGTTAGGGAGGGCCAAGATGTCGTCACCCCTTGCGAAAGGCGGTCCCCAAATAAAAAAAAAATTTTAAAAAAATCCTACATTTTACCTAGAACAAATAATCATACAAATTGAAGTAAGATATTCTTGGATGTACAACACAAGCCAGTGTTGTAAAAGGCGCTAGGCAGGCGGTGAGGTCCAGCCTAGGGACTAGTCGGGACTAGGCGATAATTAGGCGGAATTAGGCGTTTTGGTATTTTATACGTACTATATATATATACACACAAATTTAGGGGTTTTTTGAAAATATGTTAAGATATATACACATAATACTTAGATATATACACATAATATTAAGAAATACCTAGAAATACTTAGAAAAAGCCCACCACATTAAAATTAGGGTTACCATAATAAAAAGCCCACCACATTAAAAAAGTCCAACATAAGAAAAAAAGCCCAACATTAGAAAAAAAGCCCAAAAATAGAAAACCAATCAATATTAGGGTATTGGACAAACTTGTTTCCTGCACAAACAGAAAAGAAAAGAGCGCCGCTTATCATTATCAGGCACAAAGGAGAAGGAGCTCCATCTACAAGGTATTTTACTCTTAATCTTCTTCATCGTACAAAAAGAGAAGAAAGAAGAACCATGGTAGCAGCCCGTTTTGCTTAACAGCTTTAACAGGTACTGTACTCCGCCTAAGCCAGCCTAGAACCGCCTATGTCCGCCTAACAGACGCCTAATGACCAAAAAGCCTAGATCTCCGACTAGGGCCATATTCCGATATTGATGGCCGACTAGCGCCTAGGCGCCGCCTAGGCGGCCGCCTAGGCCGATTTTTACAACACTGACAAAAGCATATGTATTAACACATAAACTACCTCGGATTGAGCAGCTAAGCTCTCATGAACATGTTGTGCTCTAGCATTCACATACCTCCACTGCATCAAACTATTCTGCAGCAACCTTAGCCGATAAACACTCTCCATATTCGTACCACTACCCGAACCCAAAGGAGACCGCAACTTGGATCCACCTTTCTTCCCCTTAATCAAATCCAAACCAATATGCAAAATATTCTTCTTACCCTTGGCCGACGAATTAGTAGGCGGCTTAGACCTCAAAAACAACGGTGATCCCAATCGCGAAGGGGACGACTCCCATTCCATTTCCAACGACGACGAATTAGCCCTCTTCACATTCCTCTTAACATTACAATTCTTTGGAGAATTATGCATGGATATTGATGGACTCATGCACTTTGTTGGAACATCAATAGCAAACCTTTTAGAAGTACTCAATGTAGGCGCCATATATGAAGCCAGAGAGCTTCTACCCATACTAAACGATGAACTAACATCACTAGCTTCTGAATTGACCTCTGAATTATCCGAAAAGGTATCCGATCTCCTACGAAGAGCGTTTTCGTCTACTGATAATCTTCCAGGAAGTATAACTTGGTTTGGATCAAATACATGCGATGTTTTCATGGATGGTCTTCCAGGAAATAAAAGTTTTCCAGTAAACCTCATCGACCGACCTCCAAAAACCGGTGTGTAACTCTCCTTCAAGTTGTTTTTTATGTTTGGTATATTCTCTGAATGCCTAAACTCCGTACAACTCTTTTGTTTACTAAGCACGGGCGTGTTTTCGGGTGTTTTGAGATCATTTTTGGACGTAGAAGATGAATGCCAAAGGCCGCGAATAAACGCTGTGTGTTTGTGTTTTTGTTTTGGTTTTGGGTTATGGTTGAATGGTGGTGGTGGTGAGGGTGGTGCTACGGTGGGAGAGAGGTAGCGAGAGCTTACTTCTTTAAACTTTTGCCGGCGAGGTTGGTCGGAGAACATGGTAGTTAGAGGGTGAGGAGTTTAAGGTGGTGGTGGTGACGACATATGATATTATTTAATTTTTACTGTGAGAAAGTTAGGAAGAAAAACAAATGTTAGTTACGATTAATATGTGCCGGCTTAACGGATATTACGCCGGCGGTGGTGAATTTACTAGATTGTCCTTGTTGGTCATCGATGTTTGGTTTGGAGTTAGGGGTAATATTGGAGTTTTAGTTGGTTTGAATGTGACATGTATATATAATACTAACGTCTTATTACTTGAAGGGTAATTGAGTCTCAAAAAAATTAAGGTAGAACAAAGTTATTGTTGTTTTTAAATTCAAATTTATGAATTTTGTTGTGTTTATCCGGATTATGCTCAACAGGGCGGTATTTCAAGTATGGTTTAAACTTTAGGTTGAACAAAATTATAAGCAATTATTTGGGTTAAACATTCATATACTAGGTCAAAGTTCCGTGGGGATCCATGGTTCACTCGAAAGTAAAATGAAAAAAAAAAGTAGGAAAATAAGAATTGTATTATGTAAGTTGTTTTGGTTACTAAATGTTTGATAATGCAATATGTATGAATTTTGATGTTAGACAAAAGATCAAATACAAACAAAATTATCGTGCGAACATACGAACTGAAGGGAACAAAAAAAAAGTGGCGGTGGCATTTTCGTAAATAATGACCACCACTCTTGTTTGTATAATTACTCTAGTGTATATAATTACTCTAGAGTAAAAAAGTGACGGTGACATTTTCGTAAATAATGACCACCACTCTTTGTTGTATAATTACTCTAGTGTATATAATTACTCTAAAGTAATTACCCTAGAGTAATTATATAATTACTCTAGTTATATAACTACGCTATATAATTACTTTAGAGTAATTTTATAATTACTCTAGTTATATAATTACGCTAGAGTAATTACGCTAGTTATATAACTAGAGTAATTATATAATTACTCTAGTTATATAAAGTTTCCAATATTTACAGAAATGCCACTGCGTGTTTTTTACTTCAGTTCGTACTGTTCGTACGATAAAGCTATTTGTACGTGAACTTTACTCTTTGATGCATGGTTTTGAAAACCGGACCGGACCGGCCGGTCGGACCGGGCTCCGGGGCCTGGACCGGTCCGATTCGGGTGTTCGGACCGCTGGTGCAGTGAACCGGCTTCGGACTGGTGAACCGGCCGGTCGAACCGGAAAACCGGGAGGTCGGACCGGAAAACCGGGAGGTTGGACCGGTTTTTTGTATTTTTTTTTATTTTTTTTTTTGTTTTTTGGCCGGTTCGTTGGACCGGTCGAACCGGTGAACCGGCCGGGGGTCCGGTTCGACGTCCGGTCCGGTTCTGAAAACCTTGCTTTGATGTTAAATATAAAATAAGTGTGCTAATTCTAATGTTTAGTAAAACTTTAGTCTAATGGCCACCAGGCTAAAAAGTGTTGATATGTCCGCTCATGCATTCATCGTTTTCTGTTTCTTTGTGTGATGAAATTTTAGTGAAGCTTTCAAGCTTTTCAAAATGGTGACAAGCATAATAAATTGACGGCCCACGAAAATATAGTTTTTTAAATACAAAGCCTACTAAGTGAAGAAAACTAAAAAACATGTCGAGGCACAACCGGATATATTGAAAACTTTATATAACTAGAATAATTATATAATTACGCTAGAGTAATTATGCAGCGTAATTATAATTACGCTAGTTATATAAATAGAGTAATTACTCTAGAGTAAGAGGTGTTGTCATTATGTACAAAAATGCCACCGCGTTTTTTTTTCCTTCACTTCGTACGTTTTGTATGATAAAATTACTTTGTATTTGATCTTTTGTCTAGTTATATTTATATACGAGTTATATAAATAATAATTTAGGGGTTGCTTATAACGTGCTGTGTTCAAATGAAGTTCAGATAACTGTGATATCAATAATCAAAATAAGCGTGTTTGATATGAAACTTATCAAAGAAAATAGATAAAATTCGTCTCACATAGATATCGAACCAAAATTCTAAGGCTTGTGCAACCCATACCTCCAAACTAACATGTGAGTTAAGAGCTTCTAATCACACAGAAACAAGAGTTCGAGGTCTCTTGTTAGTTGACACACTTTTTTTACTTTTATAACCAATCACACAGAAACAACTCGGTACTATCTCAAACTCGCGTGTTCATCTCCGGCAACAAAACTACTGCTTCAACTGGTGCACCGCGAGAGACAGGCAGATTGGCATAATGAGGACGCGACATTTGTTGCAAGGAAACCGCGTAATAAATAAGAAAAAGGATTTAAAGTCTTTATACATCACTAATAAGCAACATCAAAACGACCCATATAGTATACAAAAGTAAATGTTACACTAGACTAAATAATAACACATACCTTAATGACAAACACGAACGACCTCACGTCCAAAAATCAGTGAAAGTTGCATCGTTCCAACATACGATGACTATAATCAACATATTTTTCCCATAACGGCTTATACTTCTCCATTGCAATCTTCAACCAAGGTTTCGAGTTGCCATTAAAGTGTAACACAGCTCCTTTTTCAATCACCTGCGGATCAACGTTTGTATATCCCAAACCTAGTACATGCCAGCTAGGATCTAAAGGCTCGGTCAATCCATAAAACGTAAGAAGTCCAGGTGGCAGCGTCCCAAGCTTCCACAACGTCCTGTCGACGTTCTTTTCTTGCCAATAATGGTAAATCCCAGTAACATTCCTTTTTCTCCACTCAACCAGATCAAAAACATTCATCCCAAATGCCCACCCGCACGCATCAGGATCAAAATGCGATCTTATTAACGGGTGAGAATAGTTTAAATACTTATGGTATCTATGAAACGTCTCCATACATGTTTCCACTGCACCGTTAACATTACCTTTTAAATCAATAGCAAACAGACCCGATAAATCCTTTTGGACCACAACGTCGTCATCAAGAAACACTAGTTTCTTCAAAGAAGGATATACCTCTGGAATGTAAAACCGTAAATGGTTCAACATTGATAGATACTTAGGATTTCTGAACTTAATTGGAGTTTTCCCACCATCATTACTTCCAGAAAAGTAATAACTCTGTGTTTCGGAATCTTGTAACTGTTTAAGAACAGGGACGTAAGACGCGTTTAACCAGGTGAAATCTTCAAACTTTTGAACATCAACAGTCACCCCGCGAAAATTGTTCATCGTAAACCACGCTTTCATTGCAGCATAGTTGACTTCATCAGTTACAAGATGGAACACTAACCTATCAGGGTGTAAGGAGTTTGACGCTGTTGAATTTATCACAACCGACGTAGCAAGAATATTGTCCGAGAAAACACAAAAATGATAAAGATTGTTGTCTTTTAACTTCATACTCATTTGCCCATTTCTTGAAAACTTTTTCTGCAAATCCGGTTTCTTAAACCACTCGGTTGTCAATCGAACACCAAGACAGTACAAGCTTTTAGGAACTTCTTCAGCAGCTATTTGTCCATATTTATTGCTCTTATCCGTAACAGAACTCATTTGTTCTTCAAGATCCTGGATTCTAGCTTTTAACCTCATAATCATAGTCGAGCTATCGTAATGAAGCTGTTGCGCTTGAAAAAGCAAAGGGCCATATCTCTAACCGCTGTCTCTGATTCTCTAAGTGTTAAAGGAGACCGCCTTAACGCAGCATTCGAAAGAAGAATCTGAGAGTTCCGAATCTGAGCACTCAACTCCCATGCAAACTGAAGGTTATTGCTTTCTTTCGCAATCACAACAAACGCTTTCGCTAGCGAGATTTGATCATTCAGTTGCCTTGTGATTGAATCAGGATTCAACATTTCTGCCGTCACATTAAGTCCCTCCATTGCTTTATCATTCCTATATGAACTCTACATATCACAAATTCCAACTATAAATATTCATGCACTAAACTATACCTACAAGACACATATATATGTGCAAACGAGCCGAACCCGAGCTCAACCAGGCTCGAGTTCGAGCTCGATTAACTTAGGCTTAGCTCAGTTTGGTTCGAGCTTTTTCCCAAAGCTCGAGCTCGGCTCATATATTATTTATTAGTTAATATATTAAATGAAAATAATATAAATAATGGGCTCGTTTAGGCTCACAAGCTCGACAACTGAAGCTCGGGCTCGTTTACTAAACAAGTTTAAATGAGGGGTAAATATTCCTAAATATTAATAAAACTAACACTACACTAAGGCTGGATAAGGCTCGAGCTAGGACTCGATAAATAAGTGAGCTTTGTTTTAGGCTCAAGCTCTGATGAGGCTCATTTCGAGCTTTTTATCGAGCCGATCTTCAGTAGCTCGTGAGCGGCTTGGCTCATTTGCACCCATCAATTTTTCAAGCACTAAATCCTCTAAATACAAAATCACCTAATCAAATAGTATCTCAAAATAATGGTAATGATATATTAATATAATAATAATAAACCTTAAATTAGCAACATTTTAGTGATTTCACTCAATTCAGTGATAAAAACATAAACTTTAGATAAAAAGAACCTTAGACAAGACGGATCTGGATCTGGGTTGAGTAGTTTCACGGCTTAATAAAACAATAAGCATCAAAACAGCTAACCCACATAATGTTAACCAAAACACATTTGAAAACCGTCGCCTGACAGGGCGCCTGAACTCGGGTCTTGGTCTTCTCATTATCTTTGTATTTTTATAAACCCTAATATTACATTCAAACAGAATTATTAATATTACAGATGATGATAATAATGGTATGAAATTGGGTTGAGGGATTGGATTGGATTGGAATTGAGAGTGGTGATCGTGTAGGTATGATCAAGGGCTTGGTTGTGAGATTACTGGGGCTAGATTTGTGTATAAGCCAATGGAAGAACTGTGAGTGGGCAATCACGAGCAGTGGTGGAGAGATCTAGTTGACTGCAAAGTTTGGATTTCATTACTAAAATCGTCCCTCATGTTTTGTGAACTTTCATTTTTTTTTTTTTATTATTTACTCATTAGGCTATCGGTATGGAGACCGGCTTCGGCCCGCCATCGTCGTCGTCATGGCTCATCGTACACCGCCCCCGACGGGCCGGCACGTCCAAAACGGCCAAAAACAGGCGGAGAGGACGAGGCTAGCTTCTTCTTCTTCTTCCTCGCTGCTAGCTTCTCCGTCAACCACACCCTAGACCCGTCACTCGGTGATGACCCGGCCCGACGGCTTACGTGGTGGCTTACGTGTCGGGTGGTCTTCAACGGTGGTCCGGCAACCAAACCGGATAGTCTTACTTCTACATGTCAAAGGAGTAAAGGTGGTAAACAAGTCAAGCCGAGCTAAGATGAGTCAGTGTGGGTTTGATCTTAAGCTTGAAATTAAACGAGGCAACTTGGTTTGAATTAAGCTTGAAGTTAAATGACCCATTAAGCTGAGCCATGAGACGAGTCGAGCTTGGCTCGGTTACAAGATAGGCTGACACGGATCAGGGTGTTTCAAATTGAGTTGGCTCAAGCTCGGTTAAAAAATAAGTTGACATGGCTCATGTTGTTTCCAATAAAAAATTTTCGAATGAACTTATGTGAGACGCCAGATTTTTGAACATTTGTATTTGTATCCTTTACTTGAGTACTTCTACTTGTTAAGGGTGGATGTGCGATTAATTTTGTAGTTAGTTTAATTGGTTTTAATGATAGTTAAAAATAATAGAATTCAAACTCGTGTCTTTCTCATTCATTCAAATACTCAACCGCACTCGTGATTAACTTAAAACGCACTCTAGTATGATCAATATCAAAATAGGTACATTTAAACGCGCTTATTACCTAATTTAAACACACTTATTAAATCAGATATTCAAAAAAAAATGAAATACCTTGAATACTTCTGTATTCATTGATGGGGTTCAAGCTATGAATATCCACATCCTGGTTAGTATCTTCGATCATGTCACACCACGACAATGGCGGAAACACGTGGCGCGACGGTTCAAAAGCATAAAGTCAAGGTTATTGCTAAACACAAGTAATTTAAGAAAATGGGTCATTTATTATGACGTCAAATCTTGTTCAAACATTACACAAAAGTTAATTGTTTTTAAGATAATCATAGAGGTTTCTCATATATATCCCAAATGCCTTGGGAAATAAAAGTGAAACCCCACAAAAGTTTGACGTCGCATTGGAGGATTCCTTGACCCAGCTTGCCCGGTTCTCCTTCATCTAGTTACCTGAAAGATATGTTTAAAAGTTTCGTCAATATAAAATATATTGGTGAGTTCACAGGTTTTTAGTTTCCAAAACTTGATTACTTGGGAAATACCATGTTATGACAATGTATAGGAGTTGCAAATTCCTATAACTCTACTTGAGACTATAATCAAACCAAGACGTATAAATAAATATGCCCCGCTCCAAGTCGTTACTCGGTTTCCCACGACTTAAGTTCAGAATATATGCACCCCAGGCATAACCTAATGCATAATCGACGCTATCGATTAGGGGTGGGCCTTGTCAGGCACCAATAGTACTATTCAATATTCCTCCGGTTTCATTTCCCTGAATAAATGATTATAGAGGCGAGGACTCAACCCCGAGTGGCGGTCACACCTCAAGTAATAAATCCGTCAAACATTTTCCCTAACATATCTTTCCCCCGGAAAACGTAAAAATAGTTTAAAATGGGGCCGTGAAACTCACCTGAAACTCTGTCTGGAATACTAGGCGGATAGCAAAGATGGTCTCGCACCTACAAACGTCCTAGACGTATAAGTCACTATTCCTATAGTGCATGTGCCTTGGCAAGTTGTACACCCAACTCCCGACCACAAGTTATTCCAAATCCCGTTTAATTAAGCGCGTATCCTAGGTTTCGTTGGCGTTACATTACCCTTTGTGTTACAAGTTATATATTACTCTTGTTAATATTTCCATAACTTGTATCTTATTATCATCGACTCGACTTCACTTAACATATAATTATTTTCCCATTTAAATAATTATACTTAAGATCGCATCGCTCGATATAATATATATTCCAATACTCGACCCGACTCACTTTGCCACACATTTGTTTTCCCATTTAAACAAATATGCTAAGATCTTGTCGTTCGATTGTATATTCTTAACGTCCGATTCAACTCACCATACCGTATATTTATTTTCCCATTCAAATAAATATACTAGGATCTCGTTGGTACGACATACACATATATATATATCTTTGTCTTCTCATCGCGGCTTTCCTTCCCACATATCTACTTTCCCATTAAGTAGATATACTAGAATTTTGCCGAGACGAGCGTACATATATATAAATGTGTAGTTTTTCTTGTTAAGTATATCTCATTTGTTTATGTCATGTGTTTCTCCCACGAATAATTCCTCCAACACTTAGGAAAGTGTTTATTAGTTTTCACCCATAATGTATATATATTTTACTTCTTAAAATATATATTTTTCTTATCTTGCCGCAATGGCGTTTTTCTCATGATTTGTCCGTGTACGTTTCGTTAACGCGTCTTAGTTCGATATCTTAACTTGATTAGTCAATTTTTCCAAGTTTTTCCCAACATGTATTTCATAGAAATATTATCCATATTTCTTCCTATTTTCACATGTTACTTGGATGGTTTAAAATACTTATGTATTTTTAACCCAACTTGTTAACTTAACTTCAAAATGTTTCCAACACTTTTATATTCCCATTTATATAAAAGTATTCATTTTTGTATAAGTTTCCCAAGTTTGTTTAATATTTTTATAAAATCTCTATTTTATAAAAATCCTTATGTTAAAACCCTTTATATTTTTATAACTTTCAAAAATACACTTTTATACAAAATACCCAAGTATTTCTACTAGTATTTACAAAAATCATCCTTAGACTTTATTACTTACATTTTTGACACCAAACTTTCCATACTTGTATTTTTGGACTAATAGTTTCTAAAATATCTATTTTAGTCCTCTAACTTCCAAAGTTACAATATTAGTCCCTTAACTTTCAAAAGTTGCATTTTTCTACCCTAACTTCCAAAGTTAACATTTTTCACTCAAAATAGTAGACTTTGAAGATTCAACTTTTTATTGGTAAGTTATTTTTGTATCAAAACACTTTTGTTAGTCTTGTATTCCATATGGAAGGCTACTTATATGTGTGTTTTATGTATTTGTCCATTTTAACAAAATATCATTCATCTAAGTAAGCTAACTTTAATTTTCCATCTTCTTTATTTATGAACTTCTAACATGTTTTACCAGATATTATAACATGAATGATCATAATAAGATGATTTAAAGTTACTTTTTAACATATTCAAGTTCATCCCACAATTTTAACCAAAACATCATACTACTTAGTTTTTAAATGCAAACTTTACATATTTTCAAGATTAATACATCATCATCAACAAATCCATGGTTTATTTTCATATCTTTAATCTTCCATTTTACACATGTAAAACCTATTAAAGATTATGTTCAAAACCACCTTTTAAACCCTTCATGTACAACTTGCTTCTAAGAACACATACATGAATAATAACAATAAAAAACAAGATTAAGAAGCTTACTACTAGCACAAGGCTAGGGAAGACAAAACCTTTGATTTTGAGAGGGGTTTAGTGTGTTCTTCCTTAATGGTTAAGCTCCAAGCTTGAAACACACAATAGGGGTTTGGATGATGGATTGTTTTAAGTGTTTTGGAGATGTAAAAACTTGAAAGAATGATGTATGGGGGAGGGGTAAAGCTCACGGCCAAGAACAAGAGGAAGAAGAGTTGTTTTGCTTTGATGCTCCAAGTCTCTAACACATGTTTATAAAGCCTTATCACATGTAATCATTCCAAAGATTCAAGAAATCTTATGGAGGATTGAGTTGTGTACTTGGGATTTTTGAAAGATATGATATGTGTGTGTGTATAATGTGCCGTGTATGTATGTATGGATGGGGAAGATTGCTTGCAAATCTTGGTTAAACCTTATGATCTCTCATAATCTTTATACAAGACCTCACACATGCATGTGTATACTAGTGTGATGATTAGCTAGGTGTTGTCTTGGATTTTTGTGGCCCTTGGCCGAAATTTACAAAAGGGGAGACAAAGGATTGCATGCTTTTGTACTTGTGTTTTCTTACACCTTTTGTCTCATGTAGTGCATGCTTTTATCCTAGGCTTTAGATTATAATTATAAACACTTGCATGGATATAATTTTGGCCATTTAGGCCGGCCCTTTGATGGGTTTAAGTGGGGTCCACAACTTTAAATATTTACCCATTGTTTGTTATGTTTAATCCCCCGTCGTTCGGGTGTCATTCGGGTATTTTTCGGGTTTTAATCACGCGTTATTCGGGCATTAAAAATACCTTTAATAACCCTTAAATATAGTCTAATTTAAGCGTTGATTGGTTATTTAGGCTTTTGTCGGGTGAAATTATGAGTTATACGCGTATCGGGTGCGGTACGCGCATTTTATTCGTTACCGGGAGATTTGTACAAGATGTTTGCACTTATGGTTTTGGAGTTCCAAAACTCATTATATCTTGTGAAAATACCCTTTATTTTATATCCTGGGTGTCCGGGATCCTTTTCGTTTATTTAATTATTACCGGGTAATTGCCAACGTCCATACCGGATAGCTTATTCGCACATGATCCAATCATGCTTTACCATTAAACGTATGCATTCCTATGCACTATTTGGAAATTGCTATCTCCTAAGGCCTTGGTAATTAAATCACACATAATTGTATTTAATTACGTTAATCATATATTAATTAATTTGTACGGAATTACCTTATTTTTGCCGGTTGTTACAGATCAGGTCTGTATATTATACACAATACAGCATGTTTACGAATATCAAAACATTAAAACACAAATTGAAAAAAAAATGAATAAAAAACAGAGCATGATAATCTGAACCATGAAAAGCAATATTATCAACAGCAACACTCTGCTCATCAACTGACAGGTTTAAATCTGATAAACAAAATAAAAAATTAAACAAAATTCTACTGAAAACTGATTTAATTAAACAGAGCATGATGAACATACGTACCGAACATGAAGAATTAATCAAATTAACTATGTTTGTGATGATCGAATTATGATTGATTC
The DNA here is from genome assembly GCA_030844895.1 of Ambrosia x helenae. Classification (NCBI taxonomy): domain Eukaryota; kingdom Viridiplantae; phylum Streptophyta; class Magnoliopsida; order Asterales; family Asteraceae; genus Ambrosia; species Ambrosia x helenae. The sequence continues at coordinate 129,200,515 of CM061229.1, read as the reverse complement.
GTGATTTGATTGAATCGTAATGTGTGTGATCGTCTGGTGTTCTATAATTCAAATTCGAATTTTAAAAGTCCTTTACGTATGTTATGAAATCGTTTACAAAAATAACGAATGTGATTATAGTAATCAGTTACATCAGTTACGTATAATAAAAAGTCCGAATTGTCCTTGGGTTTAACTGAGGTCAAGATTAATTAGAGTTTGGTTAGGTTAATTGAGATTTGGTTAAGTTAACACATAACATTACCTGATGACTTTTTATTCTTCTCACATTAAAATACGTTGTATTCTCTAGTTATATTAATTCTTTTTAAATCACATGTCATATATTCCTTACATATTTGCACTTTATTTTTAGAACCTTCATAGTTTATCTATACTATATTATAATGCATGAAAAATGTGTAGTTTAAGATACCTAAAAGTTAAGAACTTATTTTTCATTAATAACCACGAAATGAGGGTAAAATAGTCATTCATATATTATTTACATTTTAATACCCTATCTTATTTACACTTTAATCCTTTAAACTTTACTTAACTTTTGCTTATTTAAACTATAGTTAAACTTCTTTTCCTTATTTTAAGCAAACCATCCCATGATTTTTAAATAGTCATATTTTTTGCATAAGTTTATACTTTTATAAAAAAAATTATATTATAATAATGAGCATTTTATTATCTTTAATTTGAGTATAGACTTATAGTATTGCTATTTTTTTATTCTAAAAATCTTTATGTGCTACGTGATTAACTATATCTAGGAGTGAGCAATAACTAAACCGTTCACCGAAGTCTAACCAAAAAACAGATAAAACTTAACCAAAATCTATTGAAAACTGAAAACATCTGATTTAACTTAAAATTGGTTATCGTTTTCTTTTTGTACCCTTAGTTAACCGAAATTAGTTAAACTAATATAGACTCATTCATATATTCATAACAGCGTGCCCGCACGATGTGGTAGGGAACACAGACACTTCTAATGGTTCATGGTTGGGTTAGGTTCAGTTCGGTTATAAACCTCAACCGAAACAAAAATCGACATTATCGGTTATCAATCTTGTTAACCAACAGGTTAATTGATTCATTCTATTTGGTTAGATAGTTGTTTTTAGTTTGGATTAGTTAATTTTGCTTAGAAGCACATGAAATGAATGTATAAATACATGTAATGGATGTATAAAAGATATAAATGTATGAATGGTTCAATTTCGGTTAGTTAATTTTGGTTAACTTAAGGTACAAAAAAAACGGATATTAGGTTAACTCGGTTTTGATTAATTTTCAGTTCGTTTTGTATGTTTTTGTTCGATTTCGGTTGAGGGTTCAATTATTGTTCACCCCTAGATATTGTTAATCACGTAAAAACTCAAATTTTTAATTAAAAATATATAGCAAATTATACTCTAATATGGTTTGAAGCTGAGTAGATAAGTTTTTGAATTGTAGCGGCGTTATAAATAGAGGGGGTTTTGAAATTTTTAGCTTTTATACTTAGGCCTGTAAATGAACCGAGCGAACACATAATCGAACACATGTTTGTGTTCATGTTCGTTCACTAAGAAATTTGTCATGTTCTTGTTCGTTTAAGTTCGTTCGTTTAAAACCTAAACCAACAGTTCACGAACGAACATAAACGGACGTTCACGAACATAATAAATGTGAACGATTTTGTATTATTGAAAAAACCCAATTACTAATTGGTTATATATTTATACAAGTAGCTAAAGCCCAATTTATGTTTATATTTATGTAAATATAATTACGTATGTAATTAATAAACTTAAACCGACATAAATAAACGAACATAAACGGACGTTCACGAACATAAATGAACAAACACAACGTTTGTTCATGTTCGTTCATTTAACTAAACGAACAATTTTTTTTGTTCGTGTTTGTTCGTTTATTAATAAACGACATAAATGATCGTCCCGCCGAACAAGTTCACGAACAGCTCATGAACATTTGGTTCGTTTATAGGCCTATTTTTACCTTTATTTCATGCATTTATACCTCCATTTCATGTACTTATAGGCAAAAAAATTTAGCCAAAGTTTGTTTTTCTTATTCACCAAAATTAACTAAACCATACTAAAAACCGATGATCTAACTGTTAGGACTCAATTTCACAAATCTTATTGATGAAAACAATTACAATATATAGAATACAAGAGCGCCTATATACTAGGAAAGCGAATATTACAAATTGATTACAATAATTACAAATGATATGCGTAAATCATGGACATGATTTACTCTACGTTATTACCCCCCGTCAATCGAACAGGTGGAGGACCGATACGAAGCATGCCTCAAAATTTCTCAAATAGAGGGCGAGAAAGACTTTTGGTGAAAATATCCACAACCTGGAGATTGGATGGAACAAACTTGGTGTAGAAACGACCAAAAGACACAAGTTCACGCACAAAGTGATAATCATTTGTGGATGTAATGGGGGAAGGACCCCAAAGATCACAATGAACTAAATCTAACGCATGGTCAGAACGCTTATTATTTAAATCAAATGGCAAACGATGAGATTTAGATAATTGACAAGGAGAACAAACACTATAGGTTTCGGTAATAAAGATGTAACAAACAATGAACCAAGTTTATGCAATCAAGAAATAATGTCAAAAGAAACATGACCAAGATGTCCATGCTAGCGTTCAAAAGAAGCCTTGAGATGAGGAGTGGCATAGGAAGGAACAAAAGCACGATTTCCTTCGCGAAGAATATAAAGACCATTTTCACATGTCCCTTTTGCCAGGATTTCCTTAAAAAATGATTTGAGAAAAGAACATCAACAGGTGAATCATTAGTAAGTCTGCTTATAGAGAGAAGACGTTTGGTAAGATGTGGAACAACAAGAACATTTTTAAGGATGTATTAGGAGTAAGGGAGGATGTTCCAACATTTGTTACCGAAAGGGTTTGACCGTTTCCGAAACGAACAAAGTCGTTTCCGGAGGAGCCATGAGTAAAATCAAGGTCTTTTTCAGATGGGGTCATATGAGCAGACGCACTTGTATCAAGGAACCAATTGTTTAAAAAGATTGATTAATTGATGACTTTTGATTATAGTTTCGGTTGAGGCTAATAATCGAACTTAACTGAACCATACAAACCCTTTGAAGTGTTTATGTTCCCCGCTGCATCACGCGGGCACTCTACTAGTCTAACTTAATAAGTTAGCGTGATAGCCTTTGGTTTTCGCCTGATGGAACATAATTTTCCATATGAATATGGTTTATATTATTGTTTCACACTATTAAAGTTGCTACACTTTAATAGTGAGGTGTTACTAACGTGCACAAATATTTTAAAAACATTTTTTAATACCCCTCCCTTTATTTAAGAATGAGCATTTGGTGCGGCTACTATTTTTTTTACTTTTAGGGATGAAACGTTTGCTACCGGTATAGTGATATTTTTCTTTATCATTGAGAACCGAATCAGTATTGTCTTAATATCGATACCGATATTGTATTCGTTTTCATAGTTTTCTTATCATGGCAGTATAGAATCCACTGGAAATAAAATTATATTAGCAACAAAACATTTATTCGGTTATGTTAGACTTTTTGTTTCAATACATACATAGTTCGAACCGCATCCCACGACAACACACAAGTTCAAACCGCGTCCCACAACAACGGCCGGGTAACCAGGGAGATGCTATTGTATCCCCAAATCACAAGTAGCATAAATATTATTTTAGGTTAAATCTTTTTAAAATAATAATATTTTTGCTTTTAAAAAGCAAAAAAATCATTTGTCCTTTCTTCTTTTCCGCAAATTTAAAAAGCTAACTCTCACAAATTCTGAATTAGCCTTCTGTTATCCAACATGTTTAACATCAACATAAACTTTTTAAATCCATCAAACGGCACTCATTGTTTAGCATCAATATTCAATACATATAAAGTAGAATCTATACTTGAGTAACTTAAATAAAATACTTAAAAGTTTTTTTTATACAATATTGCCCCAACTTTCAAACAACATTCATTGATCTCACAACTTTTTGTAAATGAGTGAACCTCCTTTGTCCAAGAGTATTATTTATTATATATATATACAATTGGTAAAATTCTTTGTGAGAGCTAAATCCTGTAGCTATCTGTCGCTGTCATGGCACTTCCGTAAATTAAAGATTTATGGAGGGTATATCTATGGGATATAGTGATTATTTGTTGTGATGCGAATGCGATGTATTTCTTTGACTTCTTGATTTTCTTTCCTCTCTCTCATATATCTGACAACACACATAAGATGAGTCCCCTTGATTTATACATGCTTCTAAACTAAACCTTTTTGTTTGATTTTATTTCTTCCTGGTGAGACGAGGGATTTACTATAGCTTTATCAGTAGCCTTCACTTTTATATATGGAGTGCAAATTACTCTAGCAACTTAGTGGAATTTTTTTCCCTTCTCTTTTTTTTTTTTTTTTTTTTTTGTTGTCTGTTGTGATCAAAGTGCTTCTTGGTTTCCTTCCACGTACTTGCCCATTGATTGATGATAACCTTATCTACATTCTACACATATATAGCCTATATAGGCTGTATGGCGATGCACGGGTAATTGCTTAACAAGTCAGAACCACGTTGGGCCTTTGTTTTATATGTCGTATAATAAAGTTACGTTATTATCATAATGTATGTATCTTAGTGTTATCATCGTAAAGCGGGTAAAGAAGCTAGATTGTCGCCGCAACGCGCGACGCGTGTAAAAAACTAGTTAACAACATCTTAGAGCATAAATTTTTTTCATAAAGTCATAAAGATGGTCACATGGTTGAGACGAAACTTGCCTAACAGGACAAGAATAATGAATCCCCTACCCATGTAACCACAAGACAAAATAATTGTTTTGATGCCTTTAATACCTTATTTTCAAATATATCTCGTTACCAATTAAAATTGTTGCTAGTAGAGTAGATTTCACGTTAGTCTAGAAGTAGCATACAAATAATATTAGATAGATCATTTAATTAAGCATTTGATTCCTTCGATCACCAATAATAAAAAAGAGCCTGTCAATATCAATATCCAAATTACATAAAATTGAAGGTTAAAGTTCAAATAAGAGATGATTAAAAAAATGTGATTTGAAGGTTTGTTGGTTGGTTTAGTCAAGCTTTAGAATTGGTGGTGAAGTCGATGCACGTTTGACAGCCACAGTCAGAAAAACGACATGTAACACACCCAAAACAAACACATGATGTACAACCTTTGCATGTCGTCGACCGAACACAACCTCTATACACTCTCCGGCTTCCTCGTTCCTCATCATCATCACATGTTACTCTGAATTAAACACACACACACACGACTTATAAGTTAATACAAAATAATGATAATAAGAGATATACAATGCAATGCAATGCAACACAAATACATACTTGTCATAAGGCATATCAGAACATTTCCAATCGTCATCAATAAAAGCATCATGGTAAGCCCGGCATTCAACTTTTGTGCGGAGGCGGAACCTGCGTTGCTTACTGCATTGTGTGCATCTAACAAACTCGTCTCGATGGCAAACTTGACCGCTTTGGGATTTGTTGGCCGTCTTGGTCAAAGTCAAAGCGCGGTTGTAATACTTGAGGAGTGAGGTTTTATATAAGGGAACTTTTTCTCCATCAACAATCACCCAAATGTTATTCTTCCATTTCCTGGCTGTTTCTCTACCTGAATGCTTCTCGAAAGCAGCCGGGCTCAGTTTGTCTGAATATATATATATAACACATTGATCAGTTGTTATTAGTCAATGAAAAGCTACATTAATGTATTCAATTTGTCGATTCAAACTCATATAATCATAAATTATTAGAGTTCACTGAAATTCAAGTAATCAAACCATAGTAATCTGTTTGAATATATCAATGAAGAAGACAATCTAAATGCCAAGTTGCAGGGAAACATGATAAAATCTAAGCCCACTAGCGATGCAGCCTATATAGTAATGCAATCTAAGCCCGGCCACTAGCGACCGGCCTTAGATAAACTCAAAACTCTAGTGTGTTCACAGTCCAATTCTCACGGTTTTTAGGTCACGTCGTGAGTCAAACCATTAGTAACCATTTTTATCATCGAAAACCAAAACCGAACTGAATAGAACCTATGTCTATGGGTTGATACCATAAGGTCAAATGTAAAAGATAAAAAAAGTCAAGAGGGTTTTTCTCTTTGTGGTTATGTAGTAACCTAAGTTTAATACTTAGGAAGGGTAGGAATTTAGCTAGTTAGCTGTTTAAAAGAAAAAGATAAAAAAAAAAGTCAAACACAAACTTTGATATGATGAGATGAACATCAACATGTTATATGTGAACAGTACTATGTTACAGACTAACATAAGACCACTTAAACAAGCAACACAGACACACACATAAACCATGATTCAATTCTCAAACAAATTAACAATAGTCAAGATCATGTTATAAAGTCATCCACATCACCTAAAAACACAACTCACTGAATATGCATTAGAAGAAGAAGAAGAAGATCAACATACACTTACTGTTAGAAACTTTCAATCTAGAATATTGTCCTAAAAACACAAACCAATATCACACACAAACAACTTAACATGCAAACAGACAGGTCTACTACTTATATACCAATAAAAAAAAAGAATAAAAAAAAAAAAAAAAAAAAAACCTTCTTGACAACCAGGGGTACAATCACAAGTAATTTGAAGATCACCAGTAGCAAACACCCTAAGCGTACCAACTGCGTCACCATAGCAGTAGCTAGTGCACCCGCACGTGACCTCCACGTGCCCATCTGCATTAACCTTAAACCCACTCATCTCTCTCACCTCTTCCTCACTAAACATCTCTTCCACAACCACATCTTCCACACCATTAGCCATATATATCTCTGTTACCATACAAAAAACAAACACAATATTAATATTAATAATATTAACAATCAAAACACAAATAAAACATATAAAATCCAAAAGGGTATGTTACATTAATTACAACAAAAGTGTTTTAGAATGCAAATGTGTGTGTGAAGAAAAGAACAAAAGGAAGAGATGATGAACAAAGTATCAACAAATAGGCATGTTCAAGATCTGGCAGAGAAAAAGGGGTGAGATAGAAAGCAAAAGGGTTTCGTTTCGTTTCGTGAGTGCGTGTATTTATTTAGCGTCTATTTTTGGTGCCTATTTATTTTTACCAGATCACATATTTTAAACTCACTATATTGGATTATAATATATAATATACGCATTGAATAGAGTATGGTGGTCAGGTTTTAGAAATTCGGGATCTGGAAAAACGATACGGGATGAGCTGGCTAAGGGTAAAATCGTAAATAAAGAATGGGTTTTTAGGTGATAGATTCAGGGGGTGTTGCTATTTACACCCACTCTACTACACCCACTCTATAACTATCTCTCAATAAATATAAAATATTAATTACCTAAACTACTCTATAACTATCTCAATAAATACAAAACATTAATTATCTACAATCTTTTTAATTATTCTTTAACTATTATTAATACCCTTTTTCATTTATTAGTTTTTTATTTTTATTTTAATAAATTAATTTTTTGTAACGCAAGTTTTTTTTTAACTTTTATAGTTTTTTTATTTTTTTTCTAATAAATTGACAAAACATTAACTTTTTTTTCTTTTATTTTTTTGAACGGTGACTTTTATATTAGTGACTCAATGTCACGCTTCCTATTCGACAACCCTAGCCAAGGTCTGCCCCATATTACGCTGTCTTAACCGGGTTCGTGCTGGTGTATCAGACTTGGTTACGGCGTTCCCCCAGAAACAGTACTGCCTCCACACAAGTTTCCTCGCTGGAGTAACAGTCAGTTGAAAACCGGGGTGCGGCTCAAGATCGAACGCCCCTCGGTGCTTTTGTCACCATCATTGCCCGGATGCCGTATAAAATAATGAGAAGAATTGGAATTGAAACTAGGTCACAATGAGCACCACATTATCTCATTGGCATTAACTTTTTTTTTTCTAGTTAACGCAACTTAATTTTTTTTTCCTATTAATAACAAACAACACCATATAGTTTATATTAGATAAATAGACCAATTATGTTACATTCGTATAGAAATAAAACTGAACATCATACCTTGTTGGTGGAATATATCGATTTTGTAGTCATCTTTTTTTATTTATGAAAAACTTGTTTGCAACTCAGTGGATGTCAACGCGTGAGATAAATTTCACTCAACTTAATAAATAGAAGGTTATTTCAATAAGGAAAATAAACTTATAAAAAGAAATCTGGTAGAAAAAAAAAAGGAATCAGACCAAAGCATAAAGAAATGGATGAAACAAATGTGAATGCATTCAAAATAATTAGTCAAAGTGTAATTAATGAGTAATTAATTTTATAAGGTAAGGTGTAAATGGAAAATAGGGTGGGTGTATTTAGAATATCCCCTTCATAATCTGTGTATTTTTTGTACTTTCCTTTGAAATTTTTTGATTTTCTATAACTTTTAGACTATCGAGTGAGGGGAAAGAGGGGCATGAAGCGTCGTGTGGTACTTATAAAACCCGTGTTTGAAAGGTGATTAAAAAAAAAATTAAGCCAATCAACTCCAAGCAACACCCGCCTTCTATAACTTTTAGACTATCGAGTGGAGGGGAAAGAGGGAAGAGGGGCATGAAGCGTCGTGTGGTACTTATGAAACCCGTGTTTGAAAGGTGATTAAAAAAAAAATTAAGCCAATCAACTCCAAGCAAGACCCGCCCCGCCAGTGGGGTCCCCCCCCCACTCCGTTCAATCTTATATATGCTTGGATTGTTATTCAATAAATTAAATAAAAAATTTAGAAGTAAGTACAAAAAAATAAATAAATAAAGTATATCAAATAACAACAATCATATCTAAAGTTTGATAACAATCATATCCAAAGTTTGATAGGTTAAAAGAGGATAAGATAAATCATACGTACAAAAAAGCGAGGATACAAAAAAGGCTCGTTCTACTTAGACTTGTCAACTCCAAAGAAAGTATATTAGATAATAAACGTAAATACTTAAATTATTAGCAAAACATATCAAAATACTAGTGTGGAGATAACATATTACAAGTTACATTGGAAAGCTAAAATTACATCAATCATTTCAATTAAGAATATATACTTTGGGTAATGGGCGTGTACATCGGGTAGGGCTCGCGGGTACAGCGACACCGACGACTCTGGTAGGGGACACGGGTATGGTGGTCGGCTAGTGTTTACTGGTGGTGACATTGTTGAACGGTCAAAAGATGAGGCGTTAGCGGGTTCATGATAGATTCAATTAGGAAATATGAGGTGTAGACCTATGATTTTGTAATAAAAAGGTTCTCCCCTAGCTTGTTCCCTTATGGGTTAAAAGTCAAATTGTTTGGTTTACTCTGACTTTATATTTTAGTTTTGTAAAAAATTATTATCATGTGTTAAAAGAAAAGGTTGATACGATTTTGTTGTATGTAGGCGTTTCAAGGAGACACGTCACCTACTTTACCTTCGTTGTAAATGACAAAAAGAATTGCTGCTGCTGCATATCAAGATTGTCTAACTTTGGGGCATGGCTTAGAAATTCAAATTATTAGGTAGGTGTTCCTTTTTAGTGTTTTTTTATACAATAATAATGGAATCCAATAATGTTGTGTAAAAGTTGGTATGTTATCAAACATTTTCCTTACTCAAATCACTTCTCCTTTATCAAATGAATAGATTAATAAGTAATGAGTAATGTCCGGCCTAATAAACCGTTAACTATAATGGAATAAGAACTCCAGAGCTTGATGGTAACATCGTATTCTAATTGGGACTTGATATGAGAGATCAAAAATTATAATGATGGACTAAAAAATGGACATAAAAGTTTGTGTGGAGGCGACGAGCTCATCTCATACAACCATGCACCTTTGTAAGGACAATGTGTTATCAATACACCATAGGAAATTAACGAGAAAGTTGTATGGCAAATCAAGACAAGTATTATGCAATATAAGACCTAGAGATCAAGATAATATAACAACAAAATTTGGTATAAAAAGTTTTATATACCATCATATTATTCTTTGTAAGGATCGATTAGTAGCTTGTTTTAATCTTTAAAAAAATTAAGATAAAGTAAGCATCGCACTTTGAGCCAAAATAAAACAATTCTAAATTAATCATTCATTACTCTTTCAAGAAACGAGAAAAGACATTATAGACCTTACAAACTCAAGTATAATGTAAATAATTTTCATTTATAAAACTCGTATTGTAAAACTAGGTTTATTGAATTTAAATACCCTCAACTTTTACCGTTTGGTCGGTAATACTCCTAACTATGAAAATATTTATCAGCACTCCCAATTTTAAGGTATTTTCCACTGCACTCCCAAACTAACTGATCACTAACTCAGTTAGTGATTTCGCTGACGTGGACCATTTTTACACACGTGGCTAGCTAACGTGGATGTTATGGCTCATGTGGCATGCATATGTGTAAAAAAACTTTAATTTTTTAAAAAAATCTGCAATAATTATTTTTTGAAATCTGATTAAAAAGTTAAAAAAAAAATTATAAAACCCACCATCACCATCACCATCTCTCTCTCTCTCTAACACCACCACCACCATGACCAGCAACCGCCGCCATCACCCCCTGCAACCACTATTCACCTTCATCTCCAGCCACCCTTCACCGAACCATAACAACCTCCATCCATCGTCACTTCCATTAAACCTAATTACCACTACTAACAACCTCCATCCATCGTCACCTCCATTAAACATAATTACCACCACCACCAAGCCTAATAACCCAAAAACCCAACAATTCCTTGACAAAAATGTTGCTCTAGAAGACAATATGCCAACCGCCATCACACCCGCAACCTTTGTTGTCTTCTTCTTGGAGTTCTGTGTAAGTTGCGGCAGTCACAATCCCCTAATCAACACTCGTCGTTGATAATCTACGAGAAGAAGGTAATAAGAACCGTGTGCGTCTAGATATAGGTTTAGCCAACCGTCACCACTTTGTTTTTCGATCTACTTTTGGTGATGGCCGATGTTTTGACGTTGGTGAATGTAACATTCACGATTTTCCCCTAATGATTGTATAAACGAATATCCAAAAACTCTAGAATAATATATATCGATTTATTTTATCGGATTGTATACGATATTTATATATCATAAAATTTATTAACTTATTATACATGAGTAAAAACGTCTCATTAAATATATGTTTTCTTTTTATGGTTAAATGAATATTCTCTAGTTCTAAATCAATTCATAGTTGTCATAAATTAATTCATAATCAAAGAATTTGTTGAAATATATATGAAAGTAAATTTTGATATTTGATCTTAATTAATGTAATTTATGTTACTAGTTTAGTATATATAATTACTACCAATTATTTTGAAACCGTAGAATAAAGAAAAAGGCTTTAATGAGTTTAATTCTTTTAAATACATATTAGTTGGGTCATACTTGAGTTACAAAATGTTTTTTTTTGTTATTCCTATGCCTCATGAGCTATGTAAATTGTTTGAGTAGCCATCTAATTAAAATTCCTATTTTGATCAATTTCCTTTCATAACGTTCACCACACCACTTTAATATCCAACAACTATGAAATGACAACATAACTACACCTTTGAACTTGGAATTGAAAACAAAAAAAAACGAAAACCAAAGAATAATGTGCCTTTAGTGCATTCTTAAATCACGGGATTAATTTCCATTACAACTAAATGGTGTGTAACTTATACTCTAATAAAGTCCAAAGAAACTAAATGGTGTGTAACTTATACTCTAATAAAGTCCAAAGCAACTAAATGGTGTGTAACTTATACTCTAATAAAGTCCAAAGCATTTATCGGTTATTAATGGCATTTAGTATTACGCGTTTGGGCTACTATTTATATAGACCATCAATCACTATTTATATAGACCATCAATCACCATGTTGACAGTCAAGTACCGATAAGAGGTGCAAGAATAATTATTTATTCTCGTCAATCCCTTGCAAGTACAACATCAACTTTTGTGTGAAATGTTGTTAGCCTATCAAGTGAGTATATCTTTCCCCTTTTTACTGTTTTACTATTCTGGGGTGACTCATGTACTTATATATTAATCAAGTTTCAATTTCTTATACTCAATGCAATTCTCATGTGTGTTTGCTTTATGTTAATTGGTGTGTCTATGGCTTGTCAAAATCATTAACCGCTGGGCGGCCTAGCTTTTCAATGAATAGTACTATGGTATACTCCCTTGAGACTCTGTTTAGAGAATCTTGGTCATTGTCTTGTTAATTCATTATTCAGTTGGTTAGTCATGTGTTAGTCATTATTCTCAGGTTTGGTTTTGAACGGATATTACTTATTACATATTTGCAAATGGTACCGCACATGAATTGCTAAACACTTTTCTACTATATTTATTTAGACAGGGTATGCTCACCAATACAATTTTTTTGTATTGACCAAATTATTTTGTACATGTTTCAGGTTGTTTTGAGATGCATCCTTTAAGCTTTCGGATTTATATTAGATTTTGATTTATTGTATTTCAATTTAGTTGGCAGTTAGAATCGTTGTATTTCATTTGAATGTAATAAATTATTTAATCAATGTATTCAAATTTACACTTTTAGTCCATGAGCTATTGAACAATCGTCACTACGTGACACCTCGATGTTTCCGCCATCGGTTGGGGTGTTACAGATTGGTATCAGAGCCATGGTTATAGGGAATTAGGTTATTAGAATGCCTTTTAGCCTAGACTATAACTAAGATTACTTTCACGAGTCCTCTCGTGTATACTTCTCTCGTTTCTTATATTTTCTTTCAAGATATTTTCGTTATGATTATTCCTCGTTATTCTTTCGATATTTTGCTTAGAAAAGAATACGCTCGTATTTCACAAACGAAACGATAGCGCCAAGTTAGGAGTGACATCCATACCTTGGTGATTAGTTTCACTCCTCTATATGTTATTTATCTTAGGAATATACCTTTGAGATAGGAGTGACATCCACACCTCAAAGAGTATTTCCTATAAAAAGAAACTTAACCACTAAGCTGGGAGTGATATCCTTAACTTAGTGATTGGTTTCATTCCTCAATTGTTTTCAATTTTGAAATACATCTTTGAGTTAGGAGTGAAATCCACATCTCAGGGATCTGTTTCTACATCTCGTTTTAAAGTCTCGCTAAAGGTTTTTGAAATTTACCAGTGACGGGGTATGTGCAATCGGGAAAAATGACCATTCACTCATAGGTTCAAGTACGCTCCCCACAAGTCACTAATAATATTCCAATCTCTTTGGCTAGTCACCAGTTTCATTAGAAATATTTTCAGTATCACATTTTTGATATATTTTTCATTTGTTGATTGAAACTCTTATCATAAATTTTTTTTTATAATGAAGTTATTATGTCTTTTGAGCTTTCTCTATTAATAGCTATCGCTATTTGTGCATTTTTTCCGTTTTTCATTATTGACTCTTAAGTTTTGTTTAACATTTGGATTTTAAGTTCCATCTCTTGATGTTTTATATACTCATTAATTATTCGCTTTTGGATTTTTTTTCATCATCATTATTAAAACTTTTATCCGCTTTAAAACTTACACTATTTTCATTTATGATTTGTGACTTCTACACTATTGTCGCATTTACTTTTATCATTCACGTCATCTTAAATCTTGGTCTTTTAAAACACATTAGATTTACAATACTTCATGAAATGGTTTCATTTCGTATTTTATAAACTTGTGTTGCATATTTTAAGGATCAAATGGAAATTTTTGTTTTCATATATGACGTATCCAATATATATTCTCGAGAGAAATTTGCAACTAATAATAAGCCTTATAACATTTTTCAAACTCGACTTCTCGTAAACACATGAAAATGTGTATTTATGAAAAATTTTCAAATGAAACTGTTTGAATCTAAAACACACTTCGATTTATAAAAAGTTATCCCCATGCATTACTACTATCCTTTCAACTATATCTCAAAGTTTGAGCAAACTACGTTTTTGATAAACGAAAATTTATCCTATTACACTTGCACACTTTTAGTCGCAAAACTTTTGACATACACTCTTAACTGAATGTTTCTAAGTGTCTCTTATAGTATAATGCATATATGTAAAATTACTAGATTTTAACTCACATGCCAATAGACTATACACCTGTTCAGTGCACACTCATTTGCCGTAACTTTCATTATTTTATTCTTGCACCATTTTTATTCATAGTTATTTCTAACACGTTATTTGTGATTATTTTCACATTGCCTATTTGCATTAATTCAACTCGTTTACTTTCATTTTGTGCAATTGTGCGATTTACTTGATCTATATTATACGATTCCTTCAATCGAAATTTTATGTTATATTAATATACTTACTTAAACGCATATTTGGTATGCATATTTTCTTTCCTGTTTTGAGCAAAACCCTGTTATAACTTACATTATTTTGTTCATCGTCATGGCCAACGAACATACTAGTTTATAACTCGTATGGGATCTTAGCCAGTGCCCACGTACGACTCGGATTAGAGTATTTCTTTAATCCGAGGGGAACGGTGTAAATCTCGGAGTTTATCAATATAGGTGTTTAGAGCCCAACGATGTGAACAAAAGTTACCGGTTAAGGGTGAACCCGAAAGGGAAGAACCTCTAACCATGTCTTATACTACATGTTATTTTCATTACGGTTAAAGGGTAAATCCGAAAGGGAAGGACCTATAACCATGTCATTGTTTCATTGCAGTATCAATTACTTAGCATATCCTGATTACACGCATTTGTTTCTAGTATTACTTAGGATAGGGTTATGGAAAAGCATAACACCCTAGTGTAAGGTAAATCGATGATTACGGTCCGGAACGCAATCATGGGTTTACAGGTACATAAGGGTGGTGTGTAATTCTATTTAGGCTGTTGGTAGACAATCAGTACGAGTCCAAAGTATCGGGAGTGTGGTGGGTTAGCTGCAGTACACCCTATATATAAGCATAAACGATACTGCGGGAGCGGACTAGGAGTCTGATCCAGAACCTACCCGTTACTACATTTTCATTAGATCAATGACTAATTTCTAGCATTTCAATAAAAACATTTTGCATAAGCTTCAATTAGTTTTGTTGGAGCCTTCCTTGTTGACCACCTCTATAGAAAACCTTAAATTTTGTATACTTTTACACTCCCTATTAGTCGAAATCTTGTTGCCTGTATTTAAATAAAGTTCGGACAGAAACCTTTCTAAAGTAGGGGAGACTGTTTCATTAGTACCTCTGCCCTCACCAGTTACACATTCCCAAAACCTTTCTCATTTAAACTATCAACTTTCTAACTTTGGGTCAAATGCCAAAGATTTTGAAACTCTTGCTTTGGATATTAGACAACTATTTTAGAATTTTTTTGATAAATCATGACATATACATTTCCTAAAGCCTATTTGCCTTTTTACAAACATCTGTTGCTTCATAGAAACCTTCACTGCAAATAATTTCGGGACGAAATTTTCTAAAGTAGGGGAGACTGTAACATTCACGATTTTCCCCTAATGATTGTATAAACGAATATCCAAAAACTCTAGAATAATATATATCGATTTATTTTATCGGATTGTATACGATATTTATATATCATAAAATTTATTAACTTATTATACATGAGTAAAAACGTCTCATTAAATATATGTTTTCTTTTTATGGTTAAATGAATATTCTCTAGTTCTAAATCAATTCATAGTTGTCATAAATTAATTCATAATCAAAGAATTTGTTGAAATATATATGAAAGTAAATTTTGATATTTGATCTTAATTAATGTAATTTATGTTACTAGTTTAGTATATATAATTACTACCAATTATTTTGAAACCGTAGAATAAAGAAAAAGGCTTTAATGAGTTTAATTCTTTTAAATACATATTAGTTGGGTCATACTTGAGTTACAAAATGTTTTTTTTTGTTATTCCTATGCCTCATGAGCTATGTAAATTGTTTGAGTAGCCATCTAATTAAAATTCCTATTTTGATCAATTTCCTTTCATAACGTTCACCACACCACTTTAATATCCAACAACTATGAAATGACAACATAACTACACCTTTGAACTTGGAATTGAAAACAAAAAAAACGAAAACCAAAGAATAATGTGCCTTTAGTGCATTCTTAAATCACGGGATTAATTTCCATTACAACTAAATGGTGTGTAACTTATACTCTAATAAAGTCCAAAGAAACTAAATGGTGTGTAACTTATACTCTAATAAAGTCCAAAGCAACTAAATGGTGTGTAACTTATACTCTAATAAAGTCCAAAGCATTTATCGGTTATTAATGGCATTTAGTATTACGCGTTTGGGCTACTATTTATATAGACCATCAATCACTATTTATATAGACCATCAATCACCATGTTGACAGTCAAGTACCGATAAGAGGTGCAAGAATAATTATTTATTCTCGTCAATCCCTTGCAAGTACAACATCAACTTTTGTGTGAAATGTTGTTAGCCTATCAAGTGAGTATATCTTTCCCCTTTTTACTGTTTTACTATTCTGGGGTGACTCATGTACTTATATATTAATCAAGTTTCAATTTCTTATACTCAATGCAATTCTCATGTGTGTTTGCTTTATGTTAATTGGTGTGTCTATGGCTTGTCAAAATCATTAACCGCTGGGCGGCCTAGCTTTTCAATGAATAGTACTATGGTATACTCCCTTGAGACTCTGTTTAGAGAATCTTGGTCATTGTCTTGTTAATTCATTATTCAGTTGGTTAGTCATGTGTTAGTCATTATTCTCAGGTTTGGTTTTGAACGGATATTACTTATTACATATTTGCAAATGGTACCGCACATGAATTGCTAAACACTTTTCTACTATATTTATTTAGACAGGGTATGCTCACCAATACAATTTTTTTTGTATTGACCAAATTATTTTGTACATGTTTCAGGTTGTTTTGAGATGCATCCTTTAAGCTTTCGAATTTATATTAGATTTTGATTTATTGTATTTCAATTTAGTTGGCAGTTAGAATCGTTGTATTTCATTTGAATGTAATAAATTATTTAATCAATGTATTCAAATTTACACTTTTAGTCCATGAGCTATTGAACAATCGTCACTACGTGACACCTCGATGTTTCCGCCATCGGTTGGGGTGTTACAGTGAAGGTAGTGGTGGTCTCTGGTAATTGCAGATGGTGATGGTGGTGGTGACGGTGGTTCTGGCAATGTTGTTGGCGAAGGTTTTGATAGTGGTGGAGGTGATGGTGGTGGTGGTGGTGAGGATGATTGTTGTGGTGGTGGTGGCATATGTTTTGATAGTGGAGGAGGTGATAGTGGTGGTGTTAGAAAAAGAAAAGGGGGGGGGGGGTTATTATGTCTGTTAAAACATACACACACACACACACATATATATATATATATATATATATATATGTTTTAACAAACATAATAAACCCCCTCCCCCCATATATATATATAGGGTCAGGATCCTGTACAAAGTGTTTTTTTTTGTGAGAAGTGTGAGAAGTATTCAAAATTGATACTTAGGCATCATTTTTTGAACTTAGTCGTGATGTTTTGGATTGTTTTGCCTATAAAAACACCAAACATAACAATTAAAAACCGAAAACAATGCATTTTAGGCTTAAAACTTAAAACACCATGCTAAGAACATTAGCAGTGTGTTTTAAGCGTTAAGTAGTGTGTTTTAGCTGTTTTTTAAATTTAATGACTATAATACATTGTATTGTGTTTTAGATTGTCGTGTTTGGTGTTTTTCAAGTTAAAACAACCTAAAACATCATTCCTAAATCCAAAACATGATGTCTACATGTCAATTGTTAGTCCTTCTCACACTTCTCACGAAAAATGTACTTTGTACAGGATCCTAAACCTATATATATATATATATATATATATAGTGGACAGTTCAAATGCGAAGAACTTTCTTGTAAGAAGAAAAAAGAAGAATTTTAAACCAATAGGAATCCTTCATTTCAATACATGTATTGAATGTTAAATAAATGATTAATATATTGTAACCCCCATAAACTAGTTAAATAAATGAAACTAATAATTGCTTTTCAAAATATATTTTTTCAAACCAAGCCTAATTTGAAGTGAAAGATAAATTCGATATATGTAAGATAAACGTATGATAGTTTCGACATATGTAGGATGAATTTTTGATATGTGTAGGATAAACATATGATAATTTCGACATGTGTAGGATGAATTTTGATATGTGTAGGACAAATTGTGATATGTGTAGTCTAAAATATTAATGACAAATTAATGTGAGAAGAGTTAATGTATTTAATGTTTATAGTTATGTTATTTCTTCATTTCTTCTCACATGAAAATTGTTCTCAAATGATCCTCCCCCTATATATATATATATATATATACACACACACATATACATATACATATACATATACATATACATATACATATACATATACATATACATATACATATACATATACATATACATATACAGGGGGTGGTTAAAATAAAAACCCACTCAAAATGAGTAAACCTTGTAAACCTTATAAGAGCCATTGATCTAAATTGATCAATGGCTTAGATTAATTCCATATTATTTTAATAGATTTAATAAGGTAGAGGACAAAATAAGGGCACAATGGTCAAGTGTCATTTTTCTGAAAAGCACATATGACAAGTGGACCCCACACATGTCACATCATCTCTCTCATACTTTTGTGATCATTGTTCTAAATCTGCCAGATGCCCGTGTTACATATGTAACATGTGTTGTGTTACGTAGGTTAAAACTGAGTTGCCAGTTTATATTATTTAAAAAATGCTGATTTATTATTTTTTTTATTAGACCATATTTTTTTTCGTTTAAATTGTACCAGCACCAGAATTGTTGCATACGTAACAAGAATTGATATGGTTATAGGCACTTTGTTACTTACAAAGTGCTAAAAACAAACAAAATGGTCATTACAAAGTGCTAAAAACTTTATAGATCAAAAAACATTCAAATGTACACAAGAATCGTTTATTACAAATGCTAAAAACAAACAAAACGGTCATTACAAATCAACAAATGCTAAAAAAAACTATCATAAATAAAAAAAATTGTCTACACTTCATTCTTGATAATCATCTT
Organism: Ambrosia x helenae; assembly: GCA_030844895.1. Classification (NCBI taxonomy): domain Eukaryota; kingdom Viridiplantae; phylum Streptophyta; class Magnoliopsida; order Asterales; family Asteraceae; genus Ambrosia; species Ambrosia x helenae. The sequence continues at coordinate 129,181,345 of CM061229.1, read as the reverse complement.
CATCTTTAATGCAAAAAAATATGCTCACCTGCAAAAAAAAAAAAAAAAAATCATCAATTTACAAAAACTATCATAAATCATCAAATTGTCTACACTTCATTCTTGATAATCATCTTCATTTTGGAATTCATGATTTGACTATTAAAAAACAATCTGGTTAAAAAAAACTCGAGGGTTACGTGTGTAAACATGCATTTTTGTCTGCAAACACATACAGAACTTTGTAGTCTGCAAACATCAAAACATTCTGACTGCACACAAACACACATTTACTGCAAAAAAAAAAAAGATATGCTACACACGTAACACCTTAACTAAACACAGATATGGTATAACTAAACACAGATAAAACACCGTAACTAAAAAACAAGATACTACAAACATAAAACACAAAACGAAAAATCATTTTCGATGTTTAACATAATAAGTCACCCAAAAATAAGAGATGCTAGTAACACACAAAAAAACAACAATCATTTACAACTTAAAAAAAGAAAAATACAGACAACACTTATGTACATGTGAAAGAACAATTATTTACAAGAAAACAACAATTATTTACATGTGTAACAGGAAAAACACAGACAACACTTATGTAGTCTGCAGTAAACATCGAACAGAATTTGATATGCTAGAAAACAGAAAACATATTTTGACTGCAAAAAATAGATATGCTACACATGTAACAGGCTAACTAAACACAAAGATTATACGAAAATATAGACGATAAAAACACCCTAACTAAACACAAATATACTACGAACATAAAACACAAACCGAAAAATCATTTTCGATGTTTAACATAATAAATCACCCAAAAAAAGAGATGCTAGTAACACACAAAAAAACAACAATTATTTCCAACTTAAAAAAATAAAATATTAAACCACCTAACCCCCAACCCTTCCCCCCCCCCCCCCAAAAAAAAAAACTAGAAACACAAAAAAAAGATATATATTAAAACACCTCCAAGCCCATCATCCTCTGATTCGTAATCCTATATAAGAAAACACAAAAACATACGTTTTCTGTAAAACAGACATACGTAACATAAAAAAACTCATACATCAGAAAAAAAAAAGACAGACATGGTGCAAGAACAGACGAATATTACATGTGTAACATGAAAAGCACAGACAACACTTATGTAGTCTGCAGTAAACATATAACAGAATTTGATATGCTATTAAACATAAAACATAATTTGACTGCAAAAAACAGATGTGCTGCACATGTAACAGCCTAACTAAACACAAAGATCATACAAAAATATAGACGATAAAAACACCCTAACTAAACACAAAAGATACTACGAACATAAAACACAAAACGAAAAATCTTTTTCGATGTTTAACATAATCAATCACCCAAAAAAAAAAATTAAACCACCTAACCCCCCAACCCAAAAAAAAGATGCTAGAAAAAAAAAACAAATTTTTACAAACTAAAAAAAAACAAAAAAAAAAACCCACCTAACCCCCCAACCCCCATCTTGTTAAATTAAAAACAGGAAAATAGTAAAAAATTAACTACTATATTTGGAATTGAATGACATTAGATCTGTTGTACAAAGGATCGTAAAATAAAAGCAGAAAAGAGAAGACGATCAATGAAGAAAATAATAATAATAATAAATAAAAAAAGAAAGAAAATAGAATAGACCTTGAACAACACCCATTTCTTTCTCAACCTTGGCTTGCATCTCACGAAGAGCGGCAGCTTCTTCCTCCATCTCCTTCAATCGTCTCTTCATCTCATCCAAGTCCTGCAGTATATTATTATTAATATGATAATGAAAGAAAGAAGAAAAGATGGAAGGAATTAGGGTTTATATAACAATATAAAAGGGTAAAAAAAGGACCTTAACGGTTGCGGCGGAGGCATCATCGTCAGGAGGTGCTGTGGCCATATCGACGTCGGCCTCTACATCAGGGATGAGGGTTTTTGTCACAGATCTGGTTTCTAGATGGGAGTTTTTGTTGCAGGTGTAGTTTTGAAAGAGATGAGAGGAGAGAGGGAATGCAGAGAAATCAAATTTTTGAAAAATGAGAGAGAGAGAGGGGAAGATATATACCTGACAATTGATAGAGAGAGAGGGGGGAGAAATTACTGAAACACCCTTGGGTTAATAAAAAAATAATTTGCTTTGATTGGTGATGTGGAACAATGAGGGCCACAAGATGGGTTTGCGGGAGTTTTCTCAAAATTTTGGGTTTCCATAATCCCTTTCCCCTACATATACATATACATATACATATACAGGGGAAAGTTAATTTGAGAACACCTATATTTCGTGCGAACCGTGAGAACGACGTCTAAAACCATTCAAATTCAAAATTTCTTTTTACACTTGTCTTTATTACTAAAATACAATCTCAAAAACACAATTTACGCGTAAAAATTCAAACGTATACGCAAATAATTTGTTTTTACACATGTGTAAAAAGTTAATTTGAAAGTGTTTTTGCAAGAAAAGATGAATTATTTGGAAAAAAAATTCATTTATTAATGTTGTATTTTGATAATAATGAGGTTTGTATTAAAAAAAATTGATTTTGATTGATTTTTTTACTTGTTCTCACTGTTCTCACAATATTTAGCGTTTGCAAGATAACCCTCACCTACATATACATATATCTTATTTTTTCCACATCATCTTCCACAAAGCATGTCATCTCAGCAATAAAGGCCACCTAAAATGACACATCAGCAAATTAACTGAACAAGCTAATTAGGTTAGAGTTCAGTTACTTTAGAAGTGTCAGTGAAAAATACATTAAAAGTTAAGAGTACTGATAAATATTCCCGTAGTTAGGAGTATTGCCGGCCAAACTGTGAAAGTTGATGGTATCAAAATCCAATAAACCTAAAACTTATTAAGTTTTTATCCAAAATTACAAGACTATAGACATTATGAAACTCTTAAGTATCGTAATCATGAAAACATTATTTTTGTTCAAAATTGTACAAACATTTATGAGTTTATAGGTTTGAAAGATAAAAAGATTATGTTCCAAATTTAACAAAAGGGGATAAAGAGGTGGGGCTTATTCACCAAGGAAGTACTCAATTATGGATTTTTCGCTTTTTGCTGTGTGATGATAATTTTGGGGGTGTGAACATGACGTACATCATTATCTGAATCATATCAAACAAAACTCAAAAATTCATCCATATTTGATTATTTGTATTAAGAGATTTTTTTTCCTCCGTGTGATTTGCTAAAAATAATAATGTTTGTTTCAATTGGACTCCACCCACACTAACACCATCAAGATCACACTTAAGTTTTAGGGTATGTTTAATGAAACTAGTTGGTGGTTAAAAGCTGATAGTTATAGCTTTTTAAATACTAGTGAGTAACCCGCGCGTTGCGGCGGAAGTAAAAATTGCATCAAAATGTATCAATTCATTGTGATGTAAAATACATCCAAAACTTTTTGTTTAAATGCTATATTAAGTTAAAAAATACTTGTAACAACATGACATAAGTATTCTCATCTCAAGTAAAGAATAACTGTATCAAACTATATATATTCATTAATTTTCTCTGTAGATTCTCATCTTTTGATAACGATTAGTAAGATAGTAGAATGCACTGTGAGCCAGACTTTAGTAAAATCGTAACCTACAAAAAATGTGTAAAACGTATAACGATTCTTATTATTTGGGTGCTATAAGGAGTTACAAGTACGATACATCAATATATAAATTCTAATATAGGGTTTAGGAAACTTAATCCCCTAACCCGCATAGACATAATAAGAGATGGCTAAATTAAACAGAAGCTTTCTTCTTCGGTCGTTGAATCCGGTGATCATATAGTTTAGATTAGATTAGGCATGTTTACGTGTATGAATATAGATAATTAGATATGGCTAAATTAAACAGAAGCTTTCTTCTTTAGTCGTTGAATCAGGTGATCATATAGTTTAGATCAGATTATGCATGTTTACGTGTATGAATATTCATACACGTAATACTTTCAGAATTCAAACCGTTATCTCATGATTGAAAACACAACTTCTAGTATTGATTTATCGATTTCTATATAGTATGATCAAGTTTATAAACTTTAACTTTTATAAAGTATCTACATATAAAATATTATAATAAAAGATGTAACATTATGAATTGTTTTTTATATGTTTTCTATTTAATATGTTTAATGTAATTATAAAATTAAATGTAGTGAGGTTTCATAACATCTCTTAACTCTTGACTTTCTTTTGATTAAATATGGTGTTCTAAAGACATATTTGCCCCTCAAAAGTAGTTATTTTATGCATTGTGTGTTGTATCATAAGCATCTAAACTTATACCTCTTAAAATTTAAGAAGTCCTTGGGAAATGCTTTATAATATAGTATAGATATAGATATTTTGGTGTTTGAAAAAGTAGCTAGATCTTTTAATAAAATGTATAAAATAACCAAAATGGGTATTAACTAAAATCTTGTATTCATATTTTTTTATGATAGAATGGATATTTGTGTCATTTACTTATTAAAAGCTTGTAGCCATAATTAAACGTTAGTGTTAGTAGCTTTTCAATATAGAGTCTTTTCTCATAAGCTCCTTCAACCAAACAAAGTTTTTTATTAAATATGAGTTTTTTTTTAAAAGCTTGAAACTTATAAAAGCTCTTAAAAGCTAATTGCCAAACATAGCCTCAGTGAAATTACTAGAGTACCTCTCTTTCTCATCCCTTTCTCCCTCTAATTCACAACTTTTTTTTTATAATTAACATTAAAATGCAAAAAAATAAAAATAAAAACGGTTTAGACCTGATCCAAATCTATTTAGATAGGTTCAACAATTACACAATGAAATAGCTTTGTGACCATGGGCGAAGGATAAAAATGGGAAAGTAGCACTCTAGGGTACATACCCTAGTCCTGCCCTCTCCTAGATTGCCACCCCATTTTTAAGGTAAAGTTCTATAACTTTCGGATCCCTTTGCATTTTTGTTCAAGCTTCACCACTGTTTGTGACCCAAGTTAGTTTAACAAATCGATTTTGACCAAGTTTGATCAATCCGGTTCGATTTATTAGCCAACCCGGTTTGTCTATCTCTAATGTGAATTGGTTTCCGAAATCCAATTGAGTCCGTTGATTGTTTTCTTGTGATATGGGGCTTACTCAGGCCCAATATTGAGATATGGCCCATACAAATATTATTATAAGCCCAGGCCCACTAGGCTATTTCAACTGCAGAACTTGATGTTTGTTGCTGCTGCTGCTTGCCTAACAACACCTTTCTCCTGCAAACACAAAACTGCACCTAAAGGCCGCTACCCTCTCAACTCTCCCGACCCGACCCGACCCAGTCGCCACGATATTATTCTCTGTTTTGGTAAACTTCTTTACTCTCTTTTATTAGTTAATTAGTTAATACTTTTGTGTGGAACATATGGAATTTGGTTATTTGTTATTTGAAATTAAGCTCATTATTATTATTATTATTATTATTATTATTATTATTTTATTATTATTATTACTGATGTTTATTATTTACCACAGGTTTGTTTGTTTTTACTTGGACCAAATTTGTTATTTTCTTGATGAACTCTTGTTATGATGTTGTTGAAGAATTTTTTGGTTTTGAATTTTGATGATAAATTATTATTGTGTTTCTTGAAACCTGTTTTGACTTATGACTAACCAAACTGATTATTTTTTTGGAAGCAAGTCAACATTTTTTTAAATGACCCATCGTAGAGCCGAATCCGTTCTGACCCGTTACTCTGCTCGACCCAACCAGACCGTTTTTGCTAGGTATAGCCAATAGTGCCTTAATTTAGTTGCTGGGATTTGGTGACTCGATTTTGTTAAATTGGTTTCACTACTCTATTAATATGATCGAACACACTGAGGTTTTCGGTAGTTAGTTGTTTTTAGCAGACCTTTTGATTGATCTGAATACGATGGATGCTACTGTTTGGTTGCAGTTAGGGCTGCAAACGAACCGAACGAACACGAACAAGGCCTTGTTCGTGTTCGTTTGTTAAGAAATATATGTGTTCACGAACAGTTCATGTTCGTGTTCGTTTGTTAAGGAAACGTTTGTGTTCGTTTGTTAATTTTGTTCACAAACACAAACGAACACAAACGAACATTCATGAACATTAACAAACACAAGTAAGTGTTCATGAACGGGAAGAAACACAAACGAACATATATGAACTTTCCAATAACATTGAATTGACATATATTAAGACATTAAGTAGATCCAAACATACTTAGTATTTAGCATGGTAAACATAATAAAGTATGTCTAAAAAATTTAAGTTCACATCTTAAACTTAAAGTCTTCGAACGATCATAAACGAACACGTTACCGAACGTTCACGAACATAAACGAACGAACACAGCCTATGTTCGTGTTTGTTCGTTTAACTAAACGAACGAATTTTTTTGTTCGTGTTCGTTCATTTACTAAACGAACGAACACAAACGAACTTCCCGCCGAACTGTTCATGAACTGTTCACTGAAAGTTCAGTTCGTTTGCAGCCCTAGTTGCAGTAATAAGTATAGAATTTAGACAGTGTATTTGAGCTTGTTTGTTTTTCATATCGGATACTGTTAGTTTGCACACGCGTAATATATGCAAAGGATTTTCTAATACCAGTAAGATAAATAAATAGATAGAACTAACAAGCTATATTATTAACATTGTAGATGTGAATGAACTTTCAGCTCCTATTCTCTCTACCATCAGACCAACGACTAACACAAATATGTAAAGCCGTTACTTTGGTTTCTATTTGCGATTTTGTGTAAAGTTATATGTGCATTATTATTTAGCAACTATAAAGAACATTGGGTTGGTGAGTTGATTGAGGAACCATGAAGGTTGTTTGTGAGTTCGACTCCATCAACATAATGAGTCTGATAAGCTGCATAAAAATAACAGTTGTTTCTAGCACTTTAAATTTACTGTTTGTACTTCCTGCTTGCAGAGTGATCAGCCTAGCTAGTTCGTTTAAGCTCTTCAGACAAACGGGTCTTTCATGAGCCGATACTGATCCTACAGGTTGTGTTTTGAGACGAACTTGAGCTTCAAAAAATTTAAACAAGCAGAGCTCAAGTATAATCAAGCTCAGGCTCGGTTACATTTCTAATCTCAGTTTTTTTAGGTGAGAATCTGGTTGTTTTTAAATCATAAATGACATTAACTTTAGGAAACCTCAGACTGGTGTATGGAGGCGATTTTAAAAGCTTTCAAACTAGCCCTCTCGTTTAATCCAAATCTTCATGAATATCATCTTACGACGCCATCACAGTTCTCTCGCGCCTTTTAACCTCCAGCCCACCATCGAACACGACATTATTTCCCTCTGCAAGAACAACCTACTTTTCGATGCCATACGTCTCCTAAACTCCATTCATTCGCATAAGCATGTCGCCAAAAAACCTATCCTTTATGCTATTCTCTTACAAACATGTACAAAATCCAATTCTTTCAATCATGGCCTCCAACTACACTCCCATGTTATCAAGACTGGACTTGAAACCGACCGCTTCGTCGGCAACAGTCTGCTCGCCCTTTACTTCAAGCTATGCTCGGATTTCACTGAAACTAAACGGGTTTTCGACGGGCTTTATTATAAAGATGTTGTCTCCTGGACTTCTATGGTTTCGGGTTTTATTCGTGTTGGAAAACCTTGTTTTTCGCTTGATTTGTTTAAAGAAATGATGGGTATTGGTGTCGAACCAAATGGATTTACATTGTCATCGGGGATTAAGGCGTGTGCGGAGCTTGGAGATGTAAATCTCGGACGGGAATTTCATGGTATTGTTTTTAAACGCGGTTTTGATACCAATCATGTGATTGCTAGCTCCTTGATCGATATGTATGGAAGAAGTTATCTTTCCTACGACGCACGGAAGCTGTTTAATGAACTGCTTGAACCAGATCCCATTTGCTGGACTTCAGTTATTTCCGCCTTCACTAGAAACGATATGTTTGAAGAAGCATTGGTGATCTTTGTTTCAATGCTGAGAAAGCATCAAATGTCTCCAGATGGGTTTACTTTCGGAACAGTACTGACAGCGTGTGGGAACTTAGGAAGGTTAAACCAAGGTAAACAAGTTCATTCTAAGGTCATCACTTCTGGCATTCAAGATAATGTAGTTGTTGACAGCAGCTTAGTTGACATGTACGGTAAATGCGGTTCCATGGACGAATCTCAAAAGGTTTTCGATAGAATGACCTCACCAAACTCAGTGAGTTGGTGTGCATTGCTTGCTGGATACTGCCAAAAGGGTGATCTTAATACCGTTGTCGAGCTTTTCAGAGCAATGAAGGAGGTTGAGCTTTATAGTTTCGGAACCATAATTCGAGCGTGTGCAGGTTTGGCAGCTGTGAGACAAGGAAAAGAGGTTCATTGCCAGTATCTAAGGAAGAAAGGGTGTCAGTGTATCGTTATAGAGTCGGCTTTAGTTGATCTGTATTCAAAGTGTGGTTGTATCGACTTTGCTTATAGAGTTTTCAAAGGAATGCAGACTAGAAATCTGATAACTTGGAATTCAATCATTAGCGGATTTGCTCAGAATGGGCAAGGCGTAGCTGCTATTCGGATGTTCAATGACATGATCAACGAGGGAATCAGACCCGACAACATTAGTTTCATTAGTGTTCTGTTTGCTTGCAGTCATGCTGGTTTGGTTGACGAAGGGCGCAAATATTTCATGTTAATGAAGAACAAGTATGGATTCGAAGCTGGAATCGAGCATTACAGTTGTATGGTTGATCTGTTAGGGCGTGCTGGAAGGTTGGAAGAAGCCGAATGTTTGATAATGGAGTCGTCGAGCTTCAAGGACGATAGATCGCTTTGGGCAACACTTCTTGGTGGGTGCAGTACAAGTAGTAATTTGGTTGCAGCAGAAAGAGTTGGTAAGAAGATGATGGATTTGGACCCGAGTTATCATTTGAGTTATGTTCTTTTAGCTAATGTTTATAGAGCGATAGGAAGGTGGAATGAATCGGTTAAGATTATAGAGCTTATGAAAGATAGAGGAATTCATAAGACACTTGGGAAAAGTTGGATTGATATAGATGTACTCCAAAACAATTAATTATTTAATTTATCCTATGATATGATATGATTTAGGGTTTAGGCAGGGGTGCTTAACGGGTCGGGTTCGCGGGTTGGTGGGTCTGACCCGAACCCGAAAATTTTACACGAACTTGAGCGGAATCCGAAAATTGTGAGATACGATCAATTACGTGTCCTATCCGAGCAATTAAAAAATATGCCCTTAGGTTTTAACAAATTAAATAATTTATACTGCTTTTTATATATGATCAATGGTATAACATTAAACATAAAAATTAGCAAAATCAATGTATTATAATGAGTGAAATCACATATCATAACATGTTAATATCTAACCAACGATTAGTGAAGGAACGATGCCTATTTTTTTAGTTTAGTAAGCTAAATGGGTGTTGGGCTTAAAAATGGTATTGGACCTTATGGGTCAAGAGTTTTGAAGTTTTAATTGATTATTAATGGAACAAACTTTTAAGTGTTAAATGAGTTTATTTAAACACAGACACATAGGAGTTTTATAAAAACAAACTATACCTTCGGTAAAAATGAGTTTGAGCCGGATCGTCTCCTTGGCTTGGCCAGTAGCTTCCCATGCAAACCAAACCTCCTCACTTGTTGGTAAGCCCATAAAAAAAATCTAAGAGGCCGTTTGGCAACTTCTGAATGGGTAAGTGCTGGCCCAGTAATATGTCTGAATGGTTATGAGGTTCTAAATGGTTAAATGCTGAATCATTAAGGGGCTGTTTGGTTGATTAAGTGCTTAATCATTAAGAGGTTTGAATGGTTAAGAAGCTCTGAATGGTTCAACTATGCACTAAGGGCCTGTTTGGTAGCCTCTTAATGAGGCTCTGAACCATTCAGCTCTGAATGCCTCAGCATTCAGACTGTTTGTTTCAACCTAAAAAAAAAAAACTTTGAATGGAATGGTTAAGAGCTGAACCATTCAGACTTGGTGCATAGCTGAACCATTCAGCACTTAATCATTCAGAGCCTCTTAACCATTCATACCTCTTAATGATCCAGTACTTAATCAACCAAACAACCCCTAAGGGGCTGTTTGGTTGATTAAGTGCTGAATCATTAAGAGGTCTGAATGGTTAAGAGGTCTGTATGGTTAAGTGCTGAATCATTAAGTTGGACCTCTTAATGGTTAGTTTTCTTGTCCCACGTTGGTAGGGGAGCCTCATTAAGGTTCAGCCTAGTTCAATGCTTAATAGTTCAGTGCTTAATGATTCAGCAACATCCTAAATCTTAATGATTCAGCCTTAACCATTCCATTCAGAGGCTGAAACAAACGCGCTGAATGCTGAATCATTCAGCACTGAATGGTTAAGAGCCTCATTAAGAGGCTACCAAACAGCCCCTAAGTCTGAATGGTTCAGCTCTTTACTATTCCATTCAGAGCATTTTTAGGCTGAAACAAACAGTCTGAATGTTGGACCATTCAGAGCTGAATGGTTCAAAGCCTTATTAAGTATCAAACAGGCCATAAGTGATGTTAGGTTGGACATCTAAATGATTAATAAAAAATTAATCAAACACTTATTACACCCCCCCTTTTTCTCTTTAACCCCCCCACCCCACACCCCATCTGCTCTTTCCCTTGTTGCTTTTCTTTCTTTTTCTTTAACCCCCCCCCCCACACACCCCTATGCTCTCTCCATGTTTCCTTTTCTTTCTTTTTTTTCACACACACAAACACACTTGGGTGGCGGCGGTTGTCGGAGTAGAAGGACAGGAGAGGAGGAGGGTGGGTGGGGAGGAGCGGCAGGTGGAGGAGAGGAGGAGCAGGGTTGTTGGCGGCCAGAGGATATGAGGAGATGAGAAGGAGGAAGGAGGAGCAGGGTTGTTCACGTCTGAATCCAGCTAGACTCGCCTCAAACGCCGACCCGTTCAAAACTTCAGTCAAACCAATTTTCGTTCAGAGCCGGCCCAACCAAACAACTCCTTTGACCGAATCAGACAATCTGTGTCTGACTGGGGGCATTCAGACCCAACCAAACAACCCCTAAATCCTTATATTTCAACTATTAATTATGTCGTATACTAACTTGATACAAAAGTGATAGTGTATATGTTTTATTTTATTACTCCCTCCGTCCCAATTTAAATGTCCTAGTTTCAAAAACACACATTTTAATAAATCTTTTGTTTGTATGTGGTAAAACGACAATAATATCCTCAAAAGTGGTGATTATGTTTTGTCTTTTATGGGCAAAACTGGAAATTGCATTTGGAAAGGGACATTTAATTTGGGACAAACAAAAATGGAAAGAATGACATTTAAATTGGGACGGAGGTAGTATTTGTCTATTCTTTTTTATTTGGTTTACTGTGTATTATTTTTATAATAAGGTTTTCGATTCGTATTAGGGGGGACGGGGCGCCACCAGAATTGGGCATGGGTACCCCACTACCAGCACGGTAACACCGTCGCCACCCGTGCTGGTAGGGTTCCCGTGAACCAATTTCTGGTTCTTGTTACCGTGCTGGTACAAAGAAACGGTCTTTTTTCTTGACCAATAAAAACTTGTCACGTTTTTTCCTCTTGACCGTTTTTATTTTTTGACCATTTATACAAAAACAACATCTTTTAATATGGGTGGTGGTAGTATGTTTCCGAATACGTATCCTCGTCGACGACGACGATCAACCCGCCCCGCAACACATCAAACGACTACACACACACACACCAATAACAGATGCGACTACACACATACCAACAACACAACCGACAACACATCAACCAACTACACACCCCACATTTGAATTTTACGAGCCACAAGATCCTGACGATTTGACCACCGAAGAATTGGTTTACGCGTATGATTACGTAATGGCTCTAGTACAAATCGAAACAATACAAATTGGAGAATCTGTACGAGTGCTAGAGTGTGTCAACCCCCCCTTTAGTGCGAAACCCACCGGTCCCGGTACAAAACCCCCCGGTACAAAACACCCCCGATGAAGATGATCCTGGGGACGAATACGTAAATAATTCGGATGAAGAAATGTATTGCCCAACACCTGAAAGTGAGGGATATCAATATCACTACGAGAGGTCGGACGGACGTGATAGTGATCGTGACGTTTCTTCGCCCGAGTCAATTGCGTATTCTTTCTTTTTTTAGCCATGTTTAAGTTGTATTTTAATTAGGTTTATATTTATGTTTAATTAATGTTTTAATTAGGTTAATTATGTTTGTATTTTGAGTGTTATTTTTTAACGGTTAACTTTCATTAAAAATTAAACAACATTAAACAATAAACATTAAACAACATTAAACATTAATTATTAAACAAATGGCGCAACATTCGCCATGGCGCAACATGGTTGAAGTTAGTCCCGTGTGCATGGTAATATTCGTCGCGCGTGACTTGGATTGCAATGTATTCTTGAAGATTAGGGTGCCTCTCCATCGTGGCTTCATAGAGGGCGTTCCATCGGATACACCTGGACCAGAGAGTAATCCACTTACTAGCGAGCAAATCCTTGGGCGGTCATTTGTGCCGGTTATTTCATTGAATATCACCGACACCCGGTTCCAAAACGAATTTCTCTGGAAATCGACAACATGAACCCATGTGTTTCTCACTATCAAGTATGGCTTCGTTAACACGATCTCCTCATTTACATTCTACGGGACCATTTTAACGATACGATGCAAGTATAACGGTTTAGGTGTGATTTTGGTATTGAAGTTATTGGGTTTTTATAGACCAAAATCTAACGGTAAGAATTCTTGAAGGTTCCAACGGTTTAAATTTTAGTAATGGTAAGAAAATTAATTACGGTATGACAATTAAAAACGGTTACTTTTTTGAATTTAAATGAAAATATAAATTAAAGAATCAGTGGAGTGTTGCCTCCAAAAAAGTGGTTCAGTTAAGTAAATCAGTGAAATAATGTGGCAGTGTATAATTGGTTACAATCAGTGAAGTGAAAAGAATCGACTACAAGTGCCCCTTCCCTCTTATGTATTTCTTACTTATAAAATGCTTTTTTTTGTCAATTTAGTCCCCGTGATTTAATTTTTTTGTCATTTTAGTCCCTGTGGAATAACAAGATTTGGATGAAAGTGACAATTTTTGACAAACCTCAGGGACTAAAATGACAAAAAATGAAACCACAGGGACTAAATTGACAAAAAAAAAGATTTGGATTAAATTGACAATTTTTGACAAACCTCAAAGACTAAATTGGCAATTAACTCTAACATATAATCCCAAAAAACAAAATTTACACGTAAAAATTTAAACGTATACGAAAATAAATTGTTTTTGCTCTTGTGGAAATCTACTGTTTATACATGTATAAATTGTTTTATTTACATACTAGCTGATTACCCCGGGAGGGTCCCGGGGTTGAAAAATCTTATTTTACGTGATAACCTATTGCAAATGGCTCAAGTTAACTAACCACAAAATCTCTCAATCATTGCATGTTCATAGTATTCTAATCAGTAATAACTCATATTCCTTAATCTAAAACCTAATCAATAATCATCTAAAGAATCACTTATGTAAGCTACAACTATTCAAAAACTCATCACATCTCTTTAATTTCTCACATTCTAATGACTCTTATAATTCCTAACCTAATCAACTAAACAAACACTTAAGTTGGAAGTTGTAACCATTGCATCTCATTATGCCACGTGGCATAATCAAGAGATGGTTGAGACCACCATTGAACGCCACGTCAGCAACTATCAAGTCATCCCGAGAGCGTCACGGGGTTGAAAAATATAACCATTCTAATAATACTAATACTAATAGTAATAATTATTACTCTTGTAATTAAATAAATAAAAAAAATAACCTTGCTATAAGGTGACACCATGTGTTGCCGTGTTGCGCAATTCTTTCTCCTAGCCTCTCTTGATGAAGTATACCTAGTAAAATTCCAATGATAACATGGCGATTGGGTTGATTTTCAACATCGTAGATAAGAATCTAGTTTAAAAGAAAAAACATGATTAATGAATAACATGAACACTTTGTGTGTTTTTTTCCTGTATGAATGAAACCCCACAAAAAATAGTCGATTTTTTCTCCGTTTTTATATAGCACTATGGTACTCGTTGGAAAGATAATAAAACGCTCGTTAATTTGGTGTAATTTTTTTCTTTAAAAAATCTCGTATATAAAAGATATAAACGTTTAAAAATTATGGGAGGATACATGAGAGAGAAAATTTTAAATTTATTTTTAAATTATTTTTTCCTAAAATAACTCAATTTAATTAAAAATGGAAATAATTCAAAAATACTAAAATATTTCAATTATGATGCCACGTGGCAATTTCATGGAGAGGTTGAAGGCACCATTGCACGCCACGTCAGCAATGTTCAATTCTTTTATATATATTAATTAATGTGTAAAAAATTAATTTTTAAGTGTTTTTGCAATAAAAGACGAATTATTCGGAAAAAAAATCATTTTTTAATGTTTTATTTTAATTATATTGTGGTTTGTATTAACAAAAATGATTTTGATTGATTTTTTTGTTTGTTATCATGGTTCTCTTGATATTTAGTGTTCTCAAGATAGCTATCCTCTATATATATATTAAAAAAAGTGCTCCTTTGAAATTGGACTTGGATTGGGAGTCCTCCTTGCACCACTTGATGGGTGGCCTTGCTCAAGCCCATTATAATAAAACTTTATTTTAAGTTCAAGTAAAAATTCGAATTTATAAATATTAATACAACCTATTTCAATGTGGGTAAATGAGTTTCGATAAACACACGTGTATCACCTAGTACCATATTCATCCCAAACCCGTAAACTTATTAGTAACTAATCTTATACCCTGTACCTAGATACCGGTCCCAAATATTTTGGGTTGGGTTTATGAGTAGAGTACAAGTTTTCTTTACCGTCTCACCCATTGCCAATAGGGCTGTAAACAAACTGAACGAACACGAACAAAGCTTTGTTCATGCTTGTTCATTAAGGAATGTACATGTTTATGAACAGTTCACGAACGCTTACAAAACGAGATTTCTTGTTCGTGTTCGTTCATTAAAAAAATAAACATGTTCATGAACACTCACCAACCATAAACAAATGCAAAGAACACGAACAAATGTTCATGAACATAAATGAACAAAACGAACTTTATATATTCATTTTTAAAATTATGACTGCAATTTCATCCAAAAGATTATGAAAAATACACCAAAAATAAATAAGTACTTAGCATAACTATCCAAATGAAGGATATTGACGGATGCCTGTAGTATAACTGTGGTTTCGACTTTAAACCTAAAACCTATAAAATATAAATATAAAATAAAACACCTTTAAAATCAACGAACATAAATAAACATATTACCGAACATTCACGAATATAAACGAAAGAACGCAGAGCCTTTGTTCGTGTTTGTTCTTTTATTAAACGAACGAATACAAACGAATTTCCAACCGAATAGTTTACGAAAATCTCGTTAAACGTCCTGTCCGTTTACAACTCTAATTGCCATATCCGCAGTTTCAGCAGTGACCAATGTCTGACGCGTTTAGCGATTTCTCATGCAAAAGTCTCTTGCCTAAACGTAATTAGGATTAGGATACAAATCAATACCAAGAATATTGATGAATACTCTGGACAATTGTAACATGATGTATTTTTCTCATGTGACTAGGGCTGCAAACGAACCGAACGAACACGAACAAGGTCTTGTTTGTGTTCGTTTGTTAAGGAAACTATGTGTTCACGAACAGTTCATGAACACTTACTGAACGAGATTTTCTGTTCATGTTTGTTTGTTAAGAAAACACACGTGTTCGTGTTCGCTTGTTAATTTTGTTCGTGAAAGCTCACGAACACAAACGAACATTAATAAACACAAACAGGTGTGCATGGGGCTGCAAACGAACAGAACAAACACAAACAAGGGCTTGTTCGTGTTCGTTTGTTAAGGAAAATATGTGTTCACGAACAGTTCATGAACACTTACCGAACGAGATTTTCTATTCGTGTTCGTTTGTTAAGAAAACAATCATGTTCATGTTGGTTTGTTAATTTTGTTCATGAACACAAACATACGTTCATGAACACAAACAAGTGTTCATAACACAAATGAACACTAAGAAGTGTTCATGAACAGAAACAAACACAAACACAAACAAACATATATTAAGTTTCTAATAAAATCGAATTCACATAAATATATGTTTATTTATTTATTTGGGTTAAATAAATAAAAATAAAATAAAAGACAAATTATAAAAATTACAAAGTTATTAAACTATCAAACATAAACGAACATAAACAAACAAACAAACATAAACAAACACGTTACCGACCGTTCACGAACATAAACGAACGAACGTGGCACTGTTCATGTTCGTTTAAGTAAACGAACAAAATATTTTGTTCGTGTTCGTTCGTTTAATATCGTTTATTAAACGAACGAACACAAACAAACTTCCCGCCGAACGGTTCATGAACGGTTCGCTGAAAGTTCAGTTCGTTTGCAGCCCTACATGTAACCATAAATTTATATTTCTTTTATAAACTGTGTTGGCCACCTAACCTGTTTTGGGCCGTGGTAAGTTGCAACATTTTCACATTTCGCAAATTACTTGCATTGTCTATCTACTTTGTTACTTACAAAGTTCTAGTTTGTCGATCATATATCTAGAATAACAATACATTTTTATCATGAAATTTGAACCCTCACTGTATAAGTAATATTATAGCTTTTCAAATTTCTCATTAAAAGAATTCTTTAGATAACATTTATTATTTCACGTCTAGTTGTGAATTTGAGTCGGTGACTACATTATATATCTATAATCTATAATCTATAATCTATATTATATTATTAAGGAAGAGTTATGTACAAGATGGTCATTTTGTGATGGGTACAAGTTTCATTACTACATATACAAGTTAATAAAGCATATTTTATAGGGGTAAATTAGTCACTTAATGGTAAATTAAGACACTTACAAGGTCATTAGTGTAATTTTATGTTTTGTTTATAGTTAAAAACTAAAACCTAATTCCATACTTACCCTTTTAATTCCATCCTTGCCCTGATCTAAATGCTCAGAGCCTTTTCCCTTTCTTCAGTTAATGTTTGTTCTTTCAGTTTCAAGTTAATGGATCGTCTTCAATTCTTTAATGACGATTTCTTCAGTATCATGTAGTACATCACATCAACCTTTCAAATCTCGAATTCAATGTCCTAATGGGTTTCTTTAATTTCGATTCCTCCTATGCGTCTGCGTTTATAAACGCATCACACTCTCATGAGACCCAATCGCATCACACTTACAGGTTAGGGTTTTTTTTTTTTTTTTTTTTTTATGCTCAATTGTTATTAAGTATAATGGTGAATGATTGTTGTGGGGGTCTCGGTTAAGGCTTCAAAGATGTATAAACAGGGGCTGTTTAGTTTTGGGGTCCAGTATATTTCGATGGTGATGGCTGATGATGTTTCATAGTGCTCTTAATGGTGGCTATAGGGATTGCTGATGATTGTTATAATGATAGATGATAATGGTAATTAGAGTTGTGATAGATTATGGTGGAAGTTGGTGATTGTCAATGGCTCTCTAGCGTGTGTAATTTGTTTTTAGTAGTCTTCTGTGCAGTATTTATCTACAAAGTTTTATTGGCAGTTTGTTATGTGTACCACATGGAGCTACCAAAAGTTGGGTTATCAAGTGTTGTTGATGAGGTTAGTAGCAATACTTTCTGGTTATAGAACAAATTTACTTCTATCCTATTAATTGTTTTATACGTTTTTTAGTACCATTGTTAACTAAAGTGTAATTGAACAATGCAGACGGCCAAATTTTTTCGACCTATGGCGACAACACCACCGATGCCTCTGACGACATAGACGGACTGTATGATTCTTGTTGTGCGTTATGCGATGATGGCGATGATGTTCTTATGTAACTATGTAAGTACCCACTACCTTTATAGGCCCACTTAATTGACACTTGGCATAGAACCTCCGTTTCCTTTTTACGATCTTTTTACTTGCTTTTTAAAATAAATAAAAAAACCATAACCCATATTCATCTAACTTGCCACCCGAATTATATACTAGACAAGTGTAAACAGTAAGCACAACATATGTACTACATGAAGTTTAAGTATTCACCACCATCAAAATCATTCAAACAACAAAGCTACTCTTCAAATTTCCCATTGTTTTCTAAGTGTATACTGTTAAGTTTCTATTTATTAAGTACCCCTTTTTATGCTACTTTATGCTTAGTAACAGCGGCTGTTCACTATCTGCAGTTGTGAAGGCCCATATATGAGATGTTTCCATCCAACCGTTAAGTCCGGAAGTAGCAGCTTTTGTGAATCCCTTGGTTTAAAAATTCTGCTTAGTGGAAATATACCCAAGGGGAGCTGAAATAGGTGTGGCTGCAAGTTTTGGTGTTATGTTTTCTACTGTTGATGCAATTTACTGATCATATGCACCTAGGAATTGTTGCATTCATAGCATGATCTTTTTTCATGTATATAATCTTTATTATTTATATTTTTTCTTTTTATGAGTAGAAAATGAGATTTATATGCTTCGTTGTGATATTATGCAGACGGGAGGAGATCTTTGTAGGATTTATTGAAAATGGTAACTCGAAGGTCTATGTTTAGAACAAAATATACAACCATGCCTCCACAATTTCAATGGGTTTCTGACCAAATTGGTTACAAGTCAAAATGGATTGTTTTTAAAAGTGGTCATTCTGGTTTGGGTTTCAGACCAAATTAACTAATACGTTGCAGCTTTATGACCAGATTTCATAAAATTAATGTGTTTCAGGTGATGTGTGATGCTTACTATTGCACACTGCACCAAACCCGACTAACAAGGGGTGTGTTGCTGCCAAGATCTTTAACAACCCAAAAGCCGGAAAGGAGGTTCCATGGTATTTTCCTTATAGTTATTCTTTTAGTTGTTTGCATCTACTTTTAAAGATTGTAATACGACCGAAATTTTCGATCTTTTCCCTGTTAGTAGGTATAGAATTAACCAAGAATACACTTATACACCTTGTGGCAAAAGGGCGTTGGCTGGCCTCTACGTGGTTATCCCGGTCCACAGGTAATCAACCTTCCTGTCATCTTGTTTATTAATCCAGAATACTTATCAGTTGTCAATAATTTTCTGTATGTTCATTAAGTTTCAATTTAGGAGCCATACTATTGTGGCACACTTTAAGGCCCATGGACAGGTAATTAAGCTTTTTGTCATCTTGTTTATTAATACAGAAGACTTGATCAATTGTCACTAATCTTAAGTGTATGTTCATTAACTTGTTTTAATTTTGTGGATGAGAGACACTGAGTAACAATTATTGTACTTTTGGTTTTGTATATTTAATAGTATATGGTTCAGAATATTTGTATTGAAAAGGTAAAATTTAAAACTCTATAATACACGAATAAATTGAAAGGATATTCTTAATGTGTTAGTGTGTATACAAGATTTAAGAGGAAATGAGAATTTGATTCTATAAATCGGCACACATGTTTTTTTAAACGATGTTAAATATTGTACAAATTTATGACAATTTGTCAGGTATAATCAAAGGATGTTGTTATTGGTTCAAGTTGAAAAGCATCTTGAAAGAAAGGAGAACTCAATGCATGCCTAATTTTAGTACTTTGGAAAAACGATGCTATAGAAACTTGGTGACTGATTAATTTAATGTTAATTCAATCTTAGATGTAATTAATTGTTAAATGCTTGATTTTTTTTGTTCGGCAAACAACTGTGTGTCAACCACCTTTGCGGGGCGTCGTGCCCAAGAATCGACTACTCGACCTCCAGCTGCCCCCGTCTTCTCCCGATGCGCGGAAACTGTGTGGCAACCACCCTTGTTAAATGCTTTGATAAATTAGAATTTCTTGTCGGATCAAATGGCAATTATTGACATACATTGCTAATTTAACGATAAATCTATAGTTTGCTAGAGATTACAGTGTCTTTGTGTATACCTTCAAGCTTCAACTATATGATCTTGTAGTATATCATAAACAACCATGCCTTGGCACAAAATTCATATGTAATAACGAAATTTCTAACACTAAGCCCAATGCGTATGATGTCCCCGCCACGTGTTGTCGCCTCCCCACAACGATATCGTAATGAACCAAATCGATATCAACCAAATTTATCTTGTGTATCCATTGTCGTGTATCATCTTTTATATTGTTGTTTTTATGTCTATTCTTTGGTTTATACTCAATTTCTCTTTGTGAATTGATATATTAGTTGTTTTAGCAAATTGGTATTAAAAATAAATTACGTGAAAACCGCTACACAACATACGCCAAAAACATAAATAACCGCAGCAACGTGCGGGCATTCCCACTTTTAACTAATATACTATTCGTAGTTGAATTCAAAAGGTTCATGTGTGCTTATTGTTGGAAGAATCTATGAAAAGAATTCTTTCGCCCACTCAAAACCTCCATCCCAGTTATTTGTCGTGGAGGATCTAAAGCGTTTGAGATCAAGCGTTGTGGATACATGTAACATAGCTAGGTATATTTTGATTGGTATGTTAAAATTTAAAAATATCTTCATGGATTTAACATTCAATGATGCAACTTATTAAAAGGGGTTATTAAAAGGGGTAGGGTAATCAACTAGAATGACCACCTGTTGCATAAGTTGCAGAAAATATTGTGGTGTAATTATAAAGAAAACCAACCCCACATATGTTCCCCTCCACTCAATGCCACTACCCGGCAGCCACTGAAAACACCACATAACCCCCACCGCCGTCGTATATGCTTTTTTTTTTTTTTTTTTTTTTTTTTGTCGGGACAACATGATAAAACCCTGGCCATCCCGTTTTCATACACTAGAACCAGAACCAACACCACCACTAATCATCTCATACACGTGCCACCTTCATCGACCACAAAGCCATATAGAAAGTTCTAAATCTTTCAGCCGTCGATCTTTCCGGCGACAATCGTTTTCCTGTTCTTGACTTTAGCAATTAAGGTTCAAGTTTTTTATGTCTTTATATTTCTTGATCTTCAAGAAATACCAAGTGAATCTATGTTATGTCTCAACTTTTGGGTAAGGATTTTTTCAATAGGCAAAATACCAATAGGAAAAAATGAATCATTTAAAGATAGAGGTTACAGTTTTGGCCCATTTTAAATGTGTTAGAATGTGTCTAAAATATATATATCGTTGTCATTGATAGCAACAAACTCGACTTGAAATTTACTTAGTTCATATTAGTGATACATAACGTATAAAATTATTTATATTGTAATATAACATTTAAATAGTTAATATAAGACCCTTTAAAACCTTGATGCAGTATCAATGTAATACAATCAAGTTTATATGTGAGTTAGCTTTGCTTAATGAACATGTAAAATTCTAACTCAAATATAGTGTATGAATCTCATGTTTATGCCAAAATGCAAGGTCTTAACTTTTAATATAATAGGTGTGTTAATGGATTCAGTATATATTTGCTACCATTCTCACGAGTTTCTAAAAAAATGTTCAGGAAATGGATTTGGCACCCATTCTTTATTTCTTTCAAATATGACATATACTAGCTAGCATTTTTTATATTTTAATATTATGCCCTGTATTTGTTAATATTCAGATTTAGGAATGCATTGAAACATAAGATAGAATCAAGTCAACAAATTGCTCAAGAAACAAGTATTTTAATGGATCCAATATATACTTTGGCCGGATGGGAGTTAGCATGCCAACTTAGTCAAAAGGAAGAAAAAAAAAAAGAGGTGCAAAGGTAATGATGTTATTCAAATTGGTCACCGGACGAGATACCAACTATTCATTTAGAAAGGGCTCATTCGAAACACAACATTGGGCACTTGGGTGTACTATTAAATATGTATTTTCGCGTTGTGCCAAAATTACATTGTTGTATTGCAAGCTGTATTTGACTCCCGCGGCAACGCGCGGGTAAACCCACTAGTACATTATAAAGGAGGAGTGATGTACCATATTGGAATTTTGACATGGGTACAATTTTTAAAGCAACAAGTATAAGAGAATAAAGCTTGTTTCATAAGGGTATTATAGGCATATTGGGGACAATTAAGACACTTAGAGGGTTAGTAGAGTAATTTTATCTTTTGTTTTTAGTTAAAAACTAAAATATCATTCCTATAGTACCCCTAACTCCCTTCACCTTCCCTCTTAGGCCATATGAAGAGCTCTCCTAATCAATTATTCATTGATTGTGTATTTGTGTTTTATTTATATTAATCATTCATAACAAATTCTATTCCATTTCATGAATTCTATACATAAGATAATATGGATTTTCTTTTATGATGTGCAGATACTTTTGAAATCTGGATATTCCGTCATCATTCTCTGTAGGAGGTGAGTATATTTTTATGTATACATAGTTATGTTTCCTGTTTTGTTAAGAACTTTGATGTAAAAAACATGAAAATGATAATGAGTAATCAACTGGTTTGCATTTTAGCATGTTTTCGAATGGCCATATTACAAAGTAGTGCAGTTGAAATTTTTGGTGATACAATTATTTAATCCTATTATTAATGATTGCATACAATATTTAAAATAGTTTATAATCTTAAATATAGAAAAATAGAGCAAGTCATAACAAATCTTTAAAATGATATCATTATATATAGGTCTCATCAATATTATCATCAAACATATAGTATTGAAAATGTATTTTTTGGTTTTGTAGCTCTATACCGTATAACATATCATTTTGTATTATGTTATATATATATATATGTATACCATTTTGTATTATATTATCTATAATCTATAATCTATAATCTATATCTATAATCTATAATCTATAATTCTATAATCTATAATACATTATAAAGGAGGAGTGATGTATCATATTAGAATTTTGACATGAGTACAATTTTTGAAGCAACAGGTATAACAGAATAATGCTTATTTCATAAGGGTATTATAGGGATATTAGGGACAATTAAGACACTTAGAAGGGTAATATGGACATTTCACTCACCTCATCCTTTACAATGTTAAAAGACTTTTACAAAACTACCCTCCTTTTCCATTTCTACCCTTATTTTTCCTCCCTATCCCCACAAAGCTAAGTGAAATGGTGGTTACCCTGTGGAACATACGAACAGGTTTTTCCAATCAATGCATGGTTTTGGTTTTGTTCTGTAACACATATGTATATCTTTAAGTAATTAAAGGTTAAATAAAATAATAAAATAAGTAATTGGAATGGATTTTTTAAAATATAAAATAAGTAATTAAAAAGGTTAAATAAAATAATAAAAAAAGGAAGGGGGAAGGGGGAACCATTTCCCCTACAAGGGGGAGGGGAAGGGAGAAATGACGTGGCGCTGGTGTGGACAAGGGGGAAGGAAGGGGGAAGGGTGACCACACCCAATAGCCTTACAATCCAATTTCAAACCAAGTTACCTACATTAATTCCTTTACTACTCTATATATGTAATTGTTGAATGTTTGGTTTTAAAAAGCGCGCCTCCACCATAAGGAGATTGGCGTGGATAAGTGGTAATACCTACGGCAGGTGAAACGCGAGTCATCCCTCATCCGGAGTTTGAATTTCACACAATGTGTCTCTACCCGAGGGTTGTAACACTTTAACGTAGATTACTCGCCCCACTGCAAGGATCAAACCGATTACCTCAGGCAGGAAATCCCCAATGAAAAACCTTCTTACCTCTCCCCAACCACTTAAGACGGGGTCATTGGCTCTACCATATTAACTATTTTTTTTTTCCAGACATGTGTAAATTTTGAAGATGAATGTATAATTAGAAATTTAGAATAGATATGGGTGATATTGCGTTGATGTTAATATTACTTAAACTTATGTTTTCTTGTTGAAAAACATTTCAATCTTAGCATCAAAGTCTAAAAAAAAACCCAATACATTTTCGCTATGTGCTAGAGATACATTATTGTTCACTCAACTGTATACTTTATGTCACGATAACAAATCTTCCACAAACGCTATACATACACACCACAACCCTAACAACTACGAAACAACAAAATAAACGCACCCGCAGCAACGCGCGGGCATTCCCACTAGTATCTAATAAAGGAACGACAGTTCTACGGTTCCAAATTGTCATTGGCTAGAAACGACGGCGATAAATTATTTTAGAGTACACAGCCCAAACAAGGGCCACACAACTGCCCAGAAAAAGGGCCCAAAGAATTTATTAAAGTAGCCCAAAAATTGTTGCCCATAACCGCTAGAAACTTACTCTCATTTTGCTTTCAATATGATTTGTTTGTGCTTTAAACCATTAGCCTATATTGGAAAAATGTAGGCTCAACAAAGGCAACCTAATTTTTGTAATCTTAAGGCTAGTCTGGAACTTAATGGCCCGCGAGTATTTTTGTGAAGCACACGCGAGAATAACAATCACCTTAATGTTATCTCTACTGTCCACCAAACCCTCAACAGCATTGCGCGTGACATGTATACACAACAGCCGTGCCCGCGGTGAAGCGCGGGCCAACTAACACCTAGTTAGTTATTAACCCTAAATAATAATAATAATAATTTAAACAAACTTTTAATGTTTACCCGTTATATAAGTCTCTAAAATCCTTTTTTTTTTAAAAGAAAACTTCATTAAAAAAAAAAATGATCAGTCCATCACCTTAATAGCTCACCCCATCACCTTAATAAGTAATTTAAAATAAAACCCAACCCAATTTCAATTAAATGATCAGTCTAATTAGATTATGAAGGTCCAACACTTGTAGCCTAGTTGGTTGAGAGCCTAAAGTTTCCTATGGGAGGCTTAGGTTCAATTCCAACTAGCTACATTTGGAGGACATTGGTGGATGGGAAATGAGGGATGACAGCTACATTAGGTTATGGTGTTATTATAGTCCAACCTAATACCTCTAGTTATCTCTCTATTTATACACATAAGGGACACCCTAATTAGGTTTAGTAAGGATAATTCCGTCCATCAAAGAATCACCAATTATAAACTTAGGGATATTATAGTAATTGATCAATATAATATAAATGATAATGATGGCCATATAATAAATATAATAAACATAATTTATATTTATTCTAACATTCTCCCACTTGGCCAAGTAATCATTTATTATGAGTATTACGTAAGTCTGCAAAGATTAATACTCATTTTAGTTCTAAACCCAAAATGTAGCAGAGAAATACAGCCTTTAAGTCTTTATTCGACTTAGGACCCCCATTAATCATACTACACCCAAATTTAAAACTTAACATTAGGATCAATTAACATTATGCCCTTAGTTGATTTGTTATATTATTGTCTTTATGCCATTATGCTAGCTTTGCATACTAATAGACAAACAAATCATAATGAGGAAAATTAATCATTAGTCATTAGTCATAAGTCATTCATAGGATATGCAGTTGTACATGGTCATTAGTAATACCATTTTCTCTTGGTTGGCCCGTTAGTGAGACTTATGGGTGATAGACCTTTGGTTATTGGATCCATAAGCATATCATGAATGCATTCGATACAAAATTCTGATTTTCTCTATTTGTCCTTAATCATAAGTGAACAATAATTTCGTATCGAACTCTAATGCAGCTCCTGACAAACTGTTACTGTTCGTGAAATTAGGGCAGCTGACTTTATCACAGTAAGTCTTCAACTTAGTATTTATATGGAGTTAATAAGTTATGAGTCAACTGATAAATAACTACCAACAACATTTAATGACCATTATGTTGTGATTAGCAACACATTATGCCATGATAACTTAGGTTGTTTTTATCAGTTCCTTATGACTCCTCCATGAGATAGTTATGTCTGCTAACGTTATGATATACCCCGAAATTGACACTTAATTTCCTTTGAATATAACAAATTTAGAGTAAGAGTAGTCAATCACTTTAGGTTCTCACTTCTTCTTTAGATTATAGTCTCTTGTTTCTTAAAGATATTGTAATTTTTCATTAGATGCTTTTCATCAATCTAGACCAGTCTAGTGTTAAGCAATACGAACAATATCATAAACAAGCATAGACTTAAATTTACATAAGTCTTCTAATTAATGAAGCGTAAGGTAATAATCTCATTTATCTTATTATCCTCTAAAAGAGAGCAATGTTGTATGTTACATTCTTAAGGACCCGCTTAGAGTAAAACTTATAGGATGAAACTAATATCCCGTTGGATTTATCTCGGTATATTTTGATTTCTATCATGTAAGAGGAATCCCGATATTCATTATGTCAAAATTATGCATAAAAATGCTTTGACTTAGGTAACATATACTTGTCAAGAGAAACGCCATCTATGTAAGGACAAGTTTTCATTAGTTGCTCCCACTCATCTTGAGGTAGGTTCTTTAATCCACTTTGTTCTTGATAAAGAGTAATTTCATTATGATTCCAACACATTTTATGCTTGTATCAACCCATACATGGATCTTATTGACTTACAGACTAAGTGTTCTTAACCTTCAGTTTATAACTTTCAGGTTGCTTAATGAACATGTAGGTCATTGTTATGAAAAGTTGTCTTAATGTCCATCTAATGTGGCTCTTAGTCATTATGAGCTACTAGGACGGTAATGACCCTCAAAGAAATCTTTTGTAATACAGATAAGAAGATTCTTTGATAATCTAATCCCTCTTGAGTATAATCTTTTACAATCAATCTTATCTTATAACGTTTCCATTCGGATCTGGTTTAATTATGAATACCTTTAGGTTATTCAACCAAATCCCAAACGTTATTCTAAATTATGGAATGAGTTATGCTAATAATAGCTTTATTCCATTTAGAAGATTGATTGATACTAATGATTTAATTAGATGAGGTAGGATTAGTAAACTTTTTAAACATCCACTTTGTGTTAGTCAGGCAGGTTACGTAATCATCAAATTTAATGGGCTTTTAGACCTAGATGACTTCCTGAGTTGAACATTGGGTTTATTATGATATAAACTTAACTTTAGTTAGGTGTTTTTATTTCTAGGTATATAAGGAGCAATATTAGTTTCTAAGTGTGTGAGAGTTGGTGCAGTAAGGTGTACAAGAGGAATAATCGAAGTTAAATTTGGAGTTAAACTTAATGAGTCTCAAATTTTAATGAGTCTCTCCCCCGCATCTTGTACTTCCGAAAAGTCATAATAAGGACTTTTACTGCTCCCACTTACCTTAGAGATCTTAATGAATCCAGCATGCTTAAGATCTAACATTTGGAAGATCCATAAATTTTAGTAGAGAAAACAACCTAATGATGTTTATTGTCATTTCTCTTGATGAGAATTATTTTAATAAGAAATCTAAGTTCGCCCATATTTAGGCATCCACAAAACTTTGTTAGGAGTACGTTAAATTCTGAGGAGACAAGCTGTGATAGAGCGTTGTCCAGTGCAAGAGGTGTAATTTGAGGATAGATCAAATTTACGTTCCCCCCACCTCTGTAACTTTTGCAAGTCATAAGTAGGACATCTTATGCTCCCACCAATCTTTTAGGTCTCGTAGTATCTCCACATAATAAGTTTTAACGATGCATGTGAACGAGAATATTTCATATATTTTATACTTGATTTCCCTTATCGTCCAAATTTCAGAAGAGATTTTAAGGACATACTTAGAAGGAATCTTATTAAGTATATATGAATTGATTTCTTTAATACTTTGGTCTGTAGGAAACGAAATAGATACAGTTAGATATTTATCTAAGCTCAACTAATGTCAATTAGTTATGACTTATGATGGAAACCCATTTATTCCTTTTCGCCATTTAGTGTTTAGGGCGTTTAACACATGCTTTAAAATCACTGAGAATGAGATTTGATAGCCAAGCATCCTTTAGTGACCTGGTCGTGATTTCTTATGAAATTTTGGTCTTAGTGGATGAATGCATGGGTCTCATTTTCCTTTGTTAAAGTCTCATTTTCATGATAACAAAGTTGTGAAAACGTTATTGGATGATCTAGTTTTATTTCATAAGGTTTCTATTCAGATAATGACAACAAATAATATGAGAGTTTAACTTAATAGTAGCTTTGGTTTGGTCATTAAAACCTTGTAACTATAAAAAATTGTAGCTTTTAGTATTGATACTAAATTCTGAGTAATCTCAAGAATATCGTAAGGTATCATAAAGCTTCAACACCAAGATCAGTTACTAATGGTTAATAGACCCTTAATTTTGCCACCAACTCTCATCTTAAGTATTTGTTGAATTATAGTAAGGAAACGTATAAAACTAGACTCAACCATCATGTGTTAATTAGAATTCATTAGCATTTGTGGAGTTAAATATCCTTAATTAGGCATTACATATCTTAGCCAGCTGTTCTCCTTACTTATGGGTAATCTCATTTCTTATGCCTATTCTTAATGGCACAGTTTTGCTTAGTAAGACTTCCCCTTTGGAGGAACTTACAGCTGAAAGTAGTACTTGTATTTTGTTTCCAGACCTTAGAATTATCCTCTCTATGGTATTTATTTTTCCTCTTTTAGGTCTAATGGTACTAAGGTGAATAACACCAACTTTCTAGTTTAATGCGTTCCATTCCCCTGTACGTAATTCGCTATCAACACACTCGTTTGACTTTGATATTTCTGAGTGTTATAGTTGATTCATAATGCATCTAATCGTACTTGTGAAAAAGTCATAATGCACTAGAAATTTTATTGATTTCCATGTATAACCCCTTAGCTTTATGGGTCGTGTTATTCAATGTTAAGATGTATTCACAGATGCTATTTAACCATAAAGTTAGATTTATTTATTTAATGCTTCTTAGGAATTCGTTATATTCTTTCATTCCATAGATAATACATTATTCTTAGGAATTTCAGAATCTTTAATAGCTCACCTGATAGGAATCAGTAAAAGCGTTCTTAAGAGGTAACTTAATAAGAACAAAAGTTGAGAAAAATCGTCTTAGTTTTGATAATTAGAGTGGATCAGTTAGTTGAGATGGTACTTTATAGAAGAATGACAGATTAGTTTCGAGTTACGGGTATTGATGTAAGGCAGACTTAGATTATGATCATTATATT
The DNA here is from genome assembly GCA_030844895.1 of Ambrosia x helenae. Taxonomy (NCBI): domain Eukaryota; kingdom Viridiplantae; phylum Streptophyta; class Magnoliopsida; order Asterales; family Asteraceae; genus Ambrosia; species Ambrosia x helenae. The sequence continues at coordinate 129,152,248 of CM061229.1, read as the reverse complement.
AACGAAGGATCGTTAATTGTGAGGATCAATTTTGATATGAAGATGTGATAATATAATAACACCAACATAAGCTACTTAAATAACATGCTCTAGCTTTGGCTATACGCTATTTATTTAAGTATTAAGTTGCTAACAGTGAATGTAACACATCACCTTTGGGCAGAAGTGAGACACTCAAAGTTCTAATGCAATACACTTGGGTCACCAACATAATCTGTTTCACATCACCTTTGGGCAGAAGCTGAAACCTTATGGAAATTATGTGAACCAAGCTACAATGCTTAACAAGATCTTATATAACGAACTAATTGTAACACCCCAACCGATGGCGGAAACATCGGGGTGCCACGTATTGATGATTGTCCAGTAGCTCATGGTGAATAATAAATTCCATTAAATAATTTAAATGAATTACATACATTTGTTCTAGAATTTGTACATCAAATTGAATAAAACTATACACATATCTTCAAGCATCAATTCAAATCTTCAAGCAAATAGAACCTGAAACATGTTAAGTTGAAAATATTTTGGGTCAACAAAAGTTGGTGAGAATTACATAGGTTTTTGATAATTGAATAAAAATGATGTACAATTCATGTGTCATGTCAATCTAGTCCATATGTGAGAACATACTAGAAATAAATCGAGTGCATAACCAACCCTGATGACTGTTATAATATGATACATACCATACGCTCATGGTTCACTTGAATATGTTATACGATAACAAACACCCACGCTACCTTTGTAGGAGGCACGTATCCGGGTGGGATTGTCAGTCCAATAGATCTATCAATGTTTACCGCCGGCTTGTATTTGATTGGTATCAGAGCCATGGTTATAGGGAATTAGGTTATTAGAGAAATAATCTAGTCTATAACCATAGGATTTAACCAGTACTTGCTTCTTTTACTTGCTATTCTCTATCTCCCTCCTACTTCATATCCCTACAAGAAGGTTGCTCTACGTCACTGGATCTACTCTTAGACTAATAGGACAAAATCCTCAGGTTTAACCTGAACCACCTTGAGATCTCGTCGAAGTTCTAGATTTTAATAACGAACACGTGCAATCTGGAAAGGTGAACGCCTGTATTCTGAGTCTTCTGTCTAGGCTGGCATTGCGCATATATCCCAATCAGACGAGGGACCCGGATGCCTACCTGGGAATTCTCGGGATGAGTGTTCACTTATAGGCTAAAGCATGTCTTCATATGTTATTAGAATTGAGAATCTTTGATAAGTCAACGTTTTCGTTTATTCGTTTTAAATAATGAATAAATGATTACATTCCTTATATTACCTCATACACTTCATGCCTCATTAAAAACTTCATTGTGTCCCTTACAGATCATGTCTCCACGTCGCAGCACTCTCCTTAACAATGGTGACAATCAAGATGAAGTGAATAGCAACGACCACAACACTAACCACATTAATGGGAGTGATGCCCAACTAGCTGCGATTATTTCCCAACAATTGGCGCAACAAATCACAACTCTGGTTTCTAACTTGTTGACTCAAGACATCCAAATGGATGAGAATGGCATTGGAAATGGCGTTGGAAATCACGAAAGGAACAGGACCTTAGTTCGGAAAAACAAGAAAACAAGTATTGTGGCCGCATTAACTACCATGGATCAGAAACGTAAGACCAGGGATCCTGATGTAAACCTCACTACCCAAGTTTCTAACAAGAAGCCTTATACGAGAAACTTTCCATTGTGTAACACATGCAATCGACATCATCCCACTGTTTCAGCGTGTCGCTTGTGCACCAATTGTGGTAGGTATGGCCATCTGGTCAACACATGTCGCGAGACCCCAAACCCTAATCAACCCACCAACCCTGTTACTTTGGAGGAAGCAAAGCGATTGGCTGCCATCTTAACAGATAACCACATGAAGGCAGGAACCCTGACCCGGAAAGGGGAGAAGAAAACTGTTGCAAAAGATACTCCCCAACCCGCCGTTAAAATCAAAACTGAGGCCTCAACCAACGGAAAGCGCAAGGCCAGAAATTTTGCAAAAGACACCACTACCCCACCCAACAAGAAACAATACTGCGGGAAGCTACCTAAGTGTGACACCTGCCAGTATCACCATCCAACCCAAGTGCCCTGCCGTCAGTGTACCAATTGTCAAAGGTATGGACATCTTGCGGACACTTGCCGAATCCCTGCTACAAACGCTCTTGATGCTCCAAATAACCCACTTGAGACCCTCCAGCTACTTAACAGCAAACTCTACCATCTGAATGATGTCTATTTTTTCTCTTTAATTCCCTGTATAGACATTATTATTAATAAAATTCGAGTATTATTATAACATCTGTGTGCATACTTGTTTGAATGTGAACTAATTGCTATATCTATGATCATACTTGCTTACTTGTACGACAGTTAGTTGACTACCAAACAACCTACTTAACGATTGGTAGAGGTCATCATATCTTTCCAACAGTCGGGAGAGGCCCTACCACCTGCTCAACGACTGGTGGAGACTATCAGACTGCTCAACAATCGATAGAGTCATAAAAGGACGCAAGACCCTAATGTAAGGTAAATTGGTAATTACGGTCCAGAACGTAATCATGAATTTACAGGTACATTAAGGTAGTGTGAAATTTTATCAAAGTGTAACACCCCAACCGATGGCGGAATCATCGAGGTGCCACGTAGTGACGATTGTTCAAAAGCACATGGTACTAAAATGTAAATATTATTGAATAAACCAAAATTGTCTTACATGAAAATGGAAATTACATTGTCTAAATGAAATGTAAATATTGAAATAACTGAATTAAAATAAAGCACTAAATGTTCCTTGCTAAAGCACTAGATCAAACTGCACCTGAAACATGTACAAAATAGATTTGGTCAACATATGAAATGTTGGTGAGCATTCCTAGTTTTGATATATATATATAGTAGGTTAAAAAGTTATACAATTCAAGTGCAAGCTACAGTGCAATTATGTAAACTATGTATCATACAAATGAGCGAAATCAACCCTGTGACTGTATAATGTACTGTATGAACTGTAGTGTACTTATCCAATAAATGGATAAAAAGCTTAACACTGGCCACGGATTCTCCGATGAAAAAAGGGGGAGAATCAATCTAGGCGGGTTGTCAATCCAAATAGCGCTATCCAATGTTAAGGTCGGCTTGTACCATGTTAATGATTTCACTAAGTACAAATGTAATCCACATGTATTGTCTAAGCATAAAGCACATTGTAAGCAATGCACATAGTACTAGAATTGTATTGTGAAAATGTAAACTTGTATTTGAAATTTGTAATAGTGTACATGTAACACCCCAAAAATGTATAAAAGTAAAAAGGGGTAGGAATACTCACTGTTCACGTAATAACTTGAAATTGAACTTGGACAACGAAATATGAATTGAGATTACTCCCAAATGATCAACCTAAAGTATTTGATAATGTGTAAGAGAAATAACTCTAGGATATAGGTATTTCTAGGGCTTCGAATTGGGGATAAACGTTTTATTTGTTTAATAAACTAATTGTTTATTAAATATAAGAAATTTAATAAATAAATGAATAAAAGTCTTTTTGTAAAATTTTAAGTTGAATATAGTCACAACATAAGATTTTAAGCATGAAAATAATTTTTATAAAATTATTTTCTTGAAAATAGAATATTTAATCTAATTATTTCAAATTGTCAAAATACGACTTTAATATCTAAAAATATTAAAATCAAAGAATTTCTGAATTAAAAAATTGTATTTCAGTTCTATATGAATAGAAATAATTTATGTAAAATTTTGGTACAAAAATATTGTAAAATGAATTTATTATGAATTATTTATGATTAAAACTAACAAAAATTAATTAAAAATATAAAATAAACGGTTTTTCTGAAATAAAAATATTTTCTGGAATGTTTAAGAATATATAAGTTTAGGATAATTTTTGTGAGATTTAATAAAATCGTTTAGATATTTTTATAGAATTTAATAAATATAAATGAATAAACTTGTATTATTAATAATATATATTAAATAAATTATTTTTGAAAAACTAAAAATTGGATGATGAACTTTATCAGTGGAAAAACATAAAATAAATTTTATAGAATTTATAAAGTTGTTTTGGTATTTTAAATGTATAATACAAGTTTAGAATTAAAAAAATATATGTTTTAACTCTAAAAAAAAAGGGCTTAAAAAAAAAGAGTGTTGGTCGTGGGATTCGAACCCTGGCCTACTGGCCGGTTCGGGTTTGGGATGAAAGGGTCACACCAACTGATCTATAGATCAATTGGTGATGTTTTTCGTTCTGAAAAATATAAATATGTATGTTGTACGCGTGTTCTTCCCCAAATCCTATACATTCGAGCCCTAATTTCTAAAACATATCAATTCGTGTTCAATAGCCCCTGAATCATTGGGGCTATTGTTCGCATGAGGCCGATGATCATAACCTATACAAGAATTAGTACTTACAATGCACGGTTTCGTGATAATCACCAAGTCAACCGAAAAGTCAAACGAACCAAAAGCTCATCAATTCGCGATATAGATCAATTGTGGTGTGTTCTTGATAGTTGGGTTATGTAAATCGGCACTGTATGAGTGTACGTATGTTTTTAATCGCAGAGATAACCCCCTTTATATACGAATTGGAATCGGGTCTTAAGGAGAGTTATAAACGTTGAATAATTAATCAATTTAATGTATTAAACCGCGTTTAATCGTTCAATTCGTTACCATGGAAACTAGAGGAGATTGAGTCGCGTAACTAGTGGGATTTGATTGAGGTTTGACTGATTGGTCAAGGGTTTCCTTGATTATACCTGCTGCTGCTCGCGTAACAGACAAAGGGGAGAAGAAAAGGACGCGAAAACATGGTTTTAATATTATAAAGGTTGAGTTTGTTAACAGATGGAGGTGTAGCTCAAGTGGTGAAGGTGGGTGTGTTTTGTCTGGGGCTGCTCGGGTTCGATACTCGCAAGCAGCAGCTGATTTTTTTTTTTTTTTTTTAAGCAACAAGGGAAGGAGAGGGAAGGGTGTTGGGCTTGGATCTGGGCTCATTTCTTGGGCCGATATGTGGGCTCCGAAAATGAGATAAAATGGGCTTCAAAATAAGGAAAAAAAAAGGGTATGGATTTGGGTTGTGTTGGGTTTTAAGAGTGGTAAAAAAAATGTATATATATATAATAAAATCTGATTTTTTTTATTATTATTTTTATTATTATTATTATTAATATATATATATATATATAATGAAAAAGTGACGGATGTCACACAAAGGTTTCCAGTAGTTGACCAATTGTAAACCTAGTGTTTCTCTTAACTTCGGGACGAAGTTCCTAAAAGTAGGGGAGACTGTAACATCGCCAAATTTTCAAATTATGAAACGTATATTATTTACATAATGTGCCTAAGTTTTATTTCACGACCACCCAACTTATATATATATATACATATATATATATATAATAATAATAATAACTATAATGTATTAGTTGATTAGTGTAGACAAGCCCAAACCTCTTGTTCTTTTACAAATCTGAAGCCCAACCAGCCCAAGTGTCCGGCCCAGAACCTGAGCCCACTAGCCATCAAGCCCACCACATTTTTAAAAAAAAAGAAAAGAAAAACGAGGTCCTAGCCGGGAATCGAACCGGACCACCTCCTTTCACACACACACGCTTACACCATCTGCTCCACACACTATATTTGATTTCAATCCAACTCTTTTTATATAAATACACAAACTACCTTCTTCCTTTTTCCCTTCTTCCTTCACGAACAGGGACAACAACAGTTGACCCCATCCAAACACCATTTTGACCAATCTAATTAACGGATTTAAACGCGTTTTGATCCAGAAATGGTATGTGTTTGTGATTATCGGCCATCAATGGCTATAATGCACGATAAACAGCTATCAATCATTACCCACTTTAAAATATACGCGTTTGACATTAACTCGTTGGTCAAACCTTCCAATCTAACGAACCAGACCCCATCCCTATAAATTGAACAGCTCCAAACCTTCACAACTCGCCACTCAATCTCTCTCAACTCTCAATTTCTTCATATAACCTTCTGTTCATGATGAACGATCGTGCGTTTGACTTTCTTGGTTGACTGATCAATCGAGCTTGTAACGTAACTGTAAGTTTAATTTCTTGTGTGGGATTAGTTAATCGGCATATTCACAACGTTAACCCCATGATTAATTGGGTTAACGTTGTGAGATTTGATTGATTAAAAACCTAGGGCTCGATTGATGTTAATTTGGGGAAGAACACTAGGTTGGTTTATGCTATTTATATTTCAAAAACAAGAAACAAACACAACCATCAATCCAGATCAGATGGTTGTGTCTGTTGCATTCCACCCGAGCCACCCGGGTTCGAGTCCCGTGGGTGGCGTCCCTTTTTTGGCCATTTTTTCTCACTTATCCATTTTAAACAAATCAAATACTTATACATAATACATTTAATTTTATAAATTCGTTTTTAATTATCAAAATCCTTTTATAAATTCTAAAAAAATTATTTTTAACAAATCTGACATAAAAGTTTCACCTACAATTTTTAATTTTCAAAAATTTATTTATTTAATATATATAATAAATAAATCAAGTTTATTCTATTTTATCTATAAAAATCTATAAAAATATCAAAACAGTTTTATAAATTCCCACAAAAATTATCCCAAGTTTGTACAATGATAAACTTTACTAAAATGATTTTTAATTCAGAAAAATCATTTATTTTATATTTTTAATCAATTTTTGTTAGTTTTAATCATAATTAAATCATAATAAATCCAATTTTTAATATTTTTGCACCAGAATTTTATACAAATTATTTCTGATCATTTAGAACAGAAATATAAATTTTAAACTAAAAATTATTTAATTTTTATATTTTTAAATATTAAAGTTAGATTTTGACAATTTGTTATAAGTAGAATTAATATTCTATTTTAAAGAAAATAATTTTATAAAAATTATTTTTATACTTTAAACACATTCTTGTGACCATCTTAGATTTAAAATTCATAAAAAGATTTTTTGGTTATTTATTTACTAAGTTTTTCTCAATTGTCGAATATTTTTAATAATAATCAAACGAGCAATTATCCTCAATTCGAAGCCCTAGAAACTTATACATTTGTAGATTTGATAGACTTAGACATGTTTATTATCTCATTATAGGGTGATACTTGATACATTTGGGCAACACCATTATCCAATTTTTCAACAGATATAACATTTTACCAAGGTGAGTTTTACATAGCCCCTTTTTCTATTTATCACCATTTCTGGGGTGAAACATGTTACAACATCATTTTATGCAATTCAATCATCAATGTGTCTATGTGTTTTCTATGTTGCATTATGTCTTGAGCATGATTAGAGTAAGCACCATTCTAGCATAATCATTAACTCCGTACAAGCCGGCGGTAAACATTGATAGATCTATTGGACTGACAATCCCACCCGGATACGTGCCTCCTACAAAGGTAGCGTGGGTGTTTGTTATCGTATAACATATTCAAGTGAACCATGAGCGTATGGTATGTATCATATTATAACAGTCATCAGGGTTGGTTATGCACTCGATTTATTTCTAGTATGTTCTCACATATGGACTAGATTGACATGACACATGAATTGCACATCATTTTTATTCAATTATCAAAAACCTATGTAATTCTCACCAACTTTTGTTGACCCAAAATATTTTCAACTTAACATGTTTCAGGTTCTATTTGCTTGAAGATTTGAATTGATGCTTGAAGATATGTGTATAGTTTTATTCAATTTGATGTACAAATTCTAGAACAAATGTATGTAATTCATTTAAATTATTTAATGGAATTTATTATTCACCATGAGCTACTGGACAATCATCAATACGTGGCACCCCGATGTTTCCGCCATCGGTTGGGGTGTTACACTAATATGACACATCACCTTTGGGCAGAAGTGGCACGTAAAATGTTATTACAAGTTAAGCAAAGTTTTATAATGTTTTGAATAAACTTAATACATTAGGTTTTATCAAAACTGTAAATTTTATTAGAGATCCCGAAAAAGTAGTGGGTTCTCAGTAATCTTATGAGTTCCCGAAAAATGAAGAGTTCTCGAATTAGCTTACGAGTTCTCGAAATAATGTGTTCTCAAAGAATTGAGTTCTCAAAAAAATTTATATGAGTTCTCGAATAGCGTAAGGGGTTCTCGAAAAAATAATGAGTTCCCGAAAAACTTATGAGATCTCGAATAACGTAAGGGGTTCTCGAAATTATGAGTTCTTGAAGATTTAATGAGTTCTCGAAAGTAGTGAGTTCCCGGAAGACTTATGAGACCTCGAATAAATCATGAGTACTCGAAGATTCAATGAGTTCTCAGATATCATAATGAGTTTTCGAATGTCATGATGAGTTCTCAGAATATCAGAATTAGTTCTCGATTTACTGACGAGTTCTCGAATATTATGAGTACTCGAATAACTTATGTTTTCGGATAACTTTAACAGTTCTCGGATTCTTTAATAGTTCTCGAAAATATTGGTTCTCGAATACATGATAGTTCTCGATAAATAAGATGGGTTCTCGAAAAAATTATGGAATCTCAAAAATCATGGGTTTTCGAAGTAGAAGACCTTGACCGAGAACTCCTGTCCGTGAACCTGATCAAAATCTTTATAACCGAGAACTTAAAATCGAGAACCTGAATTCGGTAACTAAGATTCTCCGAGAACTTAATTTATTAATTCTTAAAACCAAAAACCAGTTGTTATTATCGAAAACTAAAAGTGATAGAGTTAGGGATTTGATTATGTTTCCAAATTTTTGGGATTTTAAATATATCCAAAATTGATTTTTGAAATTTGATTTAGTCAAAACTTGGAGATAAAGTAATTCCGAAATTAAGGAAAACATAATCAAAATCAAATTCTCACCAAAATATGATGATTTTCATCAAAATTAGGATGAATTTTATGAACAGTCCTATGAACATACAATAACCGTTCATACCAATTATCAAATTTATTATCAAAGTTTTGATTAATAAATTAAAATACTTTGATAAATAAAAAATACTTTAATAAATCAAAGTTTCAATTAATTGATTTGCACATAGGCTGAAATTAAAAGGAATTATTTTGGTGAAATCAATTTTAACCAAGAATCATTATTGTTTTGAACCATTATTTAAATCAATGATCATGAAATCTAATCACAAAAAACAAATTTCGTGATTGTACAGAAACATTATTTGATTTAATTATTTATCAAATCACAAAAGTTTTCATGAATTCACCATCATTAATTAATTTTCGTCATGTTTGCAAATCATTAATTAAATCCAAAGTATTTTATTTATTTATTTAATTAATCGAATTAGAATTGATATTATCAACATAGCTCTGATACCACATGTTGAGTATATTAATAAGAACATAAAGAATAAACACAAAATATAATCATATGTACCTGATAGGCTTAATCATTCAGGAACCTCAGTAATGGAAGACGTCATCATCTTGATTGGGTTCCCTTTAGTGTGTACACTAATGATGGCTAATGATCACAAAGTGATCGAATGAGAGAGAGAGAGAGAGAGAGAGAGAGAGAGAGAGAGGTGGGTGGCAGCTACATTAGGTTATGGTGTTATTAGAGTCCAACCTAATACCTCTAGTTATCTCTCTATTTATACACACAGGAGACACCCTAATTAGGTTTAGTAAGGGTAATTCCGTCCATCAAAGAATCACCAATTATAAACTTAGGGATATTATAGTAATTGATCAATATAATATAAATGATAATGATGGCCATACAATAAATATAATAAACATAAGTTATATTTATTCTAGAGTAAATTCCTTTTTGAGTCCCTGAGTTTTCTTGATTTTAACTACTTGAGTCCAACATTTTCATTTTTAACATTCTGAGTGCTTGTGTTTTATTTTTGTTATGGTTTGAGTCCAATTTTCTAACGTCGTTAACCAAGTCAGTTAACTATAAGGGCATCTCAGTCATTTTACACATAGGTACAACTCTGTAATGCATAAGGTATAACGTACAAGTCTTTAATGCATAAATAAAATATAATATAATGGAACCCTAACCCCCAAATCCATATCTGTTGTTCCACCTTCAAACCACCACCACTGCTGCACCTCCACCACTGCACCACCATCACCGCCGCTGGACAATCACTCATTCCAGATCTGTTCCTCGTCTCCGTCACCTGAGCTACCAAACACCCTCAATTTAATTCACCTATAAAAGGCCTCCCTCCTCCCTCTGTATTCTCTGTAACTCACAAGAACACAGACACACACACTTCAATGGCAGCCAAGAAACCAAGGTCACCCGTCAGGTGACCAGACACACCCATCACTGGCGCCGACTTTTCTCCTCTCCGGTAAGTCCTCCTACCCGATAACCCTTCATCACCGAACCACTCGATAACCACCATCAAACCATCTTGTTCCTCTGTTTCTGTGGTGAATCGTCGAACCCCCAACCGGCCACCTCCACCTGCAACCCACTACAACAACCTCCACCTGGAACCCACCAAAACCACCATCACCGACCACCACAACAACCTACACCTTCGTCAATCTGCCCCTTCGGCCTATCTTTTGTTACCCGACCCGTCATCAAGCAAAGGATTCCAATCGGGTCAGATCCAAGAGATTTTTGTTTGAAGAGAGAGAGGACTAGAGAGAGAAAGAGACCGGAGGTCTCCTCCTCCTCCCCTGGCGAAGGCTCCGGCGGCCGAACCCTCAACCCCACCCTCACTCCAACCCTTGCTTCATCATTATTATAGAGAGAGGAATAGAGATCGATAGAGGGAGAAAGAAAGGAAATCGAGCAGAGGAAGAGATAGAAAGAGAGAGAAGTGAGTCGAGCAGAGGAAGAGATAGCAAGAGAGAGAAGTGAGAGAGAGAGAGAAGTGTGTAGATGTATATATATTTATTATAATATAATAAAATAAAATATTTAATAATTATTTATTTTTAATGGTAGGGGTATTTTGGTCATTTCATAAATATTAACAGAAAAAATCTAACAGAGTTAGAAAATTGGACTCAAACCATAACAAAAATAAAACACAAGCACTCAGAATGTTAAAAATGAAAATGTTGGACTCAAGTAGTTAAAATCAAGAAAACTCAGGGACTCAAAAAGGAATTTACTCTTTATTCTAACATAGTGACATTATTAGAAAAAGTTTCTAGATCCGCCACCGACTGCGATGATGCACAAGAGCTGCTATACAAGAAAATGATGCGATAGAAGATTATAGATAATAGTATTTTTTTTTTTGAACGACAAATTTTATCACACCTTAATTCCACCTCACTTTGCAAATGCAAGGACACCAGTTAATGAAACACCTAATAAAACGAGTACGCAGATTGTGTTGTTTTCTTTTTATATTATCGTAGGATGAAGATGCAGTCAGTGGCGGATCCAGAAATTTTTTTCAATGATGTCACTATTTTAGACATTCTAATTTTGTAGAACCGGACATAAATATTTTCGGGTAGGTCGGTTTGACGGTTCGGGTCAGGTAAGGTTGATCACATAATAAAAAAATTATACAATAATAAAAAAAAAACATCGTCATTAAAAATTAAAAAAAAACACATAATATAAATTCGATTGTCTTATGAATTTAAAAAAAAACAATAGTTAGAGTTGTTCCCTACGAGTTTTCATCTTCTGAAAACGTTGCATTACATCTTCGACTGAAACTTGTTGGAAGAACTTTTTTTCAATGTAACAAATGCAAGAATTGTTCATGTATCCATCACCCATTCTATTACGCAATTCTGTCTTCACATGTTTCATTGAAGAGTTGAACTTATTTAACTGGAATTGGGTTGGGTCTAATGTAGTCATTTAGTGGAGACGTGGAGTGGGCATGTAAAAGGTTATATTTGTATCTACTTAAAAATTAGAGTTGAACTCATTTAACTGGAATTGGATTAGGTCTAATGTAGTCACCATCTAAAAAACATTGATGTCACTCAAAAAACTATGTATACATGTATATATAGAACTAAAAAAAGATTGCCGCCCATGGATGCAGTTGCAGTATGTTGCATATGTTTTTATAAGCTAAATATGTCCACTAATTAGTAATTACATAATACATTTACTTAAGCTTCTTTCTAATTTGTTTGCTTTCGACTCTATAAACATAGTGATTTTTTTTCCTGATATGTAACGTAGGTTAAATGCATGATCAGTTTTCACTTTAGTATATTAAAATGTTTAGAAAATGATAGAGACCGATTCGAGATGTTTAATCTCCCGAGTGAGCCGTTGAGTAGGTTAGACTTCAAAGAACATAGATAAAGAAGAAGACTAGATTTTCAATAATTTTCTCATTAACTTTTCAAATGAAATACGTAGTATTTAAATACTCAAAAGACTCTAACTACTACCTAATTGTGGATGCAGGAACCATTTTTAAATAGACGGAAAATATTGAGAAATAGCAAAATTGTGATCATGAGAAACGTGCTTAGAAGTTATTGTTGTACATAGGTACGTATCAGATAACGAACACTATAAAACAAGCCGCTGTATGCCTATATATGGTGTGGTATATAAACAAAATCTCATTGACGTATTTTACGGAACAAGTTTTATACACACTTGATTTGTGTGAAGTTTTGTATGGTAAATATTTTCTTAAGGTGGTTTTTCTCATATTTATTGAGTTTCATTATGAATTGGTGTATAGGCGTTCCTAGAGGAGATAAATATGATCAAGTGGTTCCGCTAGTAACACAATAATAGTTCAGTGGTCCGTGAGTGACTCTAATTTACCAAAAAAAAAAAAATGTTTTAATTTTTAACTTGGATACGGAAGTGAAAGTCAATGGGTGGGTAAGAATTTATTGAAGGATGGATCATGGACGGTTGCATATTCAGCAGAAGTGGAACAACGTAAGCCGTAGATCTCACGTGCTATGTTACATACTGCCGTACGGACAGCAGCCACAATTACCCCACGTTTCTAAATTCCTAGCCGTAAATTTGGAAAAATGGTATTCTTTCATATTAAAAAAACTAGTATCCTTATTTCCCGCGCTTTGCTGCGAGGCAACTGTTTCGTCAAAGATTTGGTAGGCAATAGAGAAAACATTAGATAACTGTTTTTGCACAAACGAATCTAAAAAAAAACTTCTTTTACGTCAAAGTTACTTGCGTGTTTTCGCGAGACGCGCTTTACACATGTTCGTTGCCACGGGACGCTGTTATCGAATAATTTTTTTTATTGCTAATTTAACTCAATTTTCTATAGTTCTATACTGTCATGTTGAGAAAACTCCAATCAATACGGTATCAGTACCGATAATAAGACAGTATTGGTTCGGTTCCTCACGATAAAGAAAAATATCACTATACTAGTACGGAACCGGTATTTGCTAATATAATTCTATTTCCAGTGAATTTTATACAGTTAGATTGAGAAAACTATCAAAACGAATACGGTATCAGTACCGATATTAAAACGGTACTGGTTCATTTCTCCAAAATAAAAATAAAAATAACACTATACGGGTATCGAAAGTAGCATTTTGGTATGAGTACCCCTCTACAAAGAAAAAAAACCCGGTACCAATTCTATATTAAAAGGGGGTTTAAAAAAATGTTTTGTAAACTTTAGTGCACGTCAAAAGAAAGATGACGTTACATGTTAGCAATAGATTGTGGTGTTCAAGTAATTCTTTGATATACATATATAACGTAAAAAGGTAAAGGCAAAACCTAGAATGAAAATCTAAAAAGAAAGTATGCATAGCATAAGATATGGTTTTAGAAAGGTAAAAAACCATAAGTTTCAGTGGGTAAAATAAAACTCTTAAAATGTACTTATTGATCTGTGTTTACTTTAATAGATAATAAATAAATTCTTTTTAGACTAAGTTATTGTCACATTCTTACTATCATTTACTTTATTCTTATTATATCATGTAACATACATTTTTATTAGTGTTAGAAAGCATAAAAAATATATATGATAATTGATTAAGACTATATCCTTAAAAAAAAAAATAATCTTTTCTTTATATTAAAAAGGACAAAATAAATAATCGCATCCCTTTTCAGTTCCTCTTATCTCTTCTTTTTCATCCCCACAAGACACCCACACCCTCAACTACCGACAACACCCACCAACCACGGATGTCTTTGCAATTGATTAGGCAGGTCACATCTGGGTTCACTATAAAATTCAAAAAATCGAATTGAAATAACAAAATATTTGATAATTAAACTTATCGATAGTTTGATTTTAGCCCATAACTGAACCATGCTTAGCTCAGAAGAAGCTTTGGCATTTGAAAATCTAGTGATTTTATCATCATTATTCATCACCACAGTTGGAGCAGCCATAGATAAATACTAGGGTCAACAAACAAAACCGACACACACTTGTTAGTTTGTTTTAAAATTATTGATATATTACACGACAGTTAATTAAAGATTTTTATATTGGTTATTCAATCATTGTTATTTTAATCACTTTCAAGACGATATCTTTCTATTGATTCTTGTGTTGTCGACAGATTTTGGGAAGTTCTCTCCTTGTTGAACCCACCTTCTATTAGACCACTTGGTATGGTTTCGGGGAATAAAGTCGGTGTGCTGATTTGGCTGGTTCCCGGCCCGATCGGGAATACCGTCCCCCACGTTTTTATTTCGGTGAATTCGGTGGCAAAGCACCGATGGTGCCGAGTGTTTTTATTGGTCCATTTTTCTTTTTTTTTTTTTTTAAATCAAACTTTATATAATAAAAAAATGAAGGGGAATGGGGGAAACCATTTCCAAACTTTGAGGGAGTAAATGAGAAAATGAGGTGGCGCTGATGTAGCAATTGGGGGAGTTGGGGGAGGTTGCTCCGACACCATATAGCCTTAAAAGTATTGAATTAGAGTACAACTTTCACGTGTTCTATAAAAGACGACCAATATATGTCTTGTCAGCCCCCACCGTTAGTGGTGGAGTGGCATGGGAAGTAAAGGATACGACTTTAGACTGAATGGTTTCTGGTTCGACTCCCGATTCCTTCGGGATTTTACCGATTCTTCGCTGTCGTGCCTTTGGGTGACTAGGGGTCGGGTTTTTCCTCGGATCTAGTGACTAGGTGGGTTCTGGTTACCCAGTACGTGCTACTTGTGGGTGGGCACCTAAGACGTGTCTTCATCCAGAGGCATATGAGTGCTTTCACAATGGTGGGTGTCCCACGTAGTCAGGACATCAATTTGTTGGGCCAACAAATATATATATATATATATAGGATTTGGTTCAAATGAGAACCTTACCCCAAACTGAGAACTAGAGAACCATTCTGGGCCAAATTGAGAACTAGAGAACCATTCTGGGCAAAAAAAATAAAATTTTTTTTTTCCTTGCATAAACTTTTTTTTAATGTTAGTTTTTTTGAGTTTAGCATGTAAGGTTTAGGTTTAGGTTTTGAGGGTGGGGTGGGTGTGGGTACAGTGGGTTTAGGTTTTTGGGTGGGGGGGGGGGGGGTTAGGTTTTTTGTTGTGGTGGGTGAGGGTTAGGCCTTTCGCTAGGTGGTGGGAGGGGTGGGTTTAAGTTTTTGGGTGGGGGTGGATGGGTGGTTTACGTTTTTTCGGTAAGAGATTTAAGTTTTTGGGTTAGGGTTAGGGGTGAGCATTTCGTGGTTCGGACCCACAGGAACCTTGGACTCGACCCGCGAGAACCATGGACCCGAACCTTTTTAAATATATGGGTCAGTTCCCGGTTCTAGAATTATATGAATTATCGGTTCCGAGTCGGGTCGGGTTGGTTCCAAACCCACGGTTCTAATATAAGAATCACAAGAACCGTTTGTATTTTAATTAAAAAAACAAAAAATAATATTTTTTAGTCTTTTCACTATTCGATTTTACGTGTTATTGTAATCGATTTTATGTAATGTTAATACAATATTAAAAATATTATTTATAAGAATAACAATGTATTTTTCTTGAAATATTTTTTGGCTTGATGTGACATCCGTCACCACTGTCTTTCATCTGATTGACAATAGTAACCCTTCAAATATTTCTATTATAGTCCCTATAAGTTTCGTCGTTTTCAAATTTATTTTAGAGTAAACTAAAATTTATCACTTATATTTATTATGGATCGGGTATACGTTTTATCAAATATGTATGTTTAAAACGTCATCCGGAACGGATATTATAAAAATTCCAAGTTTTATAAAAGTTTTAAGTTAAACTTAGTTAACTTGGTTAAGTTTTATTAAAAAGAAAACTAACTAAATTATAAATAAACTAACTTAGTTATACTTAAGGGACCTTTTCTGCCAATTATAAAACTTTCAAAATGAGATTGCCCCTTCTCCTGCCAGACCCGCTTTTCCGCCCACCACTCCGGCCGACGAGTACCTTCTCCGGCGAGGCCTCATCTCGCAAGTTTAATGTCCGTTTCAACTTCTACTTATCACCAAACGTTTTCTCCATTAATTTTATGTCTGTTACAAGGTTTATTTAACACGTTTAACAAGTTGTAACTGAGTTTTTAATGGGTCCGAATTGTGAAACCGCCGGAAATCGTAAATCCAATAAAAACTGAAGTTTTAATCGTTTATTATATAAACCGATGATGCCGTTCACTTTCTGCAATCATTCACTTCGTAAACCCACCTAAATATTGGTCTAATCATGTCCTTAAAACCTCTAATCGGCTCCTACACCTTCGAATGTTGCAGCCCCGTTTTCAATTGAAATACACAATGTAAGTCACCTATTTTTATTTCATTTTGTTATTTAGATCTTCCTTTACAAAAGCCCTATGGTTTTAGTTGCAATCTGTGTTGAATCGGGTGGATTATATAACCTAGGGTTAGGGTTCTTGCTTAGTTAATTGGGGTGGGGAAGAAGATGATGAACATTGGGTAGTTGTTTAATATAATTTCTTTTTAATAAAACTCACAAAAGTTGTTATGGTCTAGTGGTTAAGTCATATGCACTCTAAATCCAAGGTCAAGGGTTCGAAACCCATAGAACCAGTTTTTTTCTTTCTTTTCTGATTTGTTTTTCCTTTTTATATTCTTTTCTTAATTCTTCAATTTAATCAATTAAAATCCATTTAAACTCAAAATATTCATAATAAATCCAATTTTTACCCAAAAAATATGAAAATTTAGGAGTAGCTTTTTGACACCTCATAGAAAATTATCATATTTTTATTTTCTGAAAAATAAATTATTTTCGTATTTTTATTGATTTAAATGGTTTTAATCATAATTAATGGATTAAAAATTCGTTTTTAATGATTTTAATCTCAAACTTTTTGGGAAATTATTTTTCATCATCATGAACTGAAATAAAAATTATTGGTTCAGAAAAAAATTATTTTTTATTGATTTTTCTATTTTTAATCATTTAAACATGATTTAAATTCATTAAATCATTTTAAATATAAATAAGTTTATAAAAATTATGGGAAAATTATTTTCATTGATTTACATCAGAAAGCATCCATTTTCTATAAAAATTGCATTTTTGGATCATGTCTTGTAATATTAGTCTTATTTATGTTTAATTAGACATAATTCATCATTTATTTATTTACACTATTTAATGTCTACTTTATAAATACTTTTCTTATAAAGTAGAAATATTCCTATGTTTGAAAATCTTTACTATCATTTGTGGATCATTGTGTAACTCATAATTAATTATTTCAATATTTATGATTATTGTTTTTATTTACAATAATTAGTTAAAGTAATTAGCTAAATTATTTTGTCTTAATTATTTAAACATATTTTGACCTAAATATTCAATTGGTAATAATTATATTACCTAAATCATATTTACAAACTTTAGTATATTATTTTTAATATACAACTTTTATATTAATTCAACTTATCATAAAAACTCTAATTCCCCAAATCGACTTAGCAAACCCTAATGCCTTAGACCCTAGATACTTTAGACTCTTAGACATTTCCTTATTAGTATTCATATACATTATAGGTTGAATTCCTCAGAATTCCCATTACTTAGCTCATGACCGCTTAAGTTGGATTTTGATCGCTTTCGCAAACTGTGAGTATATCTTTCCCTTTTAAATGTTTTACTATTTTGGGGTAATTCATGTACCATTATTATTAAACTTGAGTATTATTATTTATAAGGCAATGTGCTCATTGATATGTTTTGTGTGAATTGTATGAACGATTTGTCAAAGTCATTAACCTTTGGGCCGCACCTAAAAATGAGTAGTACTACGAATTATATCCCTTGTTTGACTTACGTGAATGAGTTAAGTCCTTGGTCATTGTTATGGTTTTTCTTGAACGATGTGTGAACGATTATTGAACGATGCGAGGCTTGATTTTGACCCTTTTACATAATACAAATATCATAGCACATAAATTGCGAAACACTTTTCTATTATATGTATTCAAACAGGGTATGCTCACCAATACATTTTTGTATTGACAAAATTATTTTCGTACATGTTTCAGGTTGTTCTGAGATCACTGTTAAGCTTTTGGAACTTAGACTTAGACTTGAGATATACTAAATTTCATTTTAGATTGTTAGTTCCTAAACGTTGTATTCTTGTAATTTCATTTCCATGTAATAAATTACTTAGTCAATATATCAAAATTTACATTTCTAGTCCATGAGCTATTGAACAATCGTCACTATGTGACACTTTGATGTTTTCGCCATCGGTTGGGGTGTTACACTTGATGTATATGCATAGATGTGATATATTATATCCAAATCTTAAGTAACTATTTATGTTTGTCGTCTGATGTGTGTGTGCATGTATGTGTGTGTATTTATGATGTATACATAACAACTTCACATAATGTTTCGAGTGATGAGAATGACAAAATTGTTACAAAAACATAAGTTGAGAAACGAAAAAGTGACTTAAAAAAGAAACTCATGGGCTATTGTTAGAACCATATGGGGGAATTATTTTACGAGCATGGTAAAAAAACAGGAATATGTAATGCTCTAAAAGTGGCTATTACATTAAAAGGTTCTGGAGGGTCAGACCCTTTACCTGACCCATTAGAACCTTTAGGACCCGGAACCACATAGCCTTTTAAGGTTCGGTTTGTGGTTCCTAATTTCAACAATAAAAGGGTATACGGTTCTGGTGGGCTGGTTCGGGTCGGTTCCGGACCCTTTGCACAGCCCTAGTTAGGGTGGGGTGGGTAGGGATGAGCATATAGCCCCGCATACCGAACCGATACTGATCCCGTACCGAACCGAGGGTGTTCGGTATCGGTATCGGTATCAGTACCCACATTTAGAGGTTTTCGGTTTTGGTATTTTAGGTATCGGTATTTATACCGATACCATACCGGTACCGTACCGTACCGATACCGAACGGATACCGTACCGTACGTTTTCATTATCGGTATCGGCATTAGGTTTTGGGAGTTTTCGGGATCGGTATCGGTAACCGAAACCGTCCCAAGCTCATCCTTAGGGGTGGGTGGGGTGGACATAGGTTTTTGGGCAGAGGTAAGTTGGGGGCGGGGTGTTTAGGTTTTGGGGTTACACTACATATATGCGGTAGCGTTTTTGAGGTTTTTATTTTTATTTTTTCTAAACAGGGATGATGTGGGAAAAAAGAAGCTCCGAATTAATTTTATAATTTTTACTTAAAATTTGAGTTATGATTTTTTTATTATTTTTTTGCATTTAATTAGAAGTTCTCAAGTTCTCTCAATAAAATGAATTTTCTATTAAACCATCCCTATATATATATATATATATATATATATATATATATATATAGGTTTAGGTTCATGTACAAAGTACATTTTTTCGTACAAAGTGTGAGAACACATATATAGGGGAAAGTTAATTTGAGAACACATATATTTCGTGCGAACCGCGAGAACGCCATCTAAAACCATTCAAATTCAAAATTTCTTTTTACACTTATCTTTATTACTAAAATACAATCTCAAAAACACCATTTACGCGTAAAAATTCAAACGTATATGGAAATAAATTGTTTTTACACATGTGTAAACTGTTTCATTTACACATGTGTAAAAAGTTAATTTGAAAGTGTTTTTGCAAGAAAAGATGAATTATTTGGAAAAAAAAATTCATTTATTAATGTTGTATTTTTATTATAATGAGGTTTGTATTAAAAAATTGATTTTGATTTATTTTTTTTACTTGTTCTCACGGTTCTCACGATATTTAGCGTTATCAAGATAAGGGGAGGGTTATCTTGAGAACGCTAAATATTGTGAGAACCGTGAGAACAAGTACAAAAATCAATCAAAATCAAATTTTTTTAATACAAATCCCATTATAATCAAAATACAACATTAATAAATGAATTTTCTTATCAAACAATTCATCTTTTCTTGCAAAAACACTTTAAAATTAACTTTTTACACATGTGTAAATGAAACATTTTACACATGTGTAAAAACAAATTATTTCCGTATACGTTTGAATTTTTACGCGTAAATTGTGTTTTGGGGATTGTATTTTAGTAATAAAGACAAGTGTAAAAAGAAATTTTGAATTTGAATGGTTTTAGATGTCGTTCTCACGGTTCGCACGAAATATAGCTGTTCTCAAAATAACTTTCCCCATCAAGATAACCTCCTATATATATATATATATATATATATATATATATATATATATATATATATATATATAGTGGAGAGTTCAAATGAGAAGAAGTTTTATTGTAAGAAGAAAAAGAAGAAATTTAGACCAATAGAAATCTTCCATTTTAATAGTTGTATTTAATCTTAAATAAATTTTTAAGTTTTTGTAACTCCCATAAACTAGTTAAATAAATGAAATCATAATTCATTTTTAAATATATATCTTTAAAGCAAAGATAATTTATAGTGAAGGATAAATTTCGGTATGTGTAGGATTAATTTCTACATGTGTAGGATAAACCTAATGATAATTTCGATATGTGTAGGATAATAGTATGACAATTTCGATGAGTGTAGGATGAATTTTGATATGTGTAGGACAAATTTTGATGTGTGTAAGATAAAATATTTAAAAGTAATTAATTGAATAATTAATATGAAATGAGTTAAAGTATTTAATGTTATTTCTTCTTTTTCTTCTCAAATTATCCTCCCCACATATATATGTATGTATGTATGTCTTGTCAATGTCCTTGGTCTTTGGAGCTCAATGATTGTATTTTAAACCTACTTTCGTGTCCTCCATAAATACATTTTCAGATTGAATTATTTCACTAACACTCACAAATATTCAATTTTATAATTTTCAAAAAGAAATCAAGAACGAGTGTGTAATCTTTTATGAAATATCATGTACCTTTAAAAATGGCCAAAAAGAACTTTAACTCTAGGGGTGAACTACCATGACAGTTGGCAGTTACGATTGCCCGTTAGAATTTACTTTCAGTCTTAAAATTATTATTTCGATTTCAGTACGTGATTGTCCCCAATCAAACCATTTCAGAACATGACTCACCTTATTAACAAATCACCTCCAGTTCCTTTACCTATTGATTTACCAAGATCCCCAATCATACTTGTCCCATAGACTTACACAATCGTGATTGACAATTTGACGAGCAAGTGTTGTGCAATTTCAAAACAAGACTTGCCTATCCAAAACTAACATGCTTATGTTCGTATACCTATGCTACACCCCCCACAGTTTTCGCTCCCTCGGTTTAATATCTGGACTAGTGTATAAGGTACTAGTATATAACACTCGGAAAACCAAGAATGCAACTTCGTTATCATAGGTTTGTATAACAATCACACATAAGCTATAAACCGTGCACATATCAAAAGGACTT
The DNA here is from genome assembly GCA_030844895.1 of Ambrosia x helenae. NCBI lineage: Eukaryota > Viridiplantae > Streptophyta > Magnoliopsida > Asterales > Asteraceae > Ambrosia > Ambrosia x helenae. The sequence continues at coordinate 129,130,380 of CM061229.1, read as the reverse complement.
ACGGGTTTTGGGCTTCGGGTAAAGGTAGGATAATTTGGTTAACAAATGGCTCGAAAACAAAAGGTTTAACACAAATGCTTGAACATCCTTATTCACATATCACAAAAACATACTAACACACAACTTTGGGCATAATTGACCCATAGCAATCACTTCTATTTTTTTGTATTTTTTTCTTTGATTTTTCTCTTTTTTTCGTATATATAATTTTTTCTTCTCTCTCTCTTTTTTTTCAACATTGAAAAACTAAAAACAATTCATGTACACTATGGATGTCAACATTCTTTATTCAACAAAGGTAAACGGGTCGATTTGGGTGATAGTGTAGGTTTAGCAAATGAAAGGTCTAGGCTCAACATGGTTTACTAATGTTAAAGTTTAACAACGGGTCAACACAAGCAACACAAGAGTATTAGCAAACAAGTGGTTTCCTATATTGCCTTTCTCATCTATGCACACATATCGCCTAAAGCTTTAGCATGTATCGAATTATACAAATTCTGCAACAAATAAGCATTTGGCATACTCTCATGAAACGTAACATTTATATCAATTAAACCTCAAGTAGGTTCAAGATCTCACAATGTAGGAAAATAGTTTGCCGACATGTAGCATATGTAAGTCCTATAAGCATGTTACCCCTAGTTAGGCATCTCTTTTAAATTTCTCTAAAAACACTCGTCAGAAATACTCTCATGAAACATAAAGGGACAACCATGATTAGGGATCTCGTATTTTCACATTTGGAAAAAGATTCTTTGGTGATTGAAAATTTGGCTTTTGTGTCTGATTAAGCAGAAAAGGGACAATTTTGCAAGATTGTTCATTAAAATTTTTCAAAATTTCTTGTAACGGTAAGTAATTCCGCCTTACTTCCCAAGGGTCCCCCATCCTTACACTTGGGGTACATTGTCCCCAATGTATGGTGCTTTTAGTGTCTACCCAATTCTTTCCAAACCATCAATCGCAACATACACGACTATTAACTACCACCCACAATGATTAGTTACTTAGCAAACAACCACAAAAATAAAAACACACAAACAAATAAAGAAACAAACAAAAACACTAAAATAAAGAAACTTCCAGGCTACCTCCGGTAGCGCTAAGTTTGCAGTCTTCAGCTTGACTATACCTAGTGTTTTTAATCATGGTGGGCGAGTAGGATGCTTGCATCCCTCAGCTACTAAACATGCATCCTCTCCATCCCGTGGTAATGCATCAGACATCCCATAGCTATAATCTGGATCTCTTGCTCTCATGCCCTCTGGTTTACTTTAGCTTGTTGCTTGACTTTCTTCTCCTTCATCTTCTTACCTTTCTTGACTCCAGCTTCTTCAATCTTGTTAACCATGAAACACTCTTCCTCGGAGTTTGGGTTAGTTAAACTCAAAAACACATTCAAACTTAGTGTTCTTTCCCCAAACCTCATATTTACCGTCCCATTGGCACAATGAATCACAACATGTGCCGTTGTTAAGAATGGTCTACCCAATATAACCATGGGTTGTGTCTCTTTTTTATTAGAAACACAATCCATTACCAAGAAATCCACCGGGTAAAAACACTCCTTCACCTTAACTATTACATCCGTTAACATTCCCCTAGGACGTATTGCTTTTTGGTTTGCCAACACTATAGTGATGTCGATCTCTTTCAGAGGACCAAAATCATATTGGTCATAAATACATCCTGGGATAATACTAACACATGCTCCAAGATCCAATATGCCTTGTCAATTTTAAGTTTTCCAATATGTAATGGAATCAAAGGCGTTCCTGGGTCTTGGAGTTTCGGTGGACACATACCTAATAACGCGACACGAACATTTACTGGTAAATCAAACTGTTTTGGCAGCTTGTTGTGTCGGTTTTGGGTACTCAATTCCTTTAAACTCTCTTCATGAACATGGTCTTCTTTCAAAACATCAAGTAATGGTCGATTAATTTTCCATTTTATAAACTCTTCCCACTTTTCATCCCTTAGTGGGGTTTCTCTCAAAACTGCTGTTTTATTTTGCTCCACTGCAGCCCGAGGGAATGGGGAAGGTTTAACTTCCCCACGCTTATCCTCGGCTATAGTGGAATTTTCACTCAAAATTTTTTCATAAAACAATTTTTTTAAATTTGTATGTGTTTCTTGTGAAATCAAATCCCGTTCACCTTACAATCTATAGAATTAGGTAGAAAAACTTACCGAATTGATTCGCACATTCCTTATATTTGATGATGATTGATGTGCCGGATTAACCTGAGTATCACTCGTTAGCTTCCCATTCGCCTTCTTCAGCTCTTCCACATCGCCAGCTAACTGCCCAACCTGCGTAGTTAAAGCCTGAACAGCTTTATCACGTACCTCACCTTTCTGCTTAATAGACTGCAAATCCTGTTGAATCAGCTTCAACATCTCCATTACCCCCACCAATCTCACTACCTAATGTCTCAGAAGACTGACCACCCTTTTTGTAACCCCCACCACTACCTCCATAACTAAAATTTGGGTGATTTCTAAGACCTGGGTGATAAGTATTTGAGTTCATGTTCGACCAATTCTTATTTTCCCCTTGTACCTTGTTCACCACTTTCATCCCACCAACTATATTAGGACAACCGTCTGCAATATGTCCTACATCCCCACAATGCCCACATAAGGGCTGTCCACTAATACCTAAAGTAGCTAGTTGAGACTTTATCTTAGCTATTCTCTCCACATCAACAATGCTACCACTACTTGCAGCCATCACTGTTGCTTGCCTTGAGCATCTTGAAGACTGTGCCTTCCTCTTTGTGGTTTCTGCTCTTCTCTCGAGGTACTCCCAATCAACCTATTCATCGTTAGTGCCAAAAGTACCGTTTGAAATAGAATCTAATGCACATTGGTCATCATAGTGTTGTCCCTCATAAAAAGAGTTGATCAACTTCCACAACTGGATGTCATGATATGGGCAATTGCTGATCATCATCTTGAAGCGAGTAAGTGCTTCATGAAAGAGCTCACATGGCTGCTGAGTAAAGTTCCTGATGTTCTTCCTAGCATCATTTGTTCGTTGACTTGCATAGAAACTCATCAAGAAACTGCTATTGCATCTCCAACTAGGTACGGATAGAAGCTTAAGGTAAGGATTGGAACCATTGTTGTGCTTTGTCCTCGAGAGTAAATTGAAAGAGGACCAACTTCACTTCATCTTGTGTAAACCCTTATCCTCCAATTGTGTTGCATCTTGCATCATAAGCCCCAAGAGGCATATATGGCTCCTCCGTCACTAACCCATGATACTTAGGCAAACTCTAGATTGCATGTGATCTCACTTCAAATGACCTGCCATGCAGTTGTGGAATGACCACTGCTGATGGGTTATGGACTATAGCAGGTCTGAAGTGGCTCTCAATACCTCTCACCGGGCCACTCTCAAAACCTCATGGGAATGCCTGCTTGATTATTAGCGGGAGGTATTGCATTCCTTGGGTTAGGTCTCAAGGGTCGATTCACCGTTGGTTACTGTCTAGGTGCAGGGTGAACTTGAGCTTCTGGAAACACTTGATACCCTGGATTGGCTTGATGGAAATGAGGGTACCCTTGATGATTTACATTTTGTGGCCTTGCTAACTGATAAGTTCCTGATTCTCCTTCATCCCCGTCCAAATCCCCATCATCATACTCGTAGTTGCCTTGATTAATTCTTTGACTGGAGCTAAATGATGGTGGTTGAAACGATGGATATTGAGTTGTAGAAGTCTGTGGGAATTGTGTATCAGTTTGGTTTAAGGTGTTATCATCAGAAATCACTCTCACATAAGGTGAAGAGTGACTAGTCACTGGTTTTTGGGTGAAAGTTGGGTCTTGTGCCAAAGATTGGCCTTATTGTGGGTTAAGCCTCTCGAAATTTGGAAGAGAGGTTATTGGAGAATTGTGAGTTGTGCTTGGTTGTGGTAAGGATGATGTTTGTGAAAATGGTGGAATATTATCAAATTTCGGGAATGGTGGAATTTGTGATGATTGCGTACTGGATTGTGGTGGAGGTTCAGAAGTGGCGAACGTATTGGGCGATGGATGGTTTTGAGTGGTTGTTGGGGGCATTGGTTCAGTGGTTAAGTTAATGTTCTCCTTATATCTAAACTACGAAACTGGCTAGCGCAAGACTTTTTTTTTTCTCTATGAAGTACTCGGTTCTGCCTAGCTATTTTCTCAACCTCTGGATCAAATACTAGTGGAGATGACTTCCCTGAATGTCTTGTATGATGCATGTAACTGAAGAGTTACCTACACAACACAAACAAGAAAACCGAGCGTAACACTGAACAATAAACTAAACAAACAGAAAAAATATATTTTTTGATTTTTGGGTTTTTATTAACTAAAAAAATGAACACTTTGCGCACGACTCCCGGCAACGGCGCCAAAATTTGTTCGGTGTCGAAGGACCGGTCAAAAATAAGAGTTTAAGAAAAGACCAACTACCTTACTACCTAGGGTTAGTCGGGTATTGAACCACGAGGAGTATTGTGGAAAGTGTTATTTTTAACAACTAAATTAAACTAAACAGAAATGTAAAATCGATTGATTGATTGTTGATTGAATTGCAATTAATAAAAACAACTTAAAAGAAAATTTAATTGTAAACGACTAGAGAAATGGTGACCTCTCCAGGATCTCGGTTAATTACTATTGCCAAGGTTTATATAGTTTCCCAATTGATATCATATAGACATGATATGTGGTTAATATGATTGATAAAGAAGGTTGATTTATGACTTTGCTGACAGCCGACAACTAGACCGTGACTGTTGACTTGGTTGATTATCACCTAACAATATCTTAATGACTCGTAATATTGAAAGACACGGCTTGCAAGTATTGAATGACCCTCGATAAGAAAACGTGTTGGTTGATGAAATCCAAAACAAGCATACCATTCAAATAACGTTCAACATCAATATTATAATAAACCACAACCGAAACTAAAAGTTTAAACATTCAAATCTCAATTCAATTGTTCGACAAACATAAAACCTTGTTCTAGTAACTAACCATTCACCCGGAGAGGTGCACGAGTGATTAGCCGCTCATCTTGGTGGAAAACATGTTCGGGGAATGATAAACGCTTAATACCATGTTGATTCAGGTGAAGGAGATGATTGAATAATGATAAATGATGATTCTCCTTGCTTAAAATCGTCCAAAGCAGCTCCCCCTTTGAATAATAGCGGCTGAAACTATTAGGTTTGAGACTTTTTTGATTAAAAACCTTAAACAAAAAACTTCCCTTTTTTTCTTCATTAGCCGCTGTAACCTACGGCTGGAGTAAGGTGGGTTACGGCCAGCATAAACTGGAGGAAATCATCATATTAGCTACTTCTTTCCTTGGCTTCCATAGTCGGCGTCCCTTATGGCTGAACCCAAAGGGATTACGACCATCGATAACTGACCTCAAATTGCTATTAAGTGCTGCTCGAGTCACTTTCTTTTCAGTGTTGAGAGGTGAGCTACCCGGTTTGGGAGACCCTCATAATAACATTAAGAACACATTTGTTTGTACAGTTATGCGAAAACAGTCACCTCTAGAAAATGCAGTTGCAATTCTAAGTTAAGCACAAGTGCGCAACTCAAACACACCACTTTGAATAAAAGATAGCTATCATCATACCAGGTTCCATATGATCCCGAAGCAACACCATTGTTTTGATATTGATTTCTCGTAAAAGTTTTCATCTCTCTTGTAGGATCGACTAACGGGTCACCCGACAATCACGAGCTTGATATTCAGAATGCGGAATCCTCTAAATATGTTCTAATAACAGAAACGAATATGAAACAATGATATATGAGTAATTAACACACACAAATGGGTCAAAAGATTAAAGATTTATCACTAAAACAGAGCTCGAGTGTTTACAATGATCAAATCAGACCTTACAGACCAGGGGAGGGTGTTTGGAGAGTGTGTGTGGCAAGGACTAACCATTAGGGCAATGATTGGGACTATTTATACCTCCTGTACTCGTACAGACCGTTCATGCGAGTACGAGGTCAGTTCATGCGAGTACGATGCTATCCAACATGATAAACTAGCGAGTAGGGCCGTACTCGCTAGTAGGTTCATGCGAGTAGGGGCTATCCAGCATGAATATTGATATGGTATAGGCTGTAAATGCCTAAAGCCAATCCCTACTCGCCTGATGTGTCCCAAACATCCCGAAACGCGTATAAACATCTCCAAACACCCCGAAACACGTCCAAACAACATATATACTAGCCTAGGGACATCATGCACTTACAGACTCCCCCTTGGACCAGGCTAGTATACGTACAAAGATTACATAAGACATCGTTTATAGCAACTACCAACAACTTTACAGACTCGAAATTGAAAACATACAACGCAAATATAACATAAGCAAAAACATGCAGCATCTTCAGTCTTCATCAAATCGACATTGTCCCGATCCTAGAAAGTCTTGACCAGTCGCATCCCGCATGAACTTTGTTGGCGTGACAGAAATGAATCACCCGTTGATACTTCAATGCTTGATCGGCTTCGGCCTTCAGATGTTGTATGGGATATAGGAACAATGTCTCCACGTCTTTCTCCGAGCAGTTAATCAGCCACATTGGATCCCATATCCTAATTTTCCTGCACGGTTTTGGTGAGTTGCTCAAGACTATCACGGCTTCTGTTGTCTCTGCGTCATAATGCTAGTAATAAAACTTAGAAGAGAAGTCTTGTTCAACCAGAACCAATGGAATCTTCGACGCGGTTTCGGGTGGCTTGATGATGTGCTTCCAAATAGGACTCTTTGTGATAGGATGAATCTTGTTCGTCACGATGGATCTAGGGTACTGTGGTTGGAACTGGTGCCATCCTTCAACACTTTCTCTTCTCATAATATTGTAGAAACCTTGAAGATCAAAGCGAGACTCATGATACAAGGGAGGCTGTAATCTAACCAGATCACGAATATGCCAGAAAGGCAGACTGAGGACGTTCGTGTACGGTTGAAAGTAAAGAAGACTATCCTGCCATTTTACTCCCAACATCCTAGCATGCTTTATGTAGGCCTAACTGATCACACTTCCTGACATCTTTACCAAACTGCTTCTTGAATATTGATGCTTGTACTGGATCTTTCTTCTTCTCAGACTCACCCCCAGATGGAAACCAATCAGGATACTTCTGTCTGATCTTGTCATGTCGTTCTTTTACTTTGTCTGGAACAGTCGTAGGATCAGACTTAAGCTTTTCTTCAGACTGATTAAGCATCTCCTCGGAGATCTTAGGTATCCCGGTGCTCGACTCACCAACCACATACTCGGGAGTAGTGACATTGGTTCCATCTTCCATTTCTACTTCATGGTTGTCTGGATGTAGTTCTGGAGCAGTGTGGCCTGCACTGGAAGATTCTCCTGGTTCCAAGCCAAAGATCTTTTCCAAGTCCTCAGGTGTAACCTCAGGAGGTATTTCACCTTCTTCCAAATCATAATCAGAGGACACAGGAGGCACGTACAAGTTACCATCATCATCATAGTCAAAATAGCTGTTCAGAGGCTCGACATTCTCTACAGGAACTATAGCTCGCTTCAGTGAGTCTCTGAGTTGCTGAATCTTGCTCTTCCTTGGATCATCTCCCCTGAGCAGAAGAACCTGCTGCGGGATCCTTGCCTTGTTTGTCGTGACTCTTCTTTGTTCACTGAGATCCAGATCTAGTTGATGATCCGCCACCACCTGTGGCTCCAGGATCACCACCACCACCCTTTCCAACATCATCATCACCATCTGACTCATCATCATCGTCGTCCTCATCATCATCTTCTTCATCATCATTATCTTCATCATCATCATCATCATCATCACCAGCACCAGCCTCTGCCTCTGAACTAGGACCACCGGTGAGTCTAGGTTGAGTTCCAGTCAACTCATTTATCCTAGCCCTCAGCTCGGTATTTTCTTTCTCAGTCTTCGTGATCCTTCGCTCATTGTTCACATTAATCAGGCGAAGCTCGCTATTTGAGGCCTCTACACCTGCAAGTCTCTCCAAAGTACTTTGGTTCGACTGCATCAGTTGCTGATGAGATTCCATCAGCAGCCTGTTCGATTCTATGACCTGCTGGTTAGATAATGTGAGCGCATCAACCGTCGTTCTTAGCTCTGTGTTAGACTGGATAGATTCTTCGATCAGTTCAAGCATTGCGTTCTCATTTTCTTCTATGCTTGCATTCTTCGTTCTTAACTCCGCTATATCACGTGAATGCGCAGCAACTATGGCAGTTAGCTCGCTGATCTTTCTTTGAAGTTGTTCATTTGTAGCAGAAGCCGACGAAGAGGTCTGATCAGTTGACCCGGAAGCTGTGGGTCGAACTTTCTGTCTAATACTCCGAATCCTGTCACTAATAGGATTAGAAACAATCTGTGAGCTCGTCGCTGCCTCGGTAATTGAGACTGGCTCAGTGAAGATTACCGAAGCAGGCATCGACATAGTGACGCTGGCAGGCATAGCTGCACTAACTGTAATAGGATCCGAAGATGTCGTTGCTGCTGCTGTTGTTGCTGTTGTTGTTGTAGCTGCTGCTGCCGCTTGAGAGGATTGAGTGACTGGATCCCAAAAGCTTCAGGAAGGGTGAATCGTCTATTTCTTGGAGCTTTCACTGCTTGAGGTTTAACAGACATGGTCTTCTTACCTCGAACACTGTCCTTCTTGGCAGTCGTCTTGTGTCTCTTTACAGGAGGAGAAGAGGCAAGCTCTGCATCTATGTCTGCTATTTGATCCGACTCCATAACATAGGTGGGATCTTTAGCAAGCTCTCTAATCGCAGCAGTCGTAGCTAAATCCTCCGCTGCCTTTCTCTTTGCTCTTAGCTTTTTTCCAGCATGAGTGTCGGGGGAATCACTTTCGGTATCAACAGAGTCATCATCTGCATCAGTTATGTCAACTGGTGCGTCTTCATCAATATGTGCTTTACCTCTGCCAAGCTGAGAGGCATCAGGTTCTTGTGCAGTACCAGAAGGTTCAGAGAAATCTAATACATTCAGATCAAACTCCTCTTCATCACCTTCAGCAGTATCAGAGGTCCTGCCTGGGGCGTTCTCACCCAATTCATCTGTTTCACGCCCTATATTATCCCTTCTTTGAATACTGTTGGGTCAAATTAGAGAATGATGTTATCAATTACAAGCAAGTTTTCCAAGTGCTCACACAGTGGGCTGAGCACTTAGTCAAGTACTCAGCCAAGTACTCACACTGAGTACTTAGGCAAGTACTCAGCCAAGTACTCACACTGAGCACTTAGTCAAGTACTCAGCCAAGTACTCACACGATTTTAGTGGTTTTCCAAGCAAGTGGCGGCTTGCTTGGAGGACAAGGCTCGGGATCTATAAATAGGACACTAGACACCATAGAAGGGTGTGCATTTGGAGCCATCACCCGGGGGAGCTCACCCGGGGTGGGTGATTATCTTGTTATTTGTTTATTACATTCAATGAAAGTTCGATCTCTTTGTTCAATCCAATATCTATCTATCTTTCTTATATTAGTTGTTTGTTCTTGGCTCAAATTCACCCGTCTCTATTTTTATATCAATTCAAGGCTTAAACAAGATCATTTGGGAATATCAATTGGTATCAGAGCCACGGTTGGCTCGTTTGAGGCTTGTTTTGATTGGATCTTCAATCGAAAACCCACCGGAGACGTAAAACAGTTGCTGAATATGGTGTTTAAATGAATTTTCAGTTCACGTGTGGATGAATTCTGCGCACTTATGCTTGAATGTTGAGTACTTGTTCGTGGATGAATTTTGAGCACTTATATGAAGAAATAAGATGGCGACTGATGAATTCTGCGCACTTATGCTTGAATGTTGAGTACTTGTTTCATATCTTGAGTACTTGTTTCATATCTTGAGTACTTGTTTCATATCTTGAATGTTGAGTACTTGTTCGTGGATGAATTTTGAGCACTTATATGAAGAAATAAGATGGCGGCTGAGGATTATTTGTGACTCATAGGGTTTACAATGATTGGATAATGATTATTCTTTTTGGGAGTTGTGCATGATTGTCTTATTCTAGCAGAGCTGTACGGATGCTGCATACTTGTGTGTGTCATCCCTGAGCACTTAGGCAAGTACTCAGCCAAGTGCTCACACAGTGGGCTGAGCACTTAGACTATGAAGCTGTTTACACTACTTCAATCATTCGGAGGTTTGAACCTTTATCTCATGCCAATTATAGTAGAGATGATCAATCGAGCGTAAACTTACACGGAGTAGAAGTTGCTGATTGAGTTTTAGTCTCGAATTAATTAGGAGGGTCTATATTTGCGGGAGAAAACAACAATGAAAGATTTTGGGTGTTTAGCCGATTTGTGAAGATTCGAAGACAGTGTCAGATATATCAATAAGGATCATATGAAGAATTGATAGCATCATTCTCGGGGGAATATTGTTGGGTCAAATTAGAGAATGATGTTATCAATTACAAGCAAGTTTTCCAAGTGCTCACACAGTGGGCTGAGCACTTAGTCAAGTATTCAGCCAAGTACTCACACTGAGTACTTAGGCAAGTACTCAGCCAAGTACTCACACTGAGCACTTAGTCAAGTACTCAGCCAAGTACTCACACGATTTTAGTGGTTTTCCAAGCAAGTGGCGGCTTGCTTGGAGGACAAGGCTCAGGATCTATAAATAGGACACTAGACACCATAGAAGGGTGTGCATTTGGAGCCACCACCCCGAGGGAGCTCACCCGGGGTGGGTGATTATCTTGTTATTTGTTTATTACATTCAATGAAAGTTCTCTTTGTTCAATCCAATATCTATCTATCTTTCTTATATTAGTTGTTTGTTCTTGGCTCAAATTCACCCGTCTCTATTTTTATATCAATTCAAGGCTTAAACAAGATCATTTGGGAATATCAAATACCAACCTGTGGATACGGAAGTCATCCTCTGAATCACTATCTTCGTGTCTCCACCTGTTGCCTGGTGGTGACACATAGTCTTCTCTCTTCAAATGCCCATATGCTCGTCTACTTGGAGGATATTCAGACTTCGGTCGGCCTTTGTAAGTCCTCATCCTGTTCATTTCAACATGAGTAATATCATCAGTCCCTATATACTCAGCAGGATGCTTCACCAAATCAGGTACTTGACTATCAATGATCAACTGTAGGAACCGGTGATAGACTATGAAGGACTTCTTTGTCGGCTTCATTAGTATGATCTCTTTCAAGTGGTGCAGAATCATCTTGGAGAAGTTGAATGGCTTGTTGAGTGTCAAAGCGACAATCGCAGAGGCCAATGTGTCTCTAATCGCATCAAAAGCACCTTTTCTCGGACCAAGGCACTTCACGACTACATGTGTAAGATATTTGATCTCAGGCGGAAGCAACCCCTTCATAAGCATCGTCTGTTTGTTGACTTTACCCAAATACTTCATCCTTAGAAAGCCGCCACGTATCAAAATGGCGTCAAACACTATAGGATCAGCATCAGAATCTCCAAACTGTAGTACTTCTCGAATAATCTGTTCTGTGATAATAACATCCTTTCCTTGAATCGAACTAGTAATCACGATCGGATCAGCCTTGGGATCAACCTTGGCATTACGGTAGAACTCTAGCAGGATATCCTTGTATGCAGCGTGCTGCTTGGATATCGCATAGTGTATTCTCGATCGCTTCAAGAAGTCTATAACGCCCTTAAAGATTTTGCCTTTATCCATAGTAATCGGTCCGAGAAAAGCACAACAGTTGTGCTTGGGCGATGTCTTCCAATTCTCCATCCTGAACACCAAAACACGTAATAAGTATCACACGTTGATCATATATACATAAAACGGACAAAACGGACAGAAATCGGACAAACTTTGACAAATTTGGTGAATCAACAGCTACTGGCGATTACACTCATGTAATCACCTATAATTTTGCACGAGTAGCCTGATTATACGCGATTGGACATCAATTTAGTACTATTCATGCGATTATACAGCACAAACAGCCTAATCGCCCATGCTTCATGCGATTAGGGTAACAAAACAGCCTAATCGCTTACTGTTCATGCGATTAGGGTATCAAGGAGTCCATTCGCATCACTATACACGCGATTAGACGAACATGATGTCCATTCGCTTAAGTGTTCATGCGATTAGACAGTCTAATCGCGTGAACAGTGTTAACGAGCCCAAATTTTGTCAAAACTTGAAACTTGTTGATTCGAGTCCAGATTTTTGTCACATTGAAGCCTATAACCCCTAACTAACATAACCCCTAACAATTATCTCACTAACAATACCAAATCAGGGGTCAATTGGAAAATTTAAAAATTAGGGTTTATATGGTTTGAAATTGTGGTTTTCTGATTTAGGATGATTTGAATCAAAAACTTTGTGTGATTAGATCCTAATAGAGCGAGAAACAAACCCTCATCATCGTTTGGTATTAAAAAGCATGTTATAAACACAAACTATTAAGAGTAAATGTATTAGGGTCTAAGAACATAAAAAGCAGATTTAAACCTTAAACATGAGTTGTTATGATCTTGAAATGTGTATAGATATTACCTTGATAGTGTAGAACAAGAATCAATGATCAAAAGAAAACGGGCAGGAGGTTTCAGTATCAGACGGGTAAGAGGGAACAATACAGCAGTGGATGTGTTTGAAAATAATGAAGGGAAAGTTCTAAGTCCCCTTTTTATACCTGCTCGTAATCGTGTAGACACATACACGATTGGAAGTGTAATCGTGTGATGATAAGCCTAATCGCCTGATAAGTCACGCGAGTATGGCTACTCGCTTATACATTCACACGAGTAGACTTCTAAATGCCTATAACAAGAATCCCTTATTCGCATGAGTTAACACACGAGTAGAGATGTACTCGTGTATACAATCACACATTTACAAGTGTACTCGCTAATGTTTACACGATTAGGATTCTAAATGTGTCCAACTTTCACCAGAATTACCAAAATGCCCCTGCAGCACCAATTCTCGCATTTTTGACCCGTTAAGGTTCAAAACATGCGTTTTTCACCCCGTTTTGACACACGACACTGATGACGACTCATGACTTTGAAAAACTTTCATTTTTGACCCCCGTACTTAAGAGAAAGTACGATTTTGACCCGGCAAAAACACAATTTTCAACTAGTTGATATTCGGCGTTTTATTTTTGAAGAAGTAAGATTACAATGGATTAGGATTCCATCATCGGCAATCAAGAATGATTAATTAAGCTAAACTAAGTATAAATAAAATAAAACGGGAGATCAACTAACTGTACACTATCATATTTTTGCGAGTTTCAACGGTTAGGGAATCATAGCAGTGTACGGACTTTACTAGAACCCTTATATTTTCAGTTTTTGCTTAAATTACCAATAAGCATCCTACAACAACTGCCGATATTGTTGTCCACCTAAACTCAAAATCAAGTTTTATCGCTAGGCAGTTTAGATACGTTAAGGTAATATTAAGACTGAGATACAAGGTGTTCCCCGCCACGCGACACATTCCCGTATCAAGTCATGCAAAAAGCTTCCTCGTAACCGGTGAGTAAGCTGTTGTCATCCGTATTTTACAAGGAGTGGACTCAGTGGTGATCAGGTCTGCAGAAACGCTGCAACAGAGAGACCAGTGAGATCCAAACCAGGGTTCAAGTCAAATACCGTATATTTGATTTTTCACGGTACGATGCTTTAGGTATATGATTTGATACCTTAGAGCGAATTCTCATTGAGAATAGGGTTTTGGCATATATGAATCTTTTTGCTCTTTTAGGATTCCCGGACGTCTCCTGATCAGAATTTATTCTATTTTTTTTGTTTTTTTTTCCAGGAAATGACATAGGGGTGTCTCAGTCGTAGGCTGTGACCCCAACGTACGACACGTGTGCCACTCCTATTTATTCTGAGAGACGTCCAGTTCACCCCGGATGTACCAACCTCTTAAAGACCATGAAACCTCGGATTTTGGCATGCTATCAAACGAGATTTCGGTACCAAGACCATATGCCAACGCACGTTGATCCACACAAGATTCAGTTGATTTAGGTTTATATCACCGTGCCGAACTTGGAAATGATTTTGAGCCTACCGACACATCATTGTAGAGGCTACCTATCAGTTCCAATATTTTTTTTAAGATGATAAGGGTCCAGACAGTCCGACTGATTGGTTAATATCATCTTCCCATTTTCATCAAAGAAACTCATTTTTGCATTTTTCAATTTTTTTTTGAATTTTTGCATTTTCTGATGTTTTTGTATTTTTCTGAAATTTTCTCCCCCTAAAAATCTAAAAATTTGCAAAAGACAATATTTTTGGATTTTTCTGATTTTTTTAAAGAAAAATATTTACAAAAACGATTACCGATGAGGATCTAATCCTGCTTAACTTTAATGCCGTTTAAGATTAACAAGTACTCAAAACGAGGACCGTCAAAAGCTTTGGTGAATAAATCGGCACGTTGGTAGTCTGTGTGGATTTTTACCATATCGATAAGTTTCTTTTCATAGCAATCGCGTATGAAATGATACTTAACCAAGATATGTTTCGCCTTGGAATGGTTAACTGAGTCTTTAGCAAGATCTATAGCGGACTCATTGTCACAGTGAATGGGAGTATTAAGAAATTTCAAACCGTAGTCTCTCATTTGTTGCTGTATCCAAAGAACCTGGGAGCAGCAGCTCGATGCTGCTACATATTTCGACTCGCAGGTGGATAAGGCGACTGAGGCTTGCTTCTTGCACTGCCACGAGACTAGTCTTGGTCCCAAAAACTGGCATCCAGCCGATGTGGATTTTAAGTCTGTCTTGCATCCACCATAGTCAGCATCACTAAATGCGATGAGGTCAAACTTATCGTCATTAGGGTACCATAGACCTTTGGTCGGACAACCCTTTAGATAACGTAAGATCCTCTTCACAGCAACCAGGTGGGACTGTTTCGGCCTTGACTGGTATCTTGATAGTAGGCATGTCGCGAACATTATATCAGGTCTTGATGCAGTGAGGTACATGAGTGAGCCTATCATAGCTCGATAGAGAAAAGGATCAACGGTTTGTCCTTTCTCGTCAGGCCCAATCCCGTGATTGGTCTGAATCGGTGTGCCTACTGGAGTAGAGTCTTCCATCTGGAACCGGCTCAAGATGTCAGCAACGTATTTTGTCTGGTGGATGGAGATCCCCGACTCTTGTTGTTCTACTTGTAGACCGAGGAAGAATTGCATCTCCCCCATCGAGCTCATCTCAAATTTATCCTGCATAAGTTTTTCGAATTCCCTGCACATGACATCATTAGTAGACCCAAAGATAATATCATCAACATAAACCTGTACCAGAAGACGATCACTATCCTTTTCCTTGGTGAATAAGGTGCAGTCCACGAGTCCACGTTTGAACCCGTTGGATATCAGATAGTTGCTAAGCATTTGGTACCATTCACGCGGTGCCTGATGGAGTCCGTACAACGCTTTGTTCAATTTGTAGACTTTTTCGCGATGAAGCGGATCCTGAAATCCTGGTGGCTGAGCAACATACACCTCTTCCTTCACGACACCATACAGAAAAACACTTTTCACGTCCATTTGATACACCTTAAACCGTTTGTACGAAGCGTTATCTAAGAACATCCGGAAAGCTTCAAGGCGCGCAACTGGAGCGTATACTTCGTTGTAATCTATTCCTTCGATTTGACGGAAGCCGAAGACAACTAATCGAGCCTTGTTTCTAATAATCACCCCGCGGTCATCCCGTTTACACTTGTAGACCCACTTTGTTCCAATTTTCTTCGAGCCTGGAGGTAAGTCAACTAAGTCCCACACTCCTAGCTTTTGGAACTGCTGAAGCTCGGCTTGCATTGCTTCAATCCATGGTTCTTCCCTCAGTGCCTCTTACACGGTTCTTGGTTCAGTTTGAGAAACATATAAGGCGAAGGACCAATCGTTCTGATGACCTGCTTTTCTGATTTCCGAATAAAGTGCCTAAGTACCTGTATTGTCACCTGGACTAGCATTTCTGAGCTGACTGCGCGTCATGACTCTACTAGCCGGATCACCAATCACATTTTGCATCGGATGAGTGTCGTGAATCCGAGATTCCGGATGTGCCGTCACTGGATCATCCGAATGCAGATTAAGGTTCTCCAAACCTTGAGATAGATTTGTCTCTGCGGCGCTTGAACTAGAGGGAGCAGCGGGTTGCATATTAAAACCGGAGAGATCGATCCGAAGACCTATCCCTGGAGCTGCTGAAGAAGAAGGACCAGCTTGATTGTTTCCTGTCGGATTAACTGGAGCTGTAGTGGTAGATTCACCATTTCCAGCTTGTTCCTCAGTGAGAGTTTCATGAGACTCTGCAAAATCGTCGTCTGAAGATGAAGATTCGAGAACCTCTGCTGACGCTTCCTGAAAGACTTCCTCAACTTCTGCTGCCGCGGTTCTACCAGGGGGACCCGTGGATGCAGAGGCATCAGGTGAAGCAGGCGCAGGTGCATTCACCACGATTGGACGCAATAGCGGAGAGCTAGCTGCGTTTTCACATTCGTAATACATTTGCGCTACAGCATCATCCACCAAATTCTCCACGTTGAAGGAATCAAATAGACTCTTATAGTCGAACAACCAATCAGGTCCAACACCAGGTGCATTGGCAGTATAACGCTGAACATCGACATTAAGCCAATCTTCAACGTTGTTGGTTCTTTTGTTGTACACTCTTTTGTTGGGAGTGCTGTAACCAACAAAGAAACCTTCTTCTGCCTTTGCACCAAACTTCCCATCGGGATGTATCATGGTGCATGGAGCTCCGAAAGGTTCCAGAAACTCTAAGTTCGGTTTCCTTCGGTTCAGAAGCTCGTAAGAAGTTTTACCAAGCTTCTTTACCGTTAGAACCCTATTCAGAGTATAACACGCGCAGTGAACTGCCTCGTTCCAGAAGATCACAGGCAAGTTCGAGTCTGCGAGCATAGTTCTGGCTGCCTCAATAAGAGTCCGATTCTTTCTTTCTGCAACCCCGTTTTGCTGAGGAGTGTATGGCGCTGTGAATTCATGATGAATACCTTTTTCTGCACAAAACGCCTCCATAGCGTGATTCTTGAACTCTGTTCCGTTATCGCTTCTGATCCTACGGATCTTTAGCTGATATAGATTTTTCAGTTTAGTAAACAGATTCTTCAAGTAATCAAAAGTTTCACTCTTGTGCTTCATGCACACAACCCAAGAAAACCTAGAATAATCATCCGTAACCACTAAGAAGTATAAGTCACCGTTCTTGCTCTTCCGATTGACCGGGCCAAACAGGTCCATGTGCAGTCGTTCGGGAGGTAGACTAACTGAGTTTGTCTTCTTAGGCTTGTGAGACTTCCTTTTCTGCTTCCCTTTCTTGCATGAGACACAGACGTCGTTTAAATGAAAATTCTTAACAGAAACACCTTCCACCAGTTGGTTCTGAACCAGATGGTTCATTTTCCTCAAGTGGATGTGCCCCATTCGTCTGTGCCACATTATCGATTCCTTTTCTGTCGCCTTAGACAGAAAACAAGTGACTTGACCTTTCGCTGTCATCGCTCGGCTCATATCCAGGACGTATAAGTTGTTGACCCTGGGAGCTGAGATCATGACCCACTCTTTCGGTATTTTGAATCCAGGCTTCAGAATGAAGCATGCATTGTCATCAAAGAACACAGTGAACTTCTTGTCACATATCTGCGAAACGCTCAGCAAGTTGTGGTCTATCTGTTTGACAAAGCTTATCTTTTCAAAGCTTACAATACCGTTGCTCATACTTCCTTCTTTTGTAATATAACCCCCTTTATTACCAGCAAAGGCAACATACCCCCTGTTGATATTCTTTATGTCAAAAAGCAGGGATAAGTCGCCCGTCATGTGCCCTGAAGCTCCACTATCAACAATCCATAGGCTGCTGATAAGGCCCTGTGGAACTGCCTACACAAACATTCAAAGTTCAGTGGTTAAGGGGGACCCAAGCCTTCACGGTCTTGGGTCTACCATCTTCATCTAATGTCGGAAAGTGAACCCATCTTCCATTTGGAGTTGGTGTTGTTTCCGATGGTACGGCAGTGCTCTCTCCTGCAGATGATTCTCCACCTTTGGTTGGTGACTTGGGTCTCCAAACCTGTTCAGGTTTCTTTGGCTTGGGCTTTTTCTTCGCCTGTGGGCTAGAAGGTCCAGCCTTGGATTCCTTTGGGGAAACAGATTTTAGATCCACTTCAGACTTAACTGTACGTGGAGCAGCTTTGGGGTTGCCCTGCGGTTTAGCTGCAGCCTTTGCTGGTGGCTTAGGCGCTGCTTCAACCTTTGTGGGAACAGTGCTCCCCCTTAGCTGTGGACCCCTGCCATCAACTGGCTTTTGGTTCATAGCAATCTTGTTGCGGTTATCATAAACGACCTGCTTTCCCTTTTGTTTCTCAGAGAGTTTAGGGGAAACAGGTTGCTTGGGTTTGCTAGAACTGGGAGGATCATCCACCTTGATCCTTTCTCGTCTCAATTCAGGGCACGCAGCAACTAAATGCCCACGTTCCCCGCACTTGTGACAGGATCTATATTCCTCAAATCTAGGAGATTCAGATTTGGTCTCCCTTTTGTTCTTTTTGCTAGATGGGTCGGCAAATGAGTTTTTGTGTTTTAGATCCTCAAGACATCTTCTTTGCTGATCGACTTGAGGATAGTCGTTTCTTTCATTGCCGCTCGATCTAACGAACTCAGTAACATGCTTCTTCGGACTTTTTCTTTGAGCATGATTTTGAGGATTAACGGTGTTTGTCTTTTGATTTTTCTTGTGATTCTCATTTGGCTGATTACCCTGGTCCTTTCTACCCTTACCCTTACCCTTCTTTTTATTCCAGGTTTCCTTTTCTACGGTAATGATAGATTCTTGCCAAATTTTGGCAATTAGACCAGGGGCGATACATTTGAGAGGGACTTCCTCATCAGCATATACCTTTTCAGACCCTTTTAGTTTATAGAACACCTTAATCCTTCTGTTGTTCTCGATTTGCACTTTCGGTACCAGTTCACTCAAGGTTTCAGTGGTAATGATATGATTTTCAAGAGGAACATCTTTGGTTTTGACCGGTGCATATCTAGGAGGCTCATCGAGCTCATCATCCGAACATTCAGTGTCATATACACTGATATCATCAGCTTTCTCACACAGATTGACAGCTTTAGCAGTAGTAGCAGCCTTAGTAACCTCAGCAGGTTTAGCTGCTTCAGTAACTTTGGCCGCCTCTGCAGCTTTTGCTGCCTCAGCTGCCACGTCCACTAGTTCCTCCTTCGGCAAGACATCAAAATTATGATTTTCGAATCTCATCGGAGGTGGACATTGAGAATATTTGGGACTGGTGGAGAAGCCTTCTTTTTCAGAGTGTTCTACTATGTGATCAAGGACATACTTGCAGTTTAAGTAACTCTCAAGCTTCTTCCTGATCTTTTCATAGTCACAGTTAACAATGGCCAATTGTTTCTTAGTGTCTTCGACCTCATTGATGTAATTATTTATAGCAATTTGCTTGTTAGCTAAGGTTTTTGACAGTTCAGAAACATCCTTCTTATAATTTTCAATTGTACTAAGAAAATTTTTCTCCTTTTGTCTTAAGGAATCAATTGACCTTTGCAACGGACCAACATCAGCTTTTAAATTCAGATTTTCTTCAGTTAATTCTTTAATTCTGAATTTTAGCTGATTACACTCTACACAATCTAATTTAGAATCAGAAGAAGAACTTACCTTGTTCGAAGATTCAGTAATGGCCATCAATGCATAATGAGCTGCTGTCTTCTGAGCTCCAAAGAATTCGCCAAAGTTCTTCTCTGTGCAGTCAGCATCCACAAGAAATGATCTTTTACTGATCAGCGCACCTGCTTCAGCTAACAGATCCTCCAAATCTTCTCCCATATCAGAATCGCACTCCGAGTCACAGTCAGACGCTTCGGTTTCAGAAGTAATGATGTCAGACTGACTCGAAGTTTTTTCAACTTCGGCTGGTGCTTCAGACGCTTGTTGAGCAAAACAGGCTGCACCACCTTGAGGAGCTTCTTCTCCAATGATCAGATGGTTCCAGTTAAAACCTTCATCAGCTTGAATAACCAGGGCTTGACCTTGATTGTTGTTTGCAGGAGGCCTCTGGTTCTGGTTCTGGTTATTGACTGGGACAATGCACGCTCAGTATTTGGTTGTGCCTGAGCTTGCTGCCTCTGATTCTGATTCGCTCTGTTGTTGTTGAAGGGATTCTGATGTCCTTGCTGCTTAGGTCGGTCACATTCCCTTGCAAAATGCCCTTTTGTGCCACAGTTGTAGCATGTGACCTTTGTAATGTCGAACCCAAACTTGGTGTTGTTATTGATCAGAACATCTCTCCTTCCCGTCCTGTCCATATACTCCTTTGCCCTTCTCACCACACTTGCGAAGTGCCATTGTATGTCTATCAGATCCATGTCATCTTTATCGATCTGCGAGTAATCCTCCTGTGTAAGATGAGGATTTCCGATTTGCCCAGCAACCAGTCCACTATAGGAATTTACCAAGGTCGACAGTAGAGCCATGTGTTCCTGAGCTAGCTCTACAGTCACCTTTTCTAAACCCGCGGTGTTCAGCTGCTCTGGAACTGGGTTGGTCCGATAGCCACCTTGATTAGAAGTCGAAGCACCTCCATAACCACCATAACTTGTAGTCGGAGCCCCGCCAAAACCTGAAGGAGAAGGTCCACTAAAGTTTGCAGTTGCCTGCGCTGGTGCTGCAAGATGAGAAAATGGGTTAACACCAAATTGGTTAGTATTAAAATTCAAAGGATACTGGTTTGGTCCAAAAGGATATGTAGGAGGGGGAACATCAGCTGGGGGACCATAATTGTCAAAAGCATAAACCGGGTCCGGGTTAACCACAAAAGCAGTCTGTGGTTTGGTACCACCCACACTGGTGTCCTGAAGAGGATTCCCATAATAGATGCTGGGATTCTGTGGAATGAGCGCCTTGTTTGCTCTCCTGATCTCCTCTATCTCCTTGTTCTCCAGCTCGGTAATGAACTCGTTGATGGAGAGAGTCTGATATGCATTGCTTGACTTTAGAATATCCAACCATTGATGCCAATGAGGAGGTAGCGCCTCAGCAAATCTTTCTACAAGGTCCGCAGATGAATATAAGACCCCGTAATGATACATTTCAGACATCAGATGGTAGTATCTAGCAGTCAAGTCCCTCAGTGATTCGTTCCCGATAGCATTGAAGTTCTCGAACTCCTTCTTGAGTTGATCCATTTTAACCTTCCGCGTCTTCAGATTTCCTTCATTTCGCTCAGCAAGTGCTAGCCAAGGCATATGTGATGTAGTACACTGAGCAAATTGATGAAGTATATCCTTGGGAAGAGCTTGCTTCAATGCTGCCATCGCCTTCTTTTCATAATTATACTTCTTCCTCTGATCTTCATTCATGTCTTCAATTGAGATCGGAGTAGTGGAATTCTCAACCATAGGCCTACTATACCCGGTCTCTATCGCTGACCACACGAGACCATCAATACCCTCAACATACGTATGAAATCTGCCTTTCCAACCATGGTAGTCGGACATGTATTGCAATTTCGGCGCCCTATTCGAACTACCCGTCTCTAAGTCACTCATGAGAACGGAAGACAGATGATTCATCTGTGAGTTTGCAGCAGCCGCGAGTGCCCAAGGATTTGCATTCATTGCCTGTTGTTGAGCCGCTAGCGCCCACGGATTGATTCCGGCAACATTCGCTTGCATCTGCGCTTGTTGCATCCGTTGCGCGCTTCGCTCGGCTGAGTATTGCCAAGGGTTTGTGGGTATGTTCGTTTGATTGTTCATTTGTTGGTTATTAGGTTGCCTAGGTTGGTTCAGATGACCCCACGGGTTTGCCATATGTCTATGTTCGTTAAAAGTCCGATACTTAGTCAATTTTTCAGTTTCAGGTCCTTTCAGGCGAGTAGGAACTCTATTCTTGTGTTTATAGGCGATTAGGGTTTTGTTGGGGCGAGTACGGTTGTAATCACTAGTATTACACGCGATTAGAGTGTAAATGCTAGTGAATGGGGACCTTTCACGCGATTAGGGGCTATACCACACGAGTAGGTGGCGAGTAGGCCTCTAATCGCTAGTATTAGAGGCGATTACAGTGTAAATGTGTGAAATCTTCTTGTAATCGCCTAAGGTATAGGCGAATAGGAGCTGATCGTGTGATTCTTCTTGTACTCGCCTAAGATATAGGCGAATAGGAGCAAATCGTGTGATTCTTCTTGTAATTGCCTATAGATAGGCGTTTAGGGTTTTGTACTCGCTAGAATGTCTGCGTAATCGCTAGATCTGATCTGTAACCTCACTTTTGCTCAAAAACTGCCGTTTTTGCCTCAAAATCTTATCCAAAACAATGTGTTTAAACCCCAAATGATTGGAAAAGTTTCCAAAACACTTTTAGAACAAAACCTAATAAAAAACACACGTTTTTATCCATAAACACACACCAAGAATTTGAAAATAAGGGTTTTTTTTATCAAAAACTCAAAGTTTCAAACTTCAAAACAGGTTTTTGCTCAAAAATCACAACTTTCCCATAAAAACCTACCTGTTTTTGCTCGTTTTTGCTATCAAAACACTCGTGATAAGAGCCTCTGCTCTGATACACTTGTAGGATCGACTAACGGGTCACCCGACAATCACGAGCTTGATATTCAGAGTGCGAAATCCTCTAAATATGTTCTAATAACAGAAACGAATATGAAACAATGATATATGAGTAATTAACACACACAAATGGGTCAAAAGATTAAAGATTTATCACTAAAACAGAGCTCGAGTGTTTACAATGATCAAATCAGACCTTACAGACCAGGGGAGGGTGTTTGGAGAGTGTGTGTGGCAAGAACTAACCATTAGGGCAATGATTGGGACTATTTATACCTCCCGTACTCGTACAGACCCGTTCATGCGAGTACGAGGTCAGTTCATGCGAGTACGATGCTATCCAACATGATAAACTAGCAAGTAGGGCCGTACTCGCTAGTAGGTTCATGCGAGTAGGGGCTATCCAGCATGAATACTGATATGGTATAGGCTGTAAATGCCTAAAGCCAATCCCTACTCGCCTGATGTGTCCCAAACATCCCGAAACGCGTATAAACATCTCCAAACACCCCGAAACACGTCCAAACAACATATATACTAGCCTAGGGACATCATGCACTTACATCTCTCTTTACGTTTCTTCGCGTATTTTAAAAAGTCTTTTAAGTAATTTTAGGAAGCCGAGTAGTAAAAATCGTGTCCACGGATTCGATATTCGGTACTTGCACATTTCTATACTATACACGAAAGGTGCGCTTGCCTGTTGTGCTGGGTTTAGAACGTTGAGCAACTATCGTTTTAAATTATAAATTTAAAACTTGTAAGTGTTTTTTCTGTTTTCTAACTTGCTCATCTTTTCATCAAAGCTTTTGGCATCTTCCCCGCGACTTTACGATTTTTTAAAAAAAGTTAAGTTTTCTTAAAACACCCACACGACATCAATCCACAAAGTTCATTTGCCTCCAAAACCAAGAAGAGACATGATAGAAAACAAATACTCCCAATTCAAGGAATCATTTACCTTCATGAAACAATTTTGAGCATTAGCATTTTGTTTTTTAGAATTACCATGACCAATTTAAAATCTCATTTAGCATAAGAGGCCTATCTAGGATTTTGTGTTACGTGATTAAAAATATCATACACAAAATAATGTCGCATATAAGTCATTATCGACTAAAAAAACACGTGAATACAGGTGAATATATAGATAATTAGATACACTAATGTATCATATACGTACCTATTTCAATCAATATATGTGAAAGATTGACGCATCTTAGGGTTATATGAATATGTGTGAAAGAATCATGATCTCTTTGCAAAAACATATTATCATACTCATGTTAGTTTTTATTTTTTTTTTTTTGAACGACACACAAGAGAGTCCTTGAACATCTTCTAAACCACGACATATTACACTACTAATCTCAAAATAAAAGCGACCATAATTCTTAACAGCGACATATTACAAGCATGTTGAACTTTTTTTGGTTGTCAATTAAACGTGCACAAGTCGATCACTGTAAGCTGTACTACGAAACCTTTTGATAGTACATAGATTTAAGATCTTTAATAGAACCTTATTTGTGGTGCACCTGGGAGTCTTGAACTGGCTCATTGTTGCCCCATTGCCAATAAAGTGTTCCATGATCTTCCTAAAAGTACCTGGTTCAACGATACAAAGCTCTAAAGGCCCAATTGAGTTGGTCTTCCTTGATACAACATATCCATGATCCACAAATGCTGCATCCATTTCCTTACAACATCGAGCTAAAACGTGGTCAGTGACTTCACCCTTTATCTCCCAATAAACTACGTAGTGGCCGGGCTGGTTTGTGATGTTCGCGTTGCTTGTGAAATCAACTAGCTCAGCTTGAGACTTGATGAGTGGTTGAGAACCCTTCTGGACTGCCAGTTGAAGATCATTTTCCGTGTTTTTGTCAATGTTTACTGTTAATACTAGCTTTCTCCTGCATAGAAAGTTGAGTTTTGGGGTTCCTTCGTAAAATCCAGTCACTTCCACCACGTCTCCTAATCTATATCTGTAAAGACCTAGAATTAGAAGATTTCATATTAGTTATCATCCACGAATGCACAGACTTTAATATACACAACCACCATAGCAACATTATCAGTAGACTCTAAGAGGGTAGGATGTAAACAAATCATACTTACACTATACACTACAGAGAATAATTAAAGAAACTTATTTTAATAAGACGCTTCAGCTAAACAACACTTTTTTTATTTATAGACTTCAATATAAAGTTAATATGAAAATAGAGACTTTAGAGATAAAATATCCTTTTCAATATAATCCACCCACAATAAAATAAAATAAAATTCTGCCTAAAGTACGTAGAAAGGGATGATATATGATTAACAAAAACTAAAAACCAAGGTAGATCAGTACTAAGGGGTGTTTGATTATTCAAAATAGATTATGCGTTTTGAAAAAGTAGGGTTGGAGCTGCTTATATATTATTGCATTTTGGTAGCTTAAAAAATTGATTATCTGTGTTTTCAAAACGTAATCTCCAACACTAAAAACTGATTATCTGCGTTTTCTCAAAACACAATAATCTAAAAATCAGATTCAAAACGCAATCCCAAACACCCTCTAAGTTAATATGTAACATGTGTTGGAAGTTCATAGGAAATAACTCAAATAGCGGACCGTCTACTTGTTTATTATAGGGTGATATTATTTAGACATCCCCATGTAAAACCCTAAACATCCCCTTTACGGGCCGTGGGGGCCACAATGGGCCGTGGAAAGCAAAAACCAAAAATAAGACGGGCCTTGAGGCCAGAACGGGACGTTGACTAAATATTTCCACAGGCTGTGGAGGCCCCCATGGGACGTGGTTATACGAGGTACGAGGTCACTCTGAACTCCCTGCAAAAACATTTTTAATTATGTAAATGCTTGAATGTTATGGTGTATTTTGTTTTATTGTTCATATCTTGTGTTTTGTTTAGTTCGGCAAAATAAATGTTAATGTTTACGTAACGATTATTATATCAATTTATAAGGATAATTTTTGTCAGGGGCGATGCTTAGTTGGGGCGATAGGGGCGGCCGCCCCCCCCCCCCCCCCAATTTTCGCGCAAGAGTTCCGACTATATAGTATTTGTATAGAAAATTTTTGAAATATAGGGTTTCGACCCCCTGAAACTAGTGACTTCTGACCCCCCGGTGACTTCCGATCCCCGAACCTTCGGGTCAAGCTTCGCCACTGATTCTAGTTATTTTTTAAAATAACATCCATATAAAAATCATTTTATATAAATAACAAAAAAAAAAAAAAACAATTATAAAAAACCAAACATTTTGTTTAAAAGTATATTCTCCAATCCATCCCAAACACCCATATACATTCATTTTCATATCTCTAACCCATTTTAAACACCCACACTTCTTTTACACAACTTTCACTCACTACCAATCATTGCCCAATCATTACCAATGATTGTTAAGGAATGGGAAGCATTTTTACGGCCCGTGGAAACCCCCACGATCTGTGATTTTCTGCTTTTGCCTTTCCACGTCCTGTGAAGGCCTCCACAGGACGTGGAGGGGGATGTCCAAATTAAAACCCTCCATGTCTGATTGTCTGAATATCCGGAGCCTTCTATAAGGGTTTTGCAAGGACAGTGAATGAAGGACATTGTGGGCCGTGAGGCATGGATAATGTGGCACGTCTGGTGATCATAAGTTTTATGTTTCACCTAATACAATTTAGTACGTACTTCGATTTGTGACCATCGAAATTAATAATGAAACAAATGATTGTTTGTTTGGGCTTCCAAAATATCTCTGTTTACCTAATTAATGATAAAAATCCACCATAGTTTATGTCTTATATTATTGATCTTCGCTAAAAATTAAAACATTTTTTTTTCTTGGGTTAATTTGTCTGTGTATGAAAAATAATGAACACCTCAAAAGGTATAATTATAATCATAAAAGAAACCTAATAAAATAATCTCTTAATTATGGAAATAATTAAATAAAGCCTTAGAGCATTCACAACCCATCCCCTATTCCCTCTCCCATTCTTAAAATTTAAAAAAATCCTACAAAAACTCACTCCATCCCAACCCCTATCCCCATACCCCATTTCTAAAATTTGCAAAAATCCTATGTTGAGCCCCCATATATAGGGCCTTCCATACTTCCCCTATCTCCTTTAATAATAATAAAATATTAAAAATTGAAGGTGTGGTAGTTTGATGTTGGTCGTAAAAAAAAAAGAAAATAATAATAAAAAAGCTTGTAGGGGATATAAATAGGGAATGAGATGTGAAAGATTTTAAAAAAGTGAGGTAAATTTAGAAAACTATGATTTTTTTTTCTTAAATTATATGGTTGGGGACGGGTTGTGAATGCTATTACTAATATAATATATTATTCTAAGATATATATCAATAATAAATTGCCACCACAAGCTAGATATTTCGCTTTTTGATGTCATGTCTAGCTTGAAACAAATAACACAAGTAAAAAATCAAAGTTATATTTAAACGTACGTGTTGTCATTGATTTTTGTTGTCATGTGTAAGATCTTGAATCTCTACTAAGATCTATTTTTGACTCTTCATTTTTCATCTTAAATTTAGGGTTTGTGACTGATTTATAAATGAAAAATAAATAAAAACCTAATCACTATATTTGTAAAATGCGCCCCTAGCTTGTGTAGAACGAGAGGAAGAAGAATATAAAAACCCTTAAGGATCTGAATTATCAATCAACTATGATGTCTTTTTAAGGATGATAAAGATAATATAACAACCCTAACTAATATATTATATTTAATTAAAACATATTTTTTTTGATCGGCGAACAACTGTGTGGCAACCACCCTTGCGGGGCGCAAGGTCCAAGAATCGACTACTCGACCTCCAGCAGCCCCCGCCTTCTCCCGATGCGCGGAAACCCGAGCCCCACCCGCCCGAAGGCACGGCAGTGTTATAGAACTCGGTAAAACCTCGCCGCCCGTCAGATTCGAACCGGCGCCACCCGTATTCGATCTTCACCCGGATACCAAGCTATAAATGATAGAAGTGGGGATCGAACCTTTGATCACATAGGTGAAACAAAAGCCACTCCACCACTGTTTAATTAAAACATATGAACATAATTGCTATAAATCCTAACTAATAAATAATAATATATGGTATCTTATATACGCTAATTAACTACTGGTGGTGCTGGTTAAAGTCTTATCTAATGTTCTTGACAACCAGAAACATACATGATAATTATAAGGCCATTCACAATAAGGGTTTTTAGAATAGGTTTTTGATATGGTTTCTATTGTGTGAATATATGGTTTTTGGTGGAGGTTTTTCACAAGAAACCTTTAAAAACCTTAGAGGTGGGTCCGGGTGGGGTTGGGATATTATTATAAAAAAAAAACATCTTTTTTGAATGTAAAAGGTGATAATAATATTTTTAGGGTTTTTAAATTTCATTATTGGGTGAGTTTTTTTATGTTTTTGGCAGCTAACTGAACAGGTTTTTTAAGGTTTTTAGTCTAATAACTTTAATTGAAGAATTTACCTGTGAAAGTCGTAAGCACAATCTCATATTGTTGACCAATCTTCACCTCAGATAACGGCACTGGATCATCTTCTAGGTAGTCATCACAAGCAGCTACAGCTTCAAGGTCAACATCCATATCACGATGCTGCCGATGCAACGGTATGAACTCAAAGTAAGAAAACGTCGGAACCACCGTGAACCTCACATTCTCCGGTGCCGAAGACGGGTCCATGTTCACTCCGATCCAACTCTCCGTGGCCCCGTATTCCGCACTCACTAACGGTAAATGGTCCCCAGCGTAATGCTTTAATTTCTCCAAGTAGGGTTGCATTGACCCGGTCATTATTGAGTACACGTATTTCGCATTTGGCCACAACTTTGGGATCAAACCATACCAATTAGACTCCTCCATCTCCTCACATTGCGAACTGACCCATGTCGCTAATCGCGGGTTTGGTTTGATCAAATCCAGAACCGATTGTCGGACACCAGGAAGGGTTATTCTAGGACTCAAAGTCCCGTGAAAAAGATCATTGCAAAGCTCTCTCCAGTAGTCTTGGAACAAGCCGAGTGCTTGGACGATGCCATAGGCGAATGTGGAAGTGATGAATTCGACTTGCGGAGAGTGAAAGAGGCCGAGAAGGAAGTGACAGTAGGTTGATTGTTTGTAGTCACCACTGAAGATGACTTCAAGTGGGCTGCAAGTGAATGACTTGGTTTGTTGCTGCTTTAGTTTGAACTCTGGGCTTGAAAAGTAATGGGTTGTGGCTGTTCCTGCTGACAGCCCACCCTTTGTTTTGAATTGTTTGCTGCCATAGATGAACTCAAGAGTCTTGCCTCCTTCTTTGGTAGGATAAACCCTTCATGAAATCATGTAAATATATCAGAAAGAGAAAAATATATAAACCCTAGACATTAAATTGTTAAAGGAATTTTGAGAAAAGATATTAGACCTTGATCTGTAAGCTGCAGCCAGCTTGAAGGTTTGTAAAGTAGTCTTCGAGCTATGGGATGTGTAAGGAACATATTTTTGTCTTCCTTCTGTTGTTCCAGAGCTAAACATTAATCCAAATTCTATGTTAGCATTAATTAATTTACAAATAAATTAGCAAGCACATACTGTAACACATTTGACCACTCGTATCACCAATGAAGTCCGCTTTGCCCACAATGAGCTCAAGGATTCGTTTTTGGTTACTTTGTTTTTAGTTACCTGAGTGTAGACGTCCCAGGAGGTCTACTCTAAGTAGAGCAAACAACCATTGCGTTTAAAATGTATTGGTGATATATGAGGTCTGGTCTGTGATATTATATAAAAATCTAACATCTCGAGCTCAAGGATTCGTTTTTGGTTATTTTGTTTTTAGTTACCAGAGTGTAGACGTCCCAGGAGGTCTACTCTAAGTAGAGTAAACACCAATTGCATTTAAAATGTATTGGTGATATCGAGGTCTGTGATATTATATAAAAACCTAACATCTAGAGCTCAAAGATTCGTTTTTGGTTATTTTGTTTTTAGTTACCAGAGTGTAGACGTCCCAGGAGGTCTACTCTAAGTAGAGCAAACACCAATTGCATTTAAAATGTATTGGTGATATTATATAAAAACCTAACATCTCTCATGTCCATGACGGTGTGAGATCTGCCTAGGGTTACATATATATCAAGTCATTAAAAAGTTTTGAACTAATTAAAAGATCCACGGTACGGTGTGAGTTTGTGGTTAAAATTAAGAAACGGATTAGTTTAGTTAGTACATGAGTAATAATAATATTAACACCTAGTTAGTTAATTAGATGTTGTATCTGAAATGAATGGTACCTTAAGGAGAGAGTAGTGATGGGTTGTTTGGTGAGTAAAGGGGAAGCATCCCCATCAGCAATCCTCTGAATAAAAGGGTCTAAATCTGCATGGGAAGCCAGTGGCACCATGGATCTGTAAACAGACTGCAATGTTTCTTCATCCATGTTATGAACATCAACATCCTTTAACCATTTCTCTAGATACTCAACCTTATGATTCATTTCAAGAATCGTCTTCAATGTCTCCATCTGAACTTTCCCAGCATTTCTTGCCACTTCTTGGAACCAACCAATCATATCATTACTTGAAGTTGTAGCCATGATTGGATCTAAACCTCACACTACTCTTTAAGAATCTCCGGGTACAATGAGGGAGACTAGCTAAGCACATGAATTGTTATAGAGAGGTACCATTTAAAGAAAAATATCTATAGGTGGGGACTAGGGTTCAGAAGACGAGAACAAGTGTATACCATACAAGTCGCTTTCGTCTCCACTCTATGTATCAAGTTGCTAGCCTGCACAGTATCAATGCGAGCTAGTGCTGCTAAATGTTTCCCTTTCATCCCACTAACAGCAACGAATAGCGACGAGAACTATGCATAATATTTATTTAACTAGCTTATACCCCGGGAGCGTCCCGGGTTGAGAAATGTAAGTAAAGTGAATAAAATTAGAATTATCTAAACTATAAAAATGACATCTATGTATCAACTTACATTAGATACTTTAAAAAAAAATACCAAAAGATCTATTTCACCTTACAACATCAACACCTAAAACAGAATATTAAGATCTCAAGCACTTCAATGGGACATAGATTGTTTAGCACCAATACATTCAGTCAAAGATCTTTAACTACATACAATAAGATTTGAGCTATTTCAAAATATGATAGAAAAAGAAAACATAGCAATTACCTGTTGGAGAGCGTCCCGGGTTGAAATATCTAATATGACATAATAAAATATTTAATATGACAACATAATTAATGAGTTGCCAATATATGATTAATGATTATTATTATTATTATTATTATTATTTTAAACAAATCTCTGCCATAAGTTATCATATTCTAATATAAAAAAAGGTAATTGGGTTGGGTATCACCTAATCCCAAGCCCAACCCAAACCCACAATTTTTTTAAACTAATTCTAAACCTGACACAATACCTGTCGGGTTACAAAAAATAGTCGTTTTATTTCTCCGTTTTTTATATAGCACTATGGTACTCGTTGGAAAGATAATAAAACGCTCGTTAATTTGGTGTAATTTTTTTCTTTAAAAAATCTCGTGTATAAAAGATATTAACGTTTAAAAGTTATGGGAGGAAACATTAGAGATAAAAATCTAATTTTGTTTTTAAATTTTAAATTATTATTTTTTTAAAATAAAGACCTTGCCACATGGGATGACACATGGCACACTCAATAAAAAGAATACTCTCTTTGATTGCCATGTCATTAAAATGGCTTTGGTTTATTATATGTATAGATTTGTCTAGTGTGATTGTATAAAATGTTACCTACCTTCCACTTGGGCGACTCGATCACACATTTGTTGTTGTTGTTATTATTATTATTATTATTATTATTATTATTATTATTATTATTATTATTATTATTATTATTATTATTATTATTATTATTATTATTATTATTATTATTATTAGTTAAGACTCAACGAGGGGTTTACACTTGTGAGAGAAAACGCCGTCCTCTATAAATTTTCAACGGGTGAGAAGAAAACGACTCATTTTTTTTTGGAAGGTGATTTTTTATGTTGTGGCAGAGTTTATCACAACCCCCCAGAAGGGGATCCCCTAGCCACTCTATAATAATGGTCAGACTATGTTGTCTTAATCGGATCCACGCTGACTTGAACAATCACTTTCAAAGGTTATATAATACTTATGGACTTCACCAAATTCCACTAGATTCATTCCTGTATAATTGTTAATAAATTTATGTTATCGGTACCTAGCTAAATATTGATTTTGTTTCCATTATGTTAGCCGTGATACGGCTTTTTTGAACAATCACTTTCAAAGGTTATATAATACTTATGGACTTCACCAAATACCACTAAATTCATTCCTGTATAATTGTTAATAAATTTATGTTATCGGTACCTAGCTAAATATTGATTTTGTTTCCATTATGGCCCCTGAGGCAATACGGTTTTTGAAACGAGTGCAGAAGGTGGTCCACTGTGACTCGCGGAGCCCTAAGAACCAAGGGTTTGTGTTTAGCAGGATAGGCTTTGCGATTCAAAAGGGGATAGCGGCGCAGTTTGTTGCTCGCTTACCCACCATCTAAAATGTAACTTGTTTTGTCTTGATTATAATAAATACACAGTAGTTCGCAGTAAAAAAAAATATTATTTTTTTTATATTAAGATTATAAGCATACAATTTGTCTATATTTAATGTCACGTATACAATGTTGGACTATTCTTGGCAATTGTCAATTTGTCATGACATAATGGTTAGTGTTAATTACTGAGTTGTATTTTAGGTTAAGAGAATGAATCTTTATTTGTTTATGCGTGATAACGTGGGTAGTTTAAGGTTAAAAAGCTGATTATAACACACAAATTTGCTTGAAAGGTTAAAAGCATAAATTAGGATCGAAAGATGACATCTGTCATCAGTAAAAGGAACATATCAGTGACATGTCTTGTCACCACTTTCTCGGTGACCCTCCGCATCTGGCCACAGCCACCACGTGTGGAGAACACATGCTTTTATCCGCATGTTTCAAGTCTTCCCTAGGCTAAAGTGGAAAGTCCCTTGTTGCAACTAAAATCAAGAGATATGTTATTCCTCTTATAGAAGATGTTTTGTCTATAAATCTGACCCTAATCACCATCAGAAGACACACCTTACATACTTCTATTCTCCCTCTTAATGATCCTACTTTATGTATGATATTTTCTTCACATCACATCTCCAAAAATAATAATACTAAAACAACATGTTGACTTTGAGTTCATCTCAAATCAGAATCATATTAACAAAACAAAACATTCGAATTTCCCATGTATGTTAGCAACGTAGAGGGACTCCATGACCTGCGTTTGGCTAATTTAAACCCTTTAACCCTTTTACCTCTATGAGACTTCCTGTTTACGTTGGTCATATATTTGTTGCAGCAACAAGTTGTCGCCCACCGTGGGGCTGCGCCGTTGAGTTTCTTTTGTAAATAAGTTATGTAGCTCCAACTCCTCGAAATGTCCAACCAAGAGTCTCCGGAAAAAGTAAATCAAATGCCTCATAACACTGGTGAGACACCAAACACTGATCAAGCCTCTTTGAGCAGATCTACTCCTTTCTCTACTCCTGGAAGTACTTGATCGATGTCGAACGACCGGTCAAACATAAGAGTTTTAGAAAAGACCAACTACCTTATTAGTTAGGGTAAGTCGGGTGTCGAATCACGAGAAGTATTGTGAAAAATGTTATTTTTAACAATTAAATTAGACTAGAAGTAATTGTAAAATCGATTGGTTGGTTTGTTGATTAGATTGCAATTAAAGAAAACAACGTAAAAGACACCTGCCAATTTTCTAAGTCAACCCGTATGCTTACTAGACGAGTATATATTTTTATTAATGTGCATATATTTATTTTAGCCTACCTTATGCATGAGAAATCAATTTTCAATAAACTTTGAATGTTTTGAACAAACATGTATGCATATATAGGGTAAGGATCATGTACAAAGGAGTTGTTTTGTGAGAAGGCTAAGAAGGAATTATAACCATTAGATGAGAGTAATGTAGGGTGTAGATTAATTGGATGACAATCTTGTAATTAGTGTAATAATTATAATAATTGATTAGATACTTTAGGGGTATAATGGTAAAATACATATCAATTTTAAATGAGCCATTAAAAGCAATGGTCAAAGCATCTCCTAATTTCATGCCACTTTACAAATAAAACTCTCTATTTTCGGAAACAAACAATCTCAAAGATCAACAATTCAGATTTTATATACATATGTAAGTCCAAAGGTTGTCATTGACATAGTTCATCTCAGAGAAAATGAAAATTATTGGGGATGTTTTTTTAAGGATTGTCACTAATATAGTGATTTATGTTAAAACACCTTTAGGGTGTTTGTTGAATATAAAACACCTTTAAGATTAACATACGAATTTCGTTTGGATGTTTTGTTTAATATAAAACACATAGGTGACTTCTGTTTAAGGTGTTTGTTGAATATAAAACACATAGGTGAATATAAAACACAAAGGTTTTTTTTATATAAAAAAATTCATGGGGATTTGTTGAATATAAAACACATATGTGAATATAAAACACAAAGGGTTTTTTATATAAAAAAAAATACATGGGGGTTTGTTGAAGATAAAATACATATGTGACTTATGTTTTTCTTTTTTGGGTGTTTTAACATCACAGGTTACTCGGATAGGTTGTGTGATCAAATCCCTAAAATCTCTCAATAATTATAAATGCATTATCCTTTCATTTAATTGATAAGAGTTTAATTTACAATAATACACATCGAATTAATATAAAGATTGCCAAGTGTCGCGTCCTGGAGCCTTCTTATCCTTCTCACAAAATTTTGACTTTGTACAAGAACCTCTACGTACATATACACACACACACACACACACACATATATATATATATATATATATATTAAGCATAAAGTTCATCAAGAGCAACATTTCCCAACATACATATATCTCTAATCACATCAATAGATTGTGCTTTTCACTAATATGGAAGTTACTTTAATCACACTTAGATTCATGATGTCCAATTTACTACAATTAGTCATCCTAAATCTAGTTGTAATTAATAACTAAAATGGAAATATCTCTTTAATTCCATAAAACCATAAAAGATTAGTACCCTAAATGCTAAAGATCTTGTCTCTCCCTTGGACCACAACCGTCGCCCCCACCCGTCACTATAGGATCTTCCTTAAAATTCCAAGAACCACCAAATCTTATGTTATGTCATTCACACTTGACAAAGACAATATGACATTTCACCTTGGATTGATTAGACACCATGTTTTGACTAAACATTAACAAGGAAAGATTCCTTAATCTCTTGGATTAACAAGAGTTGACTTACCCCATTTGGAAATCACCTCCTTTCTTCCCTCTTCATATCTCTTTCGTCTCTCTCTTCCTCTCTCTCTCTCTCTCTCTCTCTCTCTCAACATGTATGACCCCCCTTGTCACACACAATTCACATAAAATCTTTCTAATATGATATGTTTACTTCTAACCCAACACATCAAATCCTAGAAAGACTATACACTAGTTTAGTAAGATTTCTTAATCACTTAGAACCATAGAAGATTACTTACCAAAACTAATGTGATCTTCTCATCTATGTGAGCCGCCCCCATGTCCATGTGTAGTCATTTCACCATCTAGTTAAACTAAACATCATGATTATGCTCCAAGTCTAGTGTTATGTCAAGTTAATTCATATGATTATACATTAGAATGGTTAGATTCCTTAACACACTAGGATCAAGACTAGTTGACTTTCCCTATATAACATTACCATCCTAACCCTCCACCTCCTTCACCCATAATAAATACATGGTGACCATGGCTTAGAAACCTTCATACACCAAAAACTCACACTTTCACCTCCTCGGCCCACACACACCAACACCCATCCCCAAGAGAACCAAGATAACTAGTGGCTTATACACCTCCATTCCTTCCTTATTCGACTAAAAGGTATAGATCTAGAACCACTCATTTTATTATTACATTAACATAACAAAGTTCACCCAAGTTAATAAACATAAGCTTTTAGAAACCAAAACTCTAATGTTTTTACAATAGAAAACTCTTGGATAAATGATATTGTGTATAGTTGTTTGTATGCTTTTATATTGCATATGTAAGTGTGTATGCGTGTGTTTATATATAAAATATGTATGTGTGTGTAAGATAAATTTTGTGTATATGAGTGTAATGACACCATGAACGTGAGTGTTTATGCGAATGGAGTAGAACATATACATATATGGGTGTGTATGTGTGAAACTTCTATGAACATAAATATATACGTGTGTGTGTGTGTGTTAAGTGCATGAATATACATAAATGTATGTGTGCGTGTGTGTGCGAGTGATATGTATATATATATTTCATAAATATATGAGTGAGTGTGTGTGCGCATTATTATATGTATATGTGTGTGTATACATGTGTAGTATACTAAAAGATATTGTAACTCTAACAACTATAATGAGATAAAACATACCTTTTTCTAAAGATAAAATGCCTAAACACTTTCATAAAGCCATCACGGATCATTGAGTTAACAAACTTTCTATAAGTCCCGTGAACAACTTATGCAATAAACCAGCGAACCTAGATCTAAAATGTCTTTTGTACATAAGATTCGTGTAGGACGGATATTTAGTATCACGGGCTTTACTTTGCTAGCATTTTCACAGACTTGGGGTGAGTTTCGTGGCCCCTTTTACTGTTTTACAACTTCGGGGGAGAAACATGCTTGAGACCTACATTTATACATGACAGCAATATGTGTTACATGAGTTAGAAAACATTATCACAACAAATTCCCTGGACAACTATAACCATTAACTTAGCAATAAGCCGTGGATCATATGTATAGTATTATTTAGGTTGACACCCCCTTTCATGGTTAGTCGCGCTAACCTTATGTAACACCCCAACCGATGGCGGAAACATCGAGGTGTCACGTAGTGACGATTGTTCAATAGCTCATGGACTAAAGTGTAAATTTGAATACATTGATTAAATAATTTGTTACATTGAAATGAAATACAACGATTCTAACTGCCAACTAAATTGAAATAAAATGAATCAAAATCTAAATATAAATCCGAAAGCTTAAAGGATGCATCTCAAAACAACCTGAAACATGTACAAAGTAGTTTGGTCAATACAAAAATTGTATTGGTGAGCATACCCTGTTTGAGTAATTATAGTAGAAAAAGTGTTTAGCAATTCATGTGCGGTACCATTTGCAATTATGTAATAAGTAATATCCGTTCAAAACCAAACCTGAGAATAATGACTAACACATGACTAACCAACTGAATAATGAATTAACAAGACAATGACCAAGATTCTCTCAACAGAGTCTCAAGGGGGTATACCATAGTACTATTCATTGAAAAGCTAGGCCGCCCAGCGGTTAATGATTTTGACAAGTCATAGACACACCAATTAACATAAAGCAAACACACATGAGAATTGCATTAAGTATAAGAAATTAAAACTTGATAGTAAGTACATGAGTCACCCCAGAATAGTAAAACAGTAAAAAGGGGAAAAGATATACTCACAGTTTGCGAAAGCGATCAAAATCCACTTAAGCGGTCGTGAGCTAAGTAATGGGAATTCCGAGGAATTCAACCTATAATGTGTAAGAATACTAATAAGGAAGTGTCTAAAAAGTCTAAGGTATCTAGGGTCTAAGGCATTAGGGTTTGCTAAGTCGATTTGGGGAATTAGAGTTTTAATAATAAGTTGCGTTAATGTAAAAGTTGTATATCACAAATAATATAGGAAAGATTGTAAATGTGGTTTAGGTAATATAATTATTACCTATTGAATATTTAGATAAAAATATGTTTGAATAATTACGACGAAATGATTTAGTTAATTACTTTAACTACAAAAAATCATTAATGTATAAATAAATAAATAATTATGTGTTTCACAATGATTTAACAAATGGAAATTAAAATTCTCAAATATAAAACATTTCCATTTTATAATAAAGGTATTTATAAAATAGATGTTTAAATAGTGTAAATAAATAAATGTTCAATTATGTCTAATTAACATAAATAAGATTAAAAATACAAGGCATGATCCAAAAATGTTAGTTTTATAGAAAATGGATTCTTTATGATGTAAATTAATGAAAATAACTTTCTCATAATTTTTATAAACTTATTTATATTTAAAACTAATTTAATGAGATTAAATCATGTTTAAATGATTAAAAATAGGAAAATTAATAAAAATAATTGTTTTCTGACCCAAATATTTTTTATTTCAGTTAATAATGATTAGAAATAATCTCTCAAAAAGTTTGAGATTAAAATCATTAAAATGAATTTTTTATCAATTAATTATGATTAAAACAATTTAAATTAATAACATAACGAAAATTAAATAATTTTCACAAAGTAAAAGTGTGATAATTTTCTTTAGGATGTCAAGAAGCTACACCTAAATTTTCATAATTTTTGGAGTAAGAATGAATTTTCTATGGATATTTAAAGAATATTGTTTATATATTATTATATAATACAAATATACAAATCTAAAAAAATAAAAGAAACAAAAGGAAAAAAAAAAACGGCTCTGGGTAAGGATTTAACCATGTCCCTTTCACTTACCAACCCACACACACAACCACTATGCCAAGTTTAGTTTTTGTTGATTTATATGAAATCGTTTTATATTTATATTATTAGCTAAGAATGTCATCTTCCCCAAATCACCTATCCAAGAACCCTAATTTCCTAACCACTTCAATTCGTGATTAATTAGACCTGAATCAAGAGGGCTTTGATTAAACAAGGGCCGAATAACATGAATCAAGCAAGAATTGGAACTTACAAGTTCGAATTAGGCACAATAATGAAGCATTCTTATTCGAACATAAAACCTTCGAAGGGTGGACTTTCAGCGATCGTTTGAGACATTTTTTAGTGGGTTTTGATCGTGTAAACATGCAGAAACAATTTGCACTTATCAGTTGATGTTATAATTGATTATTATGTGGGTTCTTAATGCGTTTTTAAAGCTTGACGGTTATATGATGAACTCGTCATTAAACCCGATTATAACCATGTTTATTACATATGATAGGTAGTGTAACGGATGGCAATTGATGGAGATACGTTAATCTAACATTTAAAACAGATTAAAGACCCGAAAATGAAAGGTTTTATAGTGGCCGGAAAATATTCCGGCGGCCGGAATAGTGCCGGACAGAAAAAAAGAAAAATAAGCGGGACAAAGGCTGCGCATTTTTTTTAACTTTCATTAATAGCACAATTGGCCCCCATACTTTACTAGGTTAGTTTTATTATCTCATGGTTAAATTTCCTTTGTAAAAACTCTAACTTAGTCAAACTAAGTTAACTAAAATGTTTGTAAACTTTATAAATTTTAAACTTTTAAAACTTAATTTATTTTTTTTTATAAAATCTATTTCGAAAATGTTTCAATATACGTAGATACGCTCCTTTAAAAAAAATGATAAATATTGAATTCGCTCTTTTATTAAATTTGAAAACGACAAAATCCACAGGGACTGAAACTAGAAACTTTTGAATATACGAAGGACTATAAATTGATAAGTTGATAAAGATGAGGGTGACGGTTGTCACAGTCTCCCTACTTTAGAAAATTTCGTCTCGAAATTTCTTTCAAGTGGAGGTTACTATGAAACAAGGCGTTGTAAAAGTCAAGTAGGTTTTTTTTTTTTTTTTTTTAAAGAAAATTTCATCTTTTATGATTCGACACAATTGAAAATAGTTGTCTAATACCTAGAGTAAATTTCAAAATTTCTGACAGTTACCCAAAATTAGGAAGATGAAAGTTTAAATGAGAAAGGTTTTGGAAATGTGTAACTGGTGAGGATAGAGGTACTAATGAAGCAGTCTCCCCTACTTTAGAAAAGTTTCTGACTAGATTTTTACTAAGGACGTGCAACAGGATAGAGGGTGTAAGAATATACAAGGTTCGTGTTTTCTGTGTGGGTGGTCATGAGAAAGACTCTAAGAAGTGGTATTGAAGCTCGTGTAAGAACGTTCTTATCGAAAATGCTATCTACAGTCAACAATCTAATGAAGAGGTGGTAATCGTCAGACTCCTAGTCCGCCCCCGCAGTATCGTTTATGCTTATATATAGGGTGTACCGCAGCTAACCCACCACACTCCCGATACTTTGGACTCGTACTGATTGTCTACCGACAGCCTCAATAGAATTACACACCACCCTCATGTACCTGTAAACCCATGATTGTGTTCCGGACCGTAATCATCGATTTACCTTACACAAGGGTGTTATGTTTTTCCATATCCCTAACATGAAATAAATGTGTGCAACCATTATGTAATATCTGCTGTAATGAAATAATGTTCAATCGTGACATGGTTAGAGGTCCTTCCCTTCCGGGTTTTCCCTTTAACCGTAATGTGAATAACATGTAAGTATAAGACATGGTTAGAGGTTCTTCCCTTTCGGGTTTACCATTAACCGGTAACTTCTGTTCACATCGTTGGATTTAAACACCTATATTGATAACCCTGAGGTTTACACCGTTCCCCTCGGATTAAAGAAATACTCTAACCCGAGTCGTACGTGGGCACTGGCTTAGATCTCATACAAAATTATCAACTAGTATGTTCATTGGCCATGATGATGAACAAAATAATGTAAAGTATAATAACAGGGTTTTGCTCAAAAACAGGAAAAAATATGCATACCAAATATGCGTCAAAGTACATAAGTATAGCATAAAACTTCGATTGAAAGAATGGTATAATATAAATCATGTAAATCGCACAATTTTCACAAAATGAAAGTAAACGAGTTAAGTTAATGCTCAAAACCAGTGTTGTAAGATTGACTACTAATAATTAGTGCGAGAATAATTGTAAATAACGCGTGGGGATAGCCACCAATAAAATAATAATATGAGTTAATATGCGAATATAATAAAATAAAATGATGTAAGAATAAGATAATGATATTTACTGCAATTGAGAGTGGACGGAACATACGTATAGTCTACTGGCCATGCGGGTTTAAAATATATGCACTATATGTTAAAAGACATTTAGCAACATTTCGATTAAAATATGTCCAATAATTAGACCAAAAGTTTTGCGTCTGAAAGAGTGTAAGTGTAAAAGATAAATTATTGTTTATAAAACAAAATGTAGTTTTACTCGAACTTTGTGATATAGTTGAAAGTATATTAGTGACGCATGAGAATAACTTTTTAGATTCAAAACAGCTTCACATGAAAAGACTTCGTAAGCACATACTTTCATGTGTTTACAAGAAGTCGAGTTGAAAATTGTCATAATGCATATTATTAGTCGCAAGTTTCTTTTCTCGAAAACCATATAAATCAAATGTGTTTTCAAAAGACCAAGATTTAGAAATGACGTGAATGATAAAAGTCAATGCGACAATAGTGTAGAAGTCACAAGTCATAAATGAAAATAGTGTAAGTTTTAAAGCAGATAAAAGTTTTAATAATGATGATGAAAAAAAA
Organism: Ambrosia x helenae; assembly: GCA_030844895.1. Classification (NCBI taxonomy): domain Eukaryota; kingdom Viridiplantae; phylum Streptophyta; class Magnoliopsida; order Asterales; family Asteraceae; genus Ambrosia; species Ambrosia x helenae. The sequence goes on along the minus strand of CM061229.1, from coordinate 129,089,126 downwards.
AATCCAAAAGCGAATAATTAATGAGTATATAAAACATCAAGAGATGGAACTTAAAATCCAAATGTTAAACAAAACTTAAGAGTCAATAATGAAAAACGGAAAAATGCACAAATAGCGATAGCTATTAATAAAGAAAACTCAAAAGACATAATAACTTCATTAAAAAAATTATGATAAGAGTTTCAAACAACAAATGAAAAATATATCAAAAATGTGATACTGAAAATATTTCTAATGAAACTGATGACTAGCCAAAGAGATTGAAATATTATTAGTGACTTGTGGGGAGCGTACTTGAACCTATGAGTGAATGGTCATATTTCTACCCCATCACTCGTAAATTTCAAAACCTTTAGCGAGACATTAAAACGAGATGTAGAAACAGATCCTTGAGATGTGGATTTCGCTCCTAACTCAAAGATGTATTTCAAAATTGAAAACAATTGAGGAATGAAAGCAAAAATAAGCTTAGTTATAGACTAGGCTAAAAGGCATTCTAATAACCTAATTCCCTATAACCATGGCTCTGATACCAATCTGTAACACCCCAACCGATGGCGGAAACATCGAGGTGTCACGTAGTGACGATTGTTCAATAGCTCATGGACTAAAGTGTAAATTTGAATACATTGATTAAATAATTTGTTACATTGAAATGAAATACAACGATTCTAACTGCCAACTAAATTGAAATAAAATGAATCAAAATCTAAATATAAATCCGAAAGCTTAAAGGATGCATCTCAAAACAACCTGAAACATGTACAAAGTAGTTTGGTCAATACAAAAATTGTATTGGTGAGCATACCCTGTTTGAGTAATTATAGTAGAAAAAGTGTTTAGCAATTCATGTGCGGTACCATTTGCAATTATGTAATAAGTAATATCCGTTCAAAACCAAACCTGAGAATAATGACTAACACATGACTAACCAACTGAATAATGAATTAACAAGACAATGACCAAGATTCTCTCAACAGAGTCTCAAGGGGGTATACCATAGTACTATTCATTGAAAAGCTAGGCCGTCCAGCGGTTAATGATTTTGACAAGTCATAGACACACCAATTAACATAAAGCAAACACACATGAGAATTGCATTAAGTATAAGAAATTAAAACTTGATAGTAAGTACATGAGTCACCCCAGAATAGTAAAACAGTAAAAAGGGGAAAAGATATACTCACAGTTTGCGAAAGCGATCAAAATCCACTTAAGCGGTCGTGAGCTAAGTAATGGGAATTCCGAGGAATTCAACCTATAATGTGTAAGAATACTAATAAGGAAGTGTCTAAAAAGTCTAAGGTATCTAGGGTCTAAGGCATTAGGGTTTGCTAAGTCGATTTGGGGAATTAGAGTTTTAATAATAAGTTGCGTTAATGTAAAAGTTGTATATCACAAATAATATAGGAAAGATTGTAAATGTGGTTTAGGTAATATAATTATTACCTATTGAATATTTAGATAAAAATATGTTTGAATAATTACGACGAAATGATTTAGTTAATTACTTTAACTACAAAAAATCATTAATGTATAAATAAATAAATAATTATGTGTTTCACAATGATTTAACAAATGGAAATTAAAATTCTCAAATATAAAACATTTCCATTTTATAATAAAGGTATTTATAAAATAGATGTTTAAATAGTGTAAATAAATAAATGTTCAATTATGTCTAATTAACATAAATAAGATTAAAAATACAAGGCATGATCCAAAAATGTTAGTTTTATAGAAAATGGATTCTTTATGATGTAAATTAATGAAAATAACTTTCTCATAATTTTTATAAACTTATTTATATTTAAAACTAATTTAATGAGATTAAATCATGTTTAAATGATTAAAAATAGGAAAATTAATAAAAATAATTGTTTTCTGACCCAAATATTTTTTATTTCAGTTAATAATGATTAGAAATAATCTCTCAAAAAGTTTGAGATTAAAATCATTAAAATGAATTTTTTATCAATTAATTATGATTAAAACAATTTAAATTAATAACATAACGAAAATTAAATAATTTTCACAAAGTAAAAGTGTGATAATTTTCTTTAGGATGTCAAGAAGCTACACCTAAATTTTCATAATTTTTGGAGTAAGAATGAATTTTCTATGGATATTTAAAGAATATTGTTTATATATTATTATATAATACAAATATACAAATCTAAAAAAATAAAAGAAACAAAAGGAAAAAAAAAACGGCTCTGGGTAAGGATTTAACCATGTCCCTTTCACTTACCAACCCACACACACAACCACTATGCCAAGTTTAGTTTTTGTTGATTTATATGAAATCGTTTTATATTTATATTATTAGCTAAGAATGTCATCTTCCCCAAATCACCTATCCAAGAACCCTAATTTCCTAACCACTTCAATTCGTGATTAATTAGACCTGAATCAAGAGGGCTTTGATTAAACAAGGGCCGAATAACATGAATCAAGCAAGAATTGGAACTTACAAGTTCGAATTAGGCACAATAATGAAGCATTCTTATTCGAACATAAAACCTTCGAAGGGTGGACTTTCAGCGATCGTTTGAGACATTTTTTAGTGGGTTTTGATCGTGTAAACATGCAGAAACAATTTGCACTTATCAGTTGATGTTATAATTGATTATTATGTGGGTTCTTAATGCGTTTTTAAAGCTTGACGGTTATATGATGAACTCGTCATTAAACCCGATTATAACCATGTTTATTACATATGATAGGTAGTGTAACGGATGGCAATTGATGGAGATACGTTAATCTAACATTTAAAACAGATTAAAGACCCGAAAATGAAAGGTTTTATAGTGGCCGGAAAATATTCCGGCGGCCGGAATAGTGCCGGACAGAAAAAAAGAAAAATAAGCGGGACAAAGGCTGCGCATTTTTTTTAACTTTCATTAATAGCACAATTGGCCCCCATACTTTACTAGGTTAGTTTTATTATCTCATGGTTAAATTTCCTTTGTAAAAACTCTAACTTAGTCAAACTAAGTTAACTAAAATGTTTGTAAACTTTATAAATTTTAAACTTTTAAAACTTAATTTATTTTTTTTTATAAAATCTATTTCGAAAATGTTTCAATATACGTAGATACGCTCCTTTAAAAAAAATGATAAATATTGAATTCGCTCTTTTATTAAATTTGAAAACGACAAAATCCACAGGGACTGAAACTAGAAACTTTTGAATATACGAAGGACTATAAATTGATAAGTTGATAAAGATGAGGGTGACGGTTGTCACACCTTAATTGCTGTCAAATGATTGCATATTATCCATGTTTTTCAATGTTCTGTGATAAAGCATTGGTTGGGGCGTACAAGGAAGTCGGGGTTTGGTTATGGGGCTCATGGTATCTATATTCTGCATGGACACAAACGACAAACTTTCTTGGAAACAATCTATTTTATTGAGTCATCAAAACCTACGAACTCACCAACTTTTTGTTGACCATTTTAAGCATGTTTTTCATTAAATCAAGTAAGGACATTAAGAAGGCAAGCTTAGGAATGCATGAAGAAGGCTTTTGTTTTGTTATTTTGTTGTAGCCATATGATACATTTGTTAAGGCTTGTAATTTGTATTTGACATTGTGACCCTGTGTGTTGTGAAATGAATGACATTTAGTATTTCTCATATAAACAATGTTTGTGATCACCATACCCGTCTCACCTCGCGTTTACGCCTTAGGCGGGGTGTGACATGACTGCTTCCAATTGAAAAAACAAATTGAGTACTTCGTAAAAGCAGGAAAGCTTGGACATCAAGTGAAAGATATCAGGAAAGGTCCCTCATCGGCAAATGGTGAGAAGTCCGCGGGTAAAAGACCAACGGAAATAAATATGGTATGAAACAATATGACATGTGGGGCAAAGCGTCAATACAAGTGTTTCGAACCATGTATGGAGTCCGTGAACACCGTACCTCCTTCTTATAAAGTTCTTACAACAAACGCACTTGTCATCTTAGCCGCAGTAGGGGTAAGTTTACATCGGTTCTTTTTTACTAAGCTAAGTATAGTGCTTGCAGCATCAGACTTAAAAAAGGTACATACTAAAAAGATTGCAAAAATAAACGAAAAGGCGCAAAACATAACGAAGGACATCGAAACATAAAAGCATCGACCCCTTGGGAGGGGGAGCTATTTCATTAAAGATAAAGGATAAAGTCTTGCCACACATGGCCTACAAAACCGTTACATAGAAAAAATAAAACAACCACATAATTAAACCTAAACATTAGATCCATCAGCTTCCCCGGTGGAAGCACCTTCACTAGAGGAAGCAACGTTCTTTACCCCAACACCATCATAAAGAGCAATAGTGTCTAGTTCATCTTAAGAAGAACTTCATCGTGAACCAGGGATGGGCCGTCCTCAAGAAGGGAAGGAGTAATCTCAACTTCCATGACTTGTAAACGAGAAGGATTCTTGGACAAGTTAGCAATAAGAGGAACCTCCATTGATGGTTCCTCGATTGTTTTAGCTCGTTTAGCATCCGACCCAGATGATGTCACACCCCAACCGATGGCGGAATCATCAAGGTGAGACTTAGTGGTAGATTGTTCAAAGACTTCATGACACTAGATTTTGTGACAATATAGTTTAAAGATAGAATTTCATTTATTGTCTAAAAATAGAAATACAAGTAGTTCATATAACGAAAAATACAACAAGAATATGATAACTTGAACTAGAGTGAATTTCTATGTCCAATCCTAAGTAGTTTTCTTGAATGTCCTGCAATAAATATTTCCTGCAACATGTATAAAATATCCGTCAACACATAAAGCATTGGTGAGCATACTAGTTTTAGTTTACATACATAGAATTTTAGAATGGTTTACTCAAATCTCATACTATAGCATTGCACATACCTATCATACAAAAGACATAACTCAAACCCGCGAGTACCACAGCGTATACCTAACATATTCATGTTAGGCCGTTTAAATCTTAACAATGACCCATAAAGGGGGCGGTGTGCTAGTCCTATAGCGCTATACATGTTAAGTGGGCTAATAATAGTTAATGATTTATGTCTAAGTATCTAAGAATCATAAGCATGGCAAGTAGCATATAAGTATGTTTAATAGATTGAGCATGTGTGTTTATGAAAGCATTAGTGTGTTTTGCATATGATACATGTTTACACCCCAAAAGTGATAAAGAGTAAAAAGGGGACAAGTATGAACTCACCTTTGGGTGCGTTTAGTAAGGTTCCAAAGACGGGTCTTGGGAGATTAGTTCCTTAGCCTTGGTTAACTAGAATTAGAGAATAAAGGGTCTTAGGTTTGAGTTTAGATTATAGATTCACGAGAGTCATGCAAGCCTTTTAGGCAAACCAAGCACAAATTGCCTTTTGGGCAATTCGGATGGTCATGAGATTGAGTTAGACCAAGCACAAAACCATCATAGATGATTCGGATGGTATAAAGTTAGAAATGTGAATCCATTTGATAGGTTCATGTCATAACCACTTCGCTTATAGAATAAACATGGGTTTTGGACACGGGATTTCCCCTTTCTAGTGTGGATAAATCCGTAGCACAAGAAGGGTCAAGAGAGTTGGTAAGGTAGGGTGTAACCACAAACCTTTCAAAGATTAATAATAAACTAGTAAGATAGAAACTTGAAAGTATATGTTTATATTATTATATAGTATAATTCAGAAAACAACCACCTTTGGAACCTCTTTTAGGTGCTCTACCCTTATCACACTTTTGTGGATAAATATGGGGAAGATCCTAGAGGTTTTTCCAAGGGGTTAGAAAAAAAGAAAAGAAGTGAAGAAAGAAGAATAAAGTTGGAGTTTATGAGAGAACTCACTTAGAAGTGGACTTCCACTCTTGGGATTTCTTTGGAGAATTTGGAGGTTTAGAGAGGATTTAGAAATGAGCAAGTGTTAGAATGGGTAGGAGTGGTGTATTTATAGTTGGGGTGAAGGGGTTGGGTATTTAATGAATTAATTAGGGTGGTTAGAAGTTAATTAGTAGTAATTATATCCTTAAAAGAAAAAAAATAAAAAAAGTAAATAAATAACTAAATAAATCAATGAAAAAAAATGCACGGCACTTTTGAAAGTTTAATTCATTTATTTATTTTTTTTTAAATTATTATTATTAATAGTATATATGTTTTATATAAAAATCAAATAAATATATATATTAAGATCTTAACTAAATAAGTTTCTTGTTATAACGCCTAAATTGAATAGGGTAAAATATAATGGCGACTCGTCATGAATTGGTATGAGTAACATAAAAGAAGCGAGTAACGGCAAGCTTGGAATTCGTCAAATATAGAATTTAAATAGATGTAAGGGTAAAAATCACGCGATGTTACAGTCTCCCCTACTTTAGGAAATTTCGTCTCGAAATATAATTAAGAGCCAACCTTAACAAAAAAAAAATAGGTAAGTGGTTTGATATGGGTTTAATAAGAACAAAAACTTGTTAGTTTATTATGTTTAAATCAACTATGGTATCTAGTCACATTTTGTGATAATTATGTTCATACGAAAAGTACTTTTAAAATTTTAACTAAGGTTGTACGTAGAAATTTGAGAACTTAACCGACATAAGCATTTTGTAAATAGTGAAATAAGGGGTACGTATAACTAGGTTTGTATATGGAGTTGATGCAGCAAGTTTTGGAAAAGTAAGTAAATATATAGTATAACATACATGAAATAGAAAAAAACAAATCTTGTGAAGGTAGGTAAGTATACTGTGTATAAAAAATAGTAAGAATTTTAGGAAAGTAAGTATTTATACGGTATGATATAGTGAAAATTGAAGGTAGGTAAGTATATTTGTATAACATATAGAAATTTTAGAAAAATAAGTAGTTATACGGTATATCATATATGAAATAGTAGAATTTGTTGACTTGTAAAAGAGGTGTCTTTGGGTAATTGGGTGGAATAGTAAATATGTGAGCATAAGGTCGAATAGTAGAGATGTCCTTGACTAGAAGTGGGATTGAGTAGTTTTTAGTAAAAGATATTTGGTTTGCACAAGGTCGAAAATTTTATTAGAAAAACTTTTAGAAGGTGATTAAATAAATGAGAAATTGTACTATTTGAAAACAGCTTCAAGTGAAATAAATAGTAGTTATTTAGTTTTGGAAATCCAGTATATAATTAGTCAAGAAAATATGTGAAAGTGAGAGACGAATCTTGTTTTACATGTATAAATGCTTTTAGAGATTAAGGCCAGAGCTTACGGGATTTAGAAATAGATTCTTGATAATGTAAGGATTGCTGATTAAGCAAGGAAAGCACGAGGAAGGAATGAAGTTCGATGGAGATTGCAAGTATAGATTATTCATAGCAAGGATGATGTTGCATAGTGGAAAGTGTGGTTCAAAACAAGGTTATGATATGCATAAAAGATAAATAATGCAAGCTTAATTAGACTAGCAAACTATAACATAAATGGTATCGTAAAAGATAAATAATGTAAGTGTTGACCAAAACTTTAACTCGACACCCAAAACTTCTCATGACACGAATAACTCTACTTTTGGAAGTACGACAGGACATTTATGTATAGGATGTACCGGCGGCGTATCCACCATGCCGTTATCATACCTCATCCGTGTTGTTATTCAAGTCATGATAGGTTACACACACTAGGACTTGTTATGTTTTCCATGCGCCCAATTTTTGTAATTACGTGTGCACCCGTAATTAGTCCAATTGTCGTATGGTCCACATAATTTGTCTTAGTTATGTGTGGGTCACTAGTGGACACAAAGTACTTATGCACAGAGGAAAAGACATTAAACTGGTACATTTAACAGTTTTGATGTTGTAAACATAGCAAGCAACGTGACATTCAAACACATAATGTGAAAAGGCATTAAGCAAGCTTTTGATGTTGTTAATCGTACGTGTTTTTGGCGTAGATGTATTGTTTCATGACATAACGATGTAGACTTGTGCATATGTGGTTACGTTCAAATGTATAAAATCAAACAAAAGAATGGACAATTGGATTCCTAATGGAAACGTGTAAAATGTTTTGACTGAGGGTAACATGAAATTCGAGTTCATTACAAATTGAGTTTATGGGTACGCGAGCAATTTTAGTTTTTCAAGATTAAGGTCAAGTTTGATTGTAGAAGAATTTAGTCCATTTGATAAAAAAAACATATTTAATTGAAGTGGGGAAATTTTAGTGTAAAAGTTTTATCGAAGGTGGTCGTTTGATTTATAAAAAAATCCATTTTATTAAGCGAGAAAAAAATAGTTTATTGACAATTTTAGTTTGGCGTTTGATGAATATTTCGACTCGTGGTATGATTTTAAGAGAGAAGGTCTTGGGATTTTAAAGAAGTAGGTTGTCTGATTTAGCGTGTCTTTGCTCATACGTCCTGTTTGCTAAAAAAAAATTTCTTTTGTCATGGACGACAATGGGCGTTCTGAAAGAAAAATATATTTTAAACACTTTTACCATTTAAAATCTCTTTCGTCATACCGACTTGATACACATATGTTAGTGGTTGAAGGTTTTAAGTGAGGATTTTATAGTAGAATAGGCATCCTCTTAGGATTAGTAGGAAGAATTTTGCTCAAAGATTTTGAAAAAGATTGCACGCGAGGAGAAAAGGATTTTGCGATGTTCAAGATTTGCCGATAAATTATGATTGTAACCTAAGATAACGATGGTATTTTCGTAATTCATAAAAGAAAATTTCACATCCGAACAATTTCTTGAAAACATTACGTAAAGAAATTCTTAATTTTTTTTTTAAAAGAAAAGAAAATCAATCTTCTTTAGTGTGGTGAGTGGGTCTTCCAGCATCGTAGATCACCATGGCAAGTCTTGGGCATTGGCTGGTTTCATGGGTTGGGTCGTTGCACTCGGTACATAACCATCCATTGTCTTTAGTGAATAAGGTGGTAATAGTAGGTTGTTCGGGTCGTGGTTTAGTGGTGTGGTGACATGCTTTGGCTAAATGACCATATGCACCACAGTTGGCGCATATGCGGCATTATGTGTGAGTGAGATGGTGGAATTTACAACTGTTGCATAGCGGATAGGTTCCACGGTACTGCTTTTTGTTGGAATTTGGAGTCTTAGGAGTTGTCGAAAGGTGGTATCGTTTGAGGTTTTTGCGTTTTCGGTTATCTTTTCTCGTTTGTTTGGTAGGGGTACGGGTAGATGGTTTAGTGTCTACATGGTTTGTGTTGTCTTGGATGGTATCGTCGAAGTTTGGAATTGGGTTTGTTGGTGTCTCTAGGTTAGGGAGAATCTTGATCAATTTTTGGGCAATAAGACTCGCCAGTTGGTTGAGATCGATGCTATTGATTTTCATAAGCGTTTTTAAACAAGGTGACTTTTGAATTTAGGAAATAAGTTACTAGAACCTTTGGTTAACAATGAAAAGTTTGTGGGTAAGATTAGATCGGTGAAATTGATGCAAATTTAGATAAACAAAATACATAAGCTCAAGTTGTTCTCATAGATTTAGTATGCAAGTTCAAGTTACACGTATAGGACGCAAGTTTCACATTGTTCAAATAGTATAACACGTATGTATAAGCAAGTATAGAGCACATAGTTAATCATAAGGAAGTTTCGATTTGTGTTAGTTTTGCGATTATTATTATTGTTTAGAGATTGCTAGAGTACTAGAGATGCGAGTCTTGAGAGCCTTTGCGAGTAGTAAAAAAAATTTAAATCGAATATATGTAGTGAAAACATAGCATGAAAACATCATTGAAAATAATATTAACATAAAATGAGGGGCTTGTTTTAAGCAAGCCATTGGAGTGTTCCGGAACGGAACTAAGACTAACCAAAGTGGTTCGAATTTACCTTTGAGTTTGAAAACATGCTTTGGCCTAATAGGTGGAAATACTCTCGCCGAAACTTTCGGTTAACGGTATTCACCCTTCCAGTTACTACATGTTCCTTGTCATTAGTAAATTTGAGACTTTGGCGAGATTAAAAAAAATAAATAAATAATCAAGGATTGAAACTAATCGCTAAGTTGCGGATTTCACTCCTATCTTAGCGAGGTCGTTTCTTTGAGTGTGGTTTGTACACTTTGTCCAACGTGGTTAGAAAATTAATTCTAACCTTCAATTGGTAAGTGTCCACTAGAAGGAGAATTGTGAAATTTCCACCAAGGTGAGGATATCACTCCTATCTTGGTGTAGTTTCAAAAACACAAAGATTTTACGCGGATTGAAAGTTATCACCAAAGTGAGGGTTTCACGCCTATTTCGGTGATTTCCTTTCGTTTGTGGTATACGAGCGTCTTCGAGTATATAATAATCCACCAAATAGGAAGGTAAATTTTTTAAGACCAAAGGAATAAAATAGAAGCAAGATAAGGAGAACAAGTATTTTAAGCATGATAAATGGAATGGTCAAAAAGGTACTTAACTATAGTCTAGGTCAAACATGACAATTTTTCCTAATTCCCTATAGTCATGGCTCTGATACCAATCTGTCACACCCCAACCGATGGCGGAATCATCGAGGTGAGACTTAGTGGTAGATTGTTCAAAGACTTCATGACACTAGATTTTGTGACAATATAGTTTAAAGATAGAATTTCATTTATTGTCTAAAAATAGAAATACAAGTAGTTCATATAACGAAAAATACAACAAGAATATGATAACTTGAACTAGAGTAAGTTTCTATGTCCAATCCTAAGTAGTTTTCTTGAATGTCCTGCAATAAATATTTCCTGCAACATGTATAAAATATCCGTCAACACATAAAGCATTGGTGAGCATACTAGTTTTAGTTTACTTACATAGAATTTTAGAATGGTTTACTCAAATCTCATACTATAGCATTGCACATACCTATCATACAAAAGACATAACTCAAACCCGCGAGTACCACAACGTATACCTAACATATTCATGTTAGGCCGTTTAAATCTTAACAATGACCCATAAAGGGGGCGGTGTGCTAGTCCTATAGCGCTATACATGTTAAGTGGGCTAATAATAGTTAATGATTTATGTCTAAGTATCTAAGAATCATAAGCATGGCAAGTAGCATATAAGTATGTTTAATAGATTGAGCATGTGTGTTTATGAAAGCATTAGTGTGTTTTGCATATGATACATGTTTACACCCCAAAAGTGATAAAGAGTAAAAAGGGGACAAGTATGAACTCACCTTTGGGTGCGTTTAGTAAGGTTCCAAAGACGGGTCTTGGGAGATTAGTTCCTTAGCCTTGGTTAACTAGAATTAGAGAATAAAGGGTCTTAGGTTTGAGTTTAGATTATAGATTCACGAGAGTCATGCAAGCCTTTTAGGCAAACCAAGCACAAATTGCCTTTTGGGCAATTCGGATGGTCATGAGATTGAGTTAGACCAAGCACAAAACCATCATAGATGATTCGGATGGTATAAAGTTAGAAATGTGAATCCATTTGATAGGTTCATGTCATAACCACTTCGCTTATAGAATAAACGTGGGTTTTGGACACGGGATTTCCCCTTTCTAGTGTGGATAAATCCGTAGCACAAGAAGGGTCAAGAGAGTTGGTAAGATAGGGTGTAACCACAAACCTTCCAAAGATTAATAATAAACTAGTTAGATAGAAACTTGAAAGTATATGTTTATATTATTATTATTATATAGTATAATTCAGAAAACAACCACCTTTGGAACCTCTTTTAGGTGCTCTACCCTTATCACACTTTTGTGGATAAATATGGGGAAGATCCTAGAGGTTTTTCCAAGGGGTTAGAAAAAAAGAAAAGAAGTGAAGAAAGAAGAATAAAGTTGGAGTTTATGAGAGAACTCACTTAGAAGTGGACTTCCACTCTTGGGATTTCTTTGGAGAATTGAGAGGTTTAGAGAGGATTTAGAAATGAGCAAGTGTTAGAATGGGTAGGAGTGGTGTATTTATAGTTGGGGTGAAGGGGTTGGGTATTTAATGAATTAATTAGGGTGGTTAGAAGTTAATTAGTAGTAATTATATCCTTAAAAGAAAAAAAAAGAAAAAATAAATAAATAACTAAATAAATCAATGAAAAAAAATGCACGGCACTTTTGAAAGTTTAATTCATTTATTTATTTTTTTTAAATTATTATTATTAATAGTATATATGTTTTATATAAAAATCAAATAAATATATATTAAGATCTTAACTAAATAAGTTTCTTGTTATAACGCCTAAATTGAATAGGGTAAAATATAATGGCGACTCGTCATGAATTGGTATGAGTAACATAAAAGAAGCGAGTAACGGCAAGCTTGGAATTCGTCAAATATAGAATTTAAATAGATGTAAGGGTAAAAATCACGCGATGTTACAGATGATCCTTCAGCTTCATCACTTCCCCTATGAAGCATAATCTGCAATGGTCTCTTTCCCAAATAAGCTTTGAAGACTTATTCAGAAACCTCCTTCTTCAGATCTTTAGGCTCCATACCTTGCAAAATAGATACGGGTTGATCGACAAACTCAAAGATTACCTAAATGTAGGGATAAGTGTTAGTGCATGATGTCCCTAGGCTAGTATATATGTTGTTTGGACGAGTTTCGGGGTGTTTGGAGATGTGTATACGCGTTTTTAGGGCATTTGGGGCTGACAGGCGATTAGGCAATACAATCAGGCGATTACATGTTGTAATCGCCTATACTATATGTTAGTACTTGATGTCCCTAGGCTAGTATATAAGTTGTTTGGACGAGTTTCGGGGTGTTTGGAGACGTTTGTACGCGTTTTGGAGTGTTCGGGATGCTGCTCGCGAGTAGCAAATAGTGACACGCGATTAGGGCCCTAATCGCGTCACTATTCACACGATTGGGCCATATCTATAGGCGATCAGCACTGATCGCGTGACATGTTCATGCTGATCGCTAGTTGGCTGCTGTTCGTACCCGGGAGGTATAAATAGGCCCAATCATTGCCCTAATCATTAGTTCTTGCCTCACACACTCTCCAAACACCCTCCCAAGGTCTGTAAGGTCTGATTTGATCTCTGTAAACACTCGTGCTCTGTTTTTAGTGATTAATCGATAATCTTTTGACCCGTGTGTGTGTTGTGATTACTCGTTTGTCTTAGTTTCATTCTCGTATCTGTTGTTGAAGCATATTAGAGGGATTCCGCACCTCTAGTATAAACCCCGTGATTGTTGGATTAAGCGTTTTTCGATCCTACAAGTGGTATCAGAGCCGAGGCTCTTATCACGGGTGTTTTAATAACAAAAACGAGCAAAAACAGGTTGTTTTTGGTGTAAAAGTTCAGATTTTTAAGCAAAAACCTGTTCTTATTTTTGAAACTTTGAGTTTTTGTCAAAAACCCATCTTTTTCAATATCTTGGTGTGTGTTTACGGTTAAAAACAAGTGTTTTTGATTAGGGTTTGCTCTAAAACTGTTTTGGTAACTTGTCTAATCATTTGGGATCAAAATACAATGTTTTAGATAAGATTTTGAGGCAAAATAGGTGATTTTTGAGCAAAAGTGCGGCAACAGATCAGATCAGGCGATTACGCAGTCCAAATCGCACAAAACTTTCATACGATTAGGGTTTTAGTAGCGATCAGCCCAAATCGTTACACTGTTCATGCGATTAGTCACATAATCGCTAGTCTCTAAACACGATTAGGCCTAATTGCCTTCTAGCGATTAGCCCTAATCGCTTGGCATACTCACGTCCACCTAAAACCCTAATCGCCTATAAAAAGTAGCGATTAGGTCCAATCGCTTTACTATTCACACGATTTGCCCTCTAATCGCGTATAAAACTCCAAATTATAAACCAAATCGCCTATAAAGGTCTGGAACATAAAATTTGACTAAGTATCGGACTATTATCATACCTTAACATATGGCGAACCCGTGGGGACATCTGAGTCAACCGAGACCTCAGTATAATCAATAAATGAACAATCAATCTAACGTACCCACGAACCCTTGGCAGTATTCAGCAGAACGTAACGCGCAACGGATGCAACAATCGCAAATGCAAGCGAATGTTGCCGGAATCAATCCGTGGGCGCTAGCTGCTCAACAGCAATTGGTGAACACGAATCCATGGGCACTCGCGGCTGCCGCAAACTCTCAGACAAATCATCTGTCTTCAGTACTCATGAGCGATTTAGAGACGGGTAGCTCCAACAGGGCACCGAAGCTGCAGTACATGTCCGACTACCACGGTTGGAAGGGCAGATTTCAGACGTATGTCGAGGGCATCGATGGTCTTGTATGGTCAGCTATCGAGACAGGGTACAGTCGGCCTTTAGTTGAGAACTCCACTACTCCGATCTCTATTGAAGACATGAATGAAGATCAGAGAAAGAAATACAACTATGAGAAGAAGGCGATGGCAGCATTGAAGCAAGCTCTTCCAAAGGACATCCTCCATCAATTCGCTCAGTGCACAACATCTCAGATGCTTTGGTTAGCATTGGCTGAGCGAAATGAGGGTAATATGAAGACAAGAAAGGTCAAAATGGATCAGCTGAAGAAGGAGTTCGAGAACTTCAATGCTATAGGGAACGAATCTCTGAGGGATTTGACGGCTAGATACTACCATCTGATGTCAGAAATGTATCAGTACGGGGTCTTATATTCATCTGCGGACCTTGTAGAAAGATTTGCTGAGGCACTACCTCCTCACTGGCATCAATGGTTGGATATTCTGAAGTCAAACAATGCATATCAGACACTCTCCATCAACGAGTTCATTACCGAGCTGGAGAACAAGGAGATAGAGGAGATCAGGAGAGCAAATAAGGCGCTCATTCCACAGAATCCCAGCATCTATTATGGGAATCCTCTTCTGGAAACCAGTGTGGGTGGCACCAAACCACAAACTGCTTTTGTGGTTAATCCGGACCCAGTTTATGCTTTCGACAATTATGGTCCCCCAGCTGATGTTCCTCCTCCTACATATCCTTTTGGACCAAACCCGTATCCTTTGAATTATAATGCTAACCAGTTTGGTGTTAACCCATTCTCTCATCTTGCAGCACCAGCGCAGGCAACTGCAAACTTTAGTGGACCCTCTTCTGCAGGTTTTGGCGGGGCTCCAGCTACAAGTTATGGTGGATATGGAGGTGCTTCTAGTTCTAATCAAGGTGGCTATCAGACCAATACAGTCCCAGAGCAGCTGAACACTGCGGGTTTAGGAAAGGTGACTATAGAGCTAGCTCAAGAACACATGGCTCTATTGTCGACTTTGGTGAACTCCTATAGTGGACTGGTTGCTGGACAGATCGGGAATCCTCATCTTACACAGGAGGATTACTCGCAGATTGATAAGGACGACATGGATCTGATCGACATACAATGGCACTTCGCGAGCGTGGTGAGAAGGGCAAAAGATTACATGGAAAGGACGGGAAGGAGAGATGTCTTGATCAACAATAACACCAAGTTTGGGTTTGACAAAACAAAGGTCACATGCTACAACTGTGGCACAAAAGGGCATTTTGCAAGGGAATGTGACCGACCTAAGCAGCAAGGAAATCAGAATCCCTTCAACAACAACAGAGGTAATCAGAATCAGAGGCAGCAAGCTCAGGGTCAACCTAATACTGAGCGTGCCATTGTCCCAGTCAACAACCAGAATCAGAACCAGAGGCCGCCTGCAAACAACAATCAAGGTCAAGCCATGGTTATTCAAGCTGATGAAGGCTATAACTGGAACCATCTGATCATCGGAGACGAAGCTCCTCAAGGTGGTGCAGCTTGTTTTGCTCAACAAGCATCTGAAGCACCAGCCGAAGTTGAAGAAACTTCGAGTCAGTCTGACATCATCACTTCTGAAACTGAGGTGTCTGACTGTGACTCGGAGTGCGATTCTGATAGTGGAGAAGATTTGGAGGAGTTGTTAGCTGAAGCAGATGCATTGATCAGCAAAAGATCATTTCTTGTGGATGCTGACTGCACAGAGAAGAACTACGGTGAATTCTTTGGAGCTCAGAAGACAGCAGCTCACTATGCATTGATGGCCATCACTGAATCGTCGAACAAGGTAAGTTCTTCTTCTGATTCAAAGTTAGATTGTGTAGAGTGTAATCAGCTGAAATTCAGAATTAAAGAATTAACTGAAGAAAATCTGAATTTAAAAGCTGATGTTGGTCCGTTGCAAAGGTCAATTGATTCCTTGAGACAAAAGGAGAAAAATTTTCTAAGTACAATTGAAAATTATAAAAAGGATGTTTCTGAACTGTCCAAAACCTTAGCTAACAAACAGATTGCTATAAATAATTACATCAATGAGGTCGAAGACTCTAAGAAACAATTGGCCATTGTTAACTGTGACTATGAAAAGATCAGGAAAAAGCTTGAGAGTTATTTAAACTGCAAGTATGTCCTTGATCACATAGTTGAACACTCTGACAAGGAAGGTTTCTCCACCAGTCCCAAATACTCTCAGTGTCCACCTCCGGTGAGATTCGAAAATCACAATTTTGATGTCTTGCCGAAGGAGGAACTTGTGGACGTGGCAGCCGAGGCAGCAAAAGCTGCAGAGGCGGCCAAGGTTACTGAAGCAGCTAAACCTGCTGAAGTCACTAAGGTTGCTACTCCTGCTAAAGCTGTCAATTTGTGTGAGAAACCTGATGATATCAGTGTATATGACACTGACACTTCGGATGATGAGCTCGATGAACCTCCTAGGTATGCACCGGTTAAAACTATAGATGTTCCTCTTGAGAATCATATCATTACAACTGAAACCTTGAGTGAACTGCAACCGAAAGTGCAAACCGAGGATGGGAGGAGGATTAAGGTGTTCTATAAGTTAAAAGGGTCTGAAAGGGTGTATGCTGATGAGGAAGTCCCTCTTAGATGTATCACCCCTGGTCTTGTTGCCAAAATTTGGCAAGAATCTGTCATTACTATAGAAAAGGAAACCTGGGGTAAAAACAAGGGTAAGGGTAAGGGTAGAAAGGATCAGGGAAATCAGGCTAATGAAAATAACAAGAAAAATCAAAAGTCGAACACCGTTAATCCTCAAAATCAAGCTCAAAGAAACGGTCCGAAAAAGCATGTGACTGAGTTTATTAGATCGAGCGGCACTGAAAGAAATGACGATCCTCAAGTCGATCAGCAAAGAAGATGTCTTGAGGATCTAAAACATAAAAACTCATTTGCCGTTCCATCTAACAAAAGAAACAAAAAGGAGACCAAACCCGGATCTCCTAAGTTTGAAGAATATAGATCCTGTCACAAGTGCGGGGAACGTGGGCATTTAGTTGCTGCGTGCCCTGAATTGAGACGAGAAAGGATCAAAGTGGATGATCCTCCCTGTTCTAGCAAATCCAAGCAACCGGTTTCTCCTAAACTCTCAGAGAAACAAAAGGGAAAGCAGGTTGTTTATGATAACCGCAACAAAATTGCTATGAACCAAAAGCCAGTTGATGGCAGGGGTCCACAGCTGAGGGGGAGCGTTGTTCCTCCAAAGGTTGAAGCAGCGCCTAAGCCACCAGCAAAGGCTGCAGCTAAACCGCAGGGCAACCCCAAAGCTGCTCCACGCACAGTTAATTCTGAAGTGGATCCAAAATCTGTTCCTCCAAAGGAATCCAAGGCTGGACCTTCTAGCCCACAGGCAAAGAAGAAGCCCAAGCCAAAGAAACCTGAACAGATTTGGAGACCCAAGTCACCAACCAAAGAAGGAGAATCATCTGCTGGAAAAGGCACTGCGGTACCATCGGAAACAACTCCAACACCAAATGGGAGATGGGTTGACTTTCCGATGTTAGATGAAGTTGGTAGACCCAAGACCGTGAAGGCTTGGGTCCCCCTTAACCACTGAACTTTGAATGTTTGTGCAGGGAGTTCCACAGGGCCTTATCAGCAGCCTATGGATTGTTGATAGTGGAGCTTCAGGGCACATGACGGGCGATTTATCCCTGCTTTTTGACATAAAGAATATCAATGGGGGGTATGTTGCCTTTGCTGGTAATAAAGGGGGTTATATAACAAAGGAAGGAAGTATGAGCAACGGCTTAGTAAGCTTTGAAAAGATAAGCTTTGTTAAACAGATAGACCACAACTTGCTGAGTGTTTCACAGATATGTGACAAGAAGTTCACTGTATTCTTTGATGACAACGCATGTTTCATTCTGAAGCCTGGATTCAAAATACCGAAAGAGTGGGTCATGATCTCAGCTCCCAGGGTCAACAACTTATACGTCCTGGATATGAGCCGAGCAATGACAGCGAAAGGTCAGGTCACTTGTTTTCTGTCAAAGGCGACAGAGAAGGAATCGATTATGTGGCACAGACGAATGGGACACATCCACTTGAGGAAAATGAACCATTTGGTCCAGAACCAACTAGTGGAAGGTGTTTCTGTTAAGAATTTTCATTTAAACGATGTCTGTGTCTCATGCAAGAAAGGGAAGCAGAAAAGAAAGTCTCACAAGCCTAAGAAGACAAACTCAGTTAGTCTACCTCTCGAACGACTGCACATGGACCTGTTTGGCCCAGTCAATCGAAAGAGCAAGAACGGTGACTCATACTGCTTAGTGGTTACGGATGATTATTCTAGGTTTTCTTGGGTTGTGTGCATGAAGCACAAGAGTGAAACTTTCGATTACTTGAAGAATCTGTTTACTAAATTGGAAAATATATATCAGCTAAAGATCCGTAGGATCAGAAGCGATAACGGAACAGAGTTCAAGAATCACGCTATGGAGGCGTTATGTGCAGAAAAGGGTATTCATCATGAATTCACAGCGCCATACACTCCTCAGCAAAACGGGGTTGCAGAAAGAAAGAATCGGACTCTTATTGAGGCAGCCAGAACTATGCTCGCAGACTCGAACTTGCCTGTGATCTTCTGGAACGAGGCAGTTCACTGCGCGTGTTATACTCTGAATAGGGTTCTAACGGTAAAGAAGCTTGGAAAAACTTCTTACGAGCTTCTGAACCGAAGGAAACCGAACTTAGAGTTTCTGGAACCTTTCGGAGCTCCATGCACCATGATACATTCCGATGGGAAGTTTGGTGCAAAGGCAGAAGAAGGTTTCTTTGTTGGTTACAGCACTCCCAACAAAAGAGTGTACAACAAAAGAACCAACAACGTTGAGGATTGGCTTAATGTCGATGTTCAGCGTTATACTGCCAATGCACCTGGTGTTGGACCTGATTGGTTGTTCGACTATAAGGGTCTATTTGATTCCTTCAACGTGGAGAATTTGGTGGATGATGCTGTAGCGCAAATGTATTACGAATGTGAAAACGCAGCTAGCTCTCCGCTAATGCGTCCGATCGTGGTTAATGCACCTGCGCCTGCTCCATCGGATGCCTCTGCATCCACGGGTCCCCCCGATAAAACCGCAGCAGCAGAAGTTGAGGAAGTTTTTCAGGAAGCGTCTGCAGAGGTTCTCGAATCTTCATCTTCCGACGACGATTTTGCAGAGTCTCATGAAACTCTCACTGAGGAACAAGCTGGAAATGGTGAATCTACCACTACAGCTCCAGTTAATCCGACAGGAAACAATCAAGCTGGTCCTTCTTCTTCAGCAGCTCCAGGGATAGGTCTTCGGATTGATCTCTCCGGATTTAATATGCAACCCGCTGCCCCCTCTAGTTCAAGCGCAGCTGAGACAAATATATCTCAAGGTTTGGAGAACCTAAATTTGCATTCGGATGATCCAGTGCCGGCACATCCGGAATCTCGGATTCACGACACTCATCCGATGCAAAATGTAATTGGTAATCCGACTAGCAGAGTCATGACGCGCAGTCAGCTCAGAAATGCTAGTTCAAGTGACAATACAGGTACTCTGGCACTCTATTCGGAAATCAGAAAAGCAGGTCATCAGAACGATTGGTCCTTCGCCTTGTATGTTTCTCAAACTGAACCAAGAACTGTGCAAGAGGCACTAAGGGAAGAATCATGGATTGAAGCAATGCAAGCCGAACTTCAGCAGTTCCAAAAGCTAGGAGTGTGGGACTTAGTTGACTTACCTCCAGGCTCGAAAAAGATTGGAACAAAGTGGGTCTACAAGTGTAAACGGGATGACCGCGGGGTGATTATAAGAAACAAGGCTCGATTAGTTGTCCTCGGCTTCCGTCAAATCGAAGGAATAGATTACAACGAAGTATACGCTCCAGTTGCGCGCCTTGAAGCTATCCGGATGTTCTTAGCTTACGCTTCGTACAAACGGTTCAAGGTGTATCAAATGGACGTGAAAAGTGCTTTTCTGTATGGTGTCGTGAAGGAAGAGGTGTATGTTGCTCAGCCACCGGGGTTTGAGGATCCGCTGCATCGCGAAAAAGTCTACAAATTGAACAAAGCGTTGTACGGACTCCATCAGGCACCGCGTGAATGGTACCAAATGCTTAGCAACTATCTGATATCCAACGGGTTCAAACGCGGACTCGTGGACTGCACCTTATTCACCAAGGAAAAGGGTGGTGATCGTCTTCTGGTACAGGTTTATGTTGATGATATTATTTTTGGGTCTACTAATGATGTCATGTGCAGGGAATTCGAAAAGCTTATGCAAGACAAATTTGAGATGAGCTCGATGGGGGAGATGCAATTCTTCCTCGGTCTACAAGTAGAACAACAAGAGTCGGGGATCTTCATCCACCAGACAAAATACGTTGCTGACATCTTGAGCCGGTTCCAGATGGAAGACTCTACTCCAGTAGGCACACCGATTCAGACCAATCACGGGATTGGGCCTGACGAGAAAGGACAAACCGTTGATCCTTTTCTCTATCGAGCTATGATAGGCTCACTCATGTACCTCACTGCATCAAGACCTGACATAATGTTCGCGACATGCTTACTATCAAGATACCAGTCAAGGCCGAAACAGTCCCACCTGGTTGCTGTGAAGAGGATCTTACGTTATCTAAAGGGTTGTCCGACCAAAGGTCTTTGGTACCCTAATGACGATAAGTTTGACCTCATCGCATTTAGTGATGCTGACTATGGCGGATGCAAGACAGACTTAAAATCCACATCGGCTGGATGCCAGTTTTTGGGACCAAGACTAGTCTCGTGGCAGTGCAAGAAGCAAGCCTCAGTCGCCTTATCCACCTGCGAGTCGGAATATGTAGCAGCATCGAGCTGCTGCTCCCAGGTTCTTTGGATACAGCAACAAATGAGAGACTACGGTTTGAAATTTCTTAATACTCCCATTCACTGTGATAATGAGTCCGCTATAGCTCTTGCTAAAGACTCAGTTAACCATTCCAAGGCGAAACATATCTTGGTTAAGTATCATTTCATACGCGATTGCTATGAAAAGAAACTTATCGATATGGTAAAAATCCACACAGACTACCAACGTGCCGATTTATTCACCAAAGCTTTTGACGGTCCTCGTTTTGAGTACCTGTTAATCTTAAACGACATTAAAGTTAAGCAGGATTAGATCCTCATCGGTAATCGTTTTTGTAAATATTTTTCTTTCAAAAATCAGAAAAATCCAAAAATATTGTCTTTTCGCAAATTTTTAGATTTTTAGGGGGAGAAAATTTCAGAAAAATACAAAAACATTCAGAAAATTCCAAAATCAAAAAAAAAAATTGAAAAATGCAAAAATGAGTTTCTTTGGTGAAAATGGGAAGATGATATTAACCAATCAGTCGGACTGTCTGGACCCTTATCATCTTAAAAATATTGGAACTGATAGGTAGCCTCTACAATGATGTGTCGGTAGGCTCAAAATCATTTCCAAGTTCGGCACGGTGATATAAACCTAAATCATCTGAATCATGTGTGGATCAACGTGCGTTGGCATATGGTCTTGGTACCGAAATCTCGTTTGATAGCATGCCAAAATCCGAGGTTTCATGGTCTTTAAGAGGTTGGTTCATCCGGGGTGAACTGGACGTCTCTCAGAATAAATAGGAGTGACACACGTGTCGTACGTTGGGGTAGCAGCCTACGACTGAGACACCCCTATGTCATTTCCTGAAAAAAAAAATAGAATAAATTCTGATCAGGAGACGTCCGGGAATCCTAAAAGAGCAAAAAGATTCATATATGCCAAAACCCTATTCTCAATGAGAATTCGCTCTAAGGTATCATATCATATACCTAAAGCATCGTACCGTGAAAAATCAAATATACGGTATTTGACTTGAACCCTGGTTTGGATCTCACTGGTCTCTCTGTTGCAGCGTTTCTGCAGACCTGATCACCACTGAGTCCACTCCTTGTAAAATACGGATGACAACAGCTTACTCACGGGTTACGAGGAAGCTTTGTGCATGACTTGATACGGGAATGTGTCGCGTGGCGGGGAACACCTTGTATCTCAGCCTTAATATTACCTTAAACGTATCTAATGTGCCTAGCGATAAAACTTGATTTTGAGTTTAGGTGGACAACAATATCGACAGTTGTTGTAGGATACTTATTGGTAATTTTAAGCGAAAACTGAAAATATAAGGATTCTAGTATGTCCGTACACTGATATGATTCCCTAACCGTTGAAACTCGCAAAAATATGCTAGTGTACAGTTAGTTGATCTCCCGTTTTATTTTATTTATGCTTAGTTTAGCTTAGTTGATCATTCTTGATTGCCGATGTTGGAATCCTAATCCATTGTAATCTTACTTCTTCAAAAATAAAACGCCGAAAAATAAAATGAACAACTAATTGGAAACTTGTGTTTTGCTGGGTCAAAACCGTATTTTTGTCAAGTACAAGGGTGGAAAATGGAATATTTTCAAGTATCTGAGTCATCATCTGAGTCGCGTGTCAAATCGGGTTGAAAAACGCATGTTTTGAACCTTAACGGGTCAAAAATGCAAGATTTGGTGCTGCAGGGGCAATTTGGTAATTTGTGTAAAGTGGATATGCAATTAGTGAGCTGATCGCCTATGCATATTGGCGAGTAGCTCCTAATCGTGTGTGTTTATACGCGATTATGTCCCACTCGTGTGTAATGATAAGCGATTAGCCATATTGTCTTATTAAACTACACTATCACACGATCAGACCATACTCGTGTCTTGATACACGCGATTAGCCATACTCGTGTCTTCCATCACACGATCAGTCTCCTACTCGCCATTCTATACACGCGATTATGTCTGGGTATATAAGGGACAGTTAGTGTTCTTTATTTCATTATTTTCAAAACAACACAACAGTTCTTCACTTTCCCTCTATACCCGTAACATCTCAAATCCTTGCCAAAATTTATTTTGATCCGTGATTGTTGTTCCTAATCATCAAGGTAACAACATATATCATTTTCAGATCAAAACAACATGTTTAATGGGTCAAATCTGTTCTTTTTTTTAACCGAACCCTAAGTTGAACAAAATCTTCGCATTACCCACTAAAACGTGTTTGTTTTGGATGTTTCTTGATGGGGGTTTGATGATCGGCATATATACGATCTTTTGGTGCAAAGTTTTGACCCATTACATTCAGAAATCTGAAAACCCCAAATTTAAAACCTTAAGAACCCTAATTTTTAAATTGCCCAATTGAACCTCTGTTTTGATCTGAAAACGGCAATTATCAAAGGGGTTTTATTGTTGGGTTGGTATAGGTCCAAATGCAACAAAGATTAGGCCTAAATCAAACCATTACAAAGTTTTGGCAAAATTGGTGAAGAAGACAAACTGTCACGCGATTAGCTTGGCTAATCGTGTGAACAGTTGAGCGATTAGGCACATTCTTATACTGATCGCATGTTAAATCTAGCGATTGGGACGTAATCGTGTATTTTTATTAGCGATTATGTGGCTAATCGCATTTAACCTTCTGTTTGACCAAAATTGTCAAACTTTGTCCGTTTTGTCCGTTTTTCATATCCTTGATCTGTCTTTGATGTCTTAATGGTGTGTTTGTCGTGCAGAATCATGCAATACGGTACTTCGGCTAAGCACAACTGTCTTGCCTTCCTCGGACCGGTAAAGAAGCAGGAGTGCAGGCGTTTTGAAGGCATTATCGAGTACTTGAAGCGCTCGAAGATACACTATGCCATATCTACAGACTATGCGGCCTACAAGAACATTCTCCAGGAATTCTATCAGAATGCGAGTGTCGATGTCAGCACAGTTCCAGCTACTATAAGAAGCACGGTGCAACGAAAGGAGGTTCTTATCACTGAAGACATGATTCGCGAGATTCTTAGATTTGGTGATGATAAAGATGATCCAATCGTCTTCGACTCCATTTTGATACGAGGTGGATTCCTTCGGATGAAGTATACGGGTGATGTGCGTGCGCAGGAGATGTTACAAAAGGGTTGTCTTCCTCCTGAAATGAAGTATCTGACGCACGTGGTGCTAAAGTGTCTCGGACCTCGCAGAGGAACATTCGATGCTATCAAAGACATTTTGGCATCGGCGATTGTTGCATTGACGTTGAACAAACCGTTCAACTTCTCTGGGATGATTATGCATCACCTCAAGGAAGTGATTCTGCGAAAGCCGAAAGATCCCTTTATTGTTTATCCTCGCTTTCTGCAGATGATCCTTGACAATCAGATCCCGAACATGGTGAAACGGGTGGAAGAGCTGATTAACATAAGGAAGATTGATGAGGTTGAGATGAAGAGAATGTTGCAGTATACGAACAAGCCAAAGTCTGAATATCCTCCTAGTCGTAGACTGTTTGCCTTTCTGATGAGAAACGACTATGTGGCACCTCCAGGTAATAGATGGAGGCATGATGACAGTGATTCAGAGGACGATATTCTGATTCATAGACAGGTTTTCAAGGATGATGACAACATTGGGAGACCCACTGTAGCTTTGGGACCCAATGAACCGGGCAATATGGGTGATACTGGAGCAAGACTAGATGATGATATGCTTGATCCTGATTTGCTGAACATAGATGAACCATCAAGCTCAGGCAAAGGCAAAGCCAAGATTGATGAGGGCCCGGTTAATATTGAAGATGTTGATGAAGATGATGATGACTCAGAGCGTACCGAAGATGAATCACCTGATGTATTGACACTTGAGGAAGATAGAGCCCGCGCGGCTGCGGCAAGAGAGCTCGCAAAAGATCCCACTTTCACTCCTGTCAGTGATGATCTTGTTGCGGATATTGACGCTGAACTCAGCACGCCGCCTCCTCAGAAGAGACAAAAGACGAAAGCAACGAAAGTTAGCAGGGGTCAGAAGAGAATGTCTGATAAGGCAGCTGCGACTGAGAGGACGCCTAAGAAAATGAGGGGAAGGCGTATGAATCTCCCAGAATCTTTTGGACTACCTGCTTCTTCTTCTGTATCAGCAACAACAACAGCAGCAACAGAAACAACAACAGCAGCAACATCGACTGTCCCACTCTCTGTTAGTGCAGCTATGCCTGCGAGTGCGACAATGTCAATGCCTTCATCGGTAATCTTCACTGAGCCAGTCTCAGTTACCGTTGAAGCGACAGGTTCACAGTTGGCTGCTAATCCGATAGGCGACAGAATACGGATGATGAAAGAAGCAGCAAGAACGTCAGCTGCTAGGCCTTCGACCCAATCCTCATCCTCGACTCCAACAACCAACGAACAGCTTCAGCGCCAAATCAAAGAGCTTACTGCTTTAGTGGCCGCCCAAGCACGGGAAATGGCCGAAATGAAGAGCAAAAACGCCAACATTGAAGAAAATGAGACGGCGATGTTGGAACTGATTGGAGACACGATCACAGCTAACACTGAGCTGAGAGCCACTGTCGACTCACTGACTTTATCTAATCAGCAAGTCTTGGAGTCGAACAGGCAGATCATGGAAACACAACAGCAGCTCATGGAATCACATCAGCAGCTAATTCAGTCTAATCGTGATCTCCAGCTCGCAAATGTGAACAACGAGCGTCGAATCACCAAGTATAGGAAGCAAAACATAAGGCTAAGGACTAGGTTGAATGCGCTGACTGGAACTCAACCTAGACTTACTGGTGGTTCGGAAGCTGGAGCTAGTACTGCTGGTGATGATGATGATGAGGATAGTGAAGAGGATGATGATGATGAAGAAGAGGATGATGAGTCTGATGACGATGATGACAACGATGGTAAGGGTGATGGTGGTGATCCCGGAGCCACAGGCGGTGGTGGATCTACAGGTGGGTCTGCGTCGGGACGAACAAAGAAAAGTCACGATCGCAGTGGCAAGGATCCCAAGGCAGGTTCTTCTGCTCAGGGGGAGCCAGCACCGATGATAAGCAAGATTCAAGAACTTCGCGATAAAGTAAGGAAGAAAGCGATAGTTCTTGTTGAAGATGTGGAGCCTTTGAACTGTTACTTTGCATATGATGACGAAGGCAACTTGCTTCCACCCCCTGCCATGCCTGAGTACGATCTGGAAGAAGGAGAGATTCCACCAGAGATGACATCGGAGGACATGACCAAAGTATATGGCTTTGCATCTGGAGAATCTTCCAATGCAAGCCAAAGCGTTCCTCCTGAGATGCATCCAGAATGCAACGAAGTGGATCTCGAAGAAGGAACCAGCGTGCCGACCCCAGAATATGTTGTAAATGACTCGGGCGCTGGAATTCCTAATATTGATGAAGAGATGATGCGTGAGGCTGCAGAAAAGTTGAAAGCCGACTCTACTGAAGTTCCTGATGCTGTTAAGATTCGACATGACAAGATCAGAGAGCGGTATCCCCAATGGTTTAAACCTGAAGAGAAGAAAAAGGCTGTTGAGCGAGCTTCCATCTTCAAGAAGCGTCTGTTGAAGATGTCTGGGAATGTGATCAGCTGGGCGTATGTGAGCCAGACCAGAATGCTAGGAGTTAAATGGCAAGAGGGCGTACTGTACTTTGAGGATTTCAAAGACACTCTGAGCCTGCCATTCTGGTACATTCGCGACTTAGTTCGTCTCAACTATCCGTTATATGAAGAGAAATCTGCCTCTCTTAAGGGTTTTTACACGAAGCTGAAGCGAGAGAGCTCAGAGGGATGGAAAGAGTTTATGCCTCAGTATCCCAGATCGTATCAGACAGACAAGATTCATCCTTTCACCTTAAAGCCTATCTGGGAGCACAAGATCAAGCCGCCAAAATGTGTTTCAAGGATTCCCATTATCCCAGTTGAACAAGACTTTTCTTCGAAGCTGTATTATTGGCACTATGATGCAGCAACCACTGAAGCGGTGATAGTCTTGAGCAACAGTCCAAATCCGTGCAGAAAGATAAGGATTTGGGATCCTATGTGGTTGATAAATTGCTCAGAGAAGGACGTAGAGACGTTGTACCAACATCCGATCATGCACTTACCAGCCGAAGCCGATCAAGCCATGAAGTTTCAAAGGGTGATCCAGTTTTGTTATGCCAACAAAGTTCATGCAGGATGTGATTGGTCAAGAATTTCAAGGGTCAAGACAACGTCAAGCTAAAGTTGAAGACGGATGATGCTGCTTGTTATTTTGCTTAGTTGTATTTGTTTATGTTTATCAAGTCTGTAAAGTTGTTTGCTGTTGATATAAAACGATGTCTTTTGATTAAGTCTGTACGTATACTAGCCTGGTCCAAGGGGGAGTCTGTTAGTACTTGATGTCCCTAGGCTAGTATATAAGTTGTTTGGACGAGTTTCGGGGTGTTTGGAGACGTTTGTACGCGTTTTGGAGTGTTCGGGATGCTGCTCGCGAGTAGCAAATAGTGACACGCGATTAGGGCCCTAATCGCGTCACTATTCACACGATTGGGCCATATCTATAGGCGATCAGCACTGATCGCGTGACATGTTCATGCTGATCGCTAGTTGGCTGCTGTTCGTACCCGGGAGGTATAAATAGGCCCAATCATTGCCCTAATCATTAGTTCTTGCCTCACACACTCTCCAAACACCCTCCCAAGGTCTGTAAGGTCTGATTTGATCTCTGTAAACACTCGTGCTCTGTTTTTAGTGATTAATCGATAATCTTTTGACCCGTGTGTGTGTTGTGATTACTCGTTTGTCTTAGTTTCATTCTCGTATCTGTTGTTGAAGCATATTAGAGGGATTCCGCACCTCTAGTATAAACCCCGTGATTGTTGGATTAAGCGTTTTTCGATCCTACACTATACGCGATTAGATGGGTAATCGCCTTATACTTGAGCAATTGAGGCCCAATCGCTAGTTTTGCATGGTGGATAGCTGTCTAATCGCATGAACTGCTCTGTACGAGTACAAGGGGTATAAATAGGCCCAATCATTGCCCTAATCATTAGTTCTTGCCACACACACACACTCCAAACACCCTCCCCTGGTCTGAAAGGTCTGGTTTGATCAGTGTAAACACTCGTGCTTTGTTTAATGATAAAATCTTTAATCTTTTGACCCATTTGTGTGTGTTAATTACTCGTATATCATTGTTTTGTGTTTGTTTCTGTTATTAGAACATATTCAGAGGATTCCGCACTTTGAATATAAACCTCGTGATTGTCGGGTGACCCGTTCGTCGATCCTACAATAAGTAAGAAGCTCCATTGATCTAACAGCTGCAATCAACTCCTCTCCAGCCTTAGGTTTATACAATGTTTTCATGATCGAAATGGACATCAAACCGGTCGCACTACTGGTTCACTGGCCAGACCGGTCCAACCAGTCGAACATGATTTTAGAGCTAGGTAACATTATATATATGATTTAACATATGGTGAATATATGCAAGGCTGTAAAACCCATATTCAATCTTGTCCTTCAAGAAACTAAAAGAACAGAGCATCAACCACATCAATCGATTATATGCAGAATCTATAATCAATATATTGAACAAATCGACAACGTCGTAATTAACTGATTTTTTATTCAAATTTACAAGAGTTTGGTTATGATACAAAGGATTGATCAAATGAAGCACTAATGAAATTAACATATGATTTAGGCTTTTATAGTGGTTACATGCACATTAACTCTTACAAACATATGTGCACAATGAGTTCACGTGTGCTTAGTTTTATAACCCAAAACCTAATATGTTATCAAACTATAACAAAACTCTAAGCTAACATGATACAAACAAGACCGATATTGACCATATGAGAGTTCCCAACTATTGATCCCAAACATGCACTAACAGAGGCATGTGTAGCTTCTTAAGAGGAAGTTTTGATGTTCGATCAACCATCCACAACCTCTGACAATGTTCCAAACTAATCTTCCCTGTGAATTCTTGTTTCATGTACAGTTTCGGGTTCTAGGATGATCTTGTTAGTGCAATTTGCTTAAGTTGTTGTACCCTGGGAAATAGACAGGTTGATCTGGGTGGCCTGGAATTTGTTTTAAGAGACCTCTGTTGAACAGAAATCCTCGGTCATCATCTCTTCTATTTTTTTGTTTGTTTGTTTTCTTTTGCTATAATTGGTATTTAACAGGGGTGCAACTTCTTTAGGGCCCGAGAGGGTCCCGATCCTATCGATTTTTGGCGCAGTACGTGGGGGAATTTTATGATTTTCGTAGGTAAATTAAGTCCGGGTTGAATCCGGCCCCCACCGATTTGATACTCCGGCCACTACCAATCGAAAAAAAATGAGTCTGGCCCCCACCGATTCGACAACCAAGCTTCGCCATTGGTATATAATGTTTTTGTTATGTAGTTCGGTTAGTTTGTGTTTAGTTTACAATTTTCCTTTCACTGTATCGTAATTAGAATTTTAATTTAAATATTTTTGTTGTCGTATATAACTCGCCGGTTGTTGTATATAACTCGCCTCAATAAATAGAAACCCGAAATACATAATTCTTATTTCGGCCAAAATCTAGGGAAAATGCATATACGAAAGTCGTATTTTAGAATATAGCTAGGGATATATGTATTTATTAATGTCATACTCGTCTTGACTCTTGAGGAGAGTTCTACATATCAAGTTTTTGTCTACAAAATCAACGGCCTATAGCCTTTCTTCAATATACTACCTACTCACTATATTTAATTTAAAATGAATTTAATTAGTATGATTTTAATATACATTTTACACATGCATAATTATTGTGTGGTTGTTAGAATGTTATAAATATAATATGATACATAAGAAATTGATTGTGATTGCGACGAGGGATACAATGGTACGTATATATAAAATCAACTTGTCATTCATATCAACCTAGTGACCCTAATTAATTAAACGTGCAATTTGTATTGATTGTCACTATAAATCTCACACACACAAACACGCAGAGAATGCTAAAATGAAAACGAGTTTTTTTTTTTTTTTTTTTTTTTTTTTTTTTAACGGCAAGTGGTGCAACCAGTGGAGTTTCGGCTAACACTCTGGGCCACCCTGTACTGATTACCCATTCCACATGGATTGAAGATCTCCCCAGGTGGAACGCCCACATGGGAAAAATATGGCTCCGACAAAAATCGAACCCTCAACTTCCACATGACCTCCACTCTAGCTCCCCCCAATTGAGCTAGGCTTCATCGGCAAAATGAAAACTAGAGTTATGAAAACCTTGTGAGAATATATATATATATATATATATATATATATATATATATATTAGGGCTGTTCAAAATCGGATAATCCAAAATTCGAATCCGAAAAATCCGAAAATCCGAATCCGAATTATCCGAAATTTTGGATAATCCGATTTTCGGATATCCGAAAATCGGATTATCCGAAATTTCGGATTCGGATTCGGATCCTGATTTCGAAAATTTTCGGATAATCGGATTATCCGAATCCGAATATTAAAAATATATATATAAATATATAATATTATATACACTACATAACACAATACACAATCCTAAATCCTTAATCCTTCTAACTCTAAGTCCATACTCCTTTAATCCATAGCTGTTGCTCCCTCTTCTCTCCTCTATAACAGCCCCCGTCCACCTCGTATCCGACCTCCACAGCCCCCTTCCATCAAAATAATAAGTTTTTTTTTATATTTTTTGTTCAAATTCCGTTTATCTAACTTCGATTTTTGTTTTTTTTTAATAAGTTCACGTTTTAGGCATAAAGGAGAACGTTTTTTATAGTTTTTTTAATTATTTTTTATTATTTTTTTAATTTTTTTTTTAAGTTTCGGATTATCCGTTGGATGATCCGAATCCGAATCCGAAATTTCGGATATCCGAGTTTCGGATATCCGAAATTTCGGATTCGGATTCGGATCTCAATATTGACTATCCGAAATTTCGGATTATCCGAAATTCGGATATCCGAAATTCGGATTATCCGATTTTGAACACCCCTAATATATATATATATAGGGGAAAGTTAATTTGAGAACACCTATATTTCGTGCGAACCGTGAGAACGGCATCTAAAACCATTCAAATTCAAAATTTCTTTTTACACTTGTCTTTATTACTAAAATACAATCCCAAAAACACAATTTACACGTAAAAATTCAAACGTATACGCAAATAATTTGTTTTTACACATGTGTAAATTTACTGTTTATACATGTGTAAACTGTTTCATTTACACATGTGTAAAAAGTTAATTTGAAAGTGTTTTTGCAAGAAAAGATGAATTATTTGGAAAGAAAATTCATTTATTAATGTTGTATTTTGATTATAATTAGGTTTGTATTAAAAAATTTTGATTTTGATTAATTTTTTTACTTGTTCTCACTATTCTCACAATATTTAGCGTTCTCAAGATAACCCTCCCATATATATATATATATATATATATATATATATATATAGGGTTAGGATCAGTTGAGAACTCGACGTAAAATGCGGAATTTTTTTTTTGCACACTACTGTAAAAACACGTAAACCCCGTTGTAAAAAAAATACTTAAAAAAATACATGAATTTACGCCGAATTACACCGATGTAAATGATTTTTACCCCATGTAAATATATTAATTTTTTATTCAATATTTTATTGTTGTTTAATTTTAAACCACATATTTGTTTTTTATTAAAAATAAGTTTGTGGTTATAAAGTGAGTTTCTATGGTTCTCACAACTCAAAAGAGTTCTCAAATGATCTCAATCATACATGGGAAGTATCGCTAGAAAACCCTCGTTTTTTTAGTAAACCCCCAAAAAAACCCTACTTCCCGAGTTTTTTTTTTGTTTGAAAAAATTAGGGCATGTAATATACATGTTTTTAAGTGTTTTGAGACAAAAAATCAAAAAAAGCGCCGAACGGTTTTTTTTTTAAATAAAACTAGTGGGTAACCCGCGCATTGCAACGGAGTCGACAATACGCGGTAGAAACATGATATGCATCAGACACAAGTATTTTGCATGTATTTTAACTGAGTTGCTAAAGGAGTTAGATTATATGATTGTAAACAAACACATAATATTGCCATGAATAATATTTCTTTTTGGAGTATTAAAAATATATATTTGGGTAAAAATTTGTATATGTTATGAGGAATTTGAGCAAGTTATTCCCTTTTGAATCCATTTGGGTAAAACCGTAAATACTACATGTAAATATAACCTCTAAATATAACAGTGTCAATAAATCAAAATAAAAAATATATAACATTCTAAACTCAAAGTATGTAGATAGGTTTCACTGTTTTAGCCCTACAATATCATAAGGATAAAAAAATTATGTTTTTTTACCGTTTAACTACCTAAAAATTGAGGGACCTTATAAATGATGAGAGAATCAAAAGCATCAACATCGCTAACATTTTGTTTGCTTTGTTTGCCATCATTTGAAGTCATGTTTCAAGTGCTAGAACAAACAACTCATACTAAAATATTTAAATCATAGGATTAGGAGTAAAAGCAAATTTATTTTAGTGAAAGAAGACGTGAACTCAACCGAACTTTTGTATAATAACCTACAAATTTCGTGTGCTTCTCATTAATTTACATATAATTGATCCTAAGACATGTACATACAATAATTATTAACTAAGCATTTTTCAAGTGGGATAGGAATATAAACAAGGGTGTATCACAAAGGTACATACAAAAATAATGATGGATAACTTGATTGTGAATTTTTGATAATTTAATGAAATAAAGTTACCCCATAGGAAGATGTAATAATTTAATGTAGATACAAAAATAATGAATGATAACTTGATTGTGAATTTTTGATAATTTAATGAAATAAAGTTACCCCATGGGCATTTAGGAAAGAAAAATGGTAAAATTTAGAAAATTGTAAAGAAACTCTTGGTATACCATCTTAACTTTGGACAATTTGGACATATTTGCCTATGCCTCCTCCTTTATAATGTAGTATAGGTAAGTTGTGCATCATAACATATGTTAGCTTATTTTTGCACTAGTAACATATGTTTTGATGAAAAATTATTTATTTAAAAAAAAAAACTTTCGGCGCCTTTTTGAATTTTTTGGCTCAAAACACTTAAAAACATGTATATTACATGCCCTAATTCTTTCAAAAAAAAAAAAGCTCGGGAAGTAGGTTTTTCTAAGGGTTTTCTAGAGTTTCCTCAAATATATAGCGTTTTCTATAAAACCTTACCATATATATATATATATATATATATATATATATATAAAATCAGCCATATTTATATCTACTATATTTAGGAGTGTCGGTGGCACTCACAGATGGATACTATTGCAAGAGTGGCACGCATTCCAAAAAGTTTTGAGGAGTGGCATGTTGGTAATTTCTTATGTCTACAAGGGTTTTTCCATATGCTGCAAAAACGTATTGCTCTGTATTTCTTTACTTAATTGGGTTTCAATTCTACCTCTCTATCCTTCATATATGAACCCTAATCTACTCAATCTACATCTTTGTCTCCCTCTTTGCTTTGTATCTTTGTTTAGATATATGTTTTCTTCTCTATTTTTATCTTTGTATCTCGGTGCTCTTGGTTTTGGTCACCGGTGATTGCTCTTGCCGGTTGGTTTCAGCCCATCCTTGGCAGCGGTGGCCCGGTTTATTGGAAAAGACAGAAAGAGGAGGTGGGAGATTAACTGGCAAATGAAAGGAGATTTCATATACAAACCCTAACCTGGAACCCACCTTGGTGATACGTGTTCTTTTATGCTCTTATTACTTATGAACCAACTTTGACGCCTCCGATGACGTTTTCCGGTGGGTTTCGTGGCTTCTTTAACCCTATTTAGGGTATGTTAGCAAGTCGTTTGTTGCGCCGGTGATGTTCAATGGTGTCTTTTTTGGCTTACAAAGATAGATGCAGTGAGAGATAGTCAGTATCTGCCTGTATAGGTGCCAGATGCAGATGGTACAAACCTTCTATGCGTACCTTATTTATGGTATGACAGCCTCTATTTTTGGCTCTGGTGGCGTTCTCCAATATGTTTTCTCAAGGCTATGATGTAATCTGAGCCTCGAATCGAAGATGATAGCGCGTAACTGACGCCGACATTATTTTGTTCTGGTCGTCTGTTCCTATTCTAGAGAGAGGGGGCTGTGAGGGAGTACAACAACCCGTGGTCTTTCGTTTCCGTCCGTCTCCCCGGACACGAATCTACACCCGACGAAGGCTTCTCCCTCTGTCCCTGATGATCTCTATAGGTAGCTTATCTGAGATTTAAACCGACTAATTTTGCTACAGAAAGAGGAGTTTTTTTTACTAGGAAATTTGCGGTTCTGTTGTCGTAGGCGTGTCTTCTCTTGCCATTGTCTTTCGTAAAATTTCTAGCTGTAATGAGAATCTTGAAACCATGATGTCAAAGGTGATAAGTTTGTCTGAAACAAAACTTAATTATATGGCAGCCCTATATTCATTTGATAAACATTGTGGGTGATTTGTTGCCTGGGTCAACTTTATTGTCTTCTGGCTACTTGTGTTAATATCATGATTTATGGTTTTTGTAACATCATGTAATTTTCCCCTTTATTCTAAGTAAAAAAAGTTTTATTTTTGTATTTTATGTTCCACACTCACTCGTTATATATTTAATATTTCAAAATGTATTCATAATACATAAAGGTATTTTGATTTGAACATTTTAATGTTTATAAAAAAAAATGAAACATAAATTCTAGAAACCGAAATTTCTATAATGCAAATTAATTGAGACTCTATAATGCAAATTAAATTGTAATAACTAGAATTAAATAAATTGGTATTAAAAAAATTAAATGTATTGAATTTGGTAAAACAAAAATTTATTGTAATTATTCATAACCTAAAATTTGGCCATATATACTCTTGCCATCATCCCTACAATAAGCTCCACCAAACCTCCTCATATTTTCCTTCAAATGTTTTTCAAAATCATGAACCAACCAAAAAGTCTTGCTACTCCCTTCGACTTTTGATATTTGATAAGCATCTCTCGATGATTGAGGTAAATAACGAACCTTCTTTTGATTCTATGTTGTGCTTAATAGTTCTTTTTAGCTTCTCTCACATGAACATATCACTTGGTTAAATAGACATTTGAAACCATGCTTCAACATAGATAGATTTTGTTGTTGAATTTTTTCAACTAAATAAATTTCCTTGTCACAGTCAACGTAAACCATCATAATGTTTTAAAAATTTAGAAACAAGATCAAGTAATTTTCATTAATACATATGTATATATTAAAACGAAAATTTCATGTTTTGTCTTAATAAATTTTAATATGAAAATAAATAATGATTGCTCATAATCTACTCAATAGAAGAAGTCAAACTATGCAACTTCATGATCTTTTATTTTTACAAGTAAGAGTATACCCTCCTTTTGTTCTTGTTATAGTCAATACATGATATATCTCTTTAATTTTGTAGTCTTGTTTTATCATAAATGAAATTACCCCATTTGGTCACATTTATCAATTTTCAAAGTTAAAACTTCATGGCATATTATAATTCCTAACAACGAGTCACTCCAAGGAATTAATATTTTAAAGTAGTCTTAATTACGATATTTAAATTTACTACATGTATTGGCTGAATTACAGTAATGTAAATCATATATATTTTGGTTTCATAACATAACAAAGTCCATTAAATACTCTAGTTAGGATGTTTATGCATATTTGAAGTAAGTGGTCATTTTTTTTAAACAAAAATTTATATGTGTTCAAATATGTAAATTGAAATAAAACGATTATTGATAATATTTAAGTCAAAGGCTATATATATGTTGCACAAATACTATAACTATAGACACTAAATCATCAATCTTAATTTACTTAGGTTCAAGAGTAAATAATTTACTCTCGTTGAATTCGTTTGAATCCTAACAAGTCCATCGTAATTAAGGTGAGTATATCTTTCCCCTTTTTCATGTTTTACTCTTTTGGGGCTATTCATGTACACTATTATCAAATGTTATTCTTATACTTAATGCAATTCTCATGTGTGTTTGCTTTATGTGAATTCGTGTGTATGCTTAGTCATAATCATTAACCGTTCTGCGGCCTAGCATTTCAATGAATAGTACTATGGTATACCCCTTTGAGACTCTGTTGAGAGAATCTTGGTCATTGTCTTGTTAATTCATTATTCAGTTGGTTATTCATGTGTTAGTCATTATTCATCAAGGCTTGGTTTTGACTGATACTACTTATTACATAATTGCAAATGGTACAGCACATGAATTGCTAAACACTTTTCTTACTATATGTATTCAAATCAGGGTATGCTCACCAATACATTTTTGTATTGACATATACTATTTTCGTACATGTTTCAGGTTATTTTGTGACGCTTCTTTTTAGCTTTTGGATTTATATTTAAGCTTGGACTTTATTGTATTTTAGTTAGACTTGACGCTTTAGAACTATTGTATACTGTAATTTCCTTTCAATGTAAAATTATTCAAATCAATGTATTCAAATTTACACTTTAGTACCATGAGCTATTGAACAATCGTCACTACGTGACACCTCGATGTTTCCGCCATCGGTTGGGGTGTTACAGTTTTATCGCTGTTGATGATGTTCACCATATATAGACATTGGATTGATTGTGTGTGACGAAAAACAAACCTGAAGTGTGGTCGTAATTCCTAATGCTAAACATAACCAACTACTGCTATCTCTTGGCCGCATTGTGCCGCCGCCGCAACGCGCAGCGTCGGGTAGAAATCTAGTAATATATAAATTTCCAAGTAGTGTTAAAGCTTGGTTCTCGAATCGGTGGAGGCGAACTCAATTTTTTTATCGGTAGTGGCCGGAAGATCAAATCGGTGGGGCCGGACTCAACCCAGACTCAATTTACCTATGAAAATCACAAAATTCCACAACTGCGTCAAAAATCGGTGGGGCGGAGCCCACTCGGGCCAAAAAAAGTTGCGCCCTTATTTCTAAGTGTTTTTAGAAAAAAAAATGCTCAAAAAAATTCCAATAGATTTTTTTTAATAAAATATGTACCGTTTATGTTGTTTAGAGTTATACAACATTTAGGTCCCTTCTTGTGGGTTCTATATCGATTGTATATCTTGTAATATTGTTTGGGCGGTCCTTGATTTTAGGACGCGCTTGTCTTAATGAAATTCACAGTTCAAAAAAATGTAGGTGTATTATTATGTTTTATATATTTAAAAAAAGTCCTATCGACACGTTTTTTTATTTTATTTATAAAAACATTTGAAAATATCTATATTACATGCTTTAATTAAAAAAAAAAGATAAATAAACACTTAACTTATTAATCATTTAAAAAATCATAACAATACCATACTCGAATTATAGAGAATAAATTTCATTTTTATACTATTATATTTTAAAGAAAAATATTAACATATGAAAAATTTACGATCGTTTAAAACTTATGAGCTAAACTTGATTCAGAAGTCAACAACATGTTTTAAAAGTTGTACGTTCTTAATCTCTTATTGGGATGTAAAATTAAGTTTTTGTTGGATATTTATCCGATAGTTAATTAAAAGTTAACGTTAATTAACCCAATATGATTCGAAGAGTTACACGTAGAAGAATCATATAAGTTTACGTTTAGGTGGAATATTATTTGTGAAATAATATTCGTTTGAACTCGAAGGACTTATTAAAAAAAATAGTTTATTATAGAGAAGAGTTTTAATAAACAATTAAGGGGGCTTATTGCAAGTTTGTATTTTATAAATAAGGGATTAATGGGAAACCCTAATCACAAGTTTTATAAAATAAAACCTTCTCATCTCTCTTAGACGTAGCCAACCCTACGGCATCCTCCCTCCGCCGCAAACAACCACCACCGATCACCTCCTTCTTCTTGGTTGGTACATGCTCGGTTCGTGAAGCTTCCTACTAGCGAAAGATTCGTTGTAACCCGCGTGTTACAATCTCGATGTGGTCGTTAAAGGTTGATTACTAAAACCCCCTATAGTTGTTTATTATTTATTGTTTAATTATATGCGTATAACCTTGATCCCGATTGGGAATATATTATTAACTGGATTAATAAAATTGACAAATTATATATATATATATATATATATATATATATATAAATCAGCATTTATATAACATATTAAACGCTTTCGCTTAGTTTGATGCCATGATTCCCAACAGTGGTATCAGAGCCACGGTTACGCATGTATAGATGGTAAAGTTATAATTTTTATCTATGTTGTATTTGTCCAAAAAAATATTTATTTTGAAAAAAGATCAAAAGCTTTTGGTTGTTTTGGATTGTGATGTGAATCGAGCCCTAGGTTTTGACCCTTGTCATGGTTATGTTTGTTATGGTTGTGGTTTTATTTTGTGTATTGGTTTGTATTTTTTTTATTTCGGATAATGGATCTGATGTAATAGATTGGATTAGAATAGATTTGTTTTTTTTTTGTGTAATTTCTAATTTATTATTATAATCCTTAAAGTACAAGATCATGATAAAAAGGCAAACAGATATCATGGAGATAGAGATTGCGGGCCAAGTGGGAGTTATCAAAATAGTTTTTGAAAGCCTTTAGAGTAGTTCGTTTCGTTTCTGCCTAAAACGAAACGGGCGACCTATTAGTGGCTCGATTCGTTTATTTTATTATTATGTTTTATGGTTGTGTTTTATTTATTGGAAATAATCTAGATAACCCAAAATAAATAAAAATATCCACAATCAAGACAACGGTTTTATTAATACAAGTTTCATAAAAATGAAAAGTATATTTAAAAAAAGAATTTTATTAAAATTTAAAGAAGGTTTATTCACAATAAAACGACCAACATAGTTTAATAGGATATTTAAAACTATACCGTGTCGAGTGTTGAAAGGCGTTTCTATTATCACGAATTATATAAAAATGAATTTTATAAACTATTGTGTAACTCGCCTCATGCTACGAGTTATTGAGAATATTTTTGTTAAATAATAAAATAAATCCCAAAATTAAATTGATGTTTTATGCAACCTTTAATAAGTTAACACTTTATTCTAGATCGAACCCAAATGTTAGTGTTATACCCTGCATTTGGACGTCTATCATGAAAGAAGGTAATCATCGCGTTTCGTGTGTAACATTGTAACACCCCAAAGTCTCGAAGTGATTACGTCACCTTACGTGTCTCGTAAACGGGTCGGGTCGGACCTGACCACCCGATTATCCAATTTAAATATTCAAGTTCGAATCTCTCGACAAACCGTTTTAACCGAATATATATATAATAATTATCGAATTATTATTATAGCGGTTAAACGCTCCTCATCTGTTATTAACCCGCTACCAAACGCCTATTATTCTCTTGTTATACTCGTTCCCAATTATCGCAAGTCTCAGTATTTATCCCCGTAGCCAAACACCCTCCTATTTAATCCATCTATATAAACCATCCCTCTCTGCCCTCATCTCGCTCTCTCTCTCTGTTCGATATACATACACACACTTTGTGTGTATAAAGCTCTGAATCAAGAAGCCTTTACCGGAAAACCATGGCAGGCTTACGCCGCCTCTGTCTCCGGTCATCACCATCGCTGGACAGCCATGGCGGCTGTTGCCGCCTCCGCTGCTGTTCCGGCTATTGTCTCCGGTCGCCGCCTGCATCCATCTTCTTCATACGGTAAGCCACGCAACCCATCTATCAGACCCTCTAGTCATCTGTTTCTGTTAATTGAAGTCAAACGGTCACCGGCCACGGTGACTGTTGTTAGATCCTTTTAAAACCGGTCACTCACCTTTGTATAATTGAAGCTATCGCCACTGTTATTGATTCTTAATATCACCGTGGGTTATAACCAGTCAAACTTAGGTCCGGGTTTGATAACCGGACATGTTATCCGTCATCAGGTCACTTCCTGATCTGTAACAGATGACCATTATTCTCTGATAATATAGCCGGACAGTCATCGTGAGCCGTTGGTACTCCTCACCCGAGCCCCTGTTATGTTATACATCGGGTAATATAATCGAACCCAAGCTTTATCCGGTCACCTACACCACTGTTAAAGGATATGGTATCGTGTTTAAGGATTAAGGTGACGGGTACGGTCTCTGAGGAGTTCCGACGAGTGTCCGGTTATAACCCGAACATATTAACCTCGTGATTAAACTACCGAGTATCATTGATTGGGTTACTTATCCGATCATCTTTATATCCCATTAGTTAAATTGGTTATATAATATTATAAGCCGATATTAACTTACTGGTTATGGTAATTGCGAGGTACCGATAATCAAGTTGGAGGATACAAGTAGCTACCGAGTCGACTCAGTGACTCGGTCAACACCGGAATAGAACCCGGTCCAATAGCTAGACGAGGAGTATTATTAGAATTATACGAATATATATATATAATACGAATAACGTACGGATTTGATAATAATAATAAGAGACTAATAATTATATATAAAATATATACGTTTATATATAAGATTCGATATATAAAACGATATACTAAGCTCAGGTAAGTTATGTCTAGAGTTCTTTTAGGTTCGCGTGCCAAGCTGTAAAGGCCAGCTTTGTTTCTTTTCGCCTAGATTGACCAAACCCGAGTTTAGGACTATCTAATATATACCGGATTCCATATATATAAATTGTATATATGATATATATCCTAAGTATTACAATCTAACAAGTCCCACGCGTTAAACGTATCAATATATATATGAAATATAATTGTAATAAGAAGATTAGCAGAAGATTTAACGCAAACATGTGAGTATCGTGAACTCCCCTCTTTTACAGTTTTATTAAGTGTTTTAGGGGAAATACATGTCATTTAGAAAACATAATGCTTTACACAAAAAAATCATTAATAATAGAAGTTATATAAAGGGGCAATAGAAACAACGAGGACAGTACTGGACGGTATCGCCATTTCCTTTCTTGTCTAACTAGAGGACAAGAACCAGTTTTACCCGAGTAGAGGGTAGAAATAATCATATATTATCACAAGCAGAGTGATACCATAGAAAGGAATGGCAACTTATAGAATATAATCGAAATAATAGAAATATAATCGAATTGATAGAATATCTAGTTCCCCTCCAGAATATAGAATTGTAAAGCATATTTATAAAAGATTGTTATAAAAGAATTATAAATAAACGAACTGGCCATTCACTTTATAAAATACGCGACCTCACCAACTTTATGTTGACAGAAACTATTTTTGACATGTGTTCAGGTAACCCAACAGATATGATGACGTGGATCCTGGAAGACTACAAGACTGTTATTACCCTGGATTCCGCTGTGTAACTCCGATAACCCGACCCGACAACCCGGCCACATCAGCCAGGGTTGTTACAAACATAGGTCGATGTTACAGTTAACTGTAAAGGACAAAACATCAATTGTTCATCAAGTGGGCACAGTTGAGGTTAAACATGTGTCGCTTTTAAGCGATAAAGCCAAATGGAGAGTTGGGTAGTGGACGCAATTAACAATCGTTGTTTACCTACATAATCATACTAGTGGATAGTGCTTAAGCCAATTCACTGTGACTTGATGAATTTGGGTCTCGTCTAATTACAATTTTTTGTCATAAAATAAAATTAGGATATTTAAAACATAAAATACTAATAAACTAATTTTTGAATTTTGTAACTGTCAACTAAAAACAATTCCACCTCCCAATTCTCTCTCAAGTCCATCTTAAAGAAGGACAAACTGAACCACTCCAACTTCATAGTCTGGCACCACAACTTGAAAATTGTTCTCAAGGCAGAGAACAAACTGTATGTTCTTGAAACACCAGTCCTTGATGCAGACATCAATTAGCAAACGGCTGCTTATAGAAACTATTCTAAGTACTTTGATGACTCTGTGAAAGTCTCATGTCTGATGTTAGCATCCATGATCCCAGAACATCAAATGACCATAGATGAGATGATGGCATACGAGATGAAAGGTTTGATGTGATGAGATCACTCATAACCACTTGTATGCAAGAGGGTATATCAGTTAGCGCTCATGTGCTAAAAATGAAGGCGTATGTTGATCACTTGGCTCATGTGGAATCCTCCTTGAGTGATGAGTTAGCTGGGGATATTATTCTCAACTCATTGCCCAAGTCATATGATCTATTCACTATGAACTACAATATGAATGGGATGGAGAAGACACTTGCAGAGCTGCATCAGATGCTCAAAACTGCTGAGGTGAATATACCCAACAAGACTGCACCAGTGTTGATTGTAACATTCATGATTTTTTTTCGTTAATATAATTATGAATTTAGGGACCTAAGGTGTCAATGATCTAAAATTTAAAGACCAAACATTTATCAAATCATTATTATTTTTTTCAAATAATAATAATAATAATAATAATTTCTATATTTATACAAATCCCATATTAATGAGACAAAAAGACAAATCCCCTATTTTATGTGTTTTCCTTAGTTGATTCGTTGACAAAAAAATTATACATAATATCTATATCTATACTATTATATAATACATCCTAAATGGGCATCAAGGTAATTTTACTACTTTTTTGAGATGGCATATGAAGAGGCATAAGCATGCATCTCTATATTTTACCCCCTTTCTTCCCATTATGACCCTCTATACAACATATCATGCCTATGGTATATGTGGCTAATACACGATTAATATCTTCTCCAGAATGTAATCCCTATTAAAACCCACATACACACTCCTTTATGGCCATTATACTAATTAAAACCCATTAAAACATGTTGAACATCACACATGCCAATGATTATAAAATACAATTGAAGTCTACATCAATTGAAATCTCAAATCCTCCTTCCTTCCTAGATCAACCACTCAATGGGATCGTACGCCCACAATTGGGTCTGCACAAAGCTGGAGTATGGTATTGAACTCGAAATGACTTATTTGATTTTTGTTCTTATTTAAGTTTAATCTTCGGAAGTATGCAATCATCTTCATCGCTCTTTGCTAACTATTATGTTTTTTACATGCCAACTGGCTTATAGGCTTTGGTCGGACACTCACTTGCATCAAAAATATTGTAATGGAGGATGCAAACGATGATCAAAGAACACTTTGAAACTCAGGTATGTGTTTTTATCAAATTTATTTAACTCTGTTTGTTTGGGTTATTTCATCAGTAGCGAAATTTCTAATTTTAATTTCTTTATCAGCATCTTGCATAAGATGATGTGCAAAAACATTGTGTTCAACAAAGGGTAATTTTTCTCCGGTTACAATGTAGTGTTTGGACTTTTCATTTTGAATATTTTGATGCTCTACTCTTCAATGTGCCGACTGTATATTTTGGATGTGCAGAATGGTTATAGCAAGATCTCAAATTTTCTAATTTCCCCTAAATTTAGTTTTGTTTCATTTCAATGTGCCTGACTAAACATGTGTCGAAACGATTCTTATGAATCTTAACTATGAAATCCATATTCTAACGGGTTCTTTGTCATATTGCAGGCAACAAGAAGGGATTGTTGTAAGGTCTTGCCTGCTAAAAAGGAAGGAACTCTATACTTGTGGGTCGGTAATTGTCAAGCAAATGAGGTCATTGAGTTGTAGACTCACCAAGGATAATTTCTTGTTATGTGGCAACTATTGTTTTTTTTTCACTCACAAAATTATAATTTGTCTGGATCTTATATTAACGGCACGTGGGTATCTAGCGTATTTTATTTGGAATCACAAGTTGCTTTGGTTGGATATTGTTTCTTGCATTGAGATAATTTTTCACCGAAATCTTCACTATAGCACTGTT
This sequence comes from Ambrosia x helenae, assembly GCA_030844895.1. NCBI lineage: Eukaryota > Viridiplantae > Streptophyta > Magnoliopsida > Asterales > Asteraceae > Ambrosia > Ambrosia x helenae. Next base: position 129,045,274 of record CM061229.1, on the reverse strand, counting down.
AATTGTTGTCGCTACTGCAACACGCAATAGGACACAGCAAATTGAGTTATTAAGAATTACTAAAGAAGTATGGTAATTTCTAACTTGATATAATTTTGTGAGTAAAAAAAAACAATAGTTACCACTTAACAAGAAATTATCCTTGTGATCGTCTCATCTTTCATTTTTAACTGACTTTTTTGTAGGTGGTTGAAGATTTGAAGATACACATGTTAAGCATTCTCATTTGTATGTCATTCCCACAAAGATCTGCATATTTAAAAGTGGGGTTCAATTTTTTTCTACATATGGATAAGAGTAGGCATTGTACGTCCATATATATATATGTATTTAGGTAGGTCACATATTGTATCCATATATGTGTGAGAGATATTGAATCATTTGGCTTTATTACACGTTTATATAAAGGTCAAGATATTTCGTATTAAATCGTAGACATAAAAAATTTTGAACACATAAAATCCCGTTGCAACGCGCGGACTGCTTACTAGTACATAATAGTTCACACTATATATGTAAATAACACACATGAGTATTATTTTTTTTAACGTTACACATGAGTATTATGTATAAGATATTGGATTTGTATCACTAGTTTGGCAATAAAAAAGGGTCAAAAGACCATCCTATCATCTTCCTTAATAAATGGTACAACGTAAAGTATTGTCTTTTGCATTTTTTTTAAAACTATATGATATGGTTGAGGCAAGGCTTGCCATTACGTCAGCAAAAAGTGAGTCAGTCTTGGTTTTAGACAACTTGAAGACTACCCTTGAAGACTACCCAAGAATGTAAGGGTAGTCTTCCTTATGTAGTCCTTCACTCATATCGGTCACTATTTATTTTTTATTTTCTAATTTTTAAATAAGTAAATAATTAAAATAAATAACATAAAAGTCACATAATATTAAAAAAATGCTACAAATAAAACAAAGTCACATAATATTAAAACTAAAGTCGACATTACAAATACAAAATAAACGAGACCTTAAATTTAAAAAAAAACAACCGGCTAGCTATACTTGGTAATGATATCTTCTTGTAATTTTTCAATAACTCAAGTTCAACGCCTCGCTTCGGACATGGAGCTTGTGTCGATTGCTAAAACCTTCGCCTCTTCGATTTTGAGCTTTTCATTCTTCACCTTTAGCTTTTCCTTGTTGAGTCGGTTGAAAGCTTCGATCTGAGCCGTCAAAACGTCAATCTTCGTTGCACTACCGCTCCCCGACCCGCTTTGTTTTTTGACCGCCTCCGTTTTTGCTTTATCCCGACCTATTTAAGTTACCGGAATTAGAATATAATAACTTTTAATTAACAAGTAGAATAGTTTTTAGAAAGAGGACAAACCCATGGGACGATGAGCATCCTCAATCGGGATATCAAACTCCGCTTCCTCGTTGATGTCGATTACCACACGATGACTCGAGCTTCCCTCTTGTAAATCTTTAGCATTTGTTTTCTACGCTTTGCTTTTACAGCGGGGTTTGGGACCGTCACCCACTTTAGTTCGTTCCTCAAAAGTTCCCAAGCCCGAACAAATTTGAATCCCCACGATTGCGTATCACTCCACTTCTTCACAGCGTCATTAAAAAATCATACTTTCGTTGTATCCACTAGGGTGGTTCGACTTGATTTGATTATAGAAACCGGCAAATAATGTACACGCCTTATTTTATTTCCTAAACTTTCCGCTAATTGAGTCTAAGTCTCGTTAGGGCTTCGGTGCTTCCATTCTTTTGTGGAAGTTGCTTGTACATTTCTTCCAAAAACTAGTGCCATTTTGGTTGGTGCCTAAATTTTTTAGCTACACTAGAAACAACGCCTCAACTTCGGTTGCCGTTCATGGTTTCTTAGGCAATTTTTCACTAGCCTTCGCCTTTCCTTTGCCTTTTTTAAGTGGTGGTGATTGTTGCGTTTCCGGAACAATGTTGTCCTCATCATCATCTTCCTCATCTACGAGCCCCATCGGATGAGGTACTTGTGGTGTTGAATGTAACGCCCAGCTTTTATCTAATAATATAATATTAATATTTCTATTCATAAAACGATTTTAATTCGTTAACAAGAAATACTTTCTTATTCATTAATAAATTTAATTATTTAAATTCGCCTAATAACGCGTTTGTAAGTAATAACATATTGGTAAATCGACCTGTATCCTTGTAAATTTCTAAACGTGACTAAAAATATATTATAACAAATATACAGTCCAACCCCTCGTTTTAAAACGGTTTTATATATATATATATATATATATATATATATATATATATATATATATATATATATCTAACAAAATAACTATTTTAGCGGTTAAGTAAGTTATGTAATTTAAACGAGACCAAGTCGGTAACTGGCTCGTATACGCGGTACCCAACCACTTAACCCACACAAAAACCCTAACTATTTAATCACTTTATTTCCTTCTCCTCCTTCATTTTCTTACAAACACAAAACCCTAGCCATACACCACCACCAATTAAAGTTGCCTCTCCCACTCTCTCTAAACAACATTGCAGCTCACTCAAGCTCTCTCTCTCTCTCTCTCTAGAAACCCCTCTCACTCTAAGGTAGCTCTCTCTCTCCAGCTCTCTCCCTCGTCTCCCTCTGTTCTCCTCCTCTCTGCAGCAGAGCCGGCCGACCACCACTCCTATGGTGGTGGCGGCGTGGTGTTCCGGAAGCCCAAAAAGGGGGGCAGAAGTATGGCGGCAGCGGGGTGTTGTTGTTGGAGCCCGAAATGGGTAAAGGAGGCGGTACTAGGTGGCGATTGGGTGGTGTTTGGGACAGGTTAAGGGTATGGTTACGGGCATGGTTGTGGTTGTAGTGGTTGCCGGAGCAGAAGTGACGCAGCGGTGGTGTTCAGTCATGGTGCAGACACGGACAGACCAGACCAGATCTGATACTGATCTGATACAGCTCAGAATGTGGTAGTTCGGACTAGTTGTGAGTGCAGCGTTTCCGGTCGGGTGGTTTTGCGTCGACAAGGGGGCCGATTCGGGTTGGATGTCTGGTTCGTGTGGGGTTCGTCTCGACGTTTATTATGTTGCAGCCGGTCTGAATGTTTGGCTCAGTTCTGGTTCGGTGACCAGGAACCGACCAGAACCTTCGCAACAGTGCAGCAATAATGGTGTCATTTGGTTGTTGGCTTCGGCTAAAGCTTACATTTTCTTTTCGGGTCATGGTGTCGAGTGAATCGAGTCGTCGAGACGCGAGCCAAGGGGTCAGATCTGGCCAAGTTCAGTTCGGGTCAACTTAGTCAACGGCTGGTCAATGATAGTCAAGGCCAAACCGGGTCAAATCTGTTGACGCTCAGTTCCAGGCTCGTTCGTGTCAGTTTGCAGGAAGGTATAACGCGCACCTTATCTTAATTCGTGTATTTCACGCTACATTGTATTTACATATATACATATGTCATAAAGACTTAGGCGAACCGAACCGACTTACGACTAAAAGTTACCTTATTAACTTGAATTTTTATATTACGTGTCAAAAATATAGTTTCCTCGCTCGTTATAGCTTTAATAACTTGAACCATTTATTGCGTATAAAGATTTAGTTAAATTATATTGTGTTTTGAGAATGTGGACAATTGATTTTGGGAAAATATAGACAACATGAGTTGTCGGTTTCTTACAAAAACAGAGGAGACTCTGCCCAAATTTTTATAAAAATATAAGAAACATATCAAGCATTCGAATCTATACTTTTGTACAAAAAACGCTACGTTTTACAAATGGACACTATCCCAATTTTTACGTGTCATGATAGAGATACGCGTACATAAAAATATAGTTATTAATATGTATATATATAAACATAACAGTACAAATATTAACCGGTCTTCGAAAACAAATTGAAACGCGAGTCGAGTTACACTAGTAATGTTTTCATTAGTCAAAAAGGTTGCTTTAACAATAATTTCAAGATGCGACTTCGTATACCATATTAAGGTATTTATTTTCAATAACTATATACACACGTATACATTCGAACAACTAAACCAAGTACAATCGGTTCGTTAAGTCATACACTTATTAAGACACGCCTTCTTTCAATACGTGTCTAGGTAGTTGGATAAACTATCTTTACAATCAATAAATGAAACAAACTTATTTGCATTAGAATTTAAGGCATCATTTATTTGAAATAGGATACGAGAGTTCAATTTATCCAAGTTCAGATTTGTTGCTACTTGCTAGTACTTGCACAGTGAATTTCAGGTGAGTTTACGTAACCATGTTTATGCAATTCTTTATACTTGCAACATTATACTTAAGCAATTCTACATACATGTCTAGTTGTAAACTTTAATGCCTCATGATTTAGACAACAACAACAGTTTCAACAAGTTTCAACAATACATAATCATTAGCTATGGCCAAGCCGGCGATACTCAATAATAGATCTATTGGATTGACAATCCCACCTAGATTCGTTGACCATCTTTTATGGGGAGCGCGGGTGATTGTTATCGTTCCAACATAATATTAAGGTGAACCGTGGATGACGGGATGGACCTAAACTAGTCGGAGATTTGATTATGTCGATTCAACACTTCATGTTTATTCATGTAGACCTAAACTTACGATAGACATATGAATTGCTAAACTTTTATTCCAAACTTAACAGAAAATATTGATGCTTGAAGTCTAAAGCTAGCATGAGGAGTTATTTGAAGTTTTAAGTTTCATTTGTTTGTTTGATGTATTAGACCTTAATGTAATTCAATATTGTAATGTAATAAAGGATTATTTAACATATGTATTACCATGAGCTACTGAACAATCATCAATACGTGACATCCCGATGTTTCCGCCATCGGTTGGGGAGTTACATTGAAGGGCTTGGTTGTGGTGGTTGAGTTGGTGTAAAAGTAGTAGTAAACATAGGTTGTTGAAGGGCTTACTAGTCCCACTGTTTGTCTTCTCTGATTCCGAATCCGCAGCAACAAGCAAATAGCATTGCTTGTCAGTCATACAAATTTCTTTTTGATCGCATAGCTTCTCAAGGTGATGTTTCAACAATGTCGAGTGAGCCCAAGGCAAATCAACATACTCCTTTTGTATGTACTCTGATATCGACTTCTCACTAGAACCTCCTTTCTTGTTCAGTTGTAGGTGGTGGTGGTGATGGTGGGTGGGTGGGTGGGTTGGAGAAGAAGATGGGAGGGTATAAGAGTCATTTCACCCAAAAAAAATTAAGGGTATAATAGTCATTTCAGCACAAACTAATGGAAAACGTGACGTCCGTTAGAAGGAGGGACGTAAAGTGTTAGGAAAACAAACCTCAAGTACTAAGGGTGTTAAGCGTGGGCTGAACCTGTTAGTTTAGGCAAACAACAGGGACGAATATTGCAATTTTCTCTTTTTTTTTAACTCATTTTAAGCAATTTTTTTTTTTACTTTTTCAATTTTTTTTGGGTTAAAAAGGCTTCTACATCCGGTCATCCACTATGTTTCATGTACGAAACAACCTTCCATTATTTTTCTAAAACTTTTTTCTAGTAAGTTTAACGGCAGTTTTGCTATTTTTTTTATTCTTTTACATTGTAGACTGCGACAAAAACGATGAATGAGTCTACGGAAACTAAATCTGCGGCAATAACCTATCATCACATCTTAGTTACTATCGCATGTTTTGTGTAGTAAATTATTTATCGCGATGTTTATTTCCATCATGTGCCATGTCTAGTTTTGTTAAAGTGCCTCTGAAGCTGCATTGGATCATCAACTTGAAGTTTCCCATGAGTGAACCTATAGATACGTATTCATAACTCACAAGCAATTAGAGGTATTTATCGAATCGAATAAGAAATTTTTAAATTAATCAAATCGATTTTTTTGAATAATTTATATTTTTTTTACTGAATTCGTATTTGATTCGAATTCGATTAAAAACTGACAAATCTATATATTAACCCAAGTTCTAAAGTTATATGTGTATATATAACTAGCTTTTATCCCGGGAGCGTCCCGGGGTTGAAAAATATAACAATTCTAATAAAACTAATACTAATAGTAATAATTATTATTTTTGTAATTAAATAAATAAAAAAATAACCTTGCTATAAGGTGACACCATGTGTTGCAGTGTTGCGCGATTCTTTCTCCTAGCTTCTCTTGATGAAGTATACCTATGCATCTTTAAAAGAGTAAAATTCCAATGAAAGCATGGCGATTGGGCTGAATTTCAACATCGTAGATAAGAACCTGGTTTAAAAGAAAAAACATTATTAATGAATAACCTGAACACTTTGTGTTTTTTTTCCTGTATGAACGAAACCCCACAAAAAATAGTCGTTTTTTTCTCCGTTTTTTATATAGCACTATGGTACTCGTTGGAAAGATAATAAAATGCTCGTTAATTTGCTGTAATTTTTTTCTTTAAAAAAATCTCGTATATAAAAGATATTAACGTTTAAAAATTATGGGAGGAAACATAAGAGAGAAAAATTTAAATTTGTTTTTAAATTATTTTTTCCTAAAATAACTCAATTTAAATTTAGTAGATTAGGTTTTATATTATTATTTATTTTTTTTATTTGCCAATGCCTCCTTGAATATCATGTCATTAAAATGGCTTTCTTTGGCCTTGATTGAATGACAACTCATCAATCTTCAATTCTTTTATTATAAGTTATAGATTACGTATATATAAATAATAAATAAATAAATATGTATTAATTTTATTCGAATTTCAAATCGAATTTAAAATCATAAATTCGTCTTCGATTTACTGAACTCGAATTGAATCGAATTCAAATTCTTAATAATCGTATCGAATTAAGTAGAATTTCTAATTTTTTTCGAATTTGAATTCTAAACCTCTCTATAAACCAATAACAATTGAAAGCAACTAATAACCATAAAGGTCTATGATAGCATTACACTATTGCAGTAAGTACTAGATGATTAGATAGAAAAGACAACTTAAATTTATGACATGAAAAAACAAACAAAACGTGGACCAATTCAGCAAATAAAAAACCCTCAATAATTACCAAAAATAGAAATAGTAAGCTCGACCAATTTTTGCAAAAAGAAATGTGAGCTGATGGTATACGGCATGTGTAGATGATGGTATTTAGGAATTATACACCTCGTAATTAGAAAGTATACACTCTGGCTCACATTACATACCAATAGAAGGTTGCCATATATTCTACAATGTGATGTCACACCCTTAAAATGTGATGTCACATGGTGTATGAAACCATATGATTAAAGAAGATTATATATTACTGACATAAAACACGTGATTTGACTATTTGAGCACTTGATAATTGTAGTGGCGCTCCGATGAACACGCTACATAATTCATTTTCGAGGAGCACAGGTTGTATGCTGTCATTTTCTTATATAAGGGGACGGTGACACCTGTGTTGTCCACAGGCTTTATGAAATGGGCATTGTTTTTAGGGTATGGATATTAGAGATTTTATTAGCTTTAAACATTTAAGGCTATCTGGGACGGTCTGTGATAGGCCCGTTGTGATGGCGTGGTCTCCGCGAAACACCGCCTCTCATGTCATATCACGGCCGTGATTGGGGAAACCGCGATGGCCATCACGATGCAAATACTAGCCGTTGGCTAGCCAACGGTCTTTGACCAAATTAAAAAAAATTACCATTTTTTTACCTATATATACACACACACCTATTTTACCAAATTTACAACATTCAAACCCAAAATCTTCTTCTATACACTTAAAAAATCCCACAATCTTCTTCAACTCATCATCATGGTTGCTTTGACTCAAGAGGAAGAAATTGCGTTAGTGATCGCGTACGAAACCGTACACCCCAATGACACCTCAACTAACACGGGTCGTTGTCGTGTTCGTGGACGGAGCAATCCGAACTGGAAAAAAGTTTTATCCGAGTTCAGTCAACTTGTCGGGGGAACTAACCGTTCGTGTGATTTAATCTCTCATAAACACGCGAGCCTCCTATCGAAGTGTCAAAACATCGAATTTTTTTTAAAAAAAAAAACGGTGACTAGAAGCCCCAACGAAACCGAAGATACACAAGTTGCCTTTACTCAAATCGACTACACGGCCGAGTACGGGGTTGATTTTGAACATGTTTCAGCGTGGCAAATGTTACGCCCTAAACTTTCTTAAGTTTTATTTTATTTTAATGTTTTAAGTTTTTATTTAAATTTGTAGTAGTGTGGTTTTATTTTAATTTAATGTTTTATGTTTTTTGAAATGTAATGTTTGTAGTTTAATTTAATTTTATTTTATGTTTTGTTATGAATTTGTCAAATTAAATAAAAACATTAACATAATTAAACCTAAATAATTAAACATTACACAGATAATCCTAAATTACTTTTCTTAAATCCTAAAACATAGATAATTAAAAATAAAACCCCCACTATGGAGGGTAATTGTCCCAGTCCTCGAGTGTGTTGTACGGGGGGACACGGAACGATCGCTATCGCGACCGTCAGACCTCGCATCCGAGGGGATGTAGCAGTACTCACGAGGAGGGGAAAATTGTTCTGTTCTTCTTCCATAGCATCCCTTAAAGCTTTCAGGTCCTCCTCGGTTGGCTCCCGATCAGGAGGGGTTAGGGTGGGGGTAGCCTGGAAGTGGGGGTGGGGTTCGGTTGGTTCTCCGCCAACCGTAGACGCCCCATTCCCCTCTCAGCCATAACATAATCTACAAACCACACCATCTCATCTTCAGTGAAATCAGCATCTGGGTGTGGGGGAGTGTATCCCGGGAGTAGAGGAATGGAGGGGACCGGGTTGGAGACACGTTGAGTAGGAGGGGGAGCAGGAATTGGTAGTGGTTGAGGAGGAAGAGGAGGAGCAGGAATTGGTAGTGGTTGAGGAGGAAGAGGAGGAGGAGAAAATAGTGGCTGAGGAGGTTCAGTAGGACGAGGAGCAGGAATTGGTACATGACGTCTCCGGCGATAGTATCGCCGGAGATTCGAAGGTCCAACCGTTTCGTAAGGATATCTGCCACCCATATCTTTGGTTTGAGGGATAATTGTGACTGAGAATGAGGTTTTGGTTTTGTATTTATAAGGTCAAAAATTTGAAACATTTGAATTTCAAACGTTTGAAAACTGGCGGTTGAAATTCAAACGTTTGTTAAATCTAGTCAGACAATTCTAAACTTTTTTTTTCTTAAAAACACCTGCTGAAAACAGTTCATACTACTTTTCCACAAATTAGATCATGACTAAGGATCTACTGCCAAAACAATCAAGAAACAACTGGTAGGTACCGAAAGAGCTGTTTTTATGTCTGATTAGAATGCTTTTTTAGGAACAATTTTCAAGACATTTTCAATTTAATTTTTTAATTTTTTTTAAGACACAAAAATAAATAAAAACGAAGTTTCCCTACCCCCACACTTGAACGACACATTGTCCTCAATGTGAGCTAGGAATAAAATAAAACAGAAATAAAAATAAAATACAACAGTAAAAGGAACAGACTCCCCTGGATAAGCAATACGCGTATGAGTCCGTTCAATTCATTCCAATGTCAGTCGTATAGCATTTCATTCGCAGCCGATTACAAACCTGGAACAAAGAAACACGAAAGAAAAAAAAACAAACAAATCGGGATTCCTGCAAACATTAGTGATTTCCAAATCGTCCTCACCCGAATGGAGATTGAGTAAGGGCGGGACAATCTATTCTTGCAATTCAAATCAAAACAAGCAATCCCATGACTCCAACAAAATAAAACTGATTCAAACACACTTAAAAATAAAAAATAAAAAAAAATAAATAAAAAATAAATAAATAAAACAAATAAATATACAACAATCATACCTGATGCTCATTCATGGTGGTCTCAAAGAACATTTGTCTACCGAGTTTCCGATGTATGCTCGGTAGTTTACATGTTGTGTCCAAAGATGCTTGACTAGTATCGGCATGTAAAGATCATATGTTTTGCGAGCCCGCTTAAAAATAACTTGCCCAAAATCGTGCAAGCCAACCTTCCTAACTTTGGGCACCAAATTCACTAGCTCTTCTTGAGGAACCGTGTCTTCATCAAGGTTTAAACATTCATTTTCTTGTGTAGGAAGACTTGGAACCTCTTCTTCAGCCATGGTGGATTCAATCTTTAAATCTTCAACCACTTGAGAGATTGGTACGGTATTCATCTCCACAACATCCTCCCCAAATTGTGACAATATCCACTCCTGTTTTGCTTGACATTTTTCATTAGTTGATAAGGCGAGATAAGCCTTATCTTTTCTTCGTTCATTGCTTAGAATGTCGTACTTGTAACTCAACCATTTTAGCCGACATTCTCGTGATTGATGAGGTTTTGCTAATTCTTGTTCTACTTTAGAAAGTTGCACTTTACTCATAATCTTGTCAAGACTTCTTTGATCTGCCTGAAGTCGCCGCTTATGTTCGGCGTTTACTAGTGTTTAGTAATGTTGAAGGGTTGGAAGAGGGGCAAGTTCTTCATAGTACAAGACCGGAGTGTTCTCCCATATTTCATAAGCAATTAAATACCTTCTTACTGCCTCCTTTTTCCTTGCAAGCTTTGGACAATATTCCAACGTGTGGCGCGGATCCCCACAAACCGCACATGTATCGCTACATGCATACATGGTCAAAACTTGAGCTTCTTTTACCTGCAAAAGAAAGATCCTGCACAGACAACTAGAAAACCCAAAGTGAAATCTAATAAAATTAAATAGCTAAAAATAAAAACATAATTTTTTTTTTAATTTTAAAACAACTAAATATACACACAAACAAACACGCAATGCAACACTAAGCGCACTAGCTCCCCGACAACGGCGCCATTTGATGAGCCGGTCGTCACGGTTCATACAAAACCTAATTAACCTATGTAGATAGAATAAGTAGGGTATCAATCAAAGGAGCGTGTGGTTAGTGGATATTGTTTAGTTGATTAAACGGTGTTACTTATGAAGATTGCTAGAGAGCTTATGAAGTTTGCAATTGGTTCATTTAAGAATTTAGTTGGAAGGTTTTGTTGTTATATTAAAAACTTGAATTGAGATTAGATGAATGAAAAATAACGTGGATTGTATACAATTCTAAATAAAAGGATCACACCTAGGTTTCAACAACTGAAATCTAAGGTTTTCACAAATGTAGTGCAATTGGTGTTAACGGTGTGATTGTTCAATAGGCTTAGGTGTCAAGTTTCATCAATATCAGAGATGGACTAAACTACACTTCATTACCTAGAATATACAACCCTATATTTGTATTAGAGCAAGAAAACATGTTCATGACACTAGAAATTGACACAAGATCAATTAACTAAAATGAATTCAACATAAGATTAATCACAATCTAATACAATTAATTCAAACACACAATCACACAATTAAAAGTTTAAACTTTAAAGTAATACCCAAATGTTTAAACCCTAAAGCTTCAATTGTTTACTTCCTAGGCATGATACAAAGGGGTTAGGGGCTGTTTGGTAGCCTCTTAATCAGCCTTTTAACCATTCAGATCTGAATCATTCAGCATTCAGACTGTTTGTTTCAGCATCTGAATGGAATAATTAAGTACTGAACCATTAAGCTAATAAGGGATGCTGAATAATTCAGCTCTTAACCATTCAGTGCCTCTTAACCATTCAGACCATCTTAATGATTCAGCACTTAATCAACCAAACAGCCCCTTAGCCACTCATGATCATGGAGCTTGATTCTTCAAAAGTTGGATCAAAATCTTCGATCCCTTGTCCGCTTGATCTTTTCTTTTGCGACTTGCTCCTCCAAATTAATAATATGCCATCCTCCAATTAATAATATTCCCCTGCGACTAAATCTTTTCTCAATCAAAATGTCACCCTCCAAAAATAAAATCAATCCTCCAAATATATCACCGACTTCCGTTTTTGTTTTTTTGTTTTCGATGTGGCCTTAAGGCCAATGCATACATTCCCCTTTTATTATTATTATTATTATAATAAATGGTATTATGACCCCGTGCTTTCGACTCGGGTGTTCGGGTCTCGAATGTAATTTGTACGGTTTTAGCTCCGCTCCATGCGATCACCTACCAAAAATATAAAATAAACAAATTAATAGTAAAAACAACCAAAAAGTAATACAATATATACAATATTAAAATAATATAGTACAGACATAAAACTAATAAAAATACTATCTAATCGACTCAAAAATATACAAAACTGGCAAATAAGCATGATGCGTGCAACCGCACATCAAGCCGTCGCATCGAACTTACAATATTAGCCTCTCATCCGGTGGGTTAAAATCGAGGAATTGACGGGATGGTGCCACGATGACTAAAGAGTCATCCGGCCAAAATCAGTTCGCCGAAGCGACTACGTTGTGTGTTAGCGCCTTCAAAGGGAGAACTAGATCCGCCGCCACCACGGCGAATCTGTAGGAGATATGCGGCGGTGGCGAGCGGTGGATTTGTTGAAACTTTCGTTGATGCAGAGAAAGAAGATAGCACATGGAACATTGCTGAAGATTGTAAATTTGTGTGCCTATAATTTTTACACTGCAATATTATTTACCAACCAACAATTAGCGATTTTGAAACGTGTCGGGTCAAGAATAATACATTTCATTTTATGAAAATTCGATCGTATGTATGTTTCTACACTGCGCGTAGCGCGGCGGGTAATATACTAGTTCTCAATCAATCTTCATATTATTATTATTATTATTATATATTATTATTATTATTAGTCAACGAGACATTGTCTTTTTTATTATTATTATTATTATTATTATTATTATTATTATTATTATTATTATTATTATTATTATTATTATTAGTAGTAGTAGTAGTAGCTGCCGCCTCCGACTCAGGTGTTCTTGGCTTATCCAAAGTTCATCTTCAACGCTCTAGCGTCCATGAATACCTATCACTTTCCATGCCCGCTTTCAAGTGTACGCGACTTGATCATTTTCCTTCGGCTCACACGCGTTACACAATTCCATCTTAAGTCCATCCATTTTAGCCGCTTTGCCTGCAATCACACAATGTAGCGTAGTTATCTTATTCATAACAATATACTCATCCAAGTCACATCAAAACCACACAATTACACACATTAAGGTTCATGTTTTACCCCGTTCATCACATTCCCACACTTACCTTTGATTGTCCCCAATCAAACCATCTCAAAACATGACTCACCTTATTAACAAATCACCTCCAATTCATTTACCTATTGATTTTCCAAGGTCCCCAGTCATACCCGTCCCATAGACTTACACAATCGAGATTAACGATCTGGCGAGCCATTCCAACGCATGTATATGTGACATGCTGTATTTTAAAAAGCGCGCTTAAGCGCGTGGCGCACTGAGGCGCCAGGATTTGCGCCTCATGTAACCCAAGGCGCACCTTGTACAAGAAGCGCAGGAAAAGCGCGATTTTTTGCCAAAAAAATCCCCTGAGGCGCGCGCTTTTTGTACGGGAGGTGTTTTTATGCTTAAAATTGTTATATATGTAGCTAAAAGGGTTGTTAAATCATGTATAAACCTTATTTGTATCTATATTTTGAGTAAATGATGCTAAAAACCTATAGCATATATAAAAAAAATTATATAATCGTCTTGCGCTTCGCGTACGAAAATCCCACCGCTTTTGCGCTTTGCGCCTCGGTTTTGGACCTCGTCGCTTTAGTGCGCTTCGCGCTTTTTAAAACCAAGGTGACATGGTGTTGATATTCGAGGCACGAGTTTGTAAGGCTAATATAAGGTCTTTTTGAATCAATAAAATTGACAAACGGTGTCTTGCAAAATCATAATTGAGCAAAACGGCCCAAATCAAATAAGTCTGGACAATAGCGGCCTGGTCCTTTTTTTGACAGGTTAGTTAGATGTTATCAATTTATCATGTTTTTCTGGACTTAAGAAGTGGAGACATAAGGCCCTTTGTTTTTGTTGGACCAGTCTTCCTTGACCCAATGCTCATCTTCAACAAGGCCCACTGGCCCACGTGCCGTATATACGAATGTCATGTAGATGTGCATACTTCTATTCCTTTTAAGAACCCAAACTCGTTTGGAACCGGTTTGGGTGTTGATCAGTTTCAAGTCAAACTGGTTTTGGTTTGAAACCGGTTCGATTCAGTACTGGTTTGGTCAGCTACAAATATGTAATTTTACGTGGTTTCGGCTTTGATTTTGGTTCGGTTTCGCTTTCTTCCGGTTTACGTACGCACTTATTAAAATCATATAAATTACATAAACTTTTACTTTTAGTAACTATTTAGGTTTTTTTAAAGAAAATTAAATTTTAATACAAAAAAAAACAGCTTTAATTTGTGTTTATGGCCAAAAATGTTTTTTTCTTAAACCGATTTCGGGTTTTTTTCCCGGTGTCAACCGATTTTTATTGGTACCAGTTTCGTTTGGTTCCGGATTGTGTGCTGGTTTAGGTTCCAATTTGGGTTCATTTAACCGGTTTTAGCGTCGGTTATAGCCCGATTTTCAGTTCGGTTTGAGATTTTTTAGTACCGGTTTCGTTTCAGTTCCAAAACAGTTTTTTATGCACCTCTAATGTGATGTGACTGAGTCCATGTTTTTCAAATCAAAACTTTTAACAATTTAAAATGATATTAAATACATAAATAACTAAACTACCTATTTTTACTTCACATTTATAAACTAAAGTAATTATATTATAAAAACTGAAACAGAGAATAACTAGTATTATACCTGTCCGCTAGGACGGGTTCCTGAAATTTACAAAATTCAAACTATGTGTATATTGAAGATCTCAATAACGTCTTAATTATATTAGTAGGTTGATTAATTCCCATACATGTTAACTCATTTTTTATTATTTAGTTGACACAATTTGACATATACGTTGTTGTGTATAATCCAAAAACTTTTACACAACAAACAATAACGAAGTAGGTTCAAACATACAATATAATGTCATATATGAATTACAAATATATGAAACAAAAACAACAAAAAACATGTAAACAAATGCAATATATAATTTTGCATTACTAAATACCTAGTAACAACATATAAAGAACATATAGCATTTAAAATATATCACCAATAATCCCTTATAAAGTTACATGAATTGCTAGTAATAAATTATAAGTATGTCTTATGTTATATTCGTTCATATCCCTATGACACTCCATAAAAAAAAAGGAGACATGAAAGTTTTGATACTAAATTCTTCATAATAAACAATAACATAATTCGATTATTTTTTACTTATGACAACGCAATGTAATTGGAAAATAACAAAAGTATTTGTGTTTATATAACGGTTCGGTTAATGATGTGTATCTTGATGGGTGATATGCACAGGAAGTAATGATGTTTTTGTAAATATAAACTAAGTTGGATGTTATGTTATTGAACGTGTAAATCACCTAATTTGTAAATTTAAGTGAAGACATAATATTGAGTGTGTTCGAGTGAGAATTATTTTTGGCTATGTTGTTATAACAACGATGTTATAAAAATGTAATGTGATAGTGACGATGAGTAAGATTTAGCATGGCGATGGTTGATTTATTTGCAAAACATTCCACGTTGATTAATTAATTACCAGGTTATATGTTCACTGTGAGGAAATGAATCTAATAGGTATGTAACTTTCGTTTTGTTTCGGGTTTCGTATATTCAATCATAAATAAAGGCTTTTTGATTTAATTAAGATTGGTTTGAGTTTGATTCTGACTATTGTTAGCTTGATTGTAACGAAGATTTGTCACTTCGGTGAAAACTCAAAACATCTACTACATTATAGTTTTTGTGTTGTGTTTTTTTTTTCGTGTTCTCAAGTTTATAAATTTTTGTTTAAAGAAAACTACAAAATTAGAAAGTTTATTAGTGTATTTAATCATATCTACTTGGAATATAATAAATTGTTATATTAGAATTGTCATGTATTAAAATAAGGGTTTAATGTAAAGTTTGTGTACTTTTAAATTTTGGGAAATTGGATTTTAACACCCTGAACTATTGACAATTGGTCGCTGACGCAGTGAACTATAAAATTGAACAACATCGCACTGTACTTTCAACTTATTGGCATGTATCGCCCTCAGACTAACCATGGTTAATTTTTTCTGACCTGGCATGTTGACGTGTCCATTTTTGCTGACGTGGCATGGGGAATAAGCTGACGTGGCATGGACACATCATCTGTCACGTCAGCAAAAATGGACACGTCACCATGCCACATCAGCAAAAATTAACCATGGTTAGTCTGAGGGTGATACATGCCAATAAGTTGAAAGTACAATGTGGTGTTGTTCAATTTTGTAGTTCAGTGCGTCAGCAGCCAATTGTCAATTGTTCAGGGTGTTAAAATCTAATTTCCCCTTAAATTTTTAGTATAAAATCTTTTTCGTCCTCAAAATTTGATGGAGTGTTATAGGGAAATAAAGAGCTTAAGGCAAAGTTTAACATCAATTTTCTTTCATATCACCCTACAATTCATGATTTAGTTTCATATTTTCAACTTTTAATCAACGTGAACGTAGTGTAAATACCAAAATACAGAAACTCAACACCAAATTCACAATCATGCAAAAGAACATAGCAATAACGGCGATGACAACAATAACAAATTCTAGAGAAGTTAATGACTTAAGAGTGAAACAACAAAATATTCATCAGATCATTACTTGTAAACCAAAGGATGATAACAATAGATACCGATGTCAAAAAGATTCAAATGGTGCTAAACAACTCCTATTAACAAATGTATGATGGGCCCTTTAACTAACATGTAGCTTTAAACCAAAAGAGATTCTTTAGATGGAAATCATAAAACTGATTAAAGATGCAACAACAATAATTAGTTACAAAATAATAAAATGTTGGTGGTATTAAGAAACAAAACTAAATATAAACATTGAAAATAAAAACGATTTCAAACTCTAAATCTATCTATATCTATACATGTCTTGCAGGTACGGAAAAAACCCTATGAGCTCCGAAAACCTCGGAGGCGATCTCTGACGGCGAACAGGATTTCTTCTTCAACTAACATGGCGGCTAGGGAGAAGTACAAGGTCGATACATGGTACGATGCATCTTCTAGGAAAGGATCTCGGGGCTATCATGGGGAATCGTCGAAGCAGATTGAGGAGGTTATCACGAAGTTCTTTGTGTCTAATCTGCCGGGAGGTTGTTCTTCGAAGGATCTGGTTGATACGATGAAAGGTTTTGGTCTGATTCGGAATACTTATATCGCTAGGAAATATGACAAACTCGGTAAGCGTTTTGGTTTTGTTTCTTTTGCGAATGTCCGGGATCCGATCGCTTTAGAGAACGAGATGAAGGATGTTTGGATTGGATCTTATAAGCTTTTTGTTGTTTTGGCTCGTTTTGTGGACGGGGAAAAAACAAACTGGAAAGGGGGTAGTCGTTGGACTCCGGTGAAGACCGATAAGGGGAAAAAGGTGGATGATAGTATGGAGGTTGAGGTTGAACCAATAGTGGAGAAGGTAAACAGTTGTAAAGGGGGGGGGGGGTGATGGGAGGTCGTTTAGGGACTCTCTTTTGAATGTTGAACCGGATAATAGTGGTAAGGTTATAGAAGTTGTTGTGGAGAATAGTTTTGAGGGAAGTTTGTTGGGGGTTGGTTATGCACTGGTTGGTAGGGTTCTAGACATGAAACAACTTAATAACTTGAGGGCATGGGTTCACTTTGTTGATTTGCATAAGGTGGGGATTAAGTATATTGGGGGATTGTGGGTCATGTTGGTGTTTGAGTCTATGTTATGCATGGAGAAATTTCTACGTGATCAAGATGTGTGGAAGGCTTGCTTTAACAGTGTTGAGAAGTGGGAGGGGCAGATTCTTCCCAAGGAGCGTATTGCTTGGGTTAAAATCACTGGCCTTCCATTATGCTTGTATGATAAAGATATTCTGGATAGAATCGGTGGTAAGTTTGGCTTGGTCGTGCAGTCGGCGGAGTTAGATGATTCGGTGACTGATTTTTCCTATGTGGTGATGGGGATTCTATGTGATCAAGAGGGCCGGATTAATGAAGTTGTTAGAGTTAAGTGGAAGGAGTTAACTGTTTCGATTCTTGTAGAAGAGGAGTTGGGGGATTGGGAACCTGAATGCTTAGAGGAGGTTGTTGAGGAATTGGAAGTTGATTTTACTACTAAAGATGTACAAGGGCTGGTGCAAAACGATGAGGAATTATCGCAGGAGCCTAGGGATGTGAATACTGCTCTGAATACGGAGGAGTGTAGGATGGCAGAAGGTGGTTCTCAGGTCGGGGACGATGTCGGTGTTCAGGTGACTGTGGGTTTTCAACAAGAGATGGATTATCAAAATCCTAATCCGCTTCAGGTTGATGGACTGGGATTTCGGTTGCCAGATGGTATAGAGTGCTCGGGTAGCAAGAAAAAGAAAAGAGGTTGTTTTCGAAAGAAGAATAGGTCGGATAAGTCCCCATCTTCGACGGGACTTGAAAGGCCTAAGAAACGATCTAGGGAAGGCGATGACCCCTACGACATTGATCGGTTTATTTACGCGGTACAAGATGTTAATAACGACGTTCATGAGGTTCGAGATACAGGTATTAGGGATGTATTGGCAGATATCGGTGTCGAGGATGTGGATAAAGAAGTTAGTGAAGAAACAGTGGTAGGTGTTGGGACAGATATTGTGAATGAAACGAATGCTACAATGATATTGGGCAATGCTTTGGGGGCAGTCAATATTGAAAGGTATGAACATTCTATTCGAAGCATGGTTAGCGAAGAAGGTTTTCAACAAGTTTCCTCATGAATTGTTTAACTTGGAATATTAGAGGGCTGGGCTCAGTTAGTAAAGGTAACTGGTTAAAGAACTTGAAGGTGGCAAATGAGGTTGGATTCTTAATGGTTCAGGAAACTCAGTTTCAATCTTTTGATGGTGTGAATGTAAGTAGGTTTTGGGGTCCTAGAGATTACGAATATGAAGTTGTTGATGCGGTTGGCCGATCCGGGAGTTTATTGTCGGTATGGGATTCTAAGGTGTTCACGAAAACGTCTGTGATTAAGCGTAGGTTCATGCTTGTAGTTTCGGGTTTTTTAAAGAACGACGGACAAAAGGTGTCTTTTGTGAACGTGTACTACCCGCAAACGTTGGTTGATAAACGCCGGGTGTGGGATGACATTAAAGCGTTGGGTTTGGACGATGGTGAGATGTGGATCGTGGTGGGTGATTTAAACTGTGTTAGAGATCGTTTGGAGCGTAGAAATTTTAAGTTTCATGAAGGTGCGACGAAGGAGTTTAATGAATTTTTAGATGACACCGGGTTGCAAGAGTATTCGCTTCGTGGTCGGAGGTTCACTTTCCTATCGGGTAATAAACTTAGTCGTATTGATCGCGTGTTTGTCTCTTGGTCGTTTTTGAACAAATGGTGTAATGCGGAATATAGAGTCTTGGATAAGGTAGAATCGGATCACTTCCCATTATTGTTAAAGATTAAATCAAAAAATTTTGGTGCCAAGCCGTTCCGTTTCTACAATTCGTGGTTGAATAGAGAGGGATTGGATAAAGTGGTGGAGGATTCTCTATATTCGGACGTTCAGGAGGGGCCGGCGGACGTTATTCTTATGCAAAAATTTAGAAGATTGAGAGATAATATTAAAACTTGGCATCACAAGTTGGCTGTCATCGAGAAAGATGAGGAGACCGGTCTGAGAAATGATATTGGCGATCTAGAAAAAGTTTTAGAGTTTCGGGACTTGACTGAAGCGGAAGTGTGGGTGCTTGAAGAGGCTAATAATAGATTGAAGGAATTGGACACGTTTAAAATTCGGGACCTAAAACAAAAATCTAGACTTGAGTGGGCGAAGGAGGGTGATGCGAATTTGTCATTTTTTCATGGTGTTATTAATTCGCGTCGGGTTTCTAATTCTATACCTGGATTGGTTATTAATGGTGAATGGGTGACGAGGCCTCAAGAGATTAAGAGAGAGGTGTATCGGTTCTTTAGAGACAAGTTTGTTGAAGACATTAATATTCGTCCTTCTTTCATTGTTCATGATATTAAGACTCTTGATCCTGTGGAGGCAGATGGGTTGATTGGTCCGTTTTTAGAAAAAGAAATTAAGGAAGCGGTTTGGGATTGTGGGAGTGATAAAGCGCCGGGCCCAGATGGGTTTAACTTTCGTTTTATTAAAAAATATTGGTCTCTGTTTTAAGGTGATTTTTTGCAGATTTTTAAAGAGTTTGCTGAAACGGGAGTTATTAGCAGGGGAGCGGGTTCTTCCTTCATTACTTTGGTGCCAAAAACAAAGGACCCGGTGGATCTAGGAGAGTATCGCCCGATAAATTTGATTGGCGTAGTGAGTAAAATTATCTCTAAAGTCCTTGCTAATCGGCTAAGAAAGGTGATGGATAGCCTTATTTCAGAAACACAATCGGCTTTTATAGCTGGTAGATACATACTTGACGGTCCTATTATTATTAGTGAACTTTTATCTTGGGCTAGAAGATGTGGGAAGGAGCTATTTATGTTCAAGATCGACTTTGCCAAAGCCTACGATAATATAAATTGGGAGTTTTTAATTTCTATTATGAGACAGATGAGGTTTCCCGAGGTTTGGTGTAAGTGGATTATGGGTATTCTTTCGTCAGCCAGGTCCTCTGTGCTAGTGAAGGGTCTCCAACATTTGAGTTTCCATGTGAGAAGGGTATGCGCCAAGGAGACCCTATTTCCCTTTTTTTATTTATTATTGTTATGGAGGCTCTTGCAGGGATGATGAGGAAGGCTTGTGATATGGGTTCGTTTTCTGGTATTCGGCTTCCGAATAATGGTTTGGTTCTCTCTCATTTACTTTACGCGGATGACGCTATTATTATGGGCGAGTGGTCGAGTAATAATTTTGATACATTGCGGCGTTTGCTTAGAGTTTTTCACTTATGTTCGGGCCTTCGTATTAATATTCATAAGTCTACGCTGTTTGGTGTGGGGAAAGAGATGGAAGAGGTTAGTGATATGGCAACGGATTAAATATTAGATTTTGGTTAGACCCATGGGTGACGAACACCCCGTTGAAGAATATTTACCCGAGGCTGTTTAGACTTGAAGCGAATAGATGGTGCAATGTTGCTGAAAAAATCGGAACAAATCAGGGGGCTGGTTTGGGTTTATGGAATTGGCGGGCTCAACCATCTACGGGCCAGGAGCTAGATGAGTTAATAGAATGCCATAGTCTTTTGGTGGGCCAGCAAGTGGGAAATGGAAGTGATAAATGGGCCTAGTTCGATAGTGGGCCGGTTGATTTCACTGTCCAAGTCGCTAAATCATGGCTTAGCAAGGAGCGTGTGGGGGTGCAGCGGGATGATACCGAGCTTATGTGGTGTAAGTGGGTCCCTTTGAAGTGTAATGTGTTTATGTGGAGGCTCCTTTTAGATAGAATTCCTACTAAAGAGGCGTTGCGTAAAAGGAACATTGTGATTGGAGATAGTGCTTGTGACTTCTGCGGTGTAGAGGACGAGAGTGTAGACCACGTTTTTACCGCTTGTGGGATGGCGACAGGTGTATGGCAGGGTATTGCCAACTGGGTCCGGGTTCCTCCGATTTTTCTATTTACTATTAAAGACTTAATCGAGGTGGTTAAACACTCGGGATGGCCAAAGAGAAGAAAAGAGATTTTAATTGGGATTATTGTGGTGACTTGCTGGAGGATTTGGAAAGCGAGGAATGAAAGGATTTTTAATAAGAAAAACAGGAATGTGGTAGAGATAGTAGCGGATGTTAAATCTATGTCTTATCTATGGTTTTGTAGTAAGGGTAATAGTGGGGGCGTGGATTGGAAGGGTTGGAAATCATTTTCTTTTGATGTATTGTAACGTTTGACTTAGGGAGTTTTTCGCCTTGGAAATTCCCCGGTCTTTTGTTTGTTTAATGAAGTTTGTCTTTCAAAAAAAAATCTATATCTATACATATAATAAACCAAAGCCATTTTAATGACATGACACTCAAAGAGACATTCTCTTCCTTGAGTGTGCCATGTGTCATCCCATGTGACATTAAGATATTTTAGGAAAAAAAATAATTTAAAAACAAAATTGGATTTTTCACCCTCATGTTCCTCCTATAATTTTTAAACGTTAATATCTTTAATATACGAGATTTTTTAAAGAAAAAAATTACACCAAATTAACGAGCGTTTTATTATCTTTCCAACGAGTGCCATAATGCTATATAAAAAACGAAGAAATTTTTTTGTTGGGTTTTGTTCATACAGGAAAAAAAAACACAAAGTATTCAGGTAAATCATTAATCATGTATAGACAAGTCACTAATTATGTTTAAATCAGTAAATATGATTTTTTTTTCAACCAGAGCCGAATAGGTTAATAGAGTTATACGTTGTTTTAAGTTAGGTATCAATATTAGTATGTTAGAGTTGTACATTTGTTTAGTCTTTAAGATAGGTGTTAATATTAGAGTTATATTAAAGTTCTACATTCTTTTAGGTTAGGTGTTAGTATTGGAGTTGTACATTGTTAATTTGTTTTAGGTTAGATATTAATATTAGAGTTATACATCAGTCTATTTCATATATAAAATTGACTAGATTATATCCGGGAGCGTCCCGGGTTGAGAAATCTAATTTGAAATATCAATTTTACACATGAAATAGACTGATGCGTTTTACAGTTATATGCAGAAAAGTTTCGGGTAGCACTTAACCTAAAACAATTAACAATGTATCTCCAATGTTAGTGCATAACCTTAACCAATGTATAACTCTAATATTAAAATCTAACCTAAAACAATGTACAACTCCAATGCTAACAAATGTTGTAAATAAAATTCATATTTACTGGTTTGAATATGAATAACCTGTACACTTTGTGTTTTTGTCCTGTATGAACAAAACAACACAAAAAAATAGTCGTTTTTTTCTTCGTTTTTTATATAGCACTATGGTACCCGTTGGAAAGATAATAAAACGCTCGTTAATTTGGTGTAATTTTTTTCTTTAAAAAATCTCATATATAAAAGATATTAACGTTTAAAAGTTATGGGAGGAAGCATTAGAGATAAAAATCTAATTTTGTTTTTAAATTTTAAATTATTATTTTCCTAAAATAAAGCCCTTGCCACATGGGATGACACATGGCACACTCAATGGAGAGAATACCCTCTTTGAGTGCCATGTCATTAAAATGGCTTTGGTTTATTATATGTATAGATAGATGTATCATATTAAATTTCTCAACCCGGGACGCTCCGGGGTATAATCTAGTATAATTATATCTTAATGGCTTAATGTAATTGAAAACAACTTGCTTGATACGTACAGTGATGTTCGTGTATGTCTCTTTTCTCTAATTCACAAAAACTTAAGCCCATATAATCATCACCGGGTACGCTTCAATTTCGCCTTTGATTACGGTGTCCTTGTAGTTTTTATTCGACTTTGTGCTCAATTAACGTGAGAGGGAGTAGTTGCAACCGAAAGACTTTCAATTTTGTTCATATTGATAAAAAATCCAACCTGAAATTGTATGAAGGGGATTAGGCCAGCACCGCGATTTTGCAATTTACGGGGAAGGAGTTGATGAAGAGGGAGCCAGAAAAGGGGAAGTGGAAGCCAACGTTTTTTGTCTCGAGGTTTGAAGTGTCCTTCGGTACCATTAGACGATTACTTAATGCATCAAGAACATACAACCATTTTACTTCACCAGTTGTAGCACTGCCTTCATGGGCAATGCTGGTATCTATTGATAACCGGTCAGTGAGCCATTTAAACAGTTGCCGACCAGCAATTTGGAAAATATGAGGTTATTTACACACTACAAAAAAAAAAAAAAAAAAAAAAAAAAAAAAAAAGACAACTGACCCATTCTTCATGTTCTCAATACCACATGTAATCGTGAATCAACAAATTGCACTCACAACGCCACTGTATATCTTCATACTGGTGTGTATCGAAAATTTTCAATTGGTCTACAAAAGATACATTCCATTAGTTCAAAGTAAATATACAATTGACTAATAATTTAAGAGTTTTATATTAGCTTAATATAGATGTACAATCGGATTTAGTTTATTACAATCGGATTTAGTTTATTACAATGCTGGATCATACAATGTATAATTCATAAGCATACTCAAAACTCAATCCATATTTTAACAATCAAAACAACAAATTTCAAGCAAAAGTAAAGTGAATAAGAAAAATAAAGGATCATGAACTTCAAGTGGGATACTTAACGGAGCGGCTCCATTACTCCGAAATGATTCTTTGAAATGATTCTTTGGAACGATGTAAGATTGTTGTGAGGTGTCAGCAACAAAGATGATTGAGGGTACCTAAACCTGATCCAATAAAAACGTTCAAACACAAATTACAATAAAAATTTCAACCTACAAACTATTTAACAATATGTACGGATGTTGTTTTCGAGATGTGGCCATGGGATCTCAATTGGTAGAATGGAGAGAAGAAAGTGAAGGACTGGGATGTTTTGGGTGGAAGGAGTACATATAGACAATATCCTAGCCAACTTCCTCAAGTTTTGCCTATTTTTCAGGAAAGTAGTGGGATAGTTGGGACTATATTTTAGGACAGAAAAAATTGCTTCGTGAGAAACACAACCGCTAAATCTTGATAATAACCGACATATTATTACGGTCCAGATTGCTTCTCACAAATAACCGCTTGACATGGACGGCTAAGATCATTCCAAAAACGGTTAATTTTTTTCAAAAATGGTGGTTTCTATAGTGGTGAACAATATAGTAATAACTAGTTTTTATCCCGGGAGCGTCCCGGGTTGAAATATCTAATATGACATAATAAAATATATTATTATTATTATTATTATTATTTTAAACAAATCTCTCCCATAAGTTATCATATTCAAATATTAAAAAACGAATCTCTGCGCCGGGGTATAAATCTAGTGCCACTACAAATGAATTCGGAAATTTGTAATCGATCACTCTAAAAAGAACTAACATGAAATAAGAAAAAAAAAAAGTTAATTATTGAAATATCGAACGCATTAGTCTAAGGGTTATGTGATGCGTTAAAAAATTCATGGGTATATAACCGGGTATATAGTTCAGGTATTTGGGTATGTTGTTTCGGGAAATCGGGTTGGGTATCACCTAATCCCAGACCCGACCCAAACCCGCAATTTTTTTTTTAAACTAATCCCAAACCCTACACAATACCTGTCGGGTTACAAAAAATAGTCATTTTTTATCCGTTTTTATATAGCACTATGGTACTCGTTGGAAAGATAATAAAACACTCGTTAATTTGGTGTAATTTTTTTCTTTAAAAAATCTCGTATATAAAAGATATTAACGTTTAAAAGTTATGGAAGAAAACATGAGAGAAAAAATAATAAAGTTTTAATATTTAGATTTAGTAGATTAGGTATTTAATAGATTAGGTTAATGATTATAATAGATTAAGTTAAATCATATTTATTTCTTTTTTTAATTGGTTTACACTTGTCACATCACATCCTATGTGGCATCTCTCAAAGGAGAGATTGCATAAGAGTATGACATGTAGGATTAATCCCTTTGCAATCTATTAATATATATAAAAGAATTGAGCATTGCTGACGTGGCGTGCAATGGTGCCTTCAACCTTTCCATGAAACTGCCACGTGGCATTATAATTGAAAGATTTTATTGTTTTTGAATTATTTCTTTTTTAATTAAATTGAGTTATTTTAGGAAAAATTAATTTAAAAATAAATTTAAAATTTTCTCTCTCATGTTTCCTCCCATAATTTTTAAACGTTTATATCTTTTATATACGAGATTTTTTAAAGAAAAAAATTACACCAAATTAACGAGCGTTTTATTATCTTTCCAACGAGTACCATAGTGCTATATAAAAAACGGAGAAAAAATTAACTATTTTTTGTGGGGTTTCGTTCATACAAGAAAAAAACACACAAAGTGTTCATGTTATTCATTAATTATGTTTTTTCTTTTAAACCAGGTTCTTATCTACGATGTTGAAAATCAACCCAATCGCCATGTTATCATTGGAATTTTACTAGGTATACTTCATCAAGAGAGGCTAGAAGAAAGAATCGCGCAACACTGCAACACATGGTGTCACCTTATAGCAAGGTTATTTTTTTTATTTATTTAATTACAAGAGTAATAATTATTACTATTAGTATTAGTATTATTAGAATGGTTATATTTTTCAACCCCGGGACGCTCCCGGGAAGAATTGATAGTTGCTGACGTGGCATTCAATGGTGGTCTCAACCATCTCTTGATTATGCCACGTGGCATAATGAGATGCAATGGTTACAACTTTCAACTTAAGTGTTTGCTTAGTTGATTAGGTTAGGAATTATAAGAGCCATTAGAATGTGAGAAATTAAAGAGATGTGATGAGTTTTTGAATAGTTGTAGCTTACATAAGTGATTCTTTAGATGATTACTGATTAGATTTTAGATTAAGGAATATGAGTTATTACTTATTAGAATACTATGAATATGCAATGATTTAGAGATTTTGTGGTTAGTTAACTTGAGCCATTTGCAATAGGTTATCACGTAAAATTAGATTTGTCAACCCCGGGACCCTCCCGGGGTAATCAGCTAGTATATATATATATATATATATATATACTAGCTTATACCCTGGGAGCTTCCTGGGTTGAGAAATCTAAGTAAAGTGAATAAAATTAGAAGTATCTACACTATAAAAATGACATCTATATAGCAATTACCTGTTGGAGAGCGTCCAATATGACATAATAAAATATCTAATATGACAACATAATTAATAACTTGCCAATATATGATTAATTATTATTATTATTATTATTATTATTATTATTATTATTTTAAACAAATCTCTGCCATAAGTTATCATATTCTAATATAAAAAAAAGGTAATTGGGTCGGGTATCACCTAATCCCAGGCCCGACCCAAACCCATAATTTTTTTTAAACTAATTCAAAACCTGACACAATACCTGTCGGGTTACAAAAAATAGTCGTTTTTTTCTCCGTTTTTTATATAGCACTATGATACTCGTTGGAAAGATAATAAAGCGCTCGTTGATTTGGTGTAATTTTTTTTCTTTAAAAAATCTCGTATATAAGAGATATTAACGTTTAAAAGTTATGAGAGGAAACATGAGAGAGAAAATAATAAAGTTTAATATTCACATTTAGTAGATTAGGTATTTAATAGATTATGTTAAATTATATTTAAACCATATTAATTCCTTTTTTTAATTGGTCTACAGTTGCCACATCACATCCTATGTGGCATCTCTCAAAAGAGAGATTGCATAATATTATGACATGTCATAAAAATGCTTTGGTTTATTATATAGTTGATTATACCCTGGGAGCGTCCCGGGTTGAGAAATTTAATATGATACATCAATTTTACATATAAAATAGACTGATGTATAACTCTAATATTAATATCTAACCTAAAACAATGTACAACTCCAATGCTAACACCTAACCTAAAAGAATGTAGAACTTTAATGTAACTCTAATATTAACACATATTCTAAATACTAAACAAATGTACAACTTTAATATACTAATATTGATACCTAACTTAAAACAAAGTATAACTCTATTAACTTATTCGGCTCTGGTTGAATTTTTTTTCATATTTACTGATTTGAACATAATTAGTGACTTGTCTATACGTAATTAATGATTTACCTGAACACTTTGTGTTTTTTTCATGTATGAACAAAACCCCACAAAAAAATTATCTATTTTTTATATAACACTATGGTACTCGTTGGAAAGATAATAAAACGCTCATTAATTTGTTGTAATTTTTTTCTTTAAAAAATCTCGTATATTAAAGATATTAACGTTTAAAAACTCATGGGAGGAAACATGAGGGTGAAAAATCCAATTTTGTTTTTAAATTTTTTTTTTCCAAAAATATCTCAATGCCACATGGGATGACACATGACACACTTAAGGAAGAGAATGCCTCTTTAAGTGCCATGTCATTAAAATGGCTTTGGTTTATTACATGTATAGATATAGATATAGATAGATATATAGATAGATATAGATATAGATTGTAGTTGAAAACCATAGAGTTATAATAATTACTTTATTACTAGCGTAATTATTTTGGTTATTTGTATGTTTAACACGTTAAATCTAGTTATATTTGGTCCATTGTATTTTGGTTATTTGGGTTGCCAATTCTACCATAACTTTATTAGTACTATTCCAATTACTAATTTTTATATTGCGTTCTCAAAATTTTGTTTGAAGAAAGTAGGAAGTAGACATTTAGAATTCCTAAATTTTTATTGTGCATTCTCAAAATTTTACGGATACATCGATTATTATTTATCGAGCATTCGCTATATTCAATATTCGTATATTAAATGTTAACTATTAGTACACCAGCCTTTCAAAAAAAAAAAAAAAAAAAAAAAAAAAAAAACTATTAGTACACCATATGAACCATATGACGTATTCTAAATGATACCATACAAAAGCTACATATCAAAGCATACGTCCAAACCTACCTACGTTGATTGATTAATATTAGTAAGAGACTTGGAGCATAAAAAAGTTGGGAAACTCTACCAAAGGTTTGTAGGTAAGAATATGTGTAATTGGGGACTTTAAATTTAAGGCCCTCATGATTGGGACATGTGGTATATAAGACCATGAGTTAGCATGAGGCTTTAAAATGAAATGGAGTGTAATGAAAAACTTTAAATTCAAGGCCTCAATTATTATTATTTTATTTTATAAATTAAAACAAATAACTAAAACAAAATAAAAAAAATAATAATAATAACAACACTACACCCCACACAAACAAAATAATAATAATAATAATACAACACTTTAATATTAGTATTATTATTATCATTAATAATTGGGTCCTTCTCACACACACAAACAAAAACCCACCCGTACACCACCACCACCGTACACCATCACCTTCATCGGCCACGTACATCATCACCACCGACCTTGCCCTTTCTTTTTCTCTCTCCCTCTCTCTACAGATCTTCCCCCCCCCCCTCTCTCTCTCTCTAAATATGATTGGTGGGGGAAAATGTGTTTTGGCGTTAAATATTTAACGCTGAAGGGGTTGGGGGAGTTTAGCGCCCAGGGGGCGGTGGTGGGGGCCTTAACCGGCGCTGAGCTTTAACGCCCTGATTCGCGCTCGACTACGGATGGTCTAACGTTAACTATCATGTATATGTAAAGTACAAAAGTTCGCATCACACATAAAATTCATTACACATACAGTAGGGATCTATATATATATATATATATATATATATATATATATATATATATATATGTGTGTATGCCATCTTTTGGTAGAAAAGGGTGGTTATCTTACCCCTATCAAATATGTGATTCATGTCTATTCATGGACCATTGCGTAAACCGTGTAATCGTCACTATTTACTTTATAAAAAGAAGCATTTGAGTTTTAAAGCATGTTAACTAATGATGGTCTATCTAAGATCCCATCATTAAGACAATGTGTTGTCGGTTACCAGTGAGCAGTTGTGAACCGCAAGCGAGTAGGTGCGAGCCACTAACTGATCCATGTGGCTCGCGTGGGCTAGCGGGCAAAATATGACCGTTAGCTGAAAACTAGCTATTGGCAACGACGAGTGTAGGATCTTTATAAAAAAAATAATAAAAAAATAAACATTTTAATCCTTTACACCAAAATCACAAAATATTCAAATCTTCAAACCTTCAAAGTACAAACCGAAATTGTCACACCCGGGTCAGAGGACCCCCTGGCGTGGACGTGTTGGTACCCGGTTATAATTATTTATTTATTTACAGATCTCGCAGCGAAATTTATTGGTCCCAAATGAGTATAAATAAACTTTTTATAAAAAAAAACTTTGATATATATATTTTGGGATTAAAAAACCCATAGTACAAAATATTTATTCAAAAGATCCTGTCGTAACACAGGTTTACAACATAAAAGGAAATAAACTTTCTTAGGCCTGAGGAGTCGATATATCCCTTCAGCGTTTATTCCTGTCTATATATTTTAAGCCACCAGGTATCTTATGCCTAGGGAATCTATATATCCTTTCAGCATGCACCTGAGCCTTAAATATATTTATTCATCACCTGAAAATGTTTTTAAAAATAATACGTCAGCAAAAGCTGGTGAATAGCGTTTATGTGACACAAATCATATTATACATGCAACATATTAAATTGTTTAAGCTAGCATAGTTGGATTTAGTAATCTACACATTCAGAATAACTATCGTATACACTGGCATAGGAATTCAAGTAATCCGCAACTTTAAAATACACTACTATCGGTGTCTTTAAGTATTTTACGCCTCTGGATTACTATTTTATTTATGCCAGACCCACTAGATCATAATCATCATGTGTGTATTATTTGATCAAATCATACGTATACATTATAGCCTGAGTGCTATCTATAGATTACCCTCTACGTTTTTAAACAATCAATATTTTGCATGCGCGGTTTCAAAATAATCAAAACATTTTATATAATTTTGAAAGCAATAAACGTATTCACCTTGCCAGTATAACCTCGCTACAGATTTTTGGATATCAGTCTGGTTAAAAGCGGGTATCACAACGCCACGTTGGATCTTCACTCCATACTATCTATTAATAGTTTATATGTGTTTCGTAAACTTTTGGTGTGAAATGAACATACGATTTGGTTCCTTTATATACTACACCTTTAACTTGATGGCCAAGTAAATTCCTAGAGTAGGCTAAAAATGTGTCTTTCAATTATAATACTTCTACTCATATCGTTCCACGTATCCACACATCTCATGCCTCTACATAAGATCCATACTCATCTTAATTTGGCTTGGGGTCCAAGCTTACTGAACTTGAGTGAGCAGCTTTATCCATTCAAACAATATTTATCCTTATTGATTTCATAGGTTATTATATTAATTATTATAAAGCTCGTAGGAATTTTTGTAATGGCATTTAGTAACATTGTTTTTATAATCAAAGCAACGATTTTTTTATTATTATTATTATTATTATTATTATTATTATTATTATTATTATTAAATGGTCTCTTAGTAAATGCCCGACTACACCCCTTATCAATTTAATGGCCATTCTACTCATTACGAACGTATGATACAAGACTTATATATATGAGTGCCATACCTATACTATAATAGATAGGTGGAATGTTTTATCCTATTCCAACAATGAAAATGATTATTCTTTCGTAGTTTGATTACACGTGCGCTTCAAGATCTATGAGAAGATTTTGTTGTTCTTATCCATTGATGGGTTAATGATATTATTGTGTCATTAATAGTAAAGAGTGGCGTCAATTCTTGGTGACCAAGTTTTCACAAAAATATGTATAAATATATATATATATATATATATACATATATATATATATACATATGTGTGTATTTATATACATATAAATTAAAATATAAATATGGAGTGGCGTTTAAATGCATCCAAATTCTGACGACTTGATGTAACAAATATATCATTTACTTAAAAAGATAGCTTTAAAATATATATGTGTGTGTGTGTATATATATATATATTCTTATTTGATTTATTTTACTACATACCACATTCGTAAGTGTATTTCTTTATAATAATCTAACTGATTTGGCCCCAAATGTTGTTTTCTTTATAACTTGTAAATATAGTATTTCATATAATATTGAGTATGTCGTTGAAACATGCTAAATTTATTCTACGTTTTGACCTAAGTTTTAATAAAATAGAGCATGGATAGTTATAATATGTTTTACCATTACACATATCATCTAGATACCACATGTTCTAAAAGTCATATTATTCTGTACTTGCGCCTTTAATAATATATGGTATATAAATCCATACAATTTATTTAAATAAAAAAAATCAGGATGTTACATACTCCCCACCTTTATTTAAATCTCGTCCTCGAGATTTGTTTTGAGCAGATTTCAAAAACTTAGTTTTGGTAAAACCTTAATATCCTATTTCTGACTTATGTGTCTTTTGTTGGTACATAGGTAACCATTTCACTATATCTTGATTTTCAGGTATTTTTTTTTCCTGAAAATGAGTACACTCTTTATTAAGACAAACTTCTCTATGTATAGCTTATTCTTTTACTCATAAAAGCGGTTGAAGCTTTTAATGTACCTACTCACATACATTACTCATGTCTTAACCTAGTAAAACCTTATGTCACTCAAAGCATTTCTTAGCATAACTTTACTACAATAACCATCCTTCTAGTTGATTTTATATTTGATCTAGAAATAAATAGTTAATTCTTAGAACTATACATTAAGTGGCCAAAATTATAATTATAATTTCTATAGGTAAAATACGGAAATCTTATAACTATCTATAATCAAACTCCCAGTAATTAGTTTGTCATTACAAGTGACGATCTTACCGATACATGTATCTTTCACTAGACCTAAGCAGTCCTTTATCATTGTTATTATACATGTACAATTGTAATTTCCATCATTATATTCTAATTGTTAACTTACTTCCCTTGAGTATTCTATCAGAATGTCTTATATCAAATCCTTTAATGTCTCATATCATATCCTCTACTTAAACCATTGTTTAATATTTTTCCTTATGTGATCTAACTTATTCCAAGAACTATTCACTATTTTCATCTTCCGATTCCTTTCTAGTTGTCTTTTTATTTCCTTGCTTATTCACTTCTATATCCTTAAAGAAGTATATCACATAATGTATCATCGAAACACCCTTTTTTTGTGAAATATACCGTATACTTCGTCCATCTCTCCTGGTAATTGCAGTAGTAAACTATTGGTCCAATTCTCTTAAAATTCTCAAATAGTTCGTCCAAAAGTAACCTTTAACCTTTCATTTTTTTTCCTCTCTTAAATACTTTACACCACTTGTATAAACCTTTCGAGCCAACGCATCTATAAATTCATCAAACATATCTTCTTATAATCATATCATAGCCATCTTACATCATTATGACTAAGAATATAATTTGACTACATTGTCACAATTTAATAATATATACTATATTTCTACAAACAAACAAACTATTTTTATTTCCTTCAACCAAACATAAGCCTAGAGCACCATCAATGTAGATTACTTAACATTCCATTTCTCCTTATATAATGTTATATGTATTACTACACACATAAGTTGATGAGTCATCAGCATCATCATCTAAGTACTTACTTTAATTGTCGGCTTATCAAAGACATAATTGATACCAGAAAAGAAACACATGAATTAAAGGAAAATAACTCAAAACCGTTTTATGCTTTGTGATACCATAGGATGCCCTAACTTGACCCCTATATATAGACTTAATCCTAACTAGCTCTCCAAGTTTACAATTAAACCTAATCACAAAACAATTAGGCCCAATGAGCCGACTTGCTTACTAAGGCTACCTGGCCCATACTGACTTGTATTGGACCGGGAATTAGTTTGCGTGCCAACAACTTATAAATTTGGTTTCTAACTAAACCAATTGTTTTTTTTTCCTATTATAACTACTATACATAATCTACTCAGTTTATAATCACACTACTTGTGATCTTAATAGCTACAAACTGATCACTTGAATTTGTCTCTCATGATTAATGTTCAATCTCTAACTTTGCAAAGTATAAATATGTGAATAGCTTTATCCATGATGGCCGGCATCCCCATATAGGATTATATTGTTTCTTCCATTTACTAGACACAGTTATATTTATACTTCCAATTTCAAATAATTAATATTATAATAGTTCCTTTGTAGATCTCAGGTATGGTTTTGTTTTATTTTATTTATCACATCTGTTTATAAGCTGAAAATGTGCTGAAAAGGCTATTAGCTCTGGATTTAATGTAGAACTTTAAAATTACTATATATTACTTCTAATCAATCATCTACGCGTCTGTGCTTTTTCAGATGTTTCAGATTTATTATGATGTCACTAAGACATAGGCATTAATCAACATTCCAATGAAAAAGATGTAATATATAAATAACTAAAAAAGATTAAAAAAAGATAACTTGACCATTACCTTAGACATTGCATAACGGAGCAATTTTAGCTCTATATGATTCTGATTTGTTTTCGATGGCTTCACTTGAAGCTTTTTTTTTTTTTTTTTTTGTGGTGGACCATGTTTCCTTTTCTCCTCAATCGCCATATGAGCATCGGTAAGTTGATGCATGTTACCCGACTTCTTATAAAAAGTCGATCAATAATAAAATGAACAAACTTATTAACTCAATACCATAGCCATTTCTTCCTTTTCCTCTAACAACCTATTGATAAAGATATCGGCATTCTCATCAGGTTGTCCTGCCTCTACCTATTCGGCCCTCTGAAACAATAATAAAATAATTGAAGCAAACAACACTGAAAAAAGACGTATTGATTTTTAAGAAAATGCATTCAATATACAAATGAAATCAGGAGAACCTACAAGACTTGAAACCAGCTACTCTAGTTGTTGCAACTCCGAGTTGGAAAAGTTTACCTTTTCAGATAATTCTTATACTTCAAAGGATAGTGTTTAAGATCTTAGAATCGCCTGTTGCACTTCTTTAGTACTTGCTAATTTTTCTTCTAGAGAACCAACAGTTGTCTCATCTTAAATGCAGGCACTTCAAGTTTCCTGTATTCTTCCTGTAAAAAAGAAACCAATGGGGATAAATTATACATCCGCATGATACTTAGGTATGAAATCCAGATTGCTTACATATTAGCAAGCCTTTTGTTGTCGGACCGATATCTTATTTTATTGGTTTATTCCCTTTTCCTTTTCAACATATTGTTCTATATTACTGTTTCATTTCAGGAAATTAGCAAGAAAGGTAAACAAAGACCCAAATTTGATAATGAGTAACATGAAATTCTGTCGTCAAACTTGGGATCTTTACCTTTGTTAACAATTTTCCATTTCTTTTATTATAATGTTTCACATTCTGTAACTATGCAGTGAATAGCTCTTATGAACTTCTGGATGTTAACACACACGTATACAGATTAATCCTGTTGAAATTTAAGAAAGTCACGCACATGAATCAACGTCTTAACATTATGTACTAAGTCGTTTGACAAAAAACGGACCCTCCACATGGAGAGGGTGGGAATCAGGCAAACATATTACTACTTATTTTGAAGAGACAAGCTTTAAAAGTTTGATTCCTAATTTGCTATATGAAGAGCAGGTCTAATTATATTATCATCATTAATGGGTTAATTTCATAGGCAAACAACACCCTAACATGCCAACTATCCGACTACTACAACGTATTTACAGATTTCTCTTTTCAAACATACACACACATTACACTCAACCATCTTAGTGAGGAGCATATATTTGGTGGTTTCATTTTGTCATAGAAACATGTATTTTCAACAAAAGAATTTTTAAAAACATATGGTATTTTGAATTTTCATCTAGTCACATGTTGCCTTACCTCCTGCTACATCTTTTACTGAAAATGGTACATGTTCATCTATATAAAATTTTTTTGCATTTTCATCTTTTACTGGAAATAGTACATGTTCATCAAATTTTCAAAAACAGTCATGCGTCAATTTTGCAAGATCACAAATCAATTGGATTCAAAACTTCTATCATCTCAAAGGATTTTCATTTTTATCAACAACTTCACTAAAAGAACTCTTCTATAATATGTACAAGATACTTAAATATATGTGTATCAGTAACAATTTAACAAACCCTAAATGGGTCAAAATCAGAGCAATTCGAAACACACTAATAATCAGATTGGAGACAAATAGCAGCGGATGAAGAATGAAAGAGGGCCGATTTCAAATAATGAAAAAAAACCAAGTTAGAATCAAAATACCTGTAACCAGCGGGTTAAACCTAAAAGCCAATCGACCAACCTGTGGAAAAACTACGTCTCGTTGTTTACTTCGTCTTCGTTGTAAACCCAAGCGGACAACCGCCCATAATAACCACAAGAGTTCTAAAACCTAAAAGTTTTATCTCAAAACAAAACTATAAATTAGAAGATATGTTGGGAAAGAGACGATAGAAAGAGGTAGGATTTTCGGAATGAGATTGAACATACAGATCACAATAGAGCGGCGATAAGAAAGAGGTAGGATTTTCGGAATGAGGCCTCCATTGCACGCCACGTCAGCATATACGTTTTCTTATATATATATATATATATATATATAGATAGATAGATAGATAACGAGAAATTAGAACAAAAGTGGTCGGCCCTCTTTTTTTTTATCCGGTAGATGTTGAAATTTTTCGGTATTTGGATGTTTTTAAATTAATTTCAAGGTTCAACGTAAACATCGTGTGACATGTGGTATGTGCGTTTCATATAGGGTTTGAAAGGGTTTAAAATTAATAAAGGGGTGTAGTGGTTTCAAGTACGTGAAAGCCCCTTCCAATCATTACCAATTATTATTATTGTTTTTGAAATTTAAAACAATCATATTTCATTAAACACAAATAAAAAAATTACAATACCATAAATTAAAAAAAATGGATTTGTTATCTACGCATTTGAGCTAATATTAACGCGTCTCCTGTGTGGTCGTCGATCGATTTAGACAAAAAATCGATGTCTTTCTCCATTTGTCTTGCCACTCGGATCGCGACGAACTTCTTGTTTTCGGCGGCTCTCTATTGCATAGTCTCCAAACGCCTAGCTCCAAAGTCTCGTATATCTTAAAGACGTCGATTCATCTCTTCGAAGTCTTCTTTCAATTTGCCACCCGTCGAAGACGACTCCCCCCTTCCCCCCTTTCGCATGCTTCTTCTACCGGACAGTCGGGCCAACTCCTCTTCCTCTTTGGGAACATCCTCATTTAAATCAAAATTTCGAGCATCGGAAGTGGGCGCCTCTGTATCAAGCGAAGAAGAGGTTTTGGACCGTTTGGCTTTGCGCATACTAGTCGATGTCATGCCCAGTACGTTAGCCCATTTAGGACTTCCTTTTAGAAGCTCCCAACATCTCATCTAGGCGAATTTCCCACGCGTTGGGTTGAACTCCTCCAACGTTTCTTCAATATATCCGCATCGCTACAACCGCTACCCCAATTATCCTTCACACGTTGGAAAACTTCTTGAAACGCATGATATCTAGCATTTATGTCGGTCCATTTGCTTGAAATCGAGTCGTTTTCCTAGTATTCTCCTCTAACCATTGCCTTGAAAAATGTTTCTTGAATCCTCACCCAAAACAAGGGAGAACATTGATAGTCGGCTACAAAAATTAAAGCCTAAATGTTAGTATACTTTATTTTACATAAATAAATAGAACATATATATTATTATACCTTATTTAAAAAAATAAAAGATATTTTATTAAAAATAAATAGAATTATATAAAAAATTACGCTTACCAACATTGGGATCCTCTAAAATGTCGAGCCAAGCCTGTGCAAGCGCGTACTCCTCGTCTTTGCTCCACGGTTTATAGACCTATCGTGTACGAGGCTGCGCATCTCCCTTTTTTTATGAGAGCGTTTCCACGTTGAGAGTTGTCGGGCTCACGCTCGGGTTGTGTATCTGGCACGCGGTCAAGCTGGGGTTCTTCTTGAGATTGCGACATATCACCTACGTTAATATTCATGTTGCTTGCGAAACCCGTTTGACCTTAAAAAATTGTTGGGGTATGTTAAGTAGTTGCGAAAACCTCATCGTACTCTTTTTGCAATCTTGTAAATTAAAGGTTGGTAGCGGTAGGGTGGTGTTTGGGGGATATGCATTTGGGTTGGTTGGGCGAGATAATGATGATAGTATATTATTTTTTTAATATAGAAGAGTTTATAAAAAATGAGAGTGGGTCTAAGATTGTAGGTGGAGAATGTATAAAAAAATGTGTTGAATTGGGGTTTAAATAGGTAAAAAAATGATTTAAAAAAAAAAATGTTTTTTTAAGGTAGGATTTTTTACCATTGAATAATATAGCCGTTTCAATGGGAGGATTGTGATTGGCCAAAGCAAAAGTGAAATTTTTCACGCCTTATCCCATAACGCCAGTTTAACAAGGAGAGGCGGTGTTTGGGCGTGAAATGGGCGTGAATTGCCCCCTTCCACGCCCGATTTCCTTGCCACTACATGTGGTCTAATTGTAGCTTAATTTTCTTACGAAATCTGTTTTAATCAAAATCCCAATTGAACTAAAATGGTTGATTACCAATTGGAGGTGTTTTGAATTTTGAAACCGTAAGTATATAGTTGCCAGTGGCGAAACTTGAATTTTTGGATGGTAGGAGGCGAAAATCACAAGACTCAATTTTTTTTCAAATCGGTAGAGACCAAACTCAAAAAATACAAAAATTTTGGATAAAACCGGGAAAATGTACACTAGTGAGCCAAAAATCGGTGAGGACCGGAGCACCCCTAACCCTCATAAAGTTTCGCCCTTGATAGTTGCATTCTATCTATTTTAGGTATGTCATCATGATACGAGACAAATCATTACCAGAACTAGAATGAAAGCATCATGATTTACCAAATTCCAACTCATGCTTAAAAAGTTGTAATCAAAGTTGATAGGTTGGACATGGATGATTTAATAAGTCTTTAATCATAGATATGGGTGTGAAAAAAAAAAGTGTTGGTTGCTGTTTATAGTTGTTGTACAACGTTAAAAAGTTTAAAAAAAATGGTTAATAGACAAACCTGGTGGTCTAGGGTTGATGGTATCGACCTTCAAATCAGCTGCCAGGTTGTGTCATTGTGTTTTCTTGTTTGTTATGTTTTGCCTATAAATACAAGCAAACCCTAACCTATTTCATTTACCCATTTTGCTCTAAACTTTTTAATTAACATTATTAAATACAACTCTCTAGTTCCATTAATATTTCAACATCCGATCCATGAAAGATTCAAGATCAAGAGAAAGAGCAAAACAAAGAGTTGTTCCACAACTAAACATTTATTCATTTGTGTGTGTGTGCATTGTGAGTTTTTAAAGATCTAGTTGTGAGGTTTTTGTAAGGGGTCATTATTATGTTTGTTTAGTGATTAGAGACAGTGGTAATCACTACCACTTAAGATTAGTGAGATTTAGATGGTAATCACTTCCTTTTAGAGTGATACGTTTGGAGAAGGTGATCACTTTTTTAGAAAGAGTGAGACAATTGTTAAAGGTGAACATTTCTTAGTAAGCGACTGTATAACGGGTATCCCTACTGGATTAAGGGAGAAGACTAGTGGAGAAATCTCGATCGGAGGATCGAGTAGTCTTCTCCCTTAATCACAAACTAAACATCACTTGTAATCTTTATGTATTGCACTGTCTCAACAACGAACCACCATTCCATCATCATGTAAACAAGCGATACCAACATTTGTGTTTACCACTCTATAGGCAATGTCATGTTTATTCATCCGCATAGAGAACATCATCTATGTTGACAGATTAACATTAATAGATTTTCCTTTCTGGTTTCGCAATTACGACAATACAGACACAAGACAGTTACAAAGGATGCGATTCGTTAACCAAGTACAGATACAGAACAATCACGGTCTTGGTGTCTCTTCCGAAAATCTTGGAAGTTGGACAAGCGAGTTGACTCTGGTGACACCTTCCAAACCTGACCACCCAGCAGCTGTTTCCTCATCCCCAACTCTTGTTGAATCATTATTGTTGCTCTCTTCGGGTGATCTGACAGTACAGTTTCTCTGCAACGATGGCTCACAGTTGTGGCCATCATCCGATTCACCTGCTAGTGTTGCAGAAGAGAAACCTTGGTCTTCACAGTCAGATTCAGAATCCATCCTACCATCCAGAAATAAGCAAATTACGGCACAGTCGTCCATTTTGGATGTCGGATATTTGGTTTTCCATTCACGAGCAGCTGCGTCAACTAGTTTCTTGCTGCTGATGACCGAGTTGACGCTGATGACACTATTTCACTCACGTCTTCATTGCTTAAAACATCCCAAATCTGCAACCATTGTCACCGGATTTAGTCTAATCATCAAACCTTAAAACACATAAGCATGATTAGCTATTTAGATTGGGATAAAAGATTATCAAACGTACCCCGTCTGACGCGAGAACAATGAACTTATCTCTATCGGTGAGGACCCTGTGAGAAAATTCAGGAACCGATATAACTCCATATTCCTTCAAACAAAAATCCCCAAATGCTCGTGCCATTGCTAACCCTGGTGCATCATCAAACGGCAACCAAACTCTTGATACCTCGGGTTCATCTTGCAATGCAAAAACTCGACCTTTGCAACGTTTAATCCTTTCAGCCTCTCCTATTGGATCACAAATATTTTAATGCTTTGAGTTCCAAAACACTATCTTTTGAAAAAAAAACTAATTAATGTTCCAATACCATCCATTAATCTTACTTGGTAAGTCAGGCTTCAGATCAACGGTCAATTGAACCGCTACAAGTGAATTGTTGCTATCGGTAGATGCCATGATAGCCCGTGAATCTCCTATGCTTCCCATGAAAAGATTTGATCCCTTAAAATAAAAGTTTTACACAAGATAACATAAATTCAGAATCAAATCCAAAGATACGAATTCGATTTTGTAATATGACAAAGAAAGATACCTGTTTTACGATGGTGACAGCCGTGCTGCCACTGCAAAAGCAATCCAAACTGGGATGATACCTCAACTCTTTGTCCATCGATTTATACGATTTCATAAAAGCATCTTTCCATGAGGAGTCTGTTTTATCTTCTATTCCCGCCTCACAATCGTTCTTACTGATACAGTGTCTTCACTGCAACAAATAGTAGCAGTAGATTTGTTTTTCTTTGACTCAAAAGAATCAAAAAATGAAAATAATTTCAACGGTAATGTATCCCGAACTTTACGAGCAACAAGATGACCGTAAGGTCCATGGCCATCAAAGATTCCACAGAATGTCACATCTTCTGCCATGAAATCCTGCAGTGATTCACAGTCAACAATAAACACACAATTAGTTAATCACATATCATACATGAACCAAAAAAAAAGTAGTTTTTTTTCTTTTTTCGAAAGACTTACTTCCCACACAATCATTGCGTCCTGATTTACACCCTTACGACCTTGTTGAGTAAATATGCAAGAACTTCGGCTTTTCCCATTTGTAAAAATACGGTTCGGTATAGAGGACATATGCTGCAAGGCACTTATGTGGTTGGCAAATGTTCTTTTTGTTCTTCTTTGACCACCAAACATAGTGATTTCAAAGCACGACGGTGGAGAACCGATGTCGCCATCACTCACGCTGCTACACGAACTCTTGCTACTTGTGGAAACACAACACCCCATTTTTCAGTTGACCAACATCCGGTATAGAAGCAAGATAGAAGATTTGGTATCGAAACTCAACCGTTAATAACTAATAAGCTTATCTACACAAATACAAAATGAAAAATTCAATGAGAGGATAGAATGATAAATAGCTTATTGCATAATAAACCTTACTTAATATAACAACTGGAACCTTTTTTATGCATAATAATTAGTGGAATGGTGGTAAGATGCTGATTAAAGAATCATGTGAAGTTGTCAGCAAGGTGATTAACACATAGTTAAAGCAAATAGTCAACTGTTCAGCTTATCTAATAATGTTTTTTTTAATAATTTAATCCAAACACAATAAACAATTAAAGATAAAAGTCTTATACATATCATAGTTGCAGCAGATTGAGTTAAGACATGACAAAAAAGAATCTCCTTGACATAGCATAAAAATCAATGGGCAAACAGGTGTATTAAATTGGGAATTTTAATGTGTAAGATATATTGTAATGATGGCATGACAGAAGGCTTTTAGTTGTTATTGCTTGGAAATGATTGATGTTTATCATGCCAACAAAAAATAAACAACTCAAATCCTTTCTGTATGAAATGATTGAGTAACCAAAGTAAATCATTTCATGTGACCCATAATCTCTGTATAAAAAAAAAAAAAAAAAAATAGTGCACAAAAAAAAGAACAGCAACATTCTTACAACAGTCTTTTTTTTTTTTTGAATCTTTATAAACATTTAAGCAAAATGAGAGATAAACCTTTTTGGTAACATTAAATTTTAAAGTAATATAGATTCCAACAAATGGAGAATCTTTTAAAAAAAACAGTACACTTGCTCAGTGAGAGTAAATCTTTAAAAAAACAAGCACAAATTCAAGAAACAAGCAGATCTCCTTTTATACACTCAATGAGACTCATTATCAACTACTAACAAAATCAAATTTTTATATACCCAAATTGTGTATGCTGACAAAAAAGAGATGCTGACTAGTGACTCCAAGAAAGAAAAACAAACAACATCAAGAATTCCAAATTATGAACAAAAACAAACATATACACAAAAAGAAACAAAACCCACTATAATTATAGATGAATAAGAAAAACCCATAAAGATTAAGGAAAAAGATTGAATCTTGGTGATGAAAGACTGTAAATTACCTTAAAGATGACATGGGGATTGAAGAAGGGACGTGATAATAATCATGGAGATAGGGAAGGGGAAGGCATTGTGGGTGGCATAAGTGCAAACACGGGAAGTGTGAAGGAGAGAGGAAAAGGGTTGTTTTTTTTAATAAATTGGAGTTAATATGCGGTGTTAAAGAGGCAAGAGGAAGAAGCAAAGCAATGGGTAATAGGCAGTAGCATTAGCAGTATTGGTGAAATGATTTTCAGCAACTTTAAACCATGCCCCCCCCTGCTGTCCATGGGTGTTCCTTTTATTATGTCTAGGCCACTTAAACCTTTTTTTTAGTCTAGGCCACTTAAACTTTTTTTTAATCTTTGCTAGATAGTAGGTGTGTAAACGAACCAAACGAACACGAACACATAATCGAACACATTTTTGTGTTCGTGTTCGTTTATTAAGAAATTTTTCGTGTTCGTGTTCGTTTATGTTCGTTCATTTAAAACCTAAACGAACAATTCAAAAACATAAACGAACACAAATGAACAGAAACGAACATTAATGAGCATAAACAAAAACAAGTTTAATAATGATTCATCACAATTCAACCAAATCTAATACATCACAATGCAACCAAAACAAAATCTAAATTAGTAGGGTTGCGGAGTGTGGAGAAGAACGGAGGTGGGGCTTCTGAAGTGTGGAGAGCGGCTGATATGTTTAGAATGTTAGGGTTAGGATTAAATTTTAGAAAATATCAAATATATTGTATATAATATAAATAATATGAATTAAGGTTACTTAACCAAAGAGAAATAAATAATAAAAATAAAGTAAAGTTTAATTAAACGGACATAAACGAACATAAACGAACATAAATAAACGAACATAAACGAACGTTCATGAACATAAATGAACGAACAAAACGTGTGTTCATGTTCGTTCGTTTAATTAAACGAACAAAAAATTGTGTCCGTGTTCGTTCATTTATCTAAATAAACGAACATAAACGAACTTCCCGCTGAACAGTTCATGAACGTTCGGTTCGTTTTACAGGCCTACTAGATAGTAGTGTTGCGGCCACCTCAACATCACGTTAAAAGGGACTCCGTTCCTTCAATAATATCTATGAAATAGAATAAGCTCATCATTACACATCATTTGTTTAATTTATTTTTAATTTAAATTTTATTAATTTTTTAAAATTTAGTTTGGTTTTTTGTTTTATTTTAGTTTACTTTGTTTTGTTTTTTTAATAAAACATAAACAATATAAAAAAAAAAAAAAAAAAAAGAGCAAATCACCACCATCATCAACCCTTCCTCCTTCCCCA
The DNA here is from genome assembly GCA_030844895.1 of Ambrosia x helenae. Lineage (NCBI taxonomy): Eukaryota > Viridiplantae > Streptophyta > Magnoliopsida > Asterales > Asteraceae > Ambrosia > Ambrosia x helenae. Next base: position 129,001,613 of record CM061229.1, on the reverse strand, counting down.
TCCAGTAACAACACCAACACCCACCACCATCACCCCCACCATCAACTCATTCTTCTTTCTCCTAAAAAAAAGAAGCAAATCATCTGCTCTCCCCGTCATCCTTCGCTAATGCAGTCGCTGGCCTTCAATGGCACCCCCAATTGTGTTGGGGAAATGGTGGGTGCGCTATTGATCAAACACACTTAGGTCGAGGTGACACCACCCCTACATTGGCCAGCCTTAGTGTTAGGGGAATGGGGAAGGATCTTACTTTATAAATTTACAAACCAATGGGCTTGTATTCTAACAGTAAGTGTATATAGGTGGTAATTAGTACACTAACAAGGTATTTAGTAAGATGTTTTTCTCTAATGGTTATGGGTTTCAGTATCATATTAGATATTGGTGTAGATTTAAAAGTAGTTTTAGAGAGAGTATAGTGTGTGAGTTACGCATTCTAAAATGTATGTAATGAATTTGTTGTAAATTATGCAAATATTTATGTGTTTTATCATTTAGAAATCTATATACGTACGACTTATCTTGATTTTAAATTAACCTTAGAGACGGTTCAAATATTATGAAAACAACTAGTATTTTCTTAACTACTTCAACTAGGATAGAACTAACACAATTAATAAATTACATTATGGTATGTCTTCCGATTAAAACAAGAATTAAACGCGCGAAAACCATTAACTATAATTTTAATAGTGTGAATAAGAATGAAAATGTATGTTAAAGAGAAAATGTACGTTTGGATGAGAAGCAGATGTAGAAGCAGTCATTGCAGGGCGTGATTGAGTCGGTGAGCTTGAATGTGTAGATTTTTTAGAAACGACTGGTTTTGACATATTATGTTGTGGATGAAAACATAATCCCATTTGTAGTTTCATTTAGTGTAAAAAAAAATTCACTAGAAACTTGTGTATTACACTATAACTTTCTTTTTTGTTTTTTATTTATTATTTATTATTAGGTTAGAAAATTTAATATTGTATGAGGTTAAATCAATAAAATTTTAAATGTTTTTTGATAAACGGAAATATAAAAAGAATTTGTTAAGAAAATATATATTAAATAACTAAGAGATAAACGTGAAATTATGATTTAATAATATTATTTCATATGAGAGAATTGAGCTAATCATAAGACTTTTATTTATTATATAGTAAAGTAATAATAATAATAAAGATAAATAGTAATAATAAAGATGAAGATAAAGATTATAAATTAATAAATATTAGGTTAATTACGTTATTTATAACCTAAAATCTCTGGCGGGATTTCAAGAGTGGGGATGACCTCACTAAGTGACATGTGACCTTACCCTAATCGCTTTATTATATATATAGACAGATAGATTGCATTCAAGTCAACATGTTTAAGCCATTTAGTTAAATTGATCATGTTAGCGTAGAAATGATCAATCCATTCAATTAAACATGTATAACCGTCAACCCATTCAAGTTTTATCGAAAAAATAATAAATTCAATCTGTTAAAAACCGTTTACAACACGTTTGACTAATTAATTACTCACATTGAATTTGTTTACAACTTGATTACAATGAATTTTACAACCTTCAACCAATGTGGTTACACAGGTGTTGTTTGGGATATACGTGATTTTACATGGATCCGATTTTTTTTTAACGGCCAACGAATTAATTTTCGAGCACTCTCGGGCACCCTTTTGACGAATCAGATACTCGAGAGTACCCGGGCCACTAATTGCCACTAATTCCTGGGAAAACCCGACCACTCACCCGCCCGAAGGCACGACAGTGAAATAATCGGTAAAACCGGTCGGGATCATGACTCGAACCCAAGCCAATGGCTGGGTCATCCCTCATTTCCCCTCCACCAATGTCCTCCAAATGTAGCTTGTGAGAATTGAACCCAAGCCTCCCATACGAAACTTTAGGCCCTCAACCAACTAGGCTACAAGTGTTAGACTACATGGATCCGAATTAAGATAAGTGACTTAGTAAGTGTTTGGGATTGTGTTTTGAAATGAATTTTTAGATTATTGCGTTTTGAAAACGCAAATAATCAATTTTTAGTGTTTGGGATTGAGTTTAAAATAGATTTTTAGGCTTACAAAACGCAATAATCTAAAAGCAGCTCCACCTCTGCTTTTTCAAAACGCATAATCTGTTTTAAAAAATTAATCCCAAACACCCTCTTAAACAAGAACTAATATAAGGTTCATTAGCCCATTAAACTAGCACGATTCAAAGGCCTAGTTTAATATCTATTTAAAGATTTTTTTTAATCTTATTTACTTATTTTTATTTATTTTTTTGTAATTATAAGAAAAATGAATCTAGATTCCATATAGTAGTTTGATCTCTTAAAAAAGAGTTAGAAGTGAAGCTTGAACCCGTGAGTCCCTGACCTTTCAAGGAAGCGCTTTTCCACTTGCAAAAAGGTTAGCCACCAATTTTCCATGAAACCATTCTAATAAACATCAAATTCACAATGTTTTCAGTTAGGTTTTTTTAGTTGGGAAAAGTGATAATAATATATAGAATTTACTTTTTTCAGATGAATTTCACAAACTCATGTCACATCTCAAAGTGTTGCGAGCTGTTTGGTTCATTAAGTGTTAAATCATTAAGTGTTGAATGATTAAAATGATCTGAATAGTTAAGTACTGAATCATTAAATATTGTTTTATTAGACCTCTGAATGATTAGTCTTCTTGTCGCATACATTGGCAGGGGAAGTAAAAATGAATTGGTTTATATGTGGAAACTGGAAACCAATTTAAAGGTATCAAATCTTATGTTTATGTTCGTGGTGCTACATACCACGTGACGCAAGAGAAGAATGCAACTTAGTTCAGTGCTGAATGGTTCAGCCTTAAACGTGCTGAATATTGGTGCACCCATCTCAATTCTCTTTCATATAAAATAATATTATTAAATCATAATTTCACGCTTATATTTTATTTATTTAATATTTAATTACTTTTTTTTTTGAAAAGAGAATTTCATTAAACGCACAAGCCCGTAAGGTCCTCAAATCAAGGGCCTACGAGCAAAAACCAACATCAATCCAAAGGACAATAACACCAATCTTTCCACACTACATTTTTATGTCTAGATCTATGACGAACCCAAAAAAACGTAGTAATTTTAACTTGTTCTACTAACTCTGCAGGCCTTTGTCTTTTGTTGTTAAACGTCCGATTATTTCGTTCAATCCAAATCAGCCATATGGTAGTATAAACAATTCCTTGTAAAAGGTATCGATTTGTCCTTGAACCTTTATACCTGTTCGAAAGCTGCAACAAATCCGGGATGTCAAAAACTATATTAGGCGGCAAACGGCATCAAGATTCGATTCGAAACCACACTTCCTGCGTAAAGATGCATCCAGTATACAAATGCATTGCTGATTCAATCTCTGTTTGGCAGAATCTACAATGTTGATCGGTAATATTGACGCCTCTTTTGATAAGTTCGGCAACAGTGGGGAGTCGATCCAAAGCAAGCCTCCAAACCTATTTTACACTTTAATGGAACCCAAACTTTCCAGTGAATCATCGAACTAGAGCTGGGTTGATCACGTTGAGCAAGAAGCCTTTTTGCCGAGGCCACTGAGAAGATCCCGTTCTTTTCTCCTTTCCATCTCCATGAGTCCGTACCTGTTCCCCATTCCATGTCGTGAATGTCGTTCAGCAGGTTGAATAATTCAGTCACCTCCTCGGCTGTAGAAGGTTGGTTTCTCCATTCCCAGTTCATCACTTTGGCGTTGTTTACCCTTAATATCCGTTGCGAAACCTTCACCCATCTATGCTTTTCAAGGCTGAATAGATTAGGATAAAGATGACGTAATGGGACATCTCGCAACCATATATCGCTCCAGAAACAAATAGCGTTTCCATCTCCTAAAATTCCAGAAAAGAACGAGTTAAGGGTCGCCCCACTAAAAAGCCTTTTTTCCCCAACCTTGATGATAGCTTTCCAACACCCATTTAACGACGCATTGCAAGGAATCATAGCCCACGGCCTAGTCGACCCGTGACAACCCGTAATGATCCTCTTCCATAGAGTATTGCCATCATGTTTAAACCTCCAAGACCACTTTAGAAGTAAGGCGTCGTTTACCTCGGATAACTTAGCAATACCCAACCCTCCATTTTTTTTCGGAGTTGTAACAACTTCCCATGCCACCCATGGAATCTTTTTCTCTTCAACACTACCCGCCCATAAGAATTTTCTCATGATTGACTCGATAGCATCTATGACCGCTTTTGGAGCTTTGTAGAGAGAAAAATAATAAATGGGAAGATTCTCCAGAACCGATCTAATAAGGGTCAAGCGACCTCCAATGGAAAGAGTTTTCGCTTTCCATGAAGCAAGACGATTCGTAACCACCTCAATAACCGGGTTCCAATTGCTAACCCGAGACATCTTGGCACCCACTTTAATCCCGAGATAGTTGAAAGGAAAACCACCTCTAATGCACCCCAATAACTCCATCATATTATCCACTTCATAATCCTCCACACCAACTCCGAAAATATTGGACTTGTGGAGATTTATACGAAGACCGGAGCATAGGTAGAAAACACGGAGAATTCTAGCTATACTTTGAATATTGTCACGAGACCATTCACCCATAATAAGAGCGTCATCGGCGAATAATAAGTGAGACAAATCGGCTTCGTTGCTTGTTATGCACACCCCTTTAAAAATGCCAACCTGTTGAGCTTTTTTCAACATCCATGATAAAGCCTCCATCACTATAAGAAAAAGAAACGGGGACAAAGGATCGCCTTGACGAAGACCTTTCTCGCATCTGAAATCGAAAGTAGGGGATCCGTTTACTAGCACCGCAGCTCTAGCAGACAAACAAATGCCTTTGATCCATTTACACCATGTTTGTTGGAAGCCCATCTGCGATAATATAGACAACAAAAAATGCCAGTTGACGTTGTCATAAGCTTTTTCAAAATCGATTTTCAATAAAAACGCCTTTTTATTTCTTTTCTTCAACCAAGCCATAACTTCATTAAGCATAAGAGGCCCGTCGAGGATGAAGCGATCGGCTAAAAAAGCAGATTGGGCCTCTGAAATAACCTGGCCCATTACCTTTTTGAGTCGGTTTGCAAGGACTTTGGAAATAACCTTACTAACCAAACCCACAAGGGTGATAGGTCTATAATCCTTTAATCCCATAGGGGTTTTCACCTTAGGAATTAAAGTGATAAACGCCGTCCCACATCCCGCATTTATGTTACCCGATTCATGAAATTCAGCCAAGATATTATAAAAATCCTCCTCGAATAGATTCCAGAAGCGTTTAACAAACCGAAAATTAAAACCATCCGGGCCAGGCGCTTTGTTAGAACCGCAATCGAACACCACATCTTTAATTTCTTGTCTTGTGAATCTAGCTATCAAATCTCGACTGTCGGCATTGGAGATCTGCTTCAAACCTTCGCATACTAAAACCGGACGAACGGGATGATGATCTTTGAAATGGTTCCTAAAAAATTTTAGAACCTCTCTTTTGACTAAAGATGGTTGCGTAACCCAAACCCCATCGATCATAATTCCCGGAATAGAGTTTCTAGCCTTTCTACCATTCACGACAGAATGGAAAAAACTAGAATTTTCGTCACCCAACGTAGCCCATTTCACCCGAGATTTTTGTCGAATATCCCGAGCCTTGTGCTTCTCAATCTCTTCTAACGCCATTTTGCACTCGGACCATATCCACAAATCCGTTTCCTCAAGATCGTTTAACTCCATTCTGCTCTCATACTCTTCTTTTTCTTTACGAAGATTGCGTTCTACATCTTTCTCATTTGCACTGTACGTTTCGAACCAAGCTTTTAATACCCCACGAAGCTTTTTAAGTTTATTTTGAAGATTTGTGTCTGCGGCCCCTATAGGATTCCAGCTTTCCCACACCGATTGAACCAACTCGCAACACCCCGGTCTATCGAGCCAAGAATCAACTATAGAGAAAATCACAGGAGAGTGATCCGAAAATTCCTTATTCAAAACCCGAACACACGCATTTGGCCATTTGTTAAATACGTTATCACACACCAAAAATCTATCAATTCGGCTCCATGTGCAAACACCACGTCTATTAGACATAAACGTGAACTTCGATCCTCTTAAGTTGTATTCTCTAAGCCCCGATGAATCTATAAATTCATTGAAATCACTTGCACACACCGCATCAAACGCCGAATTTTTACGTTCCTCCCGGTTCCTAACCGCATTAAAATCCCTAAAAATAATCCACCACCCTTTCGGACGAATGAATAAGATTAGAAATCCTATTCCATAAAGTTCTCTTTTCACCATTCGTTTGTGGGGCATAAACATTTAGTAAATTAATTCTAACAGCTTCTGCCAACACCGTGCCCGCCACATGTAAGAAATTCCTATCTTTATTTACAAAATCTTTATTGAAAACTTTTGGATCCCAAAAACTCACAAGACCACCCGAGTTCCCCATAGCATTCACAAATTCAAAATCAAACCCCATACCACCCCAAAAGCTGGACACTACCGAGGATTGCATATCACTAGCTACCAAAGTTTCTTGCATACCGATAAACGAAATACCAAAGTCATGTTTCAATTTTTTAATCCACCCTGCTTTACCCAAAACCCCTACTCCACAAATATTAATGGAGAGACAATTCATTTTATACCTCCTTGTACTCCTTCGCTAACTAATGAATCAATGATCAATTCCTTGGCTTCGCTTAAATTGGCACCCAATTTTTTCCCAAAATCTATAGTGGCATCCACCTCTTCGCATAGATCACCGTTACTTTCATTATCTAATCCATGTGGATCCACTGGGCTATTGCTGCCAAATAATCGGTCCAACATGGAATTAGAATTTGGGCCCGTGTGGTCCAGTTCTGGCCCATCAACATTCAAGTCCAGGAGCAGGTCCAATCCAAATGGGTCTTCATCACCTTTGGCCTTCTTACCAACCTTAGTCTTCTCTAAGCTACTGGAGTAGGCTGGGTTTGGCCTGTTCACAGAGCCCAGCAAAGACTTTTTTTTTCTTTTAAGAACTACATTCCGGTCCACTAGCCCATTATTATTCTCAATCCCATTATCATTAAAACAGTCAACCTCTTTTTCAAAATCAAACGAATTGCCCGGAATAAAACATTCATCATCACAATTATTGACAGCCGAAATTTGCTCCACAATTATAGGATCATTAATTACCTCATTATTAGCCATAGGAGTTACCAAAACCAAGTCTTCTTCCGCCACCGGAATATTCTCGCCGGAGTTATCATCTGCAGTTTCTCCATCAACGTTTTCATCATCCATACCGTCATTCTCTTCGTCCTCATCATCTTCATTCTCCGAGGAATGGGCCTTATAGAACTCGGGCACCCATTCCCCGGCTTCCTCGGACACCCAAATCGAAAACCGCTTACCTTTCCATGACAACTTCACCTCTTCATTAACACGATTACCATCTCCTACCAGCACTCCAATGAAATCATGTGATAGAACAACATCATCATCAGAACGTGTTGCCCTATGAACAATCTTTCCAAAAACCTTACCAATAGCATCGAACACTTCAGTGGACAGAAGCTGCAGAGGGATTCCAACGAGTTTGAGCCACGCAAGTCTCTCGTAACCAAACACTTGGCCTTCCCATATGTCTAACGAAGCGAACCTGCCAATAACCTCTCTAGATTTTGCAATAAAATCAGTTGCCATAGAGTTTTCTTCGAATGAAACAAGAACGGACAGACCACCTAGATATTGTATCTTACATCCCCCGGGGCATAGATCATCCGTAATCAAGTAGATACTTTTTAAAGTATCTAGATCAATCATTTTAGCCACTACAGCCTTACCATGCAAACCCATGTACGCATTCACCTTGTCGTTAATGATCACCGTTTTAGTAGATCTTCTACCTGTGAGCATATCCGAGAACGATCTTGTACCGTTGAACGTGGATGCCTGACCCGATTCCTGCCTTGCTTCATTTCTGTTTTCGTTCCCTTTGTTGCTACGCTGGTTGTTTCCTTCCGGACGGATCTCGCCTTCTTCTAACGTGAATCTAGCTATGTTAGCCTTCAACCAACAGTCACCGATTCTCGTATTACAAATCTGACGTAGTAAATCCTTGCTCTCTTTCACGTCAATAAAGGACACAAAACCGAAACGATTCCCTGCCTTGTCTCTCTTTCGGGCGATGTAGATATCATAAATGATACCGTAGGGTCTGATAAATTCCGCTAGATCGTTTCCGCTACACTTCTCGGGGAGATTTGTTATGAATACCTTTGTTATCCGATTGAGAATGTTGGCCGGAATACTCGGTTTCCGACCACTCATGTTGAGAGCTTTTTTTTTTTTTTTTTTTTTAGCTAATCCTTTTTATATTTCCACTTACTAAAAACCATTTAATACTTTATTGATCCAACCTCATTTTTTTTTGAACGGATCCAACCTCATTTAGTCATGTGATATTAATTTTTCTAACCTCATTTAATATTTTGTCTTAAAAAATGTTATAAACTTCCTGTGTTTTCACATGGGTTTGCCCCTAGTAATAAATAAAAAAACAAAACAAAATGTTATAACCCATGCGATACACAAGTTTCTAATGATTTTTTTACACTAAATGAAACTATTAATGGGAGTTATGTTTTCATCCAAAGCAAAATAGGTTAAAACTATGGATGGCAATTAAACCCCAACCCGATGGGTAAACCCGAAACACGACACATTTAGGACGGGTTTGGGGTCGGGTAACTGGGTATAAGATTAGTTTTTATTTTTTTTCACGGGTTTGGGATTTGATGATATATCTGCTTACCCGACCCGATTAAATACCCGGTATAATTTCTTATATATACAACTTTTTAAATATGTATGCATAATATATATAATTGTCAATCTAGATTGTCATCGTGTGCAAAAAAAAAAAACATTGTAATCATTTACATATATATTATACTATCTGTTATCTATGTCTTTGAGTGTTTTTATATGATTTAATTATTTTATATCTATACACTGTAATCATTTACATATATATTTAGGGGCTGATTGGTTGATTAAGTGCTAAATCATTAAGATGTCTGAATGGTTAAGAGCCTCTGAATGATTAAGTGCTGAATGGTTCAGCTATGCACCAAATCTGAATGATTCAGTTCTTAATCATTTCATTCAGAGCATTTTTTAGGTTGAAACAAATAGTCTGAATGCTGAACCATTTAGAGCTGAATGATTCAGAGCCTCATTAAGAGACTACCATACAGGCCCTTAGTGATGCTAAATGTAATTGGTTTGTAGTTACCCAATAGATACCGATTGGTTTTTAGTTGGATATACCTAATGGATAAGTTTTAAAAATTAACAGGTTCACCAAAACCCGCGGGTATACCCGATGGGTAATTACTCGATAAAAACCCGATGGTTTTAAGATAGTTTTGGGTCAAGCATACCTAATCGGGTATGAGGTTATGATTACCTAAACTCATCCCAAACCCGACCCATTGCCATCCGTAGTTAAAACTAGTTGTTTCTAAAAAAGTTACACCTTCTAGACCACCGCCTCAATCACGCGTTACAATGGTTGCTTATGCCTCTGCTTTTTATCCAAATGTACAATCTCTTTTTAATATATATTTACATTCTTATTTACATGATTAAAATTGTTGATTTCTCATATTATATTACATTAATTTTTATGTCACATCATAACACACATTTTATCACTTTATATTAATTTGTGTATCACATGAAGATCCCATAATATAACCTAGTTTTGTATACATTTAAATAAATATCAAAGTCAATTTAGGCGGGATATATTTATAGACTTGAAACCTAAAAAAATAAGTTTTTCATTATATAGAAGGTTGTATATTATCTTTCTTTTTCTTAGAGTCAAAAAAATTGTCTAACTATGAAATTTTGGCCCACGTTTTAGAACAATACATTTTGGGCCTTTGGCAACCGAGGTCGAAAAATTATCCATGTCTTTGAGTGTTTTTGTATGATTTAATTATTTTATATCTATACACTGTAATCATTTACATATATATTTAGTGATGCTAAATGTAATTGGTTAGTAGTTACCCAATAGATACCGGATTGGTTTTTTAGTTGGATATACCTAATGGATAAGTTTTAAAAATTAACGGGTTCACCAAAACCCGCGGGTATACCCGATGGGTAATTACTCAATAAAAACCCGACGGGTTTGAGATAGGTTTTGGACAAGTATACCTAATCGGGTATGGGGTTAGGATTACCTAAACCCGTCCGACCCAACCCATTGCCATCCGTAGTTAAAACCAGTTGTTTCTAAAAAAAGTTACACCTTTTAGACCACCGCCTCAACCACGCATTACAATGGTCGTTTCTGCCTCTACTTTTCATCCAAATGTACAATCTCTCTTTAATATACATTTCATTCTTATTTACATGATTAAAATTATTGATTTCTCATATTATAGTACATTAATTTCTATGTCACATCATAACACACATTTTATCACTTTATATTAGATTGTCTATCACATGAAGCTCCCGTAATATAACCTAGTTTTGTATACATTTTACTATAAATAATATCAAAGTAAATTTATGCGGGATATATTTATAGACTTGAAACCTAAAATAATAAGTTTTTCATTATATAGAAGGTTGTATATTCTTTCTTTTTCTTATAGAGTCAAAAAAATTGTCAACTCTGAAATTTTGGCCCATGGTTTTAGAACAATACATTTTGGGCCTGTGGCAACCGAGGTCGAAATATCCATTTCTTGAGATATAGCTTGTTTAAAATACCAATTGGAATATTTCTAATGATTATATTATATAGTACTTAATAATTAATAATTAATATCTTCAGCGTCATGTGGGTAAATGAATATGGGATCGGTTTCAGGTACTCGGGTAGATATGGTGTAATACTATATGTCTGTCTATACGCGTCACAGAGCTGATGTATCATGCAAAACCTCATCTCAAAAGTTTAATGGGTTTTTAGCCATTTTAAAGTGGACCAAAGGCTTGATTCTCTCTATCCTCATTGGATTTTGTGAAAACGACATGAACTAAGATTGCAATTAGCTATGACAATAATCTATTGCTACTTTAATTGTTGGAAAGAAAGAAGGAAGTTGGCACTGTTTTTTTCACTCTTTTTGATGATCTTCATAACCATAAGACGATAGAGTCTTCCTTTGTATGTAGATAGATCCAAAATTGAATGATTAAAGTTAATAGACAACTTTGATCTTGTATTATTTCTGGAAAAAGTATAAAGATTCTTCAAGTAAAGAAGCACGATCTGCAGTGCTTATTTGATAGGAAATGCCCTTGATCAAAAAGGCAATTTTTTATGTTAGTTGTTTGGAAATCCAATGTGATTTATGAGCTTTTGTGTATTGTTTATGGATAAATCAAATGTTGTTCGATTGCAATTATTGGTTAATACACTTTTTATATTGCTTATTGTTCAAGATTTTAACTTTACTCAATGACAATGTTACATTATTTTTTCTCCTATTTTTATTACTACCTTTTATCGACACATATATACTGCTGGCGCATGATGGAATTAAGACACGTGCATTCTAGCAACATCTAAAAACATCCAATTTGGGATAAAACATATAAAAGGATTTTTGCACATGCTTCTAGAGAAAACTAGTGGGATTCCATCGCGCTTCATGACGGACTTTCAGTCAGTATCAATTTGTTTCGTTACAATACCAGCATGATACTTACATCGGGCTTAACAATCGGCGTGTGTTTTATATCGATTGAAAAGTATAAAAACGAATACATGTACCGGTACCAATGTTGACCTCGTGTTGCAGGCGCAGGGTTGTAAAACCGTGATAAATAGTAAGCAAATGATAACCAAAACGTGGAAAAATCATAAAACAAAAACACGAATTTATACCACCGCAACTTGGGGGTTGTAAAACAGTACGAAGTATTAAGTGAATGATGACAAAATTGGGAAAAATGGTGAAATAAAAACGCAAATTTATACGCCATGTGTCTTAAAACGTAGCCAAAGCAAATAAGAACTTATACTGCAAGCTAACGTAAAACGCATACAAACTCACCACAAATCAAAATGAATGAAAGATAAAAAAACACTAACAGATAATATATTTTTACTAATAAGTGTCCTGTGAAGCTTTTATAAAAATTAAAATCATTTGTTATCACACTCACAACTGAAAAGTAATATACGACACTTAGGTAGCGTTTGGTACGATAGAATAGAAGGGGGAATGGAATGGACCATTACGAGGTAATGAAAAGTTCGGGGATAACTTACGATTCGGCGATTCGCTTTAACTGAAAATTCAAGTTGAATTGTTTTATATTTTTTCGTATTAACACTTCCACCGATTCATATATATGAATCTGTTAATCAGATTATTATAAGTTGATCTAATTTCCTTTTTAAATAACTAGACTCCGTGTTTAAAATGTTTCTATTTCATTTGGTCTTTTGGTGTTGTACCAACTCGCAAGCTTGCATGCAGAGTCCTACATGCCACCGTCGACCCGTGCAGCAATACCGTATACCGTGTCGTACATGTGGCACCAAACTTCCTAACGTACGAGCTGGGTGACGCCACAACAAGTCTTCTTCCAAGTATTATTATTATTTTTCGTTTCTTTATAATGTTTCATTTAACATTTAATTTAATTTAATTTAATTTTTCTGTAGTAATGTGTGACCGTCACCTTTAAAAAAATCTAAATATGATATACATCGATGTAACTGTAAGTAAGAATGTGTGGAATATATCCACTTGTCCAACACTATTATAGACTAGTGGGGTGTTCGTGCGTTGTTACGGGACAACATATATTGAAGCACGTATTGAAAATTTGGTGGTTCTTTATAAAAAAGGAGTATGATCGAATTGAATGAAATACTAAGAAAACTTAATTACTTTTGGATAGGAAAACTAACAATGTTAATACGCTTTTGATATCAAAAACTTTACGCACCTAGATAAATACTTTGATGTAACATCATCATAGATTTGAACATGCAAATAATTTCGAAATCAAATATCACACTAATATTCTATAAATTTTGTTGTTCCTCTTGACATTATGTCATAAACTACCACAAATAATAACTAATCATGCAATCTTTTGAGATTAGAGTTAATCCTTCTCAAATCTCAACAATCCAAAACAAAATTTAAAATGCTACTAATAAAGCTGAGAGGTCATTGCATTCGGTTTAGTCACAAGATCTAAACTCATCCAAGTTTAAGTATCAGGTTTAGCTAGCTCACCCGGGGTTTCTCAAGTTTTAATACATTAGCAAGATGACCAAAAGCATCAAAAAATAGTAAAATACTAACCTCAAATCAATCAAACACCAGTTGTCTTCGTAGGGACACCCCAGTTGAAGAGGTTGGTACAAGATCAATAAAACCCATATAAATTAGTTTTTTAAAATAAAGAAAATACTAACAACATATAAAATTAGCTTGTTTTTTAGAGCCAGTAGCCTCTCTAAACGACACCTAACTCAACCCCAGTTTCAATAATTATATCAAGCATAAAGCATAGTAAACCATTATAAACCTCTTATATGAACCTAATCAAGTTAACATCGCAATAACCAAACCAAAGAACAATTCTAAAAATCATTAAAAAAACCATTTGACAAAGTAAAATATTTAACATAATTAAATGATTAATTACAATATCAAACTAAGTCCCTAACAACCTCTTTCATCATTTACATTCTAACTTGTTGGTGAATCTCATCACACGCCCCATGATCTCCAAATGCACCTATCACATAAACAATGAAAAAACAAAATAAAGATACAAATGAAACAAAAGTTACGCAGGAAAGTGAAACAAAATTGAAAATTATGTATTACTATTGATATTAATCAATTAGGTGTATAAAAACAATAATAGTTTATGAGCTCACCTATAGAAATCATCATCTTCAACAAAACAAAACATAATGACGAATGACTAACTTCGATATCATATATTCATATACAAACTTGAACTTATGGTATTACACATTTAACTCGTAGCTGTTTCGAATTGCAGGAAGATCGGCAATCATCGAAGTTGTGCTCGTGTAATCAGTACTTTGATTTAATTAAGAAATTAAGTGATTCCCAAAGAGCATGAACTCTTACCTCAACCTATGCGCGGAAACAAACCGAAAGAAATACAGCGGTTGCGGTGGATATCCACAGTGGCTGATCGTATTTGACGAAATCAAGAGTTATGCGATGGTGCGGCTCAAGCCGAACAAAGGTGGTCATGCCAGAATGCTACGGGTTCGTAACCGAGGCTAGTAATGATAGGAAGAAACACTGCAGCGACGATTGTAGTTCGTACCAGCAGCTGGGGCTTTCAGTGTTACCGTTATTGGTGCAAGTTAGAATAGGAGATTGAATTTAGTGCCCATGAAGGAAGGTTTATTGAGGTCACAAAGGTTTGTAAGTAATCCATAAAGCTTCCATAGGTTACTTCGGAACACTTCAAATTTTAAAATAGATGAGTGAAAGGCTTGAATGGAAACGTTATGGATTAGTGAAAGGTGTTCGACAATTAAAAGTGCAACTCTAAATAATTATTCTTGAATTGATCGTCCTTATTAGCGAAACAAAATAATTGTATCAAAATAGTTCAATGCATATTTAAGTTACTACATTAGAAAAAAAAAACAACAATAATAATACTAATAAAACTTATTTTATTTACTATATTATTTTTATCTTAAATATGATGCGATAGAAGTTACATATTGGAGAGTTAAGAAATATAAGTTTACGGTTAGATTTAATAGTAGTTAACATGATTTATAAGTTTATGGTTTGATTCCATAAAGGTGTTCATAAACTTGTTTTGAAAGAGTCTTGATGCAAACATCAAGTCCCAATTTAGAACTGGTAAAAAAGAATATATGCAATAATCGCTAACATCATCTTCTGGATCTGTAAAGTTTATCTACATATAGCATAGCATCCACTTAGTGCATACCATAAAGAAATCAAGATGATTTGTCAAAATTACAACTTTCTATGAACAATTAATACATGAAAATGAAGAACTGAGCATGAATATAACCTAGGTATTGTGACCAACTTTAACCTTCTCGTGAAGCTTTAACTATACTCATTTATCAAGAATGAGAACTTAAATACACAAAAACCAACATTTAACCATTTCATTCAATATCACAAAAAATGTACAAGTTGTTTTTTGCAAATAGGGGTAGTATTGAAAGAATTTTTATGACATATTAGGTGTGAAGTAAGGAACTCTTCATATGTCATCTTAAAAATTATAGGAAATTACTATTATTGTCACATTTTTCTAATGAACTTTTTTTAAAAGTAACATATAAACGATATTTTTTAGTCTATAAAACATCCTTGGATCTAAATGTTGGAGAATAGAAACTTGTTCTTGATTGCTTTGGTTGAACTCACAAAACCATATTTAAGTAGATGAAATTTCTGCCATCTCTAGTAATGTAGAAATTAATAAGCATAAGTTTGTTCCATCAAAATCCAAAGAAGATCATCACTTTAAAAAAGCTAGTACCATATGCATCACAACATGCACATACCATTAAATTGTTCAAAAGTCCCTATCCACCCCAGATTAAGCCACATCACACCAAAATCTAGCACGACAGTTTCTCAACCATAAACTATGAAAACCAGATAAGACGATAAGCCCATATCCATATCAAACCATACTACCAAAACAAACCAAACTAATACTACTTACCACCATTCATTCATCTCCTTCACCACCACACCACCACCATGTCATCCCCTACCCTCATCACCCCAACCACCTCCACACCTAAACCCCTCCTTCCCATCCGTTGCAAACACTCCACCACCACTGTAACCACCATCACCACCACCACCACTCACCGTCGCAGTTTCTTATCATTATCTGCCATCATAGCCCTCTCAACCCCACTATCTACAACCCCTCCATCTGCATTGGCTGCTTCTGATGATGAATACACAAAAGAGACTCAGGAGGTGATCAACAAGGTCAGGACCACTATCAACATGGATAAAACCGACCCCAACATAGCAACTGCTGTGGCTGAGTTGAGAGAAACATCTAACTCATGGGTGGCTAAGTACCGAAGAGAGAAAAACCTTCTTGGTCGGTTATCTTTTCGGGACATGTACTCGGCTTTGAATGCGGTATCCGGTCACTATGTTAGTTTTGGTCCCACTTCTCCTATTCCGGCTAAAAGGAAGACCAGGATATTAGAAGAGATGGACTCTGCTGAGAAGGCCTTGTTGAGGGGGAGATAAAGAGTATCAATCATCAACTGTATTACTGTTGTTGTTATTATTATTTTTTGTATAAGTTATAATTCTGATATATATGTTGTCATGAGGTTTGTGATGCATTTGACATAATGATTAATGACACAATGAGGTTTGTGTTTCTGAATGCAAAAATTATATTCCGAAAAATCATGAAAATAAGCATGTTGGCCAAACATATTAGCAAAATAGGCATAGACTTCTCGGCGTGAGTTATGAAAGTGCCAGAGAGTTAGAGTGTGGGCTATGGAGGTGCTAAATTGTCGTAGTGTGCAGTGGTGAAGCTTGGAGATCGAATATGCGGGGGCCGAAGATCAAATCGGTGGGAGCCGGACTCAATTCATACAAAATTACCTACGAAAAGCGCAAAATTCCACCACTGTGCCAAAAAAAATGGCGGGGACTGGGGCAGCCCTGGGCCTCCACTATGCTTCGCCCTGGTAGTGTGGCCTATGGAGATGTCGGTGGCTCTAAGTGTAGGATATGGAGGTGGCGGCTCTGTTTATTTGTCCATCTCTTATTGGTTTGCATATTTTACAAGTCTACACATTCGGTGTCTATTTTTCTAAATTTCTTGGTCACTTGCGTATTTTCATGATTTTCCGCTTATATGTTCATTTGAAGATCTCGGACATCATTAACTAGTACTGAATTTGGTGTTGTAGCTAATTATGCCTTTTTGTTCCATATGCACATGGGTTGAATAATGTGGTCTGCTTGAATTGAGAAAATAATAGGAAAATGAATGGAAAATTTTGATAAAAATAAACCATAATAATTGAAGAAATGCGGAAACCACAAGTCATGATTGATAGAGCATGATTTGGGCATGATCCATGTCTCATTCCCCACGGTGTTGCTCATATGATAGTGCTATCTTAACTCATGTACAATAATGATTTCCAACTCATCATCGTTAAATCATGTTAGAAAATGGACACTCAAACTTTATGGCATGTAGATGTTTATACTATATCACTCGCGTGCAAACAAACAAGAGTAACTCTATTACTCTAACTACAAAGAGTTGCTTTGATTCTTCACCGTCCACAATGGCATTAGGATTATATAAATAATTACAAATTAGGATAAGATATTATACATGCGAGCCTATAGTTGTTTGGGCGCACTTGGACTCTCGCTCTGTATTTGTACGCATTGGGAAAACTTACCTTGGCCCCCTTAGTTTTTCCAATTCATAGTGTAATTTTTACCAAAAAAATTATTGTATTGAGCCCCCATTATACATGCGAGCCTATAGTTGTTTGGGCGCACTTGGACTCTCGCTCAGTATTTGTACGCATTGGCAAAGCTTACCTTGGCCCCCTTAGTTTTTCCAATTCGTAGTGTAATTTTTACCAAAAAAAATATTGTATTAAGCCCCCCCCCCCCCTCAAAGTCCTAGATTTTACCGAAAACCAAGTTCAAAATCCGCTAATGCTTTTACATGGTTAGGTCTGTGTCGCCAAAAATATCCCTCGCTTAGTGTGACAATTTCTCACCAGCCATTTAGATATCTAGTGGAAGCTATTGTAAAGCTTCAACTTCTATATTGTAGTCATATTGATCAACATGTATATATGATTCTTTGCAATGAAGATCTTTTTCACTGATAACAATGTTCCCGACACTTGACAAATTTGTAGAAATTTATGATTCAATATACAAATAACAACTGAGCCAACATAAACTTAGATCCAAGAACAAAAAATGTAGGCGACAAAAATATTATTAACCAAAACCAAAAGGTACCCCCCCCCCCCCAAAACACCCTGAATCTCACCAATAAGTGAGATCCTAACAAAACTATAGATATCAACTGATTGATTAGATCAATTGATTCTATGAATGTTTACAAATACAAAGAATGAACAGCTTACAGACCAGAAGACACAGGATCGTACACACACGATCATACAATGGTTCACAGGTGAATAACCACAAGAACACCAGATGTAACCCTAACAATCTAGAAGGAGAAAGAGTACAGACAAAAAAGAAATAACAAAATGAATGAAACCCTAGAAAATATCAGGGTATCATACCCTTGTATACACAAGTCAACTAGGCATCCAGCTGACCTTCTCGACACCACAAATATGCCCAAACAAGAAGCAAGCCCAATAGTAATGTTCAGTCCAGAAGAAAGCCCAATGTTAATAACCTGAAAAAGACTTGTCCAACAAATAATAGAATATGCCCAATTAAATGTGAACACATATAACATAGACATAGAGTTATAATACTTGAATTATATATGTCTATATATTTTTAACATCCTCCCTTAATTCAAGTATTAAACATATCTACCATTTTCAAGCCTTCACAAAATCTTTTGTGTTGCTCTATGGTTAAACCTTTAGTAAATCCATCAGCAATTTGACTTTCTAAGTTAATTTTCTCATGTTTTATTACACCATTTGAAACCTTTTCCATGAGAAAGTGAAGATCAAGCTCAAAATGTGACAACATATAACATAGACATAGAGTTATAATACTTGAATTATATATGTCTATATATTTTTATATCTTTCAATTTCATCATTAGCCTTATATTTAATCTTCTATACCACTTACATCCTATAGCCTTTCTATCTTTAGGTAAATCAGTAAGAATCCAAGTATTATTTCTATTTAATGCTTCCATTTCAGCATTCATGGCTTCAATCCACTTTGGGTCCTTTGAAGCCTCAAAATAACTATTTGGTTCTACTGTTTTACTTAAGTTGGATACAAAACAGAAGTTTTCAACAGATAAATTTGAATAATTAACAACCTTTTCTATACCATATTTCACTTTTCTATCCACCACATAGTCACTAAACTTTCGAGGAAAAACAGACTCCCAAGAAGACTTTCTAACACTTTCATTTCCTCCCTCAAGTAGAATGGTCTCATCAAGTATAGTTTCTTCATCATTGTCAACCCTATCAGCAGCCCTACTACTAGTTTTATTTGGACTGTGATGAGAACCACTTTGCCTATTAAAACTAGAAGGTCCATCAGATTGCTAACAAGAAGAATCTATATTAGACCTATTGATTTCCCCTTCATTATTAGGAGGTTTAGGTTTCTCAACTACCTTAGAACTATTGGTTGTTTCAGACTCATACATGTCAAAAATATTTAAATGAGTTAAACTGTTGTTATCAGAATTATGAAAAGTTAAGTTTTTTTAAATCATCTTTTAATGGAAAAATATTTTCATAAAATCTCGCATCTCTTGAATATTCAACATCCTTTTTTTTCTTTCTAAATTCCACAGTTTATAACGTTTCTTAAAATTTGAATGTCCAGTCAAGACACATTTATAAGCCCTACTAGACAACTTATCTGACTCATTTAAAATGGTTACAAAACACAAACAACCAAAGTTTGTTAGGTAGTTAAGTGTTGGGGGGGGGGGGGAACCCATACACTACCACATATGGACTTTTACCTAGAAGGACAGAAGAAGGAATCATGTTGATTAAATAAGTGGCAGTTAGAATACATTCAGACCAAAACCTATGTGGCAACCTACTTTGAATCACAAGGGCCATGGCCATGTTCAAAAGGTGCCTGTGTTTTCTCTCCACAACACCATTTTGTTGTGGAGTGTAGACACAGGAAGTTTGATGTACAATCCCTTTAGACATACAGAAAGAATTCATTTGTTGATTTACAAATTTTGAACCATTATCACTCCTAAACACTTTGACATGTTTTTTAAATGGAGTTTTTAGTAGTTCATAAAAAAAAACACAAATGTTTCAAATACTTCACCTTTTCCTTTCATCATATAACACCAAATAGATCTGGAAAAATCATATACAACAGTTAAGAAATATTTGTAACCTTCCCTACTTGTGACTTTATAGGTACCCCAGACATCTAAGTGAACCACATCCCCAACATTCTTTGTTTTATGTTTACTAATTGGAAAAGGTAATCTCACTTGTTTAGGCTTATGACAAATTTCACAAGGTTGATTATTTGGCACATCAATTTTCAGTTTCCCTTTTAACACAGCCAACACCTGGTTAGATGGGTGCCCTAATCTACTATGCCACAAACTGGCATCATTAACACTATTCAAACAAACATTATGAACACTCACATTAGTACCAATAAAGTATAAACCATCACTTTGTCTACCAATTACCAGGATTCTCTTGGAATCCATAAAACAACTTCGAGATTTCTTGACCAAGCGAAGTCTCTTATACTCGCACCTAGATGTGTAATCCACATAGATGATTAAAACATGTTCTTAGACATTATTCATTTGTCCACACCAGTTTTCATCAAACTTTTCAATGCCAATATTCGATCGAGTCTATTGCGGCATTTCATCAAACACCTTGTAGGCGTTATTTTCCTAGAGTTATCTTTAGGGCTTGGGTACCTATTGGATCCCCCAATAGTCAAGATTATTATCTCAAGCAAGTTAGTATTACCTTTTTGTTCACAATTTCACAACTTCATACTTAGAAGATACTACAATTTACAAATTAGGTGTGGTCCTCAACTAATGATAAAACCCACCTTTCACAAAATCAACAATTTCACATGAATCATACAAGTCATGCTTATATTACCATCTTTTGACTAGATTAAACATGATTAAGGTTCCCTAATGCTAGAGTAACCTCTAATGATCACTAATTTAACATTTACAAAACACCTAAGAATCTTCACCATGTTCATACATGATGTATATATCAAATTGAACTAAATAATTGATACCTTTGGGTGTGTTGGACCTTAGATAACCCATTTTTGCTTAATGCACGGATTTCCCCTTTGCTTTTGGATTGGTTTGAGCAAGAATTGGTGTTTTAGGTTAGAGTGTGTTTTGTGGTGTTTGTGTGTGTTGATGTCGATTCCCAGGTCTGGGAATTCACTTCCCGAATTCACTTCCCTTCCTAGACATATTAAACCCCTCAAAAACACTTTAGTCCAATGTCATAAATGGTCCTTCTACTCAATACTCATGAGTTTAATTTGATTAGTTATGCTAATCAATTAGCATTTTATGTTTATCCGGGCCATTTTGTCTACGAAGGTAACCCGGTTATTCACGCCGAGGTGGCGTTTTTAATATTTCCTTATGAGGTGTTCGGTTAACAAACCGACTATTGTTTGATTAACAAAGATATAATAATTATGAAATTTGGGGTGTTACAACTACATGTTCCAATCGCCTAAAATCAGTTTTTTTAACGACGAACGCGAACTTCCTATTATCCATGGACTTGAACCCTCAACCACATCAAAGAGACGCCTTAAAAAGGCAAAACGTGTACAAAAGCGTCAAACTGTGTGTAGCAAATTATTTGGAAACTCACATGGAATCTTGAATCATATGCAGTATCTTTGTTAGTGAGATGAGAGAAAGCTTCCATATCCACTTGAAAGCTATTAGAGTTCAGGTTCAAATGCTCATGTCTTCTAACAGATTTGGGAAGTGGAGTTCTTGAACATAATTTGGCCTTGTTCTTCTTCAAATCACAAAATATAAATCCTAGAATCACAAAGTAAACATAAAGGGTATGTTTGGCAAGGAGCTTTTAAGAGCTTTTAGGAGCTTCAAGCTTCAAGCTTTTAAGAAAAAACCCATACTCAATAAAAAACCTTGTTTGGTTGAAGGAGCTGGAAACTTTTAGGTTAGAGAAAAAGCTTTATAGTGAAAAGCTACTAGTACGTACTAGCTTTTAAGAAAAAGCTCTACTAGCTACAATAAAAACCTTTTTTACAAACTTTAATTATACATTTTATTAAAAGCTACAGCTACTCTACCAAACACCAAAATATATTTTAAAACATTCAAGCTACCAGCTAATTTTGCCAAACATACCCAAAATCATGTTACATCAAAAACAAAGAAGATCATGCTCAGATTACAATGTTGCTGGATAACCATAGCCGCAACATGGGTTGCAAGTGCCATGTTGGAGATCTAGCATCAATTCAAACGTGCAACGCGCGATGTCAAAACCCACTAGTTATGGTAATATACCTTCCCTTCATCTCCAATCATCACCCCCAACATCATATCACTATCTTTCTTTGTCATCCCCAACCACAATTAATTTTTTTTATTTTGGTAGTAATAGTTGTCGTAATTCAGTAAGAACT
Source organism: Ambrosia x helenae (assembly GCA_030844895.1). Taxonomy (NCBI): domain Eukaryota; kingdom Viridiplantae; phylum Streptophyta; class Magnoliopsida; order Asterales; family Asteraceae; genus Ambrosia; species Ambrosia x helenae. The sequence continues at coordinate 128,979,152 of CM061229.1, read as the reverse complement.
AAATGTATCGATATAAAATAACATGTCAATAAGTAGAAACTTACTACTGATAGTGAATTAGTGTTGATTGTATTGTTAATACCGAGCAAAGGATGTTGATTCTAAGAGTATTAAGTTTCCCCATTCTAATAAAGGTTAGAGGGCATAATGACCAACTCTCTAATGTCACGTCAATGTAAGGTTGGCTCATCACCCAAATGATGAACCAAGGGTGTGGGAGATGACTCCCCCCTCTTTGTTTTGTTAATTAATATTCAATACGTACTTAAATTAATAATATAGTTTGCATTACATTATACTATAATACAATTATCAACTTAACGTCCGTTATCTTTGTCGTCATCATAACCGCCACCGTTAATCACCACCACTTTCTTCCATGAACGTTTCCTTGCCGTCATCGATCGTAACCGCCACCGTTAATCCCCACCACTTTCTTCCACTTACAACCAAATAAGCGTCACCAATGCCCGCCATACCGTTGCAACCCCTCTGACAACTGTTGCATCTCCTCTGAAAAAGTCAACCGTCAGATCGATATTCAGAAGTTCAGGTCACCAGCCGGACGACGCGAAGAACACGATCTCACGCTTAATTAAGGAGGCGGACTACGAATTCATCGTTTTGCAGGAGTTTATCGAACTAAATACGAATTATGTTGATTTAACGGAGTTTGTGGAGCATTTGCCAGAAGCGTTTTCTTTGGTTTTATATATTGATAAAAATGGTTTGATATCACTGGAGTAGTTTCGTGAATCAATGTCAAAACAAGATGAAAATCTGGAAAGTTGATCATATGGTGATTAGATTTTGTGATGCTAAAAGAAAGAGTTTATAAAGTGAGAGATTCCATTGAAATTGAAAGATATTAGTAAAATAGAGAGGGAGGTTTAGATTAGAGGAAAATTGAAGAAAATATCCTATCAGGTCCGGTCATGATAGTGTGCATTGTAGTAAAAATTTTAAAATGAACCTTTTATGTATAAGAACTTACTACACCGTATGGTTTTATATAATTACTAGTTTTTATCCCGGAAGCGTCCCGGGTTGAAATATCTAATATGACATAATAAAATATATTATTATTATTATTATTTTAAACAAATCTCTGCCATAAGTTATCATATTCAAATATATAAAAAAAACGAATCTCTGCGTCAGGGTATAAATCTAGTGCCATTACAAATGAATTCGGAAGTTTGTAATCGATCATTCTAAAAAGAACTAACATGAAATAAGAAGAAAAAAGTTAATTATTGAAATATCGAACGCATTAGTCTAAGGGTTATGTGATGCGTTAAAAAATTCATGGGTATATAATCGGGTATATAGTTTGGGTATTTGGGTATGTTGTTTCGGGTAATGGGTTGGGTATCACCTAATCTCAGACCCGACCCAAACCCACATTTTTTTTAAACTAATCCCAAAATAGTCATTTTTTTTCTCCGTTGTTTATATAGCACTATGGTACTCGTTGGAAAGATAATAAAACGCCCGTTAATTTGGTATAATTTTTTTCTTTAAAAATTCTCGTATATAAAAAATATTAACGTTTAAAAGTTATGGGAGGAAACATGAAAGAAAAAATAGTAAAGATTTAATATTTGCATTTAGTAGATTAGGTATTTAATAGATTAGGTTAAATAATATTTATTCCTTTTTAATTGGTTTACACTTGCCACATCACATCCTATGTGGCATCTCTCAAATGAGAGATTGCATAAGAGTATGACATGTAGAATTAATCCCTTTACAATATATATATATATATATAGATAATTATCATTAAATGATATTTATTAAATAGAATAATATAATGATAATCCTTTAATTGATTTTACAAACTATTATACACCTGTAAAATCCGACATATTAATTCATTATTTTTAATCAACATACTAAAGACTTTTATATCAACATTCCGCTACAACGTGTGGGATATCGTCAACTCGTTAAAAAACAAAGTCTAAATATAAAAAAAAAAATACCACTAAAAAATTACAAGATTGCTTGACTTTAAAAAAATTATAAAGAAACTAGTTGTGTTTGTGACGAGACTTCTTCCTTTTCTTCCTCCACAATGATCCGTGTCGCCTACGTTACAATGCTTGTAAAATGGTTTACGGCTTCACGGGTACTAGGGCTATACGGTGCGCAGACGGCAAACGCCCCCGTCCTGCACATTTGGCCCCCGTCCGAGACAAGTACACCCCCCCCCCCCCCCCCCCGCGTCCTCGGTGAAACATATGGGACGCACCAATAGGAGATTTTCCTTTTTTTTTATTTGAACTTGCAACGGCTATATCTTTTATTATTATTATTTTTTAAAATCAAATCTTTTAATTAAACCTTTTTACACTCATTTTTATACCACTCCCACTATCTTCTTCTACTTTTCCTTTCATATTTTTTATAAACCCACCAAATTTTATAGAACAGTTCATGGATCCATTCAACCAAAACCCGTATCAACCAAACCCGAATCAACCAAACCCGAATCATCCTTTCACCACACGGGTTACACGCCAGTAGTCGAGCCACCCATATCGCAATCCGTTCCTCCAATTCCGGCGGTAGCCCAAATGCATCAAAACCCAGTAGCTTTCGCCAAATTACACCCGATGCAATACATGCAAATGCAACACTATATCCATCAAATGCAACAAATGCAATCGTTTCAAACTACCCAACAATTTTCTCCACAACCACAACCCACTACACCTATTGGACCATCTCAACCCGTAAAGGAGGATAACAAAACCGATGATGAAATAATTCCCGAACCCAAGCCACGCCACCCACCGAAAGATCTACCGGGCAAACGCAAAGGAAAAACCTAGAGAGAAAGGACGGAACGTGGTAAACCAAAAGATGGAGTGGCTGGGCCATGGTCCGATGTTGAAGAGGAGGCGTTAGCTAAGGCGTGGGTCGCTTCTTCAAAACGCGTCGCAGTTGGTAAATTTTTTTTACTTGCGCAAAATATATTTATATATTTTTTTAATTGCAAATATATATATATATATTGTTTAATTATTTTAATTAAATTTTTTTAATCAAAGGTACCGCCCAATCGCAAGAGGCGTTATGGGAGAGAGTGCAAGAATACTTTCATAAGTTTATGCAATGGGCGCCGTATCGACTACACGATGCTCTAAGCTCGAAGTGGAGAAAGATGAATACGGATTGTGGTAAATTTAATGGAATTTACAACCGCATTAAGTCGAACCGCCTAGTGATTGGAACGAGCAAAATATTTTCGAGGAGGCTTTTGCGAAGTATAAAACTGAGACGAAAAAATCATTCTTGATGATACGGGCTTGGACGGTGTTGAAAAATGAACCAAAATGGTCGACGGTCCCAAACGAGGTTCAACGGGCCAAACGAAGACCTAAAGCTCAAATGGGAGGTCCGTCGGTTCCAATCGATATAGATATGAACGACGAGCCCGAGTTTGACGAACCACAATTTGTGGAGGAGCCACGCCCCATAGGTTTATAAATTTATAGATTTTTTTATATAATTCGTTGCGTTTTCTTTTTAGTATAAAAATGTTTGCGTTTTTTATGTAGGTCGGGACAAAGCTCGAAAGGAAGTGGCGGCAGGAAAGAAAGCGGCGTCGGGTAGCACGAGCGGGAGCGCTTCAAGGCTTGACACTTTAAGCGCACAAATGGAAGCTTTCAACCAAGCTAATGAAAAAAATAAAATAAGAATCAAGCAAGATAAGCTTAGGTTGATTGATGAATCGAAGGCGGTGGAAAATTATGTCGGCCGACATTTCTCACTATTCCGAAGAACAACGCGCCGCCTTGAAGAATATGCAAGACAAGTTGATTCAAAAGTGGAAGTAGTTTTTAAAAATTTTATGAAATCATATTATTTTTTTTCGGTGTGTTTGGTTTTTTTTTTTTTAATTTTAGTATGGATTGTATTTTTTATTTATAAAATTTAGTATTTATTTTAACAATATTTTATTTATTTGTTACTTTTAAAACTAATTAAAATTAATATTAAAAACTAAATTAATAACTAGTAAATGCAAGAGACATTGGTTTTCATGTCTCCACACCTTTGTTATGTCTAAATCAAGAGAACATGAAAGCCATCCTAGGTGGCATTGAGACATAAACATTTTCATGTCTCTTATGTCTTCACCCTATAGGCTAAGGCTATGGGGTGTGCAGACATGAGAATGTTAATGTCTCAACGCCACCTAGGATGCCACCTAGGATGGCTCTCATGTTCTCTTAGTTGAAACATGGTAAGGGTGTGGAGACACCACGAGGTCATGTTTCAAATTTATAAACCATCCAATAAAAACAAAAATACCTAGTGGTTCAAATAAAAAAAAAGGAAAAAGGGTGATTGGAGCGTCCATTATATTCTGAGCGAGACATGGGAGACGGGGAAGAAGGGACGGGGGGTAGGGGGTGGTGTAGAGGTGGGGGACGGGGGATAAAGGTGGAGGACGGGGGGTGGGGATGTCTGTGCACCGCCTAGCCTAAGTGAAGTCGTTTTAGGATTTTGTCAAAGATCTTTTTACATTATTAAAGTTTTGGATGATTTGAGAAAATGCGTTGTACAAATAATAATAGTAAGGAACATTAATTAAGGTACCTAACCAGCGCAATTAGTGTTAATTGATAGGATCTGTGATGTTATGTGTTCCACATGATTCAATCCTTTCGCAATTTTCATTTAATCTCGAAGAAAGAAAAAAAAAAGATATCAGTTTACGGGAGAAAGGGCTTACGGGTATTTACCTGATTCGGTAGCACTGCTGCCACCCTTTCAGGTAGGCTAGGCGGGTTCGAACCACGGGTATTGTTACCTAATTGTTAAGAGGCAAATTACCGTTGGGCCTATATTAAAATAAAAAACTTTTTCAAATAATCCGCTATAAATGCAAACCATTTTCACACTGAATTTACAAACAATATTCACCACACGCACACAAAAAAATCTCCATTTAACCATTTTCTCATCTCTCAAATGGCAGCGACATGTTATACCGAATAAGGGAATCTAACATTAGCTTGGGCTTGGCTGAGTCTCATCCCAATGGAAAAAGGTAAATAAGTATTTTTTTTTTAATTAAGATTTTTTTTTAATTTTAAGTGTTTTCTGTGTATTTCTTTTTAATTTAAAAGAAATCTCAATTATTTTTAGTTTAATTTTTTACATAAAAAAATAGGGTAATTGAAAATAGTATTCCCAATATTTTTTTTATTAAAGTAGTTAAGGGTAGAAATAAAATGTTAACATAGAATTTATGGGTTTTAGGGTAGAAGAAAAAGAATGACTCTCTTCCCTGTTAGACAAGTACAAAATTTCAGTGACAAAATTAGGGGAACATAGATCATAGGGTGTGGAGGAGGATCATCATAGATGATGGTTGTTAAGGAAAGTATGTGTTCACAAACAGTTTATGAACATAGGGCTACAAACGAACCGAATGAACCGAACGAACAAGAACATGGTCTTGTTCATGTTCGTTTGTTAAGGAAAGTATGTGTTTATGAACAGTTTATGAACACTTACCGAACGAGATTTTATGTTCGTGTTCGTTTGTTAAGAAAATACTTGTGTTCACGTTCGTTTGTATTCGTTTGTTGATTTTGTTCATGAACACATACAAATTCAAACAAATATTAATGAAAACAAACAAGTGTTCATGAACACAAACGAACAAAGAAGTGTTCATGAACGGAAACAAATACAAACTGTAACAACCGGCAAAAATAAGGTAATTCCGTACTAATTAACTAATATATGATTAACGTAATTAAATGCAATTATGTGTTGATTATTTATCAAGGTCTTAGGAAATAGCAATTTCCAAATAATGCATAGGAATGCATACGTTTAATGACGAAACATGAGAGGATCATGTGCGAATAGACCTATCCGGTATGGACATTGGCGATTACCCGGTAAATATTAAATAAACGAAAAGGATCCCGGACACCCAGGATATAAAATAAGGGGTATTTTCACAAAATATAATGGGTTTTGGAACTCCAAAGCCATAGGTGAAAACCCTCCATACAAATCTCCCGGTAACGAATAAAGTGCGCGTACCGCACCCGGTACGCGTATAACTTATAATTTCACCCGACAAGAGTCTAAATAACCAATCAACGATTAAATTAGGCTATGTTTAAGGGTTAGTGAAGGTATTTTTAATGTCCGAATGACGCGCGGTTAAAACCCGAAAAATACCCGAACGACACCCGAACGACGAGGGGATTAAACTTAACTTAACATTGGTAAATAATTTGTGTGGTGGACCCCACCTAAACCCACAAAGGGGCCGGCCTATACACACTCACACAACATTCCTTTCTTTTATTTAAGTGTCCATAAGATAACATGTGTGGTGAGCATGCATGGAAGAATACTAGGTAAGATTAGGAAGTACAAAAGCAAGCCTAAGCCTTGCTTTTGTGTCCCCAATTTCGGCCAAATGCCCAAGGCACACCCACACAAAAGATTATTAGTACAAGCAAGATAATATCTCCTAACCTATGTCAAATCTTTGGAAGATTATAAGAAAGATACAAGGGCTTAGGATATCTCTCATAAGATACACAAAATCATCACCTTCCTCTCACAAACTCATGGCCAAAACCCCTCTAAAACATCCATCCAATATCACCTTTTGTACTACTTAAATCTCTTAGATCTTTAGAAAGATCATGTGTAATCTATAGAAGATATGGTAAGGTTATATAACATGTGTTAGATACATGAGATAACAAAGCAAAAGCAATCTCTTTCTTCCTCCTTCTTGTGGCCGTGGGATATTACACACACACACACACACACACACACACACACACATTTCTTCAAGTTTAACACTTCCAAATTACTCCTAAACATCCATCCATCAAAACCCCATTGTGTGTTTCAAGAGCTTGGAGCTTAACCACTTGAAAGAACACACTAAACCCTCTCAAATCCAAGGTTTTTATCTTCCCTAGCCTTGTGCTAGTAGTAAGCTTCTTAACCTTGTTTTGATCATTAATATTCATGTATGTGTTCTTAGAAGCAAGTTGTACATGAAGGGTTAAAATGTGGTTTTGAAACATAAACTTTAATAGATTTTACATGAGTAAAATGGATGATTAAAGATATGTAAATGGATCATGGATTTGATGATAATGATGTAGTGTTCTTAAAAATTATAAAATCTACACATACACCATGTAGGATGATGATTTGAATATGATTTGTGAAGGAAACTTGAACATGTTAAAAGATAGTGTTAATCATCATAAAATGATCATCTAAGGTATAATATAAGACGTAATATGTGAGGAAATCATAAATATAGAAGTTACAAAATTAAAGTTTACTCACTTAGATAAGTGAAATTGGGATATCATGGACAAATACACAAAACACACATACTAGTAGCCTTATTTATGAAATATAAGACTATTGGAAGTGATATGATGTAAAAATAACATAACATTAAAAAGATGAATCTTCAAAGTCCACTAAAATGGGTGAAAAATACTAACTTTAGAAGTTAGGATGGAAAAATGCAACATTTGAAAGTTAAGGGACTAATGTTGTAACTTTGAAAGTTAGGGGACTAAAATGGATATTTTAGAAACTTAAGTCCAAAAATGCAACTAAGGAAAGTTTGGTGTCAAAAGTATAAATAATAATTTTCCAAGGTTGATTTGGTAAATACTAGTAAACATACTTATGTATTTTGTATAAAAGTGTATTTTTATAAAATGGAATTTTATAAAAATATGGACCTTTTCTAACATAAGAATTATTATAAAAACAAGGTTTTTATAAAAATGGAGACAAATTAAAAACTTGGGAAAAACTTATATAAAAATGAACACTTTTATATAAATGGGAATATAAAAGTGTTGGAACATTTTTGTATATAAGTTGGCAAGTTTTGGATTAAAAATATAAAAGCATTTTTAAACTTTCCAAGTAATGTGTGTTAGGAATTTGGAATATGAATAATATTTCTATAAACCACATATTGGGAAAACTTGGAAAAATTTACAATACAAGTTAGGATATCGGACTTGGACATATTAACGAACAATAAACGGACAAAACAAGAGAAAAATGCCGTTACGGCAAGATAAGAAAAATATATATTTTAGGAAGTAAAAATATATATATATATATATATATATATATATAACATGGGTGAAAATTATTAACACTTTCCTAAGTGTTGGAGAAATTATTCATGGGAGAAAAACACAACGTAAATGATTAAGACGTTAAGCAAACGTATGGACTTAACAAGAAAAACTACACGACTATATATATATACATATGTATGCTCGTCTCGGCGAAAATTATAGTATATCTACTTAATGGGAAAGTAGATATGTGGGAAGGAAAACCGCGACGAGTGGACAATATATATATATATATATATATATATATATATATATATATATATATATATGCGTGTGTGTGTGTGTATGCCGAGTCGACGAGGTCCTAGTATATTTATTTGAATGGGAAAATAAATATACGGCGTGGCGAGGCGAATCGGATGTTAAGAATATACTACCGAACGACAAGACCTTAGCATATTTATTTGAATGGGAAAATAAATATGCGGCAAAGTGAGTCGGGTCGGGTGTTAAAAGTACATTATATCGAGCGATGCGATCTTAAGTATAATTATTTGAATGGGAAAATAATTATACATTAAGTGAAGTCGAGTCGAGGATAATAATAAACAAGTTAAGGAAATATTGACAAGAATAATATATAACTTGTAAGAATAGGGTAATCCAACGCCAACGAACCTAGGATACGCGCTAAATTAAACGGGAATTGGAATAACTCGTGGTCGGGGAGTTGGGTGTACAACTTGCCAAGGCACATGCACTATAGGAATTGTGACTTATACGTCTAGGACGTTTGTAGGTGCGAGACCACTCATTTGCTATTTTCCCTTGTGAGCCAGACACAGATTCAGGTGAGTCTCACGGCCCCATTTTAAACTATTTTTACGTTTTCGGGGGAAAGATATGTTAGGGAAAATGTTTGACGGAATAATTACTTGAGATGTGACCGCCACTCGGGGTTGAGACCTCTCTTCTATAATCATTTATTCAGGGAAATGAAACCGAAGGAATAATTGAATAGTACTATTGGTGCCTGACAAGGCCCACCCCTAATCGATAGCGTCGATTATGCATCGGCGTATGCCTAGGGTGCACGTATACTGAAATTAAGTCGTAGGATACCGAGTCACGACTTAGAGCGGGGCATTATTATTGATTGTCTTGGTTTGATTATAGGCTCAAGTAGAATTATAGGAACTTGCAACTCCTATATATTGTCATAACATGGTATTTCCCAAGTGTTTAAGTTTTGGAGACTAAAAACCTGTGAACTCACCAATATTTATATATTGACGAAATTTTAAACATATCTTTCAGGTAACTAGACGGAGACGGGCATGGCGAGCTGGGTCATCGGAATCTCTTATGCGGGCGTCGAGCGCTTTTGCGGGGTTTCACTTTTATTTCCCAAGCATATGGGATATATTTGAGAAACCTCCTTTATTATGTTAAAAACAATTTGGAATTATGTGTAATCTTTAAACATGGTTTTGACGCCTAAATAAATGACCCGTTTTCTTAATTACTTGTGTTTGCGTTAACCTTGACTTTATACGCTTGAACCATCGCGCCACGTGTTTCCGCCATTGGCGTGGTGTGACACAAACAGACATATATTAACCTTCAAGAAGATCGAATTCACATACATTAAGACATTAGCTAGATCCATCCAAAATATAACTTAATTATCCAAGCATACTTAGTAGTTAACATAATATAGGTAAACATAATAAAGTAATGTCTCAAAAAACTAAGTTCACATCGGAGGTGAATGGAGGAGGGCGTCGAAGGTGCATGGCGGAGAGCGTCAACGCTGGAAGGTGGATACATATAATGAGCGTGGATACTAAAAGTATGTTTATTGATCTCATATGATCATACATTTAGCTCACATATATTATTTATTGGGTAAAATAAATAAAAAATAAAATAAAAAATTATAAAAACTAAAAACCATATTAAACTATCAAACACAAACGAACATAAATGAACGAAAGCGCTCTCTGTTCATATTCGTTAATTTATTAAACGAATGAACACAAATGAACTTCCTGCCGAACAGTTCATAAACTGTTCGTTGAAAGTTAAGTTCGCTTGCAGCCCTACTGACTATTGCACTAGATGCTATTTCTGTTGGTTGCTGAATCATTAGAAACTAGATTTAGGGTATGTTTGGCACGAAGCTTTTATGAGCTTCAAGCTTCAAACTTTAAAAAAAAAACACATACTCAATAAAAAAAACCTTGTTTGGTCGAAGGACCTTGAAGCTTTTAGGTTAGGAGAAAAACAGTAGCAGCAGTAATAGTAATTAATTTCAAAGAGTTGCCATAAATAACCGAATTAATACCGATCGAATTTCCACTGCGGCTATGAATGGGTTTATAGCAACTAGTAACGTATTAAATTAAAGATGCCATTTATAGGGTAAAAATAAGTTTATAATTGTGCGGCGGATCTCTAGAAGGAGCAGGGATAACGTCCGTTACCCCTCAACTTTTTTGGCGTAGTGTAATTTTAGTGTATTTTTAATTTTTTACATGTTTTATATTACGTTACCGTGAAAATTATGTAACGTTACCCCTGAAATCTTGGTCTAGATCTTCCACAGTGTATGTATATAGTCATAGTTACAACACGAAGTTAAAGCTTTTGAACATTTCAAATAATAATAACTAGTTTATACCCTGGGAGCGTCCGGGTTGACCAACCTAAGTAAGGTGAATAAAATTAGAAGTATCTAAACTATAAAAATGACATATATGTATCAACTTACATTAGATACTTTTTTACAAAGAAAATACCAAAAGATCCATTTCACCCGAGAGCGTCCCGGGTTGAAAAATACAACAATTTTAATAATACTAATACTAATAGTAATAATTATTACTTTTGTAATTAAATAAATAAAAAATAACCTTGCTATAAGGTGACACCATGTGTTGCAGTGTTGCGCGGTTTTTTCTCCTAGCTTCTCTTGATGAATTATACCTATGCATCTTTAGAAGAGTAAAATCCAAATGATAGCATGACGATTGGGCTGAATTTCAACATCGTAGATAAGAACATAGTTTAAAAGAAAAAACATGATTAATGAATAACCTGAATACTTTGTGTTTTTTTTCTTGTATGAACGAAACCCCACAAAAAATAGTCGGTTTTTTTCTCCGTTTTTTATATAGCATTATGGTACTCGTTGGAAAGATAATAAAACGCTCGTTAATTTGGTGTAATTTTTTTTATTAAAAAAATCTTGTATATAAAAGATATTAACGTTTAAAAATTATGGAAGGAAACATAAAAGAGAAAAATTTAAATTTGTTTTTAAATTATTTTTTTCTAAAATAACTAAATTTAATTTTAGTATATTATGTTTTATATTATTTTTTTTTATTTGCCATATGGCAACATGGCACACTCAAGGAGGCGAATGCCTCCTTGAGTGCCATGTCATAAAAAATGCTCCCGGGTTGAGAAATTTAATATGATATATCAATTTACATATGAAATAGACTCATGTATAACTCTAATATTAATATCTGACCTAAAACAAATTAACAATGTACAACTCCAATGCTAACACCTAACCTAAAAGAATGTATAACTTTAATGTAACTCAAATATTAACACTTATCCTAAAGACTAAACAAATGTACAACTCTAACATACTAATATTGATACCTAACTTAAAACAACGTATAACTCTATTAACCTATTCGGCTTTGGTTGAATTTTTTTTTTTTTTCATATTTACTGATTTGAACATAATTAGTGACTTGCCTATACATGATTAATGATTTACCTAAACACTTTGTGTTTTTTTCCTGTATGAACAAAATCCCACAAAAAATTTCTCCGTTTTTTATACAGCACTATGGTACTCGTTGGAAAGATAATAAAACGCTCGTTAATTTGGTGTAATTTTTTTCTTTAAAAAATCTCGTATATTAAAGATATTAACGTTTAAAAATTGTGGGAGGAAACATGAGGGTGAAAAATCTAATTTTGTTTTTAAATTATTTTTTACTAAAATATCTCAATGCCACATGGGATGACACATGGCATACTCAAAGAAGAGAATGCCTCTATGAGTGTCATGTCATTAAAATGGCTTTGGTTTATTATATGTATAGATAATTACAATTACATTCAATTAGAGTTACTTTAAATAACCGAATTGATACCGATCGAATTTTCACTGAGGCTACATATGGTTTTATCGCAACTAGTTACATATTAAAGATGCTATTTATAGGGTAAAAATAAGTGAATAAAATATATTATTTATAGTTGTGTATGTAAACAATCCTGGTTATAAACATAACAGACACCAGCTGGTGTAGTGGTAAGGGTGTATACCTTCACTCAAGAGGTGTTGAGTTCTAGTTTTATTTGAGACATCATACATGTGAAGTATTAGACGTGGAGTAAAAACTTAGCCGTTCACAAAAAAAAAAAAGTTAGTGTTTGAAGCTTTTGAACATTTCAAAAAATTCAAAATTTTGATAGAAATTAAGTTGAGAAAAAAACTAACTAAGCGTTTGATATGCAGTAATGAGAGGCAGAAAGGAATAGAGCATTATGATGGAATGATAAAAAATATGTTTGGTTTGTCAAGCTAGGGGTGTTCAGAATTCGATTCGAATTCGAAAAAATCGAAATTCGACTTAGTTCGATTCGATCACAAAGAATTCGATTCGATTATTAATAATTCAAATTCGAGTACAGTAAATCGAATATGAATTTATGATTTTAAATTCGATTCGATTCGAAATTCGAATAAAAACTGTACATGTATATTTTTTAAATATAGAAACACACATACACATTATTATATACACAAATATACATATTGAAAAAAAAAACACTTACAAATTTTGGTTAAACTCTAAGAACCCATAGTGTTCACAACCTTTACCATAACCATATGTTACATATTTACCTTATACATCAAAAACTCTAACAAACTATACACTATACTATTTTAACAATTCCAGTATTTCACATATTGTTGTTTACCAATTTTATAGATTTGTATTTTATATGTTAAAAATAATGAGTTTGTATTAGATTTAAAACTAAAAGCAAAATAATTTATTATTTATGGTGAATTTGAACTAAATCGAATTTATTCGAATTCGATTCGAATTCGAGTTTCTTATTCGAATCGAATACGAATCGAATAAATTGAATTTTAAGCAAATACGAATCGAATACGAATGCAGGTAAAAATATAAAAAATTCGAGAAATTCGATTCGAATAATTTGAAAATTCGTTATTCGATTCGTTGAACACCCCTAGGTCAAGCTAGTGAAATCATCCATTACATCTTTCATTTCATTCCCTTTAAAAACCCCAAAATTTATTCCATCTATCGCCTTTTTTTTTTTTCCATTCCATTCCCTCGGTTACCCTTCATCACCACCAAACCCCACCACCACCCACCTCTACCACTACCACTCATCGACACCACCACCTGACACCGCCACCGACCACGACCACCAGCCGCTATTGCCGACCAACGCCACTCAATGCCAACCACCGATCGCCGCCGCCACCACTGCCACTCTCCGTCACCGACCACCGCCACTCTCCGTCACCGACCACCACCAACCACCGCCGACCTCCGCCACCACCAACCCACGTTACCGGTACCCACTGTCAACCTTCGTCGCCACCACTTACCATCGTTGATTTTATTCTTTTGTTTTTTTCTTCATACCAAGCAATACAAAGTAATGATTCATTCCATTCTTACGCGTAACCAAACAGGACCATGGAATGGTAATCATCCATTTCATTCATTTGTCCATTCCATTACCTTGTCAATTCCATTCCCTCATCCATTCCATTACCACACACCAAACAGAAAGGTAGGAGGTGAATTCATTATAGAAGAGTTCTCGCAAGTTTTATGAGGAGCAAATTTTAGGTATCTTAGGCCATACGGTGTGGGGGAAGGCCTAGGGCCTACGAGGCCCGTCCAGGGTCGGCCACACTACCCCGTAGGCCCGTCCCCATCCTCTCCGCCCCTCCCACGACGCCAACGACGAACTAGCCTACCCCCTTGACTGGTTAATTTGCACCATCCCCTTCTTAGTTCTTACCAGCCTACCCACAATGACGTGACGACTTACGTGGCGGTCCATCTGTGACACCCCAGGAAAATCCCACATCGGCCGTGGCCAGGAGAGATCCTTGGTTCATAAGTAATGTCTTGCCTCTTAAATCACCAACGCGTTTTGGGCTTAATGCTAGTGGATGAGAGGAGAACTCCACAGTTAAGCGTGCTCAGGTGGGAGTAGTATTAGGACGGGTGACCTCCTGGGAAGTCTCCACCGGGGCGACCAAAAACAAATCCGTGAGCTCTGGATGGGCAAAGCGGACAATATTGGTGATGAGAGGGGCGAGGTGTTACAGATGGTATCAGAGCCACTCCTGTGCCCTTTCGGGATGGTGGGTGCACACCTCATCAGGGACGATGAGACTCTACAGGGGCTGAATGTGACACCCCAGGAACACACCTCATCAGGGACGATGAGACTCTAACAGGGGGTGAATGTGACACCCCAGGAAAATCCCACATCGGCCGTGGCCAGGAGCGATCCTTGGTTCATAAGTAATGTCTTGCCTCTTAAATCACCAACGCGTTTTGGGGCTTAATGTTAGTGGATGAGAGGAGAATTCCACAGTTAAGCGTGCTCAGGTGGGAGAAATTTTAGGATGGGTGACCTCCTGGGAAGTCTCCACCAGGGCACCCAAAAACAAATCCGTGAGATCCGGATGGGCAACCCATCGGGGCAAAGCAGACAATATTGGTGGTGAGAGGGGGCGGGTGTTACACCATCCTCAGAGGACTCCCCTCCTATACACCCCATAGCCTTAGTGATTATCATCATTAAACCAATAACGAACGATTAACTTATAAGCATTTAAGAGGGTTAACCAACAAGATTTCATGTGTATGTGTGATTATGTCCAATTGTCCATTTATTTGAAGGTAGCAACTAGCAACCGCAGGTAAATGGACTCCAACTAGAAGATAAAGTTATAAGATTAGAGGAATGAAACCAAATGGAAAACCCGTAACATTCATAATGGGTATTTTACCTTTTTAATTCTATCTGTTAGATTTTAACCGATTGATTCAAACAAGTTCATGCAAAGCTATGTTTGTAAATGACCCAGCCCAAAATAATTGAGCCTAAGAGCACATTTCTCATTTACTCACAACCAATCACAACCACATTAAAAATCTTTACAGTTTCTCTTTGCTTCACTCACAACCACTTTCAACAAATATTAAAAAATAAATACATTTTCCAGTTTTCCCCAAAAGATTCCCAAATAACCCCAAATATACCGATCAACAGTTGATTCCCCATTTTTCTTCACTCACAAACCCTCAAAACCACCTCATATAATTTGAGGGCTACTTTCACATAAAAATGGAGGAGCTATTGTGAATGCTCTAATAACTAAATGATTTACCCCTTTCTTATATGGTCTGTCTCACCCTTAAAAATCTCACGCTAACGCACACACTTTCGCTCACAAGTAGTCTATAACACTACCGTGCCTTCGGGCAGGTGAGGCTCGGGTTTCCGTGCATTGGGAGAAGGCGGGGGCTGCTGGAGGTCGAGTAGTCAATTCTTGGGCACGGCGCCCCGCAAGGGTGGTTGCCACACAGTTGTTTGCCGATAAAAAAAACAAAAACTAGCAAACGTTTCATTAGGTGTTCATCATTTTTTTTTTTTTTCGTCTTATGATTAACAATTCATCAGACGTTCGAAATCACTTCCATTTTGCTGGTTATGTTCTTATAGTGTACTTGTTTTATATTGAAGGGTGTGATGTGAGTAATTCATAATCAGGGCTTGTTTGTTTGTTTGTTTGGATTCGTATCGGTTAGACATTTGTGAATTTGGATCGGTTCAGATATTAGTTAGTGAAAAAAAATTAATCCGAATAAACCGATCCAAACAAATAAAAAAAATCAATATCCACCTTAATTTCATCAAACATGGAAACCAAAGTTCATTCCATTGATTGAGTGAATATTCCAATTTCCAATTCTTCATTTGACCAACTAAACACAATATTAAATGGTTAAACCAATGGTGAACAAATAAAGTAAATTTTAGTTGAATGATTTAGAATAGAATTACGCTCAATGACAAGTTTATCTAAAATAAAACACCTATCAAACGTTAATCAAAGAATAAGACAGTCAAATTTCACAAACTTTACTAATAAATTCCAAGTAGAAAGAGTTATGGAATCAAATAAAATAAATATCATGAGGGACCATTCTATTTGGACATAAAAAAAAATAATGCATTATGTTGACTTCTACTTCCCATAACAAACATAGTCTTGGCACTAACAAATCTGTGGACAAATAAGACGTGATTCTCATCACATCTACTTTACTCTCCAACAATAATAATAATAATAATATCCATTTTACTCTGCAACTTCCCTTGGTTCATTTTACTCTGATGTCATTTTCTGTGTTGAATTTTTCTGGTTTTGGTTAGCTTTTAATTCTGGTTATTATATGGGGTTATCTTGGAGTGAAAGTTGTAGCTTAATTTAGATCCCCGTCTCCATTTCTTAGCCGTTTCCGGTGACATGTTTTATGGTCAACATTCTTTTGTTTTAGTCAATAAACGCTAATTAACCAAAAATATATTCTTATTATATGTTTACCATTTTCTTCCGCCAATTACACTTCCTTCAAATCTATATATTTAATTAATCCAATCAACACTTTATAAACACACACACTCTCTATCTCTCTCTCTCTCTCTCTATATATATATATATATCTTTTTCTCTCTCTGTAAAATAGAAGTAATCAAGATTCAAGAACATCCCTTTGTTCTTCATGATTGCATCCCTTTGTTTTTTATAATATCTTTTTTTTCCCTCTGTTCTTCTTTTTGGTGTATCCTCTGTTTTTACAGAGTAGGAGAGAGAAACAAGAACCTCTAATAATAATAATATTATTAATAAATATTAATAATATCTTTTTCTCTCTAGAAATGGTTCTACACAAAAGATCAATGAGACCATCCAACCTACAATGCTTTCTGGATTCCACAACCCCAGTTGTCCCTGCTCAATTTCTTTCAAAGGTTTGTTTGTTATTTTTTTTTTTAATTTTCATTGATCTAATGAAAAATGACATTTTGTTTAATATTTTTTGTTGAAATGTTTGTTTTATAGAGTGAGATTAGAAACCTTAATAGACTATGGCATCCATGGGAAAGAGATGAAGTTGAATCCTTTACATTGGTAGATCTATGGAGTTGTTTTGATGAATGGAGTGCTTATGGAGCAGGAGTTCCGATTAAGGCCAACGATAAAGACGATGAGACTATCATCCAATATTATGTTCCTTACCTCTCTGCTATTCAAATCTTTACTAGCAATTCATCGTTGAACTATATACGGTATTTTTTTTAAACGTTTATTTCAGAACCGATAATATGTTGAAAACTGTAATAACTAGATATTGTACTTTTTAGATATTGAATAGTAGGAAAGAGAGTGTAACAATTAGTAGTATGTAACTTTTTTTATGTATCATATCTAAAACACTATGTATTAAGTTGAGAAATGTTCATTTTAGAACCAATAGTATGTTAAGAACTGCGGAAAGGGAATTATTGTAGTTGTCGATAGTGAATAGAAGATAATTCAATTAGTAGGAAAGAGAAACTAAGAAGTGTATCGGTTAGGTAACCGTAACTGTCTTATGTATCACACTTGAAACACTACGTACAAGTTGAGAAATGTTCATTTTAAAACCAATAGCATGTTAAAAAGTGCGGAAAGTGAATTATTGTAGTTGTCAATAATGAATAGAAGATAATTCAATTAGTAGGAAAGAGAAACAAAGAAGTTTGTCGGTTAGGTAACCGTAATTGTCTTATGTATCACACTAGTGTAAAATACTTTTTTTTAGTTTTTAACATATTATTGGATCTGAAATGAGCGTCACTAGGTATATTGATTTCAAATCCTTTTAGAAAAGAATCTAATAAATGAAACGATGATTGCATTACAGAGAAGAGACAGATTCTGAAACAAGGGATTCGATGAGTGATTCATTTAGTGAGGAGAGCGAGAGCGAGAAGGTGTCAAGGTGGGACGGATGTTCATCGGACGAAGGTGAAACACCAAATGATTATCGGTTGGGTCAACTTTACTTCCAGTATTTTGATAAATCAACTCCATATGGAAGAGTTCCTCTCGTGGATAAGGTAATATAAATAACAATTAATGTCAATTCCAAATGAACTTATTTTTAGCAAACAATCATATTTATTAATATTTAGTACATATTGATGGTGATCACACGCAAACTACAAATGATATGTGTGTGGGTAACGACCTCCATGAGCATTCATTGTGTGGGAAATATCTTCTTCTTACGTTTTAGACATGCATTAATATATCAAATGTTATGCACATGTAACTTTTTAATTCCCAAATTTTATAGAATTAGCTATCAAAGTAACAATTTAACTATGTTGTTACATTATGACATCATGTGATTGTCATCTTATAGACCGACCATAGTTTTATGGTCATCCAGGGGACATTTTTGGAAGTATATTATTAAATGAAGTAAATTACCCTTTTGCCCTTTAGTACAAATGTGTCTATGCTTTCTAGTGCACACGTTTTTGTTTTGACATGTTCATTTGTTGCGTTCATTTGTTGCTTGTATTGTTTAATGATGTGAGAAGTAGTTTACGCGTGAACAAAGCTGATCTGGCTTATATTTCAATAAATACCCCTGTAGTATGCTAAGGATGTCGTATAACCACCTATATTTTTTATATATTTTTTTTCTTGATTGGGTATTTTCTTTTCTAAGGTATGCGCGTTATCTAAAAAGTATCCTGGACTTATGTCGTTAAGAAGTGTTGATCTTTCTCCAGCTTCTTGGATGGCGGTTGCTTGGTATGTCTTTGATACGGAATGACTGAATCACTAAATCGTATTTACATTATTTTGAACAAAACGAATATGATGTTGAAGAGTTCATCTTTGATTGTGTAATTGCGTTGTTTTAGGTACCCAATATATCACATTCCCATGGGAAGGACGATAAAGGACTTGTCCACATGTTTCTTGACATACCACACTCT
This sequence comes from Ambrosia x helenae, assembly GCA_030844895.1. Taxonomy (NCBI): domain Eukaryota; kingdom Viridiplantae; phylum Streptophyta; class Magnoliopsida; order Asterales; family Asteraceae; genus Ambrosia; species Ambrosia x helenae. The sequence goes on along the minus strand of CM061229.1, from coordinate 128,959,866 downwards.
CTCGTCATCATTTCAAGGTACACGCGACAAAAATTTTCCCATGTCTTTTTACTGCAAATCCCACATCATTCATGAACAACATTGATATAATGATATGTTGGATTCACAAAATTGTTGTTTCTTAAAAACTACCAACGCGTGTTGGGTTCACTAATTAGTGAGCAATTTACCTAATGGTTGATAATGCGTGCAGATTTGGATATTGAAGACCAATACGAATGCTCAAACAAAAAGAGAAAAGAAGGAGAAGGAATCCGTCTTCCACCATTCGGATTGGCCACTTACAAGATGCAAGGTGACATTTGGATGTCGAGTAAGGACCAAGAGAAGCTAGTTTCGCTTGAGAGTGTGGCCGATTCGTGGTTGAGACAATTGGGTGTCCAACATCACGATTTTAACCACTTTCTTGGCAATCGTCGTAATTGAAATCTAACTTAATTTGACCAAACCCATGAGAGAGAGATAAATATCCTTTTTGGTATCCTAGTGGGCTTTTACTAGTTTTGCCGTTGTTGACTTTCTTTTTCCTAGTTATCTACTCTAAATTTTACTCAACTTTGAAAGAAACCTACTTTTCTGTTAATAATATTTTGATGTAAATAAATTATTTTTGTGTTGATCTTTCACCGGCTTCTTGGAAGGAAAACTAGTTATAGAGTTTGTTGATACTTGCTTAAAAATGTAACCAAACTTTAAAATCAACAATTTGATGGTTTAGCTATTTTATTACTTCATTCGTGTGTAATTTTTTATCTAGTATAAAGTTAGATTGATTGTGGATCATACCCGACCATATGACTATGACTATTAATATTAAGATTAATTCAAAAAATTCGTTATTCGATTTGATGAACACCCATATTAGAAGCAGGTATTGAGTTTATGTTATGAAGGAAGGAGAAAAAACTTGAATTATAACACTAAATTATTTATGCATTTTGTAAACGGCATGAAGGATCCCTCATATGTAGAGGGTGTTTGGGATAGTTTTTTGAAAACTGTTTATGCGTTTTGTTACAATAGGGGTGGAGTTGCTTTTAGATTATTGCGTTTTAGTAGCCTAAAAATCCATTTCAAAACTTAACCCCAAACAGTAAAAACTTATTAATGTGTTTTCAAAATGCAATAATCTAAAAATCTATTTCAAAACTCAATCCCAAACACCCTCTTAGTTGATGGAGTTTAACTAAGGTAAAATGCTTTAGTTGTCAATTATCCTAATTCCTATATGTTAATATGCCATGGATATGAAGAGTAGTAGCTTACTGCTATTGGCTGATATTGACGGTGACATTGTCACGTGTTTTAGCGCTAATTTAGGGCCATCTCTGAAAAATATCAAAACGTTTTAGATTTGGGGCCACAAAAAATAAATCGGCCCATAGAGTTTAATTTCTATATATTAATATTCCATGGAATTGAACAATAGTAGCTTATTGTCATTGGCTCACATTAACAGTTGGGATTTTCACGTGTTTTAACCCTAGTTGTTAGGGCCGTTTATGAAAACCATTTGATAATATCAGCTTAGCGATAAATTGTAGGGACTAAACATGTGAGGCTGGCCTATGAAATTTAGTTGTTGGTGTTATTGGGGAATCTAGCTGGAATCTGCGCCTAAACCATCACCTGGAGAATTAAAGCACAATTTCCTTGACTCACAGCGCATCGCCTTGCCTAAAAAATGGGTATGGACGCAAGAGGCGATAACTTTTAACAACTATAGTATAAATACACATGTATGCTTATATTTTAGGGTAAGCCATTTTTGAAAGAAACAGAGTTGTTTCTTTGTATCAGATGGTTTTTTTTCAAGTATTAATAAACTGTATGCATTGGAATCATCTTTGTGTGTTCTTGAATCACCGCAGGGGTGGTAAAATGGGTAAGTTGGGTTAAGTTGGGTTGCTTGTTGGGTTAGGATGGGTTTGGGTTAAAATAGGTAGATTAAAAAAATGGGTTAAGATGGGTTTGGGTCAAAATAGATAGATTAAAAAAATAGGTTAGGATGAGTTTGGGTTAGGATGGATTTGGGTCATGATGGTTCAGATCAAGCTGGGTTCAGATCAAGGCCGTTAAAAAAATTAAAAAAATAATAAAAAGTTTAAAAATAATAAGAAATTTTTAAAAAAGGTTTAAAATTAATAAAACTTTTTAAAAATTAAAAATATTAACGACCCGAACCATTTCAGCTCGAACGGGATAGTTAACGACCCGGACCATTTCGACTCGACCAGACCCATTAACGACCTGCCCGTTTTGTCTCGAATGGGCCCATTAATGACCCAGACCGTTTCAATCCGACCGCCCACCTGACCGGCCCGTTATCCACCCGGACTGTATCGACCCGATCAGCCCGTTAACGACCCGGACTGTTTAGACCCGACCCGGCCCGTTAGCGAACCGAACCGTTTGGACCCGACCGGCCCGTTAGCGACCTTGACCGTTTCAACCCGACTGGCCCGTTAACGACCCGGACTGTTTCGACCCGATCGCCCGTTAACGAACCAGACTGTTTCGACCTGACCGACCCATTATCCACCCGGACCGTATCGACCCAATCAGGCCCATTAATGACCCGGACCGTTTGACCCGACCGACCCATTAACGACCCGGACCGTTTAAACCTGACCTGACACGTTAGCGACTTGGACCGTTTTGACCGGACCGGCCCGTTAACGACTTGGACCGTTTCGAATCGACCGCCCGTTAATGAACCCGACCTGTTAATAACCCGGAGCGTATCGACCCGATCAGGCCCGATAACGACCCGGACCGTTTCTACCCGACCGGCTCGTTAACGACCCAGACTGTTTAGACCCGATCTGCCCGTTAGCGACCCGGACCGTTTCGACCCGACCGGACCGTTAACGCCCGGACCATTTCGATCCGACCAGGCCCATCAAGACCGAGACCATTTTGACTCAAACGACCCGCTAACAACCCGGACGGTTTCAAACCGACCAGGTTTGTCAACAAATGCAAAAGATACAATTGTTCGTTGTTAAAGACATAGATTTCTATCGAGCATCAGACCTTTTGGTGTTGGGTGAGTTTTAATTCATATTTTTAAGTAGTTATTTGAAAATACTCATCCTGACCCATTTGCTTTCTTTGTCATATCCATCCTGATCCACTTAGTTATTTCCAACATTTAAAATTACCCATCCTAACCCCCTTGAAAATTATAGTAAACTCAATTCAACCTACAAGTTCAAATCTTAAACTCAAAACAACCCAAACTTAATTACATGGGTTAAGATTACCAATTCTACACATAATTGATTTTGTCAAATATTTTGGTTAGTTGATATCGTTTGTTTTAAATCATAGTTTTGACTTTTGAGACTTACACTTAACACCCTTTTTACAATTAATGTGTCTTTCATCAAAACATTTTCTTGTTTCACAATCTATATGCTAAAATCTTTTCCTTTTCATAGTTATCGTGTAAGAAGCTTTCCTTTTACCATCAAATAAAAAATATATAAAATATCTATATCTATCGATATCTATATCTAGGGGAGGATTAAATAAAAATTCACTCAAATTGAAGAAACCTAGTAAACTTAATCTAGACCATTGATCTAAAGTGATCAATGGCATAGATTGATTCTACATTATTTTAATAAATTAATTAAGGTAGATGACAAAAAAAGGGCACAATGGTCAAATGCCATTTTCTGAAAAGCAGATATGACAAGTGGACCCCACACATGTCACATCATCTCTCTCATACTTTTGTGACCATGGTCCTAGATCTGTCAGCATGTCATGTTACATATGTAACATATGCAGTGTTGCGTACGTTAAAATTGCACAGATTGTATATAATTAATTAAAAACTTTATAGATCAAAAAACATTCAAATGTACACAATAAATTGTTAAGTAGGGATGCATTGCATGACAATACAAAAAACTTGCAAATAAAACATACTACACAAAAAAAGTTATACATTATATTGTTCATCTTGTATCAAACACAAAAGATAATATTAAAAGATTCATACACCACCCCTTGGCATCTAATAACCATTCTTTTCATAAAAAGCCAATTGTTCATATGTAATATGTACACCCAGACATCCTGCATTGCAACCAACAGTGGCAGACGGCATCCAATAACCATACTTGACATAAAAAGCCCATTGTTCCTCGGTATAACCTATACCCTCCCATTCTGCCCTAATACGCCCACCTTCCTGAGACGTAACCGACAGCCCAGGTTTCTTAAATTGAGGTTCATATGGTTCTTCATATTCAGCCCCTGGATCTGATTCGTAACAAACAGCCCATTCAGGTGTGTAACTTACATCATGCGCATCATCCTCCGGTGTCATATAGTTTTCTGGTGGCGGATATTCTTCGGGGAAAACGTAATCAAATGCCGCATTCCAATCGAAATCTTCGTCGCTTACAAACCCATCATCCCCCTGCTCTAAGGGTATAACCGGTTCTAGGGGCGGGATAACCGGGTCAACAGGGGGTAGGGGTTCATGTTCAGCTGCAACAGGGAGGATATCTAGTTCAACAGGTGGGGGTAATTCAGGTTCAGCTGCAATTGCCATGTCCGTTTCATTTTGAGGTGGCTCGTGTGCGATTGGGTTGAGATGTTGACGGGCCTCAAAAACCACCCAAGGGGGAGTGCTGGGGTTGGAATTTATGATTCGACTAAAAAAGCACCTGTAACATATGTTATCACAGAGTAAGTGTGGACATTTTTAATATGAAAAAACAAAAAAAAAAAACAAACTAATGTTGTGTGCGGAAAACAGCTTATTTAATATACAATAAGGAGCCATGGCAAAATCGAGCGTTACATGTGTAAACAGGCGTTTTTTGTCTGCAAACACATACAAACCTTTGTAGTCTGCAAACATCAAACATTCTGACTGCACACAACACACATTGACAGCAAAAAAAAAAGATATGCTACACATGTAACACCTTAACTTGCACACAGATATGGTATAACTAAACACAGATAAAACACCTTAACAAATGATTCTTTAATAATAAAAATGAATCTTTATAAAGAAATACATAATACAAAATAGAGGCCATACAAAAAAGACATTTTCTGTAAAAAACACATAGGTAACATAAAAAAAACTCATACATTCGAAAACAAAAAAAAAAAATAGACAGACATGGTACAAAAACACACGAGTGTTACATGTGTAACAGGAAAGCACAACAAAAACTTTTGTAGTCTGCAGTAAACATAGAGCAGAATTTGATATGCTAGAAAACATAGAAAACAGAATTTGACTGCAAAAAAACGGATATGCTACACACGTAACAGCCTAACTCAGCACAAAGATTATACAAAAATATAGACGATAAAAACACCCTAACTACCACACAAAAGTACTACGAACATGAACACAAAACGAAAAATCATTCTCGATGTTTAACATTATAAATCACCAAAAAAAAAATAGATGCTATTAACACACAAAAAGTCAACAATTATTTCTAACTTAAAAAAAATAAAAATATTAAACCACCTAACCTCCAAAAGAAGACATTTCCTGTAAAAAAGTGAAATATTCATGGTCTTTTTTTATGAATTAAAAAAAAAGCAAATTAAAAATAAAATCAATTATTATGCTTACTAAAAATGATGACGTGAATCTTTTGGAAAACAAAAATAACAATCTAAAAAGATAAATAATAACTCGAAACACCATTAATATATAAAAAACACTTAACTTGCAACACCATGGCAAAACAGACATTTTCTGTTACGTGTGTAACAGATGTTTTTTACTGCAAAAACAGACAAAACTTTGTACTCTACAAAGATCATACATTTAGACTGCATAAAAAAAACATACTTTGACCGCAAAAAAAAAAAAAGATTTGCAATAACTAAACACATAGAAAAAAAAACAGAGAGCAAAAAAACATACTTTGAAACCTCCTAAAAAAAAAGATTTGCTATAACTAAACAATGGTTCTAATAACCCACAAAGAAAATTCATTCAGGAAACAAATGATATTTCAAATTGAAACCATCAAAAAATTACCCACCAAACAACCACACAAAAAAAAAGCATCTCTGCCAAAAATGTACCTACCAAAAACCACAAAAAAATCCTCCCAAAAATCCCACAAAAATTGAACGCATCAAAACCCACAAAAAAACATACCCCAAAACAGAGATAATGTAACACCCCAACCGATGGCGGAATCATCGAGGTGCCACGTAGTGACGATTGTTCAAAAGCTCATGGTACTAAAATGTAAATATATGATTATTGAATATTGTTTTACAACATGTGAAATTAAATACAAGACAACAAAAATAAAGATATTTGATTGATTTAATCTATGTCCAAAGTCCTATGTGAAGCGTCAAGCAGCTTATCCTGAAACATGCACGAAAATAATTTTGTCAACATATGATGTTGGTGAGTACTACTTAGTTTTGTACATATAGTATAAGTTTGAAAAAGTAGTACAATTCATGTGTCTAGTATCACCAAGGCATTATGTAAACACGCAAGTAACCAAACAAGACAAAGATCAAATGTAAAGTTTGTACAATGTAATTGATAATGAGCACCTCAACACGTGTGAGTCTAAAAGAGCACCATAACACAAAGTTATGTCTAAATGAGCACCGTAACATAAGTTACGTCTAAATGAGCACCGTAACATAAGTTACGTCTGAGTGTAAAGAGCACCATAACATAAGTTATGTCTAAATGTATGATTTTGTATGTAAGCTACGTTCATGTTCAAGCATAAGCACAAAGATAAACAAGACACGTATATGAATTGTAAATGAATAAAAATGTATGTGTAAATGAATATGAAAGCTTTGTATAGTTGTGCATGAATCACCCCAAAAATTGTAAAAGCGGAAAAGGGGATAAGTAATACTCACATTAGCGAGGTGGTAAGTCTTGTATAATTGAATAAGTGTAATCCAACGTTATCAAGTGTCACCCTATGTATAATGTAACAAATAAGTCTAAGTCTATCTAGTCTATAAGTATTTTCTAGGGCTTCGAATTGGGGATAAGTATTTATTTGGTTAATAAATTAAACGTTTAATAAATAAGAGAAATTTGGTAGATAAATAAACAAAAAGTCTTTGAGTAAACTTTAAATCAAATATGGTCACAATATAAAGTTTTAAGTGTGAAAATAATTTTTATAAAATTATTTTCTTGAAAATATTTAATCTATTTATTTCAAATTGTCAAAATATGATTTTAATATCTAAAAATATTAAAATTAAAGAATTCTTGAATTAAAAATTGTATTTCTGTTCCAAATGAATAGAAATAATTTATGTAAAATTTTGGTGCAAAAATGTTGAAAAATGAATTTATTATGATTTATTTGTGATTAAAACTAACAAAAATTAATTAAAAATATAAAATGGCCGGTTTTTCTGAAATAAAAATATTTTCTGGAATTTTTAAGAATATAAAAGTTTAGGGTAATTTTTGTGAGATTTAATAAAATCGTTTAGATATTTTTATAGAATTTAATAAATATAAATGAATAAACTTGTATTATTAATAATATATGTTAAATAAATTATTTTTGAAAAACTAAAAATTGGGTGATGAACTTTATCATTTGGAGATCATATAATAATTTTTGTGGAATTTATAAACCACTTTTAGTATTTAAAAAAAACTATTTTAAAAGATTTAACATATATATATATATATATATATAATATATATATAAATGTAAAAAAAATGTTTGTTGGTTATGGGAATCGAACCCGGGCCTCTGGCCGGTTTGGGTTTTTTCACAAGCGTGGTCACCAACTGAGCCACACCCTGAGAACGAGTTATATTGGATTTAAATTAACTATATTGGTTTATGTGTTTTAAATGATTAAATGAAAGAAAAAAAAAAGAATGTGACATGTGGGGTTCGAACCCTTGGCTGTGGCCGGTTCGTTTGTTTTAAGCAACATGTGTTACCAACTGATTTGTGTGATCAGTTGGTGATAGTTTTGTTTTGCAATTGATTATAAAGGATCACGAAATTAGCTTTCTTCCCCAATTCAAACATAAGAACCCTAGCTTATTCAATCATGCGATTAACTGAACAATAACCTCAGATTTCATAGGGTTATTGTTCGAAATTCGCATAACACTAAAAAACAAAACAGAATTTAAACTTACAAAAAGAATTTGTTGTGGATTAATAGGTCAACCCGAAGAGTCAAACGAGTGAATGATTCTTGATTAACAAGAAGTATAAACAGAAATTGAAGGTGGTTAGGAGATAATCGGCGAGTTGTGACTCTCTGTGTGTGTTCAATTTATAGGGTAAGGGCCGGGTATCGATTTGGTAATTTTTGACCACGTTTAATGTGATGACGCGTTTGTGGATTAATTGGCTCTATTTGATTGATATTTGATGAAGGTTCCACGCGTAATAGACCGGGATTTCGTATTCATACCAAATTAGATAGAGCACACGTGAATTAAGCCAAGAAAAATGGAAATTTCTTTGGTCAACCTTCATTCTGCTGCTGCGCGTACAGACAAGGGAAAAGAAGAAGTTTGGGGGTTTACGCGTGTTTATATATATATATATATTATGTGTCTGGATTAAACCAACAATGAGCCGTAGCCCAGTTGGTTAATGTTTGTGTGGTTGTGTACGTGACCCGGCGCACTGCTTGGGTTCGAAACCCGGCTGATGCATACAAATTTTTTTTAAAGCAGAAAAAAAAGAGAAGGGTAGGAAGAAGCGAGCTGGGCCAGGCCAAAGGCAATAGGGATGGGCCAAACTAAGAGTGTTGGGCTGGTTCTGTCCTGGGCTTCGAAAGACACACAAAGAACAAGTATGGGTCTTGGTTTGGGTTCAAGTTTTTTTTTTTGAACTAAATTATTATTATTATTATTATTATTATTATTATTATAGATGCGGATAAAATGTGGCGTACAAGATAGGTGGTATGATAAAAAAAAATGTATATATATTATTATTATTATTATTATTATTATTATTATTTTTGAACTAAATTTTCTCGTTTTTTTCGCTTCGTTCTCTTTTACTTCGGGAAATTTTCGGGACGAAAATTCTTTCAACTGGGGGATGATGTGACACCCGGCATATTCAGGTTAATACTTTTCATACCTTACATACATACGTTTCATACTTTGCATACATACGAGTCTACCTCAACGAAAACATTGAAAACAACTACTTAATATCATACTTGACCGGGTCGGTTGAGTCATGTCGATGATTCGGGAATCATCGGGAGTCGTTACAATGGTCTGAGGGATCATTGGGTGTCGGTCCATAACCATGTGTACAAGGATTGGCGATTCGTAGGATCGTCGGGTTATCGCACACACGTAAATCTCGAGTCCCGGGAATTGGTGAACGGATGGGAACATGTTAGTTATCATGCATTATGTGCTTACAATCATTATATGACTTGCCGGTATGTGAATACGTGTTTTTATGTGTTAAAATAGTGATTACGCGTAATTGCATGACATTATAGGTGATTACGCGTAATTGCATGTAAATAGGGGGTGATTGGCGTAATTGCATGTAAATAGGGGGTGAATGGCCTAATTGCATGCTGATAGGGGGTGATTGGCCCAATTGCATGCTGATAGGGGGTGATTGGCCTAATCGCCAGTAAGATAGGCGATTGGGGAGGATTTTATAGGCGATTGGGCTAATCACCAGTAGTTACACGCGATTAGACACCCTAATCACCTGTAACTGCTGCGCAATTGCCTGACGCGTACTAAACGACTAGAAACGCCTATAAATACCACCCTTATGTTTGTAAAACATCATTTGTGAAACCCTAATACACCCCAAAGCCACCCCACACCTTATTCAACCTCTGAAACACGTTTTTGATCAAGAAATCACATTTCCAAGCTTTACACCTCATAATCTTACAATTTCAAGGTGTGTTCTTCATCCCAAACCTTTGTAATGATATTGTTTTGATCTCTAAAGGTCCAGACCTGGTTTCTAAACATTTGTGTCTTTGAAAACTCATTAAAATCAGTTTCCACCAAATTAACGAGCGTTTTATTATCTTTCCAACGAGTACCATAGTGCTATATAAAAAACGGAGAAAAAAACCGACTATTTTTTTGTGGGGTTTCGTTCATACAGGAAAAAAAACACAAAGTGTTCAGGTTATTCATTAATCATGTTTTTTCTTTTAAACCATGTTCTTATCTACGATGTTGATATTCAGCCCAATCGCCATGCTATCATTGGAATTTTACTCTTCTAAAGATGCATAGGTATACTTCATCAAGAGAAGCTACGAGAAAAAATCGCGCAATACTGCAACACATGATGTCACCTTATAGCAAGGTTATTTTTTTATTTATTTAATTACAAAAGTAATAATTATTACTATTAGTATTAGTATTATTAGAATTGTTATATTTTTCAACCCGAGACGCTCCTGGGTGAAATGGATCTTTTGGTATTTTTTTTGTAAAAAAGTATCTAATGTAAGTTGATACATACATGCCATTTTTATAGTTTAGATACTTCTAATTTATTCACATTACTTAGGTTGGTCAACCCGGGACGCTCCCGGAGTATAAACTAGTATTTTATATATAAAAATCAAGTTGAGTGTTAAACATACTTTTCTATACAACTAGAGCCGTATTACCCGCGCGTTGCCGCGAGACGCGGTGTGAACTTCGTACGAATCGAAATAGAAAGGCGAACATTACTGAGTAAATGATTTGTTGCTAATTATTGCTTCATTTTCAATGGATTTTATACCATCACGCTGAGAAAACTATAAGAGCAAATACGGTATCGATACCGATATTAATACAATACTACTTCGATTGTCTATGATGAAGAAGAATATCACTATACCGTATCAAAAGTAACGGTGCACGCGCATTAGAAAAATAAGGGTGATGCACGTTAGTAGAGTAGCGATGTAGGTTAACATACAAATTAGCAATTAAGTGCGCGTTAGCACATTAACTGTATTAAAGTTGGCAGTGCAAATTAGCAATTAAAAGTAGCGATGTAGGTTAACATACAAAAAGTGGTGCAAGTTAGCAATTAAGAGTAGAGGTGCAAGTTAGCATACAAAGATGTGCAAGTTAGAGCATTGACACTATTGAAGTGTCAATGCTTTAATATTATATACAATTAATGTGCATTCAAAACCCAATACTTTGACAATCGAAAAAATGTTAAGACCATCAGGTGTGGAGGAGGCCCATCATCCATGATGGTCCTCCACCTCAGCAGCCACGTAATCGTGGGGTAGGAGCATCATCTCTCCCTTAAAAAATAAAAAAAACCTAACACACCAATCAAGAGCCTCGTCATGCCTGGCAAGATTACGACGCTGATGCCGTTGTCGGCATAGGGGCGGTGTTTGCCGTCCCTGCATCACCTTGCCGGCCCTATGCCGGTACCACACCGAGTGATCTTACAAGATAAACTTAAACTTTCTCTTAATTCAGACACTCATATCATGACTTGACTTCTCGGTCCTTTGATGTCCTATAACGGTGACGTCCCATGATCAGTATACTTATCTCCTAAATGATTGATTGATTTCTAAAAATAAGTTTTCTCGATTTTGTTAACGGACAAGTTTTCTCACTGAATCTCACAATACGTTTATTTTATGAATTATCAAATATTTAGCACCACGTCTATTCAAACTTCTATAAAAATTTTAATATTCATTCTTATTGGTCTCGTCATGGAGTAGGGTTACAACCATTATACTTTATGAATATATGTACTATATATCGTAGATTCGTAGAACTGATATGGTAATACTCATATGTGATCAGAGCCGGTCCTGAAGATTTAAGTGCCTTGTACAAATTTAAAAAAAGGCCTTTGTACCCTAAAGAATTATGGAAAATAATTTATTTTAAACATGTGAAATTACATATAAACACACAGTGATAGAACTAGAAGATTTAAACAAAAAAGTGAAAAACAATTTTTACACTCGACACCGTAAACCAGTTACCTTCTTTAGCAATCGATATATCAACCAATAACTGTAATCTATACGTACTCATATATTTAAACTATGAAAATTATTTCATTCAACACTTCAAAAAACATATTGGATTTAGTTGTTTTTGTTATGTATAACTAAAAAACGTTTTTATGTGATGAAACATGGTCACCTATTTTCATTTTTACACCACAACATTTATGCATGGTGTCAAATTTAAATACAACTTAGTTTTTAGTCAAACTTATATCGAAATAAAGTTGCCTATTCAGTTTTGTTAATGAAAAATAAATGTGTAAAGACGTATATATAACATTTATAATATCAGGGTGAAACAAAACTATCAATCAAAACAACATTAAAATCAAAGTTACGGTACCGGTATGGTACCCGGCATTCTAAAAGCTAAAAAGTTTTATGTCTTATAATTTTTTTACTTTATAAAAAGACTTAAATCAATATTTAAAGTAGAAGTGTCTTATAAAGAGTATATAGATTTTTTTATCCCTTATTAGGCTATTAAATATAAAGTGATTAATAAATAAATATATCAAAGGTGAAAAAAAATCCCTCCTGAGATTAGGGATGGTAATGGGTCGGGTTTAGGTAATCCCAACCCCATACCCAATTAGGTATGCTTGTCCCAAACCCGTCGGGTTTATATCGGGTAATTACTCGTCGGGTATCGGATATACCCGCGGGTTTCGGGTAAACCGTTAATTTTAAAAAATTATCCATTGGATATATCTTACTAAAAACCTGTCGGTATCTAATGCGTGACTACTAACCAATACATTTAACATTATCAAATATATATGTAAATGATTACAATGTATAAATATAAAATAGTTAAATCATATAAAAACACTAAAAGACATAGATAACACATATTATACACAAATAATTGGTGTTTTTTTTAAGAAGATGGACAATTAGATTTATTATGAATACATTTTAAAAGATATATAGGAAATTACATCGGGTATCTAATCGGATAACGGGTATACTTTATCGAGTAATTGGGTTGGGTAAATGGGTATATCATCAAATCCCAAATCCGTCCCAAACCCACGAAAAAAATAAAAATCAATCCCATACCCGGACATACCCGATTACCCGACCCCAAACCCGTCCCAAATGTGTCGGGTTTACCCATCGAGTTCAAGTTTGATTGTCATCCCTACACGAGATTCAAGTTGGGTTCTTGCAGAATAGAGATTTTAGAATATGTAGATTTTTTATCCACTAATCTATTAAATATAAAGTTGATTAATAAAAAAAGAAGTCAAAGGTGAATAAAAAAAGAAACAAGTCTAGAAAGGAGTCAAACTTGTGTTCTTGCTACAAAGATTTAAGATGGGGATTCCTCTAACCAACTGAGCTAGTATATATTTTTATAAGCGTTTCTGTTTCCACCAATATATACACAACTATATAAAATAAAAAATAAACTGATGTGCTAAAAGTAGTTTAATAAAAATAACTAAATTAAACCTAAAACTAGACACCTAGTAATACTCTAGACTCTCTAAAACTAAACTACTGACAGGCAAGTGAACCTATTGACTCTAGTAAAGCTAAAGTAAGTCCGGATATCGAACCCACAGGACTCCAATGGAAAACGGTAACTAGACTCGAAAACTTATCTAAAACTGAAATAAAACTATTTATTATTTTAGAGGGGGGTTTTACTAAAAACTAAATTCAAGAAAAAAAATAAAGATTAACTAAATAAAATAAACTGAACTTAAGACGTAAACAGAGCTGAACCAAATTCAAATGATGGTGAGAATACTACCTAGGTTAGAATCCTACTCATGACTGACGAACTTTTATGGTTATGGAACTAGCTATGGAACCGGGATCTTTAGATACTAAACTTACAGGATAAACTAGAGGACCCTCGACCCTTCTCAAGGAGAAACCTAAGGTTACCTATAAGCCGTTAAACTACCGATTGAGAGGTTACCCTTACAGGCTTACCTACTCTGATGATAAAGTACCCGCTAGACAGTCTACCTTACAGCGCGATAGCCTCACTACACTAAAAGTGCAAGGGGTAACTATAGAAAACCTGACCTGACTCGATACGCAAGTAGTGGTAAGGAAACTAGGAAGATCTTCTTACAAAGCATTTAAATCTAGCAATTTAACACCCTAGACATATCGACAATCCCGCACCTTACAGCTATTGGAATTGGAAGAATACTTAGAACTACCCAATCAACAAAAATCACTCCTATGGAAAACACTAGCAATTTACCATAAACTAGTTGCTAACACAAAGTCCACAACCTAACACGCATTCATACATGAAAGACATTCACAAAAACGCATGTGGAGTAAATAATTATCAATTGAACAAAACTAAGTACGCATCTACACCAGATCAAAAATAATCAAAGTCTTTACTAAATCATCAACCCATAGTCAAAGTTCCAAAAAACCATAAAAACGTTCATTCAATCATGAGTATTCATCATAACCTAAGTAGTAATGAAAATCTAGCCAAGAAACATGTTCAAAACAGGAATAAAATCAATTCTAAGTTCATGAAACATAGTTTGCAATTCAAAAGAACAAAGGAATGAAGAAACCGAATGATTAAAACCCGAATCTCTCAATCCCAATGCTCAAAATCTTGACCTTTCGCCTTTTCCTCACCTCCTAGTGCTCCAGAGCAGCTCCAATATGTCAAAAGTGAAGATAAAAACGATTTATGTTCGTTCTAGGGTTTTTAGAATCGAAATTGGGCCAAAAACCCATTTTTTTCACGTTTTTACTCCCGTCACGTAGCGTGACGGGATTCAGGTGATGTCGTCACGTAGCGTGACCAACTTCAAGATCAGGAGGGATTCGTCACGTCGCGTGACCAGATGTGCTCTTTCCCGTCACGTAGCGTGACGAGACATAATTTTTCATTTTTTTTCTTTTTTTGACTTCCCGATCAACCGCGACTCGTCCGGAGGCTCGTTTTTTCTCGTTTAAGCTCCATTTTACTTCCTTTCTTGCCCGGACTCCTGTGCAACACAAAATACTAAATAGGATACGAAAATACCACAAAAACGACACTAACTGACTCGAAAATAATATAAACTATAGACCGGAAACAGATGTATTTTGCAATACATTAAATATCCCCACACTTATGTTTTTTTTCGTCCCTGAAAAAGAATTATGCTATGGAATCACAGTTAGGTTTACATCCGGCTTCAAAACATAGGTTACTTAATTAATAATCTACTAACGTGTTGATTGCGATTGCAGATATATTGATCCTCTTAAACCCAAACCGGTTTCCAAGCCCCCTTTTTATTTATGTTAAGTTCTTAATTAGTCTATCTAGGGTCTCACTCAAAGGAAGCCTCAGTTCCTCCTAATCCCGCCTCAAGCTTATGAAGCTAAGGGAACGACCAATTGACCATTTCCCAACCGTCTTATGTAGAAAACCAAGAGAATTTAAAATCACTTTTTTTTTTTTTTTTTTTAATACTTAACTCAGAGGGTGTGACCAATCCAAGTCGCTATCCCAGTGGCCAGGCACCTTAAGCTTCAGCATTTTTTTTTTTTTTTTCAATCTCAGCATACTTAACTCAGAGGGTGTGACCAATCCAAGTCGCTATCCCAGTGGCCAGGCACCTTAAGCTTCAGCATTTTTTTTTTTTATTTCTATTTTTTTTTTTAAGTGATTAGAAATTCTGACGGTTTTAAACTTATAACGGTGCTTCTTATACTATTTTTGGCGGTTTCGGTCTCCCCGTTTCTCCTAGATGAGAACCCACAAGATAGCCTAACATAATTAATTTATTACTTTTCAAAGGAAACCTTTCTACCGGTCGAGCCTACCCACATATCCCAAATCAGACACGCTTTCAATCAATTTTAATCTCTTATTATACATACTATTTGAAAACCGGACACCTAACTTTACCTATCATTTTCCATATTTTATATAATGCAAACTTCAAAATCAGGGACATTTTTTTTTTCAATTTTTTTTTTTTTTTTAATTTTTTTTTTTCGACTATGACAGACACGGTCCATCCCCACACTTAAATTTTGCATTGTCCCCAATGCAGGAATGGACAACTGACTCAAACGCAATAATACTGACACTAAACAAAAAGAAAAACAAAAAGAAAAAATAAAAAGGAAAAGACTTAGCTGGAAATATAGCAAGACTGTCATGTGCCAGTCTAATCCAAAAACATGCCCTCCAATTCGAACGTGCTCAGCAAACAATTCCAAACTCCCACACACGAACGAAAGCGGCTCATCATGCTAAACCATACCCACAAACCATAAACCACCAGATATATATATAAACAAAAAATAACCAACCAACCATCCCAGTACCCAAAGTATCAAAATATATCAGGTTTAGTAACGACCATGATCAAATCAAAACATCAGATAAAAGAAAAATAAAGGAAAATACTAAACCAGTGATCATGCTGCACTTCCATCCCCACACTAAGTCACATCAGCTCCACCTGGTGGCTCATCCTGCGGCACATGCGGCTCTGGGGCTCTGAAACTGTCCGGGATAGCAAGGTTCATTGCTCCCATCATACACCTCCACATGTCCTCCTGTCTGCGATGACCTGCAACAATCAACTCCCGTAACTCCAAATACTGCCTATCTGTCCTCTCACAAAGTGCCTGTAAAGTCAATGGTACTGGAGGTGGCTCTCTAAGAGGATACTGACGACCAGGCAACTCTCTCCTATGCTTAGGTCTCTGTAAACGAGTAGGGATGCCGGCCTGGAGTGCCTCAGCTGCTGCTGACCCCTCGGGGGGTTGTACCTGTGGACCTGGGATAACTGTGTCCCATTCCACAGGATCAGTCGATACTAAAATGCCTGCCTGCTTAAGCTCTTTCTCTCCAAAATACTTGGCCTTTGGCCCCTCCACTAAGTAACTCTTTTTATACCTGTCAAAAACCTTCAAATTCTCTGCTAAAACAGTAATATATGGACCCATGTCTAAAGCAGCCCGGTCTCCTCCCCTCCTTGGCCTAGCAAAAGACCAAGCCAACACACTAGCTAAATTGGCCTCTCGGCCCTGAACCATACATAGCAAGCAGAAAAGATCTATCCAGTTCACCTTATTCTCTCCTGATTTCCTACCCACCAAAGTACATGACAAAATCTTAAGTATATACCTGTAAACCGGATCCCGAATATCTGTTCCAGCCAAATTTTTAGAAAACGGTGTAATAGCAATGGTCTCCCAAAACTCAGTTAAATCATGCACTGTCAAACTATACTCTTTCTCCACCTTATAAGCTCCTCTCAAACTAGTCAAGAAACCTGGGGTCGCAACCTCCTCTCTCGTGTAGAAGTCACTAACCACAGCGAAATCAGGTATAGACATTTCATAAAGTACCCTACCCAGAGAAAACGACACTGCATCCCGCTCAGCAAATGTGCCTTCCTTATGCTTAAATGTAGAGTGAAACTCAATGATCAGCTCCTCGTACTGTTCTTTATCACAAGTTAACACCCGCTTAAACCTAGGCCCCAGCAATCCCTCAATTCTCTCTCGCTGACCCACTGTATGCAGCCAATCCCAGTCAATCGTGCGCGGTACTAAAAGCTCTGTATCAACCAAAGCATCACACTTCTCTGCTTCTCTGGTACCTTCCTGAAACTGTAAGAGAGTATGCCGCCTGAGGTCCTCTCTTGTGCATATTGTGAGTGTCTCCGGTGCCGAATATAGAATCTCTCGGCGTTTCTGATGTTTTTCTCGAGCATTTTCCTGCTGTGCTGGTACCTGCTTTGGGGTTGATGCGGGTGCCTTCTTCCGTTTTTGACCAGCGCGAGACGACGACGAACCTGCCATGCCTGCAAAACAACGTTAAACACAAACAAGAACAAGCAAGCAAGCAAGCATTAGTAATCACAATCTTATTTTTTTATTTTTTATTTATTTTTTATTTTTTTTTTATTTATTTTTTATTTTTTTTATATATATATATACATAATATACAAAAATACGACCGTATAGCATTTCTTTCGCGGTCGTGACCGAAATAAAAAAAAAAATACAACTCGAAAAGTGGGTTACCGTTTACAACTTATCGAATTCTAGACCCAAACCTCGCCCGAATGGAGATTGAGTACGGGCGAGGCGGTCTTATACCTGTGAATAGCATACTAGTAAACCCAACGACTCAAAAAAAAAAAAACAAAAAAGACAAAGACTAACTAAGACAGACTCGACGTACAGACGTGACACTAGGATGAACAAAAACGACTCAAAGTACACTACCCCATCCCGGCACTTTAATTGTCCGCAATTAAGTACAAGTGCCTAATGGATTCAAAATGGCGACCCGAAAAACAGAATTGAGAAAGCAAATGGTTTTAGTAAAATTTGATTCGGGTTGAAAAACTCCCCTTAGACGGGGGAGTTTTGGCCATTTGGTACCTAAAAAATAAACGACAATAATATGACATAATCCCAACACATGGCAATAAAGACCATAATCGACACAAAAGACGCGACCCTAACGGACTAGCGACCTAAGTATAACTCAACTAAACGACATCAAGGCTCGACCAAAAGACATGAACACTTAAGTAAAACGACTACAGTATGACACTATATCAAACAAGACGCAAGAACACCACGACGCAATAACACCATACTAAAGACAACAATGAACATTAAGCGACTCTAGAGATGCGACACCGATGGACTAGAACCTTATGTAAAACTCGACCAAAGGATAATATAAATGAACCATACCCTATGACAGAATCACAAACAAAACAAAATAATACGAAGACACTACGACATAATTCCAAACACATCAACGACGACAATAAGCAACAATACAGACACGACACTACCACCACAAACGAACCAGTACAAGCAAATCGCTAAGAAAACATATGAATAAAAACGACCATCATACAATAGAAACGAGCAAGAATTCATACCTGTGGTGCAGACCAATTGAGGACAGAACAAAGCGTTAGAACTGAGGGGTTTAGGGTCGGGTGGTGGAGGTTCGTTAGGGCGTTGGTGATGGCTGATGGCGTAAGCAGGGGGGTTTGGTGCGGCGGGGGTATGGTGGTTAGGGGTGGTGGTTGGTGCTGTGCGGCGGCGGAGCAGAGGGAAGGGGGTTTTTGGTTGGAGGGTAGGGGCGGATGGTGGTTATGGAAGGTTAGGTGGTGGTCGGAGGTTCGTTATTGGGCCGGGTGGTGGATGGTGCTGTGCGTTGGTGAGGTATTTGGTGGTTGGAGGTGCGGCGGAGGTAGGTTTCAGGCGGGTGGGTTGTGTGGTTTAGGGGTCGCGCAGAGGTGGGTAGCAGAGGGTGGTGAGTGGGTGTGGGTGTAGAGTAGCGGCAGGGGGTGGGTGGTTCAGGGAGAGGCAGAGGAGGGTGGTTAGGGTTTCGGTGGGTGGTGGGGTTACGGGGTTGGTGGTGGATGCGAGTGGAAAAGGAGGGAGCAGGGAAGGTGGAGGGTATTGCAGAGGGCCGGAGGTGTTGGGGGCGGCGGGATGGTGGTGGTCGGAGGTGCAGAGGGTGGCATGTGGGTGGTTGGGTGCGGCGGGGTGGAGGTGGAATGTTAGGGTTTTGTTATGGTGAAGTGTAGAGGAGAAGAAGAAGCAGGTTCTACGATTTTTTTTTTTTTTTTTTTTTTTTCATCACGTTACGTGACCAAAATTTTCAACCCCGTCACGCAGCGTGAAGGGGTGTTTTGGTCAGAAACTTTGCTTCTTTTTCACCCTTTTTGCCTTAGAAAATTTTTAAGTATTTTTCCTACCATTCCCAAACCTCATATCTAGCAAAACTTTTGATAAAATACTTACCTGTGCTTGCTTTCTTGGTGTTTCCTTCTACGTTTTAGCTATGAATTCCTGCATGATGCTGTCGACACACAAAAACACAACCCGAAAAACGACACAAACAAAATCGAAAACTACTAACTAAGCTATAAATTACAAGAAAATGAACATTTACAAACTCTACACTTGGGATTTCACCCAAGAACTCTAAGTACTCATCTGCTCAGGAATTTCGAGAGGAGTTTCCTCACTCTCGCTCGTGTCTAACGGTCCTCCAATGTAATGCTTCAACCTGTGACCGTTAACCTTCCATGTTTTTCCCTCATCTACGTGTAGTAGTTCAATGGTGCCATACGGGAACACTTCTTTCACCGTATACGGTCCCGCCCACTTAGATTTGAGCTTTCCTCCAAACAACTTCAGACGAGAATTATATAAAAGCACTTTATCACCCTTCTTAAACTCCTTCACACCTTTCAATCTCCTATCATGCAACGCTTTAGTTCTCTCTTTAATATTCAATGATCGCGCATACGCTGCATCTCGAAGCTCCTCTAACTCATGAAGTTGAAAGTATCGTCGCTTCGCCGCTTCAGTCAGATCAAGATTAACCGCCTTAAGGGCCCAAAGAGCTCGATGTTCTAGCTCAACGGGGAGATGACATGCTTTACCGTAGACAATCATAAACGGAGTAGTGCCTAACGGTGTTTTGTATGCAGTTCTAAATGCCCAAAGCGCATCATCTAGCTTGTCGGACCAATCCTTCCGACTTTTCCCAACGGTTTTCTCAAGGATTCTCTTCACTCCTCGGTTTGCATTCTCCACTTGACCGCTTGTTTGCGGATGGTAAGTGGTAGATAAACGGTGAGTGACCCCGTAGCGCGCTAACACCTTTTGCATCATGGTGTTACAGAAATGCGTACCACGGTCACTAATAAGTGCCTTGGGAGTACCAAACCGAGTGAACAACTTCTTCAAAAATTTCACCACCACTCGGGCATCATTAGTAGGTAGAGCTTGCGCTTCCACCCACTTGGAAACATAATCAATGGCCACGAGGATGTACCGGTTCCCTCCAGAAATGGGGAACGGTCCCATGAAATCAATGCCCCATACATCAAAAACTTCAAGAACCTGAATGGGGTTCTGAGGCATCTCATCCTTGGATGAAATATTACCGGTGCGTTGACAAGCATCACACCGCCTTACGAAATCGAGGGAATCCTTCACCACTGAAGGCCAATAAAAACCACTATCAAAGACCTTCTGAGCTGTAGTGTGATGAGCATGGTGCCCTCCATAAAGACTCTCATGACAGTGCCTAATGATCTCTAGACCCTCCTCTCTACTAACACATCTCCTCAAAATCCTATCACTTCCTATTCTAAACAGAAAAGGATCATCCCACACATACTTAGTAGCTTCTCTAAGAAACTTCCTACGCTGTTGGGTATTCATACCCTCTACCAACATCCCATGAGCATGATAATTTGCCAAATCAGTGAACCATGGCATACCTTGCTTCTCAGCCTCAACAAAATCTATGGACTCGTGAGGGAATTTATCTCCAATCGCCTCCTCACGAATCTCCTCCCTACTCGGATCCTCTAAACGAGAAAGGTGATCCGCAGCCACGTTCTCGGCTCCCCGTTTATCCTTAATCTCAATATCAAACTCAGAAAGCAAAAGAATCCACCGAATTAAACGAGGTTTGGCGTCCTTCTTTGCGAAGAGAAACCGCAAAGCCGAGTGATCAGTAAAGACGGTGGTTTTGGAAAGCACGAGATAAGAACGGAATTTATCGAAAGCAAACACAACCGCCAAGAGCTCTTTCTCGGTAGTTGTGTAGTTCTCCTGAGCATCATTAAGGGTCTTACTGGCGTAGTAGATAGGATGAAAATGTTTGTCACGCCTTTGCCCTAAGACTGCCCCGACTGCGTAGTCACTCGCATCACACATGAGCTCAAAAGGCAAGCTCCAGTCGGGTGAAACTAAGATAGGAGCACTCACCAACCGCTCCTTCAAAAACTCAAAAGCCTTAAGACACTCCTCATCAAAGACAAAAGGAACGTCTTTCTCAAGAAGACGGGTCATGGGGCGAGTAATTTTGGAAAAATCCTTAATGAACCTACGATAGAAGCCCGCATGACCAAGAAAACTACGGATGGACTTGACATTGGTCGGAGGTGGAAGCCTACTAATGGTGTCAATCTTAGCCCTATCAACCTCTATACCATCCCTAGAAATCTTATGGCCTAGAACTATCCCCTCAGTCACCATAAAGTGACACTTCTCCCAATTCAACATTAACTTAGACTCTACACATCTCTCTAACATCCTCTCTAAGTTAACCAAGCAAACATCAAAAGAGCTACCGTAAACCGAAAAATCATCCATAAAAACCTCCATAGATGTCTCAATCATATCCTGAAAAATAGCTATCATGCAACGCTGAAAGGTGGCCGGAGCGTTACATAACCCAAACGGCATGCGGCGATACGCATAAGTGCCATAGGGGCATGTAAAGGTGGTCTTCTCCTGATCCTCCGGTGCAATGGGGATCTGGAAATAACCTGAAAATCCATCAAGGAAACAGTAAAACTGCTGCCCTGCCAAACGCTCCAACATCTGGTCAATGAAAGGGAGAGGAAAATGGTCTTTCCTTGTGGCGTCATTCAGTCTCCTATAATCAATACAGACACGCCAACCAGTAACAGTACGCGTGGGAATGAGCTCATTCTTCTCATTAGTGACCACAGTCATCCCTCCCTTCTTAGGGACAACTTGAGTTGGGCTCACCCACGGGGAATCAGATATGGGATAGATCAGACCAGCATCCATGAGCTTAAGAACCTCCTTCCTAACAACATCCTGCATGTTTGGATTTAGGCGTCTCTGAGGCTGCACGACAGGCTTATAATCATCCTCCATGAGTATCCTATGGGTACAGTAAGTAGGGCTGATGCCCTTGATGTCAGAGAGCCTCCATGCAATGGCTTGCTTATGTGCCTTCAACACATCAAGCAACCGACTCTTCTCCTCCTCCGTCAGTTTAGATGAAATAATGACGGGCAAACTAGCATTCTCCCCTAAGTAGGCATATTCTAAGTGAGAGGGCAAAACCTTAAGTTCTAAAGGTGGTGGTGTCTCTAATGAAGGTTTGCTACTCTCCTCACGAACCTCACTAATCTCTAAAGCCTCAGGAAACAAAGGGGACTCCTCCCCTACTAACTCTAACTCCTCATCATGGGTCTCAACTACCAAATCACCCCCACAGATGTAATCAAGACATCGGTCCACACGAGAGATAAAAGAGTTTATGAAGTAAACAGAGTCAGTGGGACCGCTAAAATCGTCTTGACTACCAGGGTATCTCATGGATTTGACGATCTCAAAGGTGACCGTCTCATCTCCTACGCGTAGAGTGATCTTCCCGTCAAAGACATCAATGAGTGCCTTGGCGGTGCGCAGAAACGGACGACCTAGAATTAGAGGTACTTTGTCGTCTACCTCCATGTCAAGAATAACGAAATCCACGGGGAAAACAAATTTATCAACTTTCACCAACAAGTTTTCCACAATGCCCCGTGGATATTTGACCGATCGGTCAGCAAGGGATAAAGTCATGCGCGTTGGGGTCAGGTCACCTAGGTCTAGTTTCTCATAAAGAGAATAAGGCATCAGGTTGATACTAGCACCTAAGTCTGCCAACGCGTGGTTTTGAGTGTCACTACCAAACATACACGGGATTGTAAAAATCCCGGGATCTGTCAATTTCTCCGGTAGCTTGTTCAAAACCACCGCAGAACATCCCGCAGTCAATGGAATGTTTGAGACCTCCCCCAGCCTATCTTTCCTTTTCAGAAGATCTTTAAGGAATTTGGCATATTTAGGCATATGCTGGAGGGCCTCAATAAACGGGAGATTGATTTTGAGCTGCTTAAACATATCTAGGAAATGTCCATACTCCTTAGCATATTTCTGGTTCCTAAGGCGGGCTGGGTATGGAAGACGATAAGGATCAATCTCAGGGGTAGGTCTAGTCGGTATGGGTGTCCTACCTACAACCTTCTCTGTCTGAGGCTCACTATTTGGTGCGGTACTTGCTGGGACTAGCCTAGGTTGCACCCTACTAGGAGCCTCCATCTCTATTTCCTCATCTAACTGCTCCTCTACCTCACTTTCTACCTGCTCACTAACTCTCTCTGCCCCTCTACCACTACGAGTGGTGACTGCTTTCAGTTGGGCGGCTGGGTTGGGTTGAGTACTACCCGAGAACTGGCCTTGGGGCCGCTCTTCCAACCGCCTAGCAATATCACCAACAGTACGCTGAAGATCTAAAAATGCAGAGTGGTGATTTTTCAACAAGGTGTCATGCTCTGCTAGAGTTTTCTGGGTGTGGGCATCTTTAGCTACTAACTGGTCAAAAGCTCTTCTATCTTACCCAAACCACCCTCAATACCCGAACCTACCTTATTACCCGAATTTCCACCCGAATACTGACCCTGCCCCTGGTTATGAGTAGAGTTTGATGAGAAACCAGGGGGATTACCGGAAGATTTCCAGCTGAAGTTGGGATGATTCCTCCAACCTGGGTTGTAAGAATTTCCATAGGAGTTATTTGACCCGCGGTTCTGACCGCCTACAAAATCCACCTGTTCCTCCTGATGAATCAAAGGGCACTCAGAAGTAGCATGCCCTCCCCTACACATCTCACACTTTTCAGATTTCAATTTCAGTTCCTTCACTTCCTTAGTCAGAGCATCTAGAGCAGCAGCCACACTAGTATCCAATGTTACTTGGTGAACACCTCGAGCTGGTGAGGTGGTACTAGGTGCAGGAATGGAATTCCTGAGTAAAGTCCGCTGCTCATGGTCTGTTTGGGCAAAACTTTCAAATAAGTCATTGCATTCGGCCGCAGTTTTCTTACCCATCATGTGGCCGCCTGCAGAAGTATCAAAGCGGTTCCTTGCCTCATAAGTTAGGCCATTGTAGAATTTCTCTACAAGGGCCCAATCAGTCAGACCATGTTGGGAGCACCTGCTAAGCAGGTTTTGAAAACGCTCCCATGCAAGATAATAAGGCTCATCAGGTTCCATCCGGAACGAATGGATCTGATCACGAAGGCGGGATGCCTTGCTAGGTGGAAAGTACTTATTCAGAAAAGCTTCTTTAAGGGCATCCCAGGTGGTAAAAGTGTCAGTAGGGTGAGAGTCGAGCCAAGTGGCGGCTCGACCAGAAAGGGAAAAGGGGAACAAGTGGAGGAATTTAGCATCATCTGTGGCACCCTGTAGCTTAAAGGTAGCTAGGATGCGAGTCAGACGGGCAATGTGGGCCGGGGCATCCTCATCATCGCGGCCGTGGAATTGACATGTGTTATTAATGGCCGTCATGATGTAGGAGGGTATCTGCCAGGACCCATCATTGTTGATGGCTGGAATGGTAATAGGGGAGTTAACTCCCGTAAAACCCTGGGTGGATTGTTGGTGGACAGTGCGACGCTCAGCCATTTGGAAAAAGTTTGGTGGTGAACTGGGTGGTGGGGAGGATGACCTAGAAGAACAAGAGCTAGAAGAACTTACCTCTTCAAGCTTAACTTCAGCAGCTGACTTGCTCCGCGAACGAGTAACTGGCATAAAACTGCAGAGTATACAGTAAAAGAGGTAAGGGAATAACAGATAGAAGAAACTAAGAAAAAATATAAAAGACTCGAAATAAAAATAAAAATTAAAAATTTAGAGAAAATAAAAATAACAAATAGCACAGATATTTCAGATAAGTTCAATCAAAGCTAATTAACGCAATCGCCAAGAGTCCCCGGCAACGGCGCCAAAAACTTGATGTGCTAAAAGTAGTTTAATAAAAATAACTAAATTAAACCTAAAACTAGACACCTAGTAATACTCTAGACTCTCTAAAACTAAACTACTGACAGGCAAGTGAACCTATCGACTCTAGTAAAGCTAAAGTAAGTCCGGATATCGAACCCACAGGACTCCAATGGAAAACGGTAACTAGACTCGAAAACTTATCTAAAACTGAAATAAAACTATTTATTATTTTAGAGGGGGGTTTTACTAAAAACTAAATTCAAGAAAAAAAATAAAGATTAACTAAATAAAATAAACTGAACTTAAGACGTAAACAGAGCTGAACCAAATTCAAATGATGGTGAGAATACTACCTAGGTTAGAATCCTACTCATGACTGATGAACTTTTATGGTTATGGAACTAGCTATGGAACCGGGATCTTTAGATACTAAACTTACAGGATAAACTAGAGGACCCTCGACCCTTCTCAAGGAGAAACCTAAGGTTACCTATAAGCCGTTAAACTACCGATTGAGAGGTTACCCTTACAGGCTTACCTACTCTGATGATAAAGTACCCGCTAGACAGTCTACCTTACAGCGCGATAGCCTCACTACACTAAAAGTGCAAGGGGTAACTATAGAAAACCTGACCTGACTCGATACGCAAGTAGTGGTAAGGAAACTAGGAAGATCTTCTTACAAAGCATCTAAATCTAGCAATTTAACACCCTAGACATATCGACAATCCCGCACCTTACAGCTATTGGAATTGGAAGAATACTTAGAACTACCCAATCAACAAAAATCACTCCTATGGAAAACACTAGCAATTTACCATAAACTAGTTGCTAACACAAAGTCCACAACCTAACACGCATTCATACATGAAAGACATTCACAAAAACGCATGTGGAGTAAATAATTATCAATTGAACAAAACTAAGTACGCATCTACACCAGATCAAAAATAATCAAAGTCTTTACTAAATCATCAACCCATAGTCAAAGTTCCAAAAAAAACCATAAAAACGTTCATTCAATCATGAGTATTCATCATAACCTAAGTAGTAATGAAAATCTAGCCAAGAAACATGTTCAAAACAGGAATAAAATCAATTCTAAGTTCATGAAACATAGTTTGCAATTCAAAAGAACAAAGGAATGAAGAAACCGAATGATTAAAACCCGAATCTCTCAATCCCAATGCTCAAAATCTTGACCTTTCGCCTTTTCCTCACCTCCTAGTGCTCCAGAGCAGCTCCAATATGTCAAAAGTGAAGATAAAAACGATTTATGTTCGTTCTAGGGTTTTTAGAATCGAAATTGGGCCAAAAACCCATTTTTTCACGTTTTTACTCCCGTCACGTAGCGTGACGGGATTCAGGTGATGTCGTCACGTAGCGTGACCAACTTCAGGATCAGGAGGGATTCGTCACGTCGCGTGACCAGATGTGCTCTTTCCCGTCACGTAGCGTGACGAGACATAATTTTTCATTTTTTTCTTTTTTTGACTTCCCGATCAACCGCGACTCGTCCGGAGGCTCGTTTTTTCTCGTTTAAGCTCCATTTTACTTCCTTTCTTGCCCGGACTCCTGTGCAACACAAAATACTAAATAGGATACGAAAATACCACAAAAACGACACTAACTGACTCGAAAATAATATAAACTATAGACCGGAAACAGATGTATTTTGCAATACATCATAAACATTTAGGGCCCTCGGTAAAAACGGGCCTCGGCCGGGGTTGCGGCTCGCCCACCCCGGGGGCCGGCCCTGTATGTGATAACACAGTCATCAGATAGAAAGAAAAAAAATAGGGTAGAGAGAAAGAAAGTTTACATATAGAAAGTGTTTTTCCGGGTGGAAGCCTTAGTGCCCCTTATGCGCAGCCTCAACTCGCTTGTGGGCCGGCCACTCTCGTGTCAGTGTGGGCCCGGTTAAGACAACATAGTCTGACCATTGGAGAGTGGCTAGGGGACTCCCCTTCTGGGAGGTTGTGATGATCTCTGCCACAATATAGAAAATTCTCCTTCCAAAAAAAAAAGAAAGTGTTTTTGTATTATGTCTTGTTATGTTAAAAGTACAAGCATACACTTCTATATATACACAACCGGACATAACTAACTACTAGAATCATAATGCATAACAACTGTCACAGACTCACATCTATAACTAACCACATAGTGCATAAGCATAACAACGGTCATATCTATCTCTTTAATACATACAAAGTATTATTGGGTTTTATTGCCATACTCACTTTGGCTTTCTACTTGGTCCTGGTTCGGTACACATTGGTATGTCTTCATCGCATTTGTCAGATATTCATTACTCATTAGTCATTAGTCATCGGGTTCACAATTATATCCATGGTATAGGGGAATCTGTGTATAATATGTGGTAATTAAGAACCTATTGGGTTTCCTAAACCCATCTAAAAAAATGACTCAAAATATCAAATGGTTAACTACGCTTCTAACAATTTCATACTCTTAACTTTCTAATAGCTTAACATAGTATCAATATACATTTTAAACTGATAAAATATATATACAAATTTAGTTAAATTTAGCTAAATTTGTTGGTAAACAAATTCAGGCAATCGAGACGGGTATCACCTACCACCATACCTGAAAACATAGTTATCAGAGATAGAGATAGAGAGAATTTTAGAGAAAGAAAGTATTTTGTATTATGATTTTGTGTTAATGAAAATACAAATACATCATCACTATATACACAATCATAGGCTGATAACTAACTCAAACAAGTGAGATACAACTGTCATATCAATCACTCTAATATGCCCCCTCAAGCTGGACGGAGCGATGCAATGTGAAGCTTGACCCGAAGAGTGTCAAAACGAGCAGAAGACAACCTTTTGGTCAAGATATTTGCAAGCTGAGCTGTAGTAGAAACATATCAAACCACAAGAGATCCTGCAAGCACCATCTCTCGAATAAAATGCAAGTCAATCTCAAGTGTTTCGTGCGCTGATGAAACACAAGGTTGACTACAAGATACGTAGCCCCAAGATTGTCGCACAAAATAGTAGGTGGACAAGGTAAAGTAATACGTAGCTCAGATAATAAATAACCAATCCATCAAATCTCAGTTATAGTATGTGCTAAAGCCCGATACTTTTCCTTAGTACTCGATCGAGCAACAGTGTGTTGTTTCTTGGAACTCCAACTAACCAGGCTGGGTCCAAGAAAAACACAATAACCAGTAGTAGAACGACGATCATTAGGGCAACCGACCCAATCAGCATCAGAATAACTATGAATATCAAATCGATTAGACCGCCGAATAGTCAAACCATGTGTAATAGACCCCGTAAGTATTGTAAATGCGCTTAACAACGCCCCAATGATGATCAATAGGTGTCTGTAAAAACTGAAACACCTTACTGACCACATACTATAATGCCCCCACGGTACTCCGATACATAGTCGGATCATCCAAATGAGTGCATGTATGACGCAATAACTGTTGACCAGAAGACATGGAGGTAGATAAAGGATGACACTCAGACATATCAGTCATCTGCATCAAATCTACCAAGTAACGCTGTTGTGATAAATGTAACTCATCGTCTGAAATAGTCACCTTGAGTGCAAAATGAGAGTGTAACTGAGCAATCAAATCTCTCACAAACACATAAGAACTCCCAGTAATAATATCATCCATATAAACCAAAACATAACATGTAATACCATCCCGATGATACACAAACAAAGATGTATCAAAAATACACTATGAAAACCCACTAGAAATGAGAGTCGAAGAAATCTTGGAAAACCAAGCTCGAGGTGCCTGCTTCAGGCCATAAAGGGCCTTCTGCAAAAGACATACATGCTGAGGACGAGAGGAGTCAACAAAGCCAGGGGGTTGTGCCATATAAACAATCTTAGACAAATCCCCATGAAGAAGGACATTGTTGACATCAACCTGCCGAATATCCCATCCTTTGGAAAAGGCAACAGAAAGAACAATACGAATAGTAGTGGTTTTCACAACTGGGCTAAAATTCTTAGTGTAATCAACCCCCTCAGTCTGTCGAAAACCTTAGCAACAAGCCGGGCTATATGTCTACTCACGGTACCATCAGGATTAGTCTTAATCCTGTAAACCCACTTGCAACCAACAATGTTGGCACCAGTGGGAGCCAGAACCAGACACCAAGTCTGTTTGGCATAAAGAGTATCCATCTCAGCACGCATAGCATCCCACCAAACAGACTATCGCTCAGCTTGATGAAAAGTAGTAGGCTCACTAGTCTCACGTGACGAGTATGATCCTGTGACCGAGAGGTCATAGGATAAGTACAAATAGTGGGAGGAGGTGGTGGAGGAGGAGGAGGAGATGAAGTGGGAGGAGAAAACGAAGGTGGCGGTGAAGAAGTAGTAGGAGAAGACGAAGAAGAAGAAGGAATGAAAGTAGTAGAATCAGAGACAACAGGATAGGTAGGAGGAGGAATAAAAAAATAGGAAGAGAATCCGAAACAGGAGGATCTGAAAATGAAGAAGAGCCAGGAAATCAAAAACTGACTCATGAAAAGTAACATGACGAGAAGTATATGTACGAGAAGAAGAATGATCATAACAAAGATAACCACTATAGCTAGGAGCATAGCCAACAAAGATACACGGTGTAGATTTGGGTGAGAGTTTATCCTCACGGGTATCACCCAAAAAAGGTTAACACAAACACCCAAAAGTACGAACTGGTGTGGGAAGCCGGTTTGTGAGAAACGCGGCTGTAGCAAAAACATCATACCAAAAACTCTTTGGTAGACGCACATGTAACAACAAAGCACGAGCAACCTTAAAAAGATGTTGGTTCCTTTCCGCCACCCCATTTTGTTGGGGTGTGTACGGGCAGGAAATCCGATAAACAATACCAGACTTAGTGAGATACTGAGCCATACGACCATGAGTAAGCTCAGAAGCACCATCGCATTGTAAATGTGTGATGGTGCATGAAAACATGTTTTCGACCAAAGGTCGAAAATGACAAAAACAATCAACAACCTGAGATTGACAAGTCAGTGGATACATCCATGTAAATCTACTGAAATCATCTATGAATGTAATAAAGTAACGATAACCAGCTCGAGATAAAACATGTTGGACCCCAAATATCACAATGTATCACATGTAATGGTGTAACAGAATGCAAAACAATCGAATCAAAAGGTAATCGACAAGCTTTAGACAGACTACAAGAGTTACATGGCTTATTTGAAATTTTATGTTTCAAAGGTAAACAGAGTCTAGACATCACGGGATCCGAAGGATGCCCTAGTCTATAATGTCATGTCTCCCGATATACTGAAAAGTAGCTGTCAATGAATAAAGCTGTCGAGGACTAGCACGCATGTGGTGGAGGACCCGATCATCAAGCGTCTGAAATGATAAATCATAAAGAGAAAATACAACGACGATCGGATAATCAATAACAAGCTGTCTAATCGAAAGTAAGTTCTTGGCTAAGCCAAGAACTACTAGAACATATCTAAGCAATAACGTGCAAGTGGATAGTCTAAGTAAAGCAGAACCGACATGAGTAATTGTAAGAAGTGTACCGTCACCAACAATGACCTGCTCATTTCCGGTGTAAGGAACCACATAAAAAATAGTGGATAGATCAGATGTCATGTAAGCAGTCGCCCCATAGTCCGGGATCCAGGACTCGACTTGCGGACACGATGTGACAACCCGCACCCTTCACTTTTCATAAATGTGCATAATTGGTCACTCAACTATTTCAAAATTTTCATTTTTAACCCTCCTATTATAATAGGACCAAAAGTCATAATTTAATAAAACTTATAATTTTTATAAGTAAAAGTATTGCACGTTTTATACTCACATCTACACCCGAGCACGTATATTTCAGACCTTGATACTCAAAACCCTTAATTTTCGGTCCTAAAACAACTTAGAAACCGAAGGAAACAAGTCCGGAACTTAAAACTGATTAAATTAGAAAATTTGATTTTTTTTAGTTCTCGTAGTCTGCGAAGACAGTCAAATAGTCAAAGTCCTAGTCAAAGTCTTAGTCAAACAGTCAAAGTCTTAGTCAAATAGTCAATTCATCATAAAACCTTACTTTATGGTGTTGACCAATTTTAATGGCTAATTGAATCCAAAACTAGTATAAAAACCCACCTATGCCCATTATACTTGGCACCTCTAAATCGATTGTTTCAATCCGATTAAACTTTCCCTCATACCTTTCTTCTATAGTCTATTACTTCTACAATTGAAGCTTTGATTATAAGCTCTTGTAATTGGCGAATTGGAAGCTTGATATTCTTTCTTTTTCGTTTTTTTATTTCTTCAATTTGGACTAGCTACGTTGTTGAGTCTTTGGGATTCGCCTCGCATACATTCACAACACTTAGAGGATAATTCACCTTAGCCAATGTGAGTTTACTTAACCATGTTCATGCAATTCTTTATACTTGCAACATTATACTTAAGCAATTCTACATACATGTCTAGTTGTAAACTTTAATGCCTCATGATTTAGACAACAACAACAGTTAGACTTACGCTTCAACATACATAATCATTAGCTATGGCCAAGCCGGCGATACTCAATAATAGATCTATTGGATTGACAATCCCACCTAGATTCGTTGACCATCTTTTATGGGGAGCGCGGGTGATTGTTATCGTTCCAACATAATATTAAGGTGAACCGTGGATGACGGGATGGACCTAAACTAGTCGGAGGTTTGATTATGTGCATTCAACACTTCATGTTTATTCATGTAGACTTAAACTTACGATAGACATATGAATTGCTAAACTTTTATTCTTAAACTTAATTGCTTGACATGGCTTATGTATTCTCACCAACTTCTAGTTGACCCCCCCATTTTTACAACTCAACAGGTAATAATGATGCTTGAAGTCTAGAGAGTTAGCATGAGGAGAAATTTGAAGTTTATGCTTTGTTTGGCTTTTTGATGTATTAGAATTTCATTCAAAACTCATTATGTATTTTCAATTTTGGATATTTGCACTTTAAATAAATTTCAATTAAAACTTGATTACCATGTGCTACTGTATACTCATTCTTACGTGACACCTCGATGTTTTCGCCATCGGTTTGGGTGTTACAGATTGGTATCAGAGTCATGGTTATAGGGAATTAGGTTATTAGAAAAAAAAATAATCTAGTCTATAACCATAGGATTTTAACTTGTACTTGCTCCTTTTACTTGCAACCTTACTTGTTTCTATTCTCTATCCTACTTCTTATCCTTACTTTAGTCCCTACAAGAAGAGTGCTCTCCATCACAAGATCTACTCTTAGACTAGTAGGACAAATCCTCAGGTTTAGTCTGAACCACCTTGAAGATCTCATCGAAGTTCTAAATTTTAATAACGAACACGTGCAATCTGGAAGAGTGAACGCCTGTATTCTGAGTTTTCTGTCTAGGACTGGCATTGCGCATAAATCCCAATCAGACGAGGGACCCGGATGCCTACCTGGGAATTCTCGGGATGAGTGTTCACTTATAGGCTAAAGCATGTCTTCACTATGTTATTAGAATCTAGAAGTTTTGATAAGTCAACATTTTCGTTTATTCGTTTTAATTAATGAATAAATGATTACACTCACTTTCCTTAAACTAAGCTCTAAAATCCCAAAATTTTACAGCCTAAATCAATCCCACTTCATAATCATAAATGGATTTCACAATCACACCTCACCTTACCATCTTAGCCACTTGTTTAAATACTTTCAACACCCTACCCAAATCATGTTATTTCCTTTCTCAACATATTATATATTTTAAAACTATAACCTCATAGCCTGATCTTGACGAGGGGTTCCAAAAAAAAAAAAAAGAAGCTTTTTCAACATTTTCAAAATTTTCATCACCTAGTACAACACTAAAGATTTCTAAATATTTTTCAAAATTTTTATCACCTATAAACTACGGAAAAAAAATACAGGTTTTTGTCAAAAGATGTCCTCAAACTTAATTTCTAAATTCAAATGTCTATTTATTAGCATAACAAACGATTTTCTATATAATGCTTTAATCTATTAAAAATCACTTAATAGAACCTTGATCTTCAAAACCTAATGTCATGTTTAAAATCTCCAACTAAAGGGATTATAATAATCAAAGCTCATTTAGTTTGTACTATTTAACAACTTTTTTTTATGTACTAAACAATTTTTAAATCCTTCCACCCTCATGAACAAAAAAATTTAATCTCCAACTCCCCATGGACCCCTACTTATTTTCAACTAGTTCGAAATTTTTACAATATTTGGCATATACCACAATCATGTTTTCTCATACACTTGATTCTAACCTTTGATTCAAGCCCCACAATTTACACTGCTACATAATCTCTTCACTATAAAATAAACTCTTTATCAACTATCTTCACATTCACTATCTCTCACAACCTTGATTCTGCTTCGAGATTATTCATCATCCTCTCAAGAACTAAATTCATATTCTTTACCTTCTTGAACATGAACTTGATCCCTATGATAACCAAACTATTGAAACTTGATTGTGTGTTGCATCAAACTTAATCCTTAGTTATACATGAGGATTCGATTATCTACCATATGTGAACATTTGATACTAGAAGTCATGGAATATAAACTATTTGCTACAGACACACCTAGAGTCATTAACCTTGTCTAGGGCAACTTTACTACAACTCGCATGCTATACTTGATACTTGATTGCTTACATGTACATATTATCAATTTGCAATTCATGTGTGTAATAATTGGTACACTTAATCAAACAACTGATAGAGGATGAAGTACTTGCTCAACAGTTAGTAGAGTACCAAATAACCTACTCAACGATTGGTAGAGGTCATCATGCCTGCTCAACAGTCGGTAGAGGCCCTACAACCTGCTCAACGACTGGTAGAGGCTATCGCACCTGCTCAACAATCGGTAGAGGTTCTTATTCACTGACTGGTAGAAGTCTTTTTCCTGCTCAATAGTTGGACTCATTTTTGGATACATTGTATACGATTCAATCACAAGGTTATTTTGCATTACTTACATGTGTGTTTAGAGTCATAGAAGGACACAAAACCCTAATGTAAGGTAAATTGGTGATTACGGTCCGGAACGTAATCATGAATTTACAGGTACGTTAAGGTAGTGTGAAATTCTAATAAGGTTTTAGTAGTTCATTTGGTTTTCATATAGTCAATCAACTTATACATTTCTTTTAGGATTCCTAAAACTTAAAGTTTAGCGTTTTACTAGATTCTCCTTGCTAATTCATGTCGTGCCTTAACCCAAACCACAACTGCCCTAATTTGTACCTAAACACCCTCAACCTTGTGTTTTTAATAATTTCGGGACAAAATTTTCTAAAGTAGGGGAGACTGTGACAACCTGCACCCTTCACTTTTCATAAATGTGCATAATTGGTCACTCAACTATTTCAAAATTTTCATTTTTAACCCTCCTATTTTAATAGGACCAAAAGTCATAATTTAATAAAACTTATAATTTTTATAAGTAAAAGTATTGCATGTTTTATACTCACATCTACACCCGAGCACGTATGTTTCAGACCTTGATACTCAAAACCCTTAATTTTCGGTCCTAAAACAACTAAGAAACCGAAGGAAACAAGTCCGGAACTTAAAACTGATTAAATTAGAAAATTTGATTTTTTTTAGTTCTCGTAGTCTGCGAAGACAGTCAAATAGTCAAAGTCCTAGTCAAAGTCTTAGTCAAACAGTCAAAGTCTTAGTCAAATAGTCAATTCATCATAAAACCTTACTTTATGGTGTTGACCAATTTTAATGGCTAATTGAATCCAAAACTAGTATAAAAACCCACCTATGACCATTATACTTGGCACCTCTAAATCGATTGTTTCAATCCGATTAAACTTTCCCTCATACCTTTCTTCTATAGTCTATTACTTCTACAATTGAAGCTTTGATTATAAGCTCTTGTAATTGGCGAATTGGAAGCTTGATATTCTTTCTTTTTCGTTTTTTTTATTTCTTCAATTTGGACTAGCTACGTTGTTGTGTCTTTGGGATTCGCCTTTCATACATTCACAACACTTAGAGGATAATTCACCTTAGCCAATGTGAGTTACTTAACCATGTTCATGCAATTCTTTATACTTGCAACATTATACTTAAGCAATTCTACATACATGTCTAGTTGTAAACTTTAATGCCTCATGATTTAGACAACAACAACAGTTAGACTTACGCTTCAACATACATAATCATTAGCTATGGCCAAGCCGGCGATACTCAATAATAGATCTATTGGATTGACAATCCCACCTAGATTCGTTGACCATCTTTTATGGGGAGCGCGGGTGATTGTTATCGTTCCAACATAATATTAAGGTGAACCGTGGATGACGGGATGGACCTAAACTAGTCGGAGGTTTGATTATGTGCATTCAACACTTCATGTTTATTCATGTAGACTTAAACTTACGATAGACATATGAATTACTAAACTTTTATTCTTAAACTTCATTGCTTGACATGGCTTATGTATTCTCACCAACTTCTAGTTGACCTCCCCATTTTTACAACTCAACAGGTAATAATGATGCTTGAAGTCTAGAGAGTTAGCATGAGGAGAAATTTGAAGTTTATGCTTTGTTTGGCTTTTTTATGTATTAGAATTTCATTCAAAACTCATTATTTATTTTCAATTTTGGATATTTGCACTTTAAATAAATTTCAATTAAAACTTGATTACCATGTGCTACTGTATACTCATTCTTACGTGACACCTCGATGTTTCCGTCATCGGTTGGGGTGTTACACACGAGCTTGAAGGATCAGCATGAAAACCAAAGTGGGAGGAACTAGTGTTAGGCCCAAATCAAGAACCATAACCCAAACAGGATTCGTAAGCATGTCCACAAAAATCATTCAAACGTGGTCCATAGTGAACTGTTAGGCCTGACCCTAATAAGCCTTTATTCATTGATTTATCAACAGTTGACCCAAAACATTGAGTGGGAGAATATACAGGCCCAAATGATGGCCCATGTAGAGTAAAAGAACCACCATCAGTCCCATAAGATACTCCAAATCCAAACATCGTGTTCTTCCCCAAACTATCAGACGATTTCAAACTAGAAACCCTAGACGATTGATTCTCACAAAATTGGAACTGGTTTGTATTTTTTTCCATAATACTGAAGAGGTTTCATATTGTAGGCAAGATGCATCAACGAAGATGATAAACTTGAAGTAATCAAGGCCATAACATAACTGTCTAATTGATTCCAAGCTATTCGATCACTGGTTCCAACAGATGGAATCGGTATACTAGAATTCAGATATGAAAGCAATCCAAGGTTCTTTAATGTTGTCAGTATTTGATGCTTCCAGTTTAGGTAATTGGTATCATTAAGTTTGATTGTGAGGATTATCGATATTAGGTGTTGTGTATGAGTTTTGTGAGTTTGTAACAAAATCTTCCATTGTTGCAGGTTTTGAAGGTTCAAGAAACAAAAAAAAAGGAGAAGAAAGGAAGCAAAAGGATAAGAAAAGGAGTAAGGTTGCCGGAAAAGATGACCGGAGAGTTGCTGGAGACACTGTAAGTTCACCGGAACCCTAAAAAATGGGGCTCTGATTCCATGAAAACATAGTTGTTAGAGATAGAGAAAGAGACAATTTTAGAGAAATAAAGTATTTTGTATTATGATTTTGTGTTAATGAAAATACAAATACATCATCACTATATATACACAATCATAGGCTGATAATTAACTCTAACAAGTGGGATACAATTGTCTTACTGTCATATCTATCTATATCTATATTCTATATTAAAGAAACTCGATGGATAATATTGTAATTTTGCCACCATTTTAAGATGGCATTTCAAGAGGCACAAGTATAAATCCCTATATTTTACTCACTTTCTTCCTTTTATGCTCTTGTTCTACAACCTCTAATGCTAATTGTACAATTCACTAATGCGAGTCATCATCATAAGTAGTGTTCTTAAAACCCCTTTTCATCTTCACATTTAAGTCACAAATTAATTAACCTCTTCATCAATCGCAACCCACTTCCACTTCTTCCGTTTCATGAAATCGTCTGAAATTGATTCTCACATTTGTACCTCACTTAGGTGTTGTTTGTTTTTTAAGAGGTAAAAGATCTGCAGTCTGCAGACCATATCTGCAGACATCTGTAGGAAAAGAGGTGGACCAAAGGTCTGCAGTCTGCAAAAAAATAGTGCTTATTCGTTAACGTCTGCAGCGTAACCTAAAATCATAATCCACCATAACCAAAACCCACCATCTTTTTTATTAAAAGGAAAAAATAGAATAGACTCCTAAATTCTTGTGGCAAAGACTTTTTTTTTTTTTGCATATTTGTTTTTCTTATTTTATTTCCAAGATAAAATAATTGTAGTTTACTTGGAGCTTAGGATTCCCTCAACATTCCAAACAAAGTTCATCTTCCGATGACCACACAGCAAGGTCCTTCTATTGATGTCACCCATTAAACATAACAAAATTACAATTTGTTTTCAATCAAAGTGTCTGCCCGCGTCCTAACGGCGCAGACATAAGTGGTCTGAAGCACTTCTGACAAAAAATCAAACAAAACCTTATTCATCAATAGGCTATAAAAGAATATGGTCATCCATCGGTTGCTTCAATTTTCATTTGAGTGTCTGAATTGCACCCTAAGTGGAGAGACTTAGTGAATCAAGTGATAAAATAGGTAGTGGTTTCATTTAAGTTGTTTATTTACATTTAGAATATACTTAGCTTTTTGTTTAATTGGTTTCATGGTATGTCTTCAATTTATTGTCTGTTATGTCATTTCGTACAAGGATTGTTTTCCCTCATCATTTGTCTTAAAGTTTGTACAATATTGTTTGTTTAAAATTTGTAGACTTGGGGGCATATAAAAATGGATGCTTCTTCGTAAGTGGGTCTACCCACCACTTCAACTCAGAGGGAAAGGGCTCTACGAAAGCACACATGACTCAGTTTTTCAATCCTTTATGTCACACCCTCAAATTTCCACTGCGGGGTTTATACCGCGAGACGCATGACATACCAGGATCCCATAGCCATAAGTCATATGAACGAACTCTAAATGCCCAAACCATTTAGTTCGTTTTCAAAAACCAAGTTTAGTTAAGCTGCGGAAGCGTAAACCAAATTTAAACCTTTTAAAACCATGCGCAAAACAACGCGCCCAAATTAAAACCATATGAAAGAAAATGTAAAAACATAATATGTAATTTAGGTGTATGCCCAAGACCCCGAATGCAGTGAAGTGTGCAGTGCTTTCTAATCCTGGCACAGGAAGCTAACTACCTGCAAAAGCATGTAAATCGTGGGTCAACAAACAATGTTGGTGAGTTCACTAAGTAAAGTAACTGAGTATGTAACTGCGCTGGTTTCCAAAACCACGTAAACAAGTAATTGAGTTGGTTCCAAGAACCGTGTAACCACTAGTTCATCGCATGTCAAGGGTAGCTAGCCCATTCATGATAACTAACACCGAATATACCGAACTGCTATGTACGTGTAGCCACAAATGTGAGCCGCATGCCTGACATCATTGTCTATCCACAATGATAAAGTTTGTTAAGTTATAGTTCACGCCCGCGCTCCCCGAGCCGGTGTGAGGTTTGTAAGACCTAATAGCGCTATCAACTAATAACCCGCTTGCCAATCCCGGCAACTCATTCGGTATGTGAGGACTTACAGATGATAGAGTTGGTTTAGTTCATCAAGGACACAGTTTGCGAACTAGCAAAGTAAACGACCCACACAAGGATCCATCAAAGTAAACGACCCACACAAGGATCCATAACATCCCAACCAGGGATACGTAAGTAGTCCCAAACCAGACTAGAAAATGTTAAGTAAGTTGTCTCATACCTGAGACGCATGCTTTTGAGAAAAAGTAGTGAAACTCACCTTAGTATGCAAGCAAGTAAATCCAAATTCCAAGTAGGGTGCACTACCGACTCCCTAGTACAAGTGTCACTAAGTAAGTATATGTGTAATACCATTACACCATATAACCCGTTTGTCCAAGACGTTTAAATGTTCAAAAGCGTGTAGGTGACACCTAGTGATTCTACATGCCTAAGTAAATCCTACGGACCCGTTGGTGAATACGTTGGTTACAATTAGTTTTACATTCCATATGCGTCTCATACAAGTGCCCATTCAGTTACACATCAAATACATACCACCTATGACTTCAATTAGTCACATAAACACATAATACACAATCTGTGTTTTTAGGATAGATTGTGCGTCACCAAAACTAATTTATTTAAAATACTTAATCAGTGAGTTAATCTCCCAAAGTTTTACTGAATATTCTTTGGGATTCTTTTAAAAACCCATATTTTTGTTTTGTCTTAAAACCAAACACAAAAATAATTAAAATTCGTTCAACACAGCTATGTTCAGAAAACTTTCATAACAGGTCAGTTTAGTATAAAAATTCCCAAAAATTGTGTATTCATCCAAACAGGATGAATGCACTTGGAAAACTCAAATTATTCCAATGTTAATCTTCTGTAAAAATTTCATAACCTAACTCTTTATAAAACTCGAGTTATGACGTTTTAAAGTCGACTCGGTTTGTTAACCCGAAATTCTGATATGACCTATTTTCAAAGAAAATTCCAAAAACGACTCAACTGACGTACAAATCGCTTGATTTTACCCATTATGAAAAGCTAAGACCAGTTGTGATTTACCCATGCAAAGAAAATACCAAACTCATCATGTTAAAGTCACGTTACAGCCCCTACAAGTTCATCTAATCATTCTGTCCAGATTTTAATTACGCATAAATCATTCTTTAAACGACTCCCGTGTGCATGAAATCAATCAACAATCATCAATAACCATTACCAAACATTCCTAAGACCTATTGTGATCAGATTCTATACATGCAAAGCTTATACTTTAGTGATCAAAACTTCAACAACTTGCGCAACAAGTAACCTATGATATTACTAATCGCCTATCATCATGTTTAATTTGTTTAATCTTCAAAAACCTCAAGTTTTAATAATTATCAAAAGCTTTTAGACCTGGACAAACCTTGTTATATGATTTTTATAACATAAAAATAAGATTAAAGCGTAAGGGATTAAGGATTATACCCCAAGCTCTTCGATACAATCAACCGAACGCCTTTGGAGCTTCCCAATCGATGTTCTTGAGCCTTAGCAGGTTGTTTGGGGTTAATATTTTGTAAGTGAGGCAGTAGGGACGATTAGGGTTTGAGTTTAGGTGATACAAGAGGCATAAGGTTTCTTAAATAGGTGTTTAAGGCGGTTTAGAGACGTCAGGTACCGGCGAGCGGGCGCTCGCTCCCTGTGAGCGGCCGCTCACAGGGCCTTGGCCCGCGTGGGTTGCCCGTTTCGTCACCCGACGTGTTTTCCTTCGACGTTTTCGCTATTTCGGACTGTAATAAGTGTAACCCCATGTGTTAAGACCCCAATCATCCTAATGGTCCACCTTTAACGATTCTTATTAACGTATTCGGTTTAAGTTCACATAATCACATATGGTTTGCACATAGTTTCACCGAGTATCACAGAAGCACGTAATCGCAATCAATCCAAATCAGTTAACTCACAATTATTAAACTTCATTATTCACCAACGTCCGAGGTTCACTAATCATGTATACAGTTATTAACTCACAACAATGCAACGTGTGTCCTATCTAGCTAACCCTAGTTAAGTATAATGCAAGAAACGTAACTAGAGTTTAGTTAAAGTGAGAACCTGAATTTGCGGGGTATCATACTTTACGACTCCTTCGGCTTTTCATCTTCTCGTGTATTGATGATGCAAAGGTGAGATCACAGTTGATAGTTTATATGAGATCGGAGGACGTTGTAGGCAAAACAAGTGTCATGGTCGCTAATACTGATGAATAAGCAAAGATTGCGAGTGAAGTGTGAACGCCCCGAGTCATCAAACTTTGCTTGGAATCTGTAAATCTCTTGTCGCCGAAGGCGTTGCCGGTGGAGTGTTAGTTCATTCTCTTTGTTTTAGTTTAAATCTATTATTATTATTTACATTATTATTTACTGCTTTTTTTTGTGTTTATCCCTTCGATTATTGATGCTTAAACTTGTGATTGAAGTTTGTAAACGAATCATGTGGTCGTGTATACGTTAATTTAGTTATTCCTCGTTATATGGATGCTGACATTTTCTAATTATTTTAGGTTCTCTATTGAACCTACTAATATCAATTTCAGTCCAGGTAAACGAGTCTTAGGGATTACAACGAAGCAAGTGAGTTGTGGTAGGGGCATAGCCGCCGTCTCCGAAAACTAGATCTATTTTTGCATGTCGCATTTTCGTATAGATCTGCAACGGCTAGGTGTGTTTTAATACTTTGAACTTTAATCACACTTGTTCTGCTTTTTTTTTATAAAAGTTTTTTTATGTATTAAATTTAATTTAATCTTAATTTATTTCTCTTAGAATGGAGGTTCCATCACCACTTGCCAAAGTCGGAAAGTCTCACGGCGATGTCTTGCTATTCTACTGTAGGACATACGACGACACTTTGTTACTAGATATATATATTACATTTGTCAAGTTTGTTTGTTTTGTTATAAAATTATGTGTGTTAATGTACTTTAGTTTGAACTATAGTGTTGAATATGAATTTACTAATCATCGTGTTTATGGGTTTTATTTTGTTTTAGTAAAACTTTGTTAATGTTGTTTGGAGTTTTTGTTAAATTTGTTATAGCAAGATAAGTTGTTGGTTTAAATGTGGACATTTGATCTTTAGACAATAGATATAGTGGATAGAAATAAAATTTAAATAGAAAGTGGTTTTTGACATCAGATATTAATATTGTTAGACACTTAGACAAATGGATCGGATAGGGTATGGACGTATGGTTCACCTACAAATCGTTCAAGCTAAACTTGATTATTGTTCCTTTATAATTCAAACAATCTTTGAAACTTCTAATCAACATGCCTCATAGAGATGTTATGTACCAAGCTAAGAGACTCAGAAAGGCCCAATGCCCAAATGTTGAACGTTTGATCAACTCTCTTATGATGCACGAGAGAAACAATGGAAAAAGTTTATGGTTGTTCGCCTACCAAGCATGTTATGGAGATCATTCATCTTTTAACCGTTGTTAATCCCAATCAAATCATCATTGTATGTCATGAACAGTGGCGAAGCTTGACCCGAAAGTTCGGGGGGTCGGAAGTCACCGGGGGGTCGGAAGTCACTAGTTTCGGGGGGTCGAAACCCTATATTTTCAAAATTTTCTATACGAATACTATATAATCGGAACTTCTGCGCGAAAATCCGGGGGGGTCGGCCGCCCCTCCCCGCCCTTACTATGCTTCGCCAGTGGTCATGAATGTGGGCCATTTGATAGTATTTTGATTAGCATTGGTCTTTGTTGCTACTGAAATTCACATAGACTTGACCCCTTTAATAGTGCAAAAATAGAACATATTTACCCGCGGCA
Organism: Ambrosia x helenae; assembly: GCA_030844895.1. Taxonomy (NCBI): domain Eukaryota; kingdom Viridiplantae; phylum Streptophyta; class Magnoliopsida; order Asterales; family Asteraceae; genus Ambrosia; species Ambrosia x helenae. Next base: position 128,916,740 of record CM061229.1, on the reverse strand, counting down.
ACGCGCAGACATTTCTACTAGTCACTCTAATAATACCCGTCTAAAACCCGTGAATTTTTTTAATCTAATCCCATACATGTCTCCGATATTTCAGGTTTTGAGTTTACCACTTAGCTCTAACCACTTATTTATTTAAATGACAAACACAACCCCCTAAAATCTACTCTAACATTCACCTAATTCTCAGTTTGTGGGATCGAACCCTCACCATTTGGAGAAGGATAAACGCATGATATCACTAGATAAAAATGCCAACCGCCCTAACCACTTAGGATACCTAGGCGAGTAGGTGATCATGGCCCATGTACATATATGCCAGCGTAGTTAGCATGTCAGCATGTGTTACACATGCATGTGCTGCCAACTGGATCTGAATTGAGTTTATGATCGAACATGAACTTGATTGGATTTCCACACTCATGAGAACCTCAACTGTGTTGGTTTGTTCAATAAATATTACAAGTCTACTGTACATAAAACATAATATCCAAATACAATTCTAATTTCATTAATTTAGCAATTATAATCACGATTAAGCATTATTAAGCGTAATATGAAATTTATAACCGAAAATGTTTTAATACAATACCAATATCAGTAAGTGGTTAAGGCCGCCACCTATTTATAGATTTGGACCACACCAATTCACTATATATTTGGGTGGGCTTAAACTTTGGACTTTAGAGAACTAATGATGGGTTGTATCATGTATACAACATTTCCGTCACATTCTTATTCACCTTTAAACCCTTGGTTACTCGTTTCCCCATGTGACTATGTGACCACATTCACCACAAAGGCAAAGATAACCATCAATTTATCTCATCTTTAGCAGAAATTGGAACCCTAGATGAAAATGACATTGATAGAGGTCATAAGCACGATATAGTGTTGGAAATTAACCATATGGAACGGTTAACACGTCCAACTATAGAGTGCTAAAACCTTCAAAGCATAAATAACTTTTGAATATGAGAGCTGTATAGTTAACAGGACAAGATGTGTTGTCAAAGGATATTGTTCTAAACACTTGTTCGGGCTGTAGAAATTGGTGTGTCACCAATATTTTCATACTCTCAAATATGCCGTATTTGGTCAGTTCTAGGGATGATCTTGGTACCGAACCGAACCGATCGTGATATTGAAAAGGAGTAATGAAAATAAATAATCCCAACTATTGCTCTTTAGCCGATAATGGTCCTAACTATGAAAATAACCACTAGCGGTCCAAACTTTAGACATATTGGCCACCAACGGACCCAAACTAACTAAGTCTAACTCCGTTAGTGTGATGCTGACGTGGCGTGGATCATTTTGCCACCTGGGATGCCATTATGGTTCTTCTTTTAGGTGGGGTTTGAAGAGTTGTTTATCTTTACGACGTTACGCTCTGTTCCATAGTTTCATTTAAGGGGGAAGAGAAAGGAATCCCTCCTTTAATCTTCCTCCTCTTCCTTTCCCTCGTGTTCCTTCCAAATCGGAAAAATGAATTCATGCCTAAAACACCTACTGTTTTTCCTTCTTTTCCCTTTCTTTCTCTCCATACAAAAACCCTAGAGGACACTTTTCCCCCATTCCTTCCAATTCCTTTCTCTTCACTGACTAAATGAAACTCTGAAACAGCGTGTTAATACAAGATGCTTTAACAAAACCGTTTTACTATGGTTGGCAAAACATATGTTCATGAACAAAATATTGCGGTCCAAACGGTTTCTCAGCCCTTAGGTCAGGTTAATAACCATTTTTGTATGGCCCAAAACATTTGCCTGCCCCATTAAGCGTTTTTAATTAAAAATTTCATTTTTTTTTTCTATTAGACCATTCTTGGGTATGTTTGGTTTAAAAGATTCAAACTTCAAGCTTTTAAGAAAAAACTCCTAAGAAAAAACTCCTACTTAATAAAAAACATTGTTTGATTGAAGGAGCTTGAAGCTTTTAGGTTAGGAGAAAAAACTCTATATTGAAAAGCTACTAGTACTACGTTTAAGAAAAAGCTTCTACTAACTACAAACTTTTAATGAATAATTGACACAAATACCCATTATATCAGAAAAAAACAATAAAAAAACATGCATACAAGCTTTTAGTTAATGCCCATTTTGGTCATTTTATACATTTTATTAAAAGCTACAGCTACTCTGTCAAACACCACAATATATTTAAAAAGCTACAGCTATCAGCCACCAGCTAGTTTTGCCAAACATACCCTTAATGGGCATTATAGGGGTAAGGGGCATGAAGAGGGAGAAACAATTTTAGTACAAGGCTCAAAAAGGAGGAAAAAAAATAACAATTAAAAAGGCATTAAGGAACATTAACCATTACACATTTTTCAATAGATATTATAATGCTGATGTGGGGAAACAGATATTTTTATTTACTAGAAATTAGAAAGACATCGAAATTTATATATATATATTTTTAGATAGATTAAGTGTAGTGAATGTCTAAACCATCAAAAAAACGCTACCACATAAACATGGACAATAACTAAATCACCCATCATGGTTTAACTAAAAATGAAATTGGATTTTAAAACCCTGAATTATTGATTATTATACCGCTAACACAGTGAACTACAAAAGTGTTCATCACCACACTATACTTTCAACTTCTTGGCATGTGTCACCCTCGGACTAACCATGGTTAGTTTTTTTTGCTGACGTTGCCATTTTTGCTGATGTGGCATGGTGACATCACCATGCCACATCAGCAAAACTGGCCACGTCACTATGCCACATCAGCAAAAAAATAGCCACGTCACCATGTCACATCAGCAAAAATGGTCACGTTAGCAAAAAAACTAACCATGGTTAGTCCGAGGGTCACACATGCCAAGAAGTTGAAAGTACAGTGTGGTGGTGAACAATTTTGTAGTTTAGTGTGTCAGCGGCTAATAATCAATATTTTAGGGTGTTAAAATTCAATTTCCCTAACTAAAAAATTTCCTTTCCTGCTCACTATTCCAATGGCGGTAGCACCAGTGGCGTCCCTATTTGGCTGCTTGGAGTGGTGTTTGACGCTTCACTTGGGGTGATGTGGGTCTTTAACACCACCGCTACACATAGTCTTATAACTAGAGTTGGGTTTTTAAAGGGGTATTTGATTTTAATAATTCAAACTTTCATCCATTGTCCAACAATAATTAATCTGTACATAAAAAATTCCCAACAACAATCCCAACTTTCAATGTATTGGCTGACAATGAACCTTTGTTAACTGAGAACTAACTCGTTTAATGGATGCTGATGTGGACGCTGACGTTGCATGCTCACGCTGACGTGGATGATGACGTGGCATGCCAACACAGGCATGGATTATGACATGGACGCTGACAATGCATGCCACATCATCCACGTCAGCGTCAGCATGCCACGTAGTCCACGTCATCATCTACTAAATGAGTTAGTTTTCAGTCAACAAAGGTTCATTGTCGGCGAATACGTTGAAAGTTGGGATCGTTGTTAGCAATTTTTGAAGTACAAATTGTTGTCGGCCAATGGTTGAAAGTTTGGATTATTAAAATCCAACACCCCTTTTAAAGATCGGTGCGGTTTGTAAGCTAACCGAGCACGAGCAAAGGCCTGCTCGGTTCGGTTCAGCTCGGTTGCCTTGATTTATATATTTAATTTTAATAAAACTACTATAGGCTCACATTAATATTGTTTGGTCCAAGATCCAAACAGATACCATTTGTGTAGCAGGAATTGAAGTCCAATGCTAATAGTCCATTGTCCAATACTCTAATGTCGATTTGAGTAATTGAGTCAAAATGTCAGATACCGAAATGTGAAGCGTATACCGACACTCAACTGTCAACCTGCCATTCGATTCAGAAGTACAAAACCTAATCAAAACTCCCTATCGGCTCAGTTGATCTCGATAAAACCAATAAAACGTATTTCCTATTCCTTTTTATTTGTTAAATTTATAGTTGTGTTCTAATTTGAAGAAAAATTAGGGACGAAATTGCACTTTACTCTAAAACAAACACATCCTTTTTTGTTACGCGATGCTTGATACTCACTAGAAAAATGCTGGATCGAAAGATACTTTTTTGACTTTAGCACTGCTGAAAAACACTCGGTTTGTTTCAGTTCGGTTTGTAAACAAAACGAATATAAGCAAAGATCCGCTCGGTCCCATGAACAAACCTAAAGAGAACTGCTGAAAAACACTCGGTTTGTAAACAAAACGAATATAAGCAAAGATCCGCTCGGTCCCATGAACAAACCTAAAGAGAACTGTGGATTAGACGGGATCATATCATCATAGAACCATGTTCGGTTTTTAAGTTTCTATCAGAAGCCCTCTCTCTTCAAGCTTCTAGTCGTGAGTTGCTGTGTCCATCGTACATTAAATCGATTAAAAATTCATTTTATCCTAAGTTTACTACATGGGTCTTGTCTCTTTTGCCCCATAACACATTCAATAATGGGTCTTGCAATGCAATCAATCAATAACGCGTTTTTATAGTGTAAATTAGATTATTATTACTTTTGTCTTATACCCTTTTATCAAACTTTACAATAAGCATGATTTCCTTTTAGGAAAAGAATGATGCAAAACCCTTTGATTGCGCTAATTAATTAATTCACCATTTATTAATTATTCTATTCTTCTTCTCTTTCCTCTACACATTGATTTGGTATGATGATTAGTTGAATTTTGAGGGTCAAGCATGGATATATACTTTAGCTTTTCATTTATATAAATTTATATATTTATATATATGTCCTTTTGTTTTCAACCCTCTTTCTCTTTTTGTTATTTCACTCATGAGATTAAAACATAGGAAATGCATACCTTCTTGTTCTTCCAATCCCAGAGTAGTCATTATCTTTTTCTCTGTCTCTCTTTATGTTTTATTTTTATTTTTTGTTACAGTTTGATCATGCATATTATTAAATATTAATATGATTGTTTTGGTTGCAAAAAATGTCATATAACAGCTTACTGACTTCATACATCTTCACCTTATTAATATTTTTGTAATCCTAAAACACCTGAGTAATCTTTAGTTAAAGCATTGTTAATGTTTATGATCATAGCCACTCATGCGTATGCCGCTGAATTAACATTCGTGCATTCGCTTGTTTTATTCGACAACCAGGTTGATGAAGATGACTATCATTGGACACACAACAAGAGCAACATTTTGACATGGTTACATAAGTCTCTTACTAGAAAATCAGAACTAGCTCAATGTATTGGTCAGTTAATATGTGAATGCTATTTAACTGTTTTGTCACAATGCCACTTTTTGTTCTTGAATTATGTTTGTCTGTATTATTGTTGTATTTAGCTACTGCTATGGTCGGTCCACGAACTTGGCTTGGAGGAATCTTTAACCGTACTGGCCCCAAGAGTTCGGGAAGTAACAAATACGTCGAATTTATCTTCACCCCTGTTCAGGTTTGTTCTATGAGTGTGCTTGATATGCTTCAAATATTCTATATTTACAAAACTGTAGATTAAACTGGAAACTGCCTGTATTTGTACAGGAAGCAAGATATCAGAGGCTTCGTGAACGTACCAAGGTACCATATGACGATACTCGCATAGCGCATCAGGTATTTACATATTAATATATCCTAATTGATTATGTCAAGTAAAAGAATTTGGTCGCGGTACTTGCTTATTAATGCCATCATGTTGGTTTTATACTTTTATGTTATTAATGACAGAAAGCCCTTTTAGAATTATGGAATTTAGCATATCCGAATGTTCCGCTTAAAGGATTGATCTCTGATCAATGGAAGGATATGGGGTGGCAAGGAGTTAATCCATCTACTGACTTTAGGTACACTGTACACTCAGCAGTGTAGTAATTATATACATAGTCTTACATTTTTATATAATGTTCATTTACTGAGTATAATATTATGTTTGATGCAGGGGTGGTGGTTTTCTTTCACTTGAGAATTTGCTGTTCTTTGCAAAAACATTTCCTGTAAGTTTCTTTAAACATTATTTGACTTCATGTTTTTTTGATTGCGAGTTTTGGATATTGATTGTTAAATACTAATTGATTCAATTTCAAAACGAAGGATGCTTTTCGTAGGTTGCTATTGAAACAACCTGGAAATAGGGCGACGTGGGAATATCCGTTTGCTGTTGCTGGAATTAATATTTCATTTATGTTGACGGATCTGCTCGAGTTATATTGTGGTATAAAAACACTTATTAATGAAATGAGTGGATATTAAAGATATTTTGTTGATGATGAATTTTGTTTTGCAGTTAAGCCGAAATATCAACATTCTATCAATTTTGTATGTCTATTGGGAGGTAAGTTATTGTAACTTGTAAGTATCTAATATTGAATCCTTTTGTATATATATGTGACATGTATACTAATGGATTCATTTCAATATGAATAATTGGTTCCGCAGAGGATGAAGACGCCTTTGATGTTCTATACTGTATAGCTTTTGTAATGATGGATGCTCAATGGCTAACTATGCGTGCGTCATACATGGATTTCAACGTAATCTCTCCATCTCTCTATCTCTCTATCTCTCTCTGTATGTTTATATCCACACGCACACACAGACGTAAATTTTACTGAACTGTCAATGGCTACTTACATAAAGTAATAAACACCAGGAAGTTTTACAAGTCACACGGGCACAACTGCAGAAAGAGCTTGCGCTTGAAGACATCTACAGAATACGTGATCTTCCTGCTTTTAACCTTCTGCATAGTTAGTTCTGTTGACTCGAATGGTTGTATAGTTAGTTTTGACTTTTGATATTCATTTCCTTTGAACGCCGTTTCTGACTATACTAGCGATTGACCCTACAGAGCCTTAGCCAAGCCAGCATGCTGCCTGAACCCGTTTGGGTTCATGCGACATGAAGTTAGATTCGGTTGTCTGCAGTCTGCTGCACTTTTGTATTTCAAACTTGATGCAGACTCTTATCAATCGTATGCTACTGTTTAGATTATTGTTCATAGAGTAATGATTGCGCACGTATTTTATGTGGTGACTGGTTATATGTTTTTCTTTTTTGGTATAAAAATTAATAATATGCAAAAAATAAGACGAAAAAAGAAACAAAATCTTGCTCAGTATATGACATCAGATGGAAAGAACATGGGTTACATGAAACATGGGATTAAGGAACAGGGTATGATTTGTTTTTACACATGCACTTGTAAGCCATGGGACATGTTTCAGCCTCTTCAATGGACGCACATACGAAGCTAACCATGACTAGTCTGCATGGGGAACACGAGCCGCAAGCGTGAGTACAATCTGGTAGCCTTGATCCAGGCACTTGAACCGTGTCAGCGACTCTTTGCTTCCCTGGTGCCACCCCTGTGGCTCCATGGTGATCTGGTGTCACTTGATTTTGATGGTGGTGCCCATGACCTGTTGGAGACAAAATGATTCAACATAATTAGAACAAAACAGAATATCCGTACAAACATACAGTTGGATTTTATGACATGTCATGATGATTTTTTTCATAAATCTGTTATGGATTATGCAATTGAATGCACTTGACAGCTGACATGTGGTTGTGCATCGTACAGTTGTACCTTAATGCACGCTTTATGTGTGCACCGCAAGGTTGTTCAGTACAACCATACGATGCAATTATGGCATGATCTAGTGGTCTAGTGGCCTTGGTGATTGCCCTTCACAAAAGTAGTATGAGTTTAAGTCCCTACATTTGCAGGTTGATAGGTGATTTAGGTATAAAAAACTGCTTAAAAAACACTTAAAAGGGATTTTTGTATGGTACAGCTTAGTACTACACAAGCTAACTCTCAGTGTATTAAGTTGCGTACCATACAACCGATTGATGCAAAGTGAAAAATTCAACATGTAATAGATATTCATGCCTAATGAATTAATGAGTTGCGCAATACAACCCACACAGAAACATTTCTGCTTGTAGTGTTAGGCTTCATTGCGCAACTAAGCGCAATGCATGATAGGGTTGTACCGTACGTGAATGTGGCAAGCCAATATGCCTTGCGGGGATATGAAGAGGAAGAAGCAGCAGCAATGAAAGGAACACGACGTTGCGCAATGAAGCCTTCATATTATGATTTTCCAAAAAAAATAGATAAATATGGTATGAAGTTTGTATTATGAGGTGAAGAAATAAAGGGATGGATATATATTGAAGGAAAAGAAAGAAAGGTGGTATTGAAGCAAGTCACAAGGCAGAGGAAGAAGGTCACATGAAAGAGTGTGAATCACAGGGCTTGAGCATGTTGTAATCAAAGGGTTTATGATTTATGGTCCTCAAATTTACTGAGGTAAATTGCTTCTTGTGACATTTCTGTTAAAGAGTGACCAAAACATTAAATGCTACTTGCATTGGTTCATTTTAAAAAACAAAATAAGTATGTAGTATTAGAACTGGACCACAAAATGATTGGGCAAATATAAAATAATGGAAAAATTGTAACCATGACAACTCAACAAAATAAGGAACTTAATGGTGTCACATTTTCTTAACAAGGTACAAGATTTAAGCAGTTAGGACAACAAGGTAAATGTGATAAGGAGCAAAATTGTGATGAACTATAAAGACAGGTGTCGTTTTGCATGAACATTTTTGTGAAACTTGAATGCAACTCAACTAGTTGAAGATTTTGAAAGCAACCAAGCAAGGGGAAAATTCACTTGCATTTCTTTCTTTTATTATAGGGTGATTTTTTAGGCATAGGATACTAGGTTTTTCTAGTATTTTGTAAATTTTTCTTGGTTTTTTCTAAGGCTAAACCGGCTATTAGAATTAGGGCTGCAAACGAACCGAATAAACACGAACAATGTTTTGTTTGTGTTCGTTTGTTAAGGAAATTATGTGTTTACGAACAGTTCAAAAGCAGTTTATTATTTATTTATTTAATGATTATACTAAAAGTAGGGTTTGTTGATCTTGTATAGCCATATACTTACCTCACATAAATTATTTACTTATTTGGGTAAAATAAATAAAAATTAAAGAATGTAAAACACATTATAAAAATTAAAAACCTTAATAAACTATCGAACATAAATGAACTTAAACGAACACATTACCAAACGTTCACGAACATAAACGAATACGTTACTGAACGTTCACGAACGAACACGACCTTTGTTCATGTTCGTCCGTTTAACTAAACGAACAATATTTTTTTGTTCGTGCTTGTTCATTTATTAAACGAATGAACACAAACGAACTTCCCGCCGAACGGTTCGTGAACTGTTCACTGAAAGTTCAGTTCGTTTGCAGCCCTAATTAGAATGAAACGGTTATCGAGGTTTATTATGAGACTAGCTATTTTGTCGTTTCATATTTGATTAGTGTATTTTATTTGTAATTAATCTATATCTATTAATTAATATATATAAAAGAATTGAACATTGCTGACGTGGCGTGCAATGGTGCCTTCAACTTTTCTATGAAACTGCCACGTGGCATTATAATTGAAAGATTTTAATGTTTTTGAATTATTTTCTTTTTTAATTAAATTGAGTTATTTTAGAAAAAAAAGAATTTAAAAATAAATTTAAAATTTTATCTCTCATGTTTTCTCCTATAATTTTTAAACGTTTATATCTTTTATATACGTGATTTTTTAAAGAAAAAAATTACACCAAATTAACGAGCGTTTTATTATCTTTCCAATGAGTACCATAGTGCTATATAAAAAATGGAGAAAAATCGACTATTTTTTGTGGGGTTTCGTTCATACAGGAAAAAAAACACACAAAGTATTCATGTTATTCATTAATCATGTTTTTTCTTTTAAACTAGGTTCTTATCTACGATGTTGAAAATCAGCCCAATCGCCATGTTATCATTGGAATTTTACTAGGTATACTTCATCAAGAGAAGCTAGGAGAAAAAATCGCGCAACACTGCAACACATGGTGTCACCTTATAGCAAGGTTATTTTTTATTTATTTAATTACAAGAGTAATAATTATTACTATTAGTATTAGTATTATTAGAATGGTTATATTTTTCAACTCTGGGACGCTCCCGGGAAGAATTGATAGTTGCTGACGTGGTGTTCAATGGTGGTCTCAACCATCTCTTGATTATGCAACGTGACATAATGAAATGCAATGGTTACAACTTCCAACTTAAGTGTTTGTTTAGTTGATTAGGTTAGGAATTATAAGAGTCATTAGAATGTGAGAAATTAGAGAGATGTGATAAGTTTTTGAATAGTTGCAGCTTACATAAGTGATTCTTTACATGATTACTGATTAGGTTTTAGATTAGGGAATATGAGTTATTACTGATTAGAATACTATGAACATGCAATGATTGAGAGATTTTGTGGTTAGTTAACTTGAGCCATTTGCAATAGGTTATCACGTAAAATTAGATTTTTCAACCCCGGAACCCTTCCGGGGTAATCAGCTAGTATATATATATATATAATAACGTGATTGAGTGATAACGCATATCACTTGGTGAGATAATCTCTCATATGTGAAAAAAGAATTGAGATAATCATAAGATTTTTATTTATTATATAGTAAATAAATAATAAAAATAGAGATAAAGATTAAAATTATAAATTAATAAATATTGGTTTAGTGTAAGTTATTCTTTAGTGTATGAATAAAAACCCACTAAAAATCTTCTTTTTTTTCATATTTTGTAAAGCACTAAGTACTCGTTGGAAAGATGATAAAACGTCTGTTAATTTAGTGTATTTTTTTTAATTGTCGTATATAAAAGTTATTAACGTTTAAAAATTGTGTCATGTATCACTCAAGTGGTGAGGGGGGCTATCTAATGTCATGTGTCATACCATACTTTCGTTTGTTATATATAGGCAAATTGGATTTTAATAATCCAACCTTTCTCTTTTTGGCCGACAATAATCCCACCTGAGTTTTTCCCTCCACCGGTCCCACATTTCAGACACTTTGCTCTCAATGGGCCCCCGTTGACTGACACTAACGTCATTAGCTGAAACTCACAATTCTAAAGGATTATTCAGCTGTTTTGAAAGAGGTAATCGAGACGATAATATTGGTATGTTCAAATGCAGAACTGAGCATGGTTCGATGGTTTAATCGTCGGTTCCGGTCATCCCATCCAAGGAGAACATCAACCTACAACTAATGAACCATGGTAATTTCTGTATTTGAACATACCAAATATCATCTTCTCAATTCCCTCTTTCAAATTACGTGAATAATTGCCTAGAATTGTGAGTTTCAGCTAACGGCGTTAGTGTGAGTTAACGAAGGGTCCAGTGATAGCAAAATTTCTAAAAGGTGGGACTTGTAGAGGGAAAAAACTCAGGTAGGATTATTATCGGCCAAAAAAAGAAAGGTTGGATTATTAAATCCAATTTGCCTATATATAATGTAACAACCGGCAAAAATAAGGTAATTTCGTACTAATTAACTAATATATGATTAACGTAATTAAATGCAATTATGTGTTGATTATTTATCAAGGCCTTATGAGATAGCAATTCCCAAATAATGCATGGGAATGCATACGTTTAATGACGAAACATGATAGGATCATGTGCGAGTAAATTTATCCGGTATGGACGTTGGCGATTACCCGGTAAATATTAAATAATCGTAAAGGATCCCGGACACCCAGGATATAAAATAAAGGGTAATTTCCCAAAATAAAATGGGTTTTGGAACTCCAAAGCCACAAATGAGAACTTTTCATACGAATCTCCCGGTAACGAATAAAGTGCGCGTACCGCACCCGATACGCGTATAACTTATAATTTCACCCGACAAAAGCCTAAATAACCAATCAACACTTAAATTAGAATATGTTTAAGGGTTATTAAAGGTATTTTTAATGTCCGAATAACGCGCGGTTAAAACCCGAAAAATACCCGAACGACACCCGAACGGAGGGGGATTTAACTTAACAAATAATGGGTAAATATTTGGTGTTGTGGACCCCACCTAGACCCACAAGGGGCCGGCCTAAACCCCTTACAAACTTCCTTTTTTTTTTTTTTGTCTAAGCATCTTACTAATATCCAAAGGTAATCATGGATGGAGGCATGCATGGTAGGATATTATGTGAGATTAGGAAGTACAAAAGCAAGCCTAAGCTTGCTTTTGTGTCCCAATTTGCGGCCAATTGCCCAAGACAAAACACACACAAAAGATCATCTAGTACAAGTAATTATATCTCCTAACCTATGGATAATCTTTGGAAGATTATAAGAAAGATACAAGGGATTAGAAGATCTCTCATAAGATTCACAAAATCATTTCTTCTCTCTCACAACTCACGGCCAAACACCCTCTATAATATCCACCCAAGATCATTTTTGTACAAACTTATATCTCTTAGATCTTGGAAAGATTATGTGCAATCTATGGAAGATATGGTAAGATTATATAACATGTGTTAGACATTTGAAGCAACAAAGCAAAAACTTCTCTCTTTTCTTCTCCTTTGGCCGTAGGCTTCACCACACCCACACACATCATTCTTTCAAGTTTAACACATTCAAATCACTTCCAAACATCCATCCTTCAAAACCCCATTGTGTGTTTCAAGAGCTTGGAGCTTAACCACTTGGAAGAACACACTAAACCCCACTCAAATCCAAGGTTTTTGTCTTCTCTAGCCTTGTGCTAGTAGTAAGCTTCTTAACCTTGCTTTGATCATTAATATTCATGTTATGTGTTCTTAGAAGCAAGTTGTACATGAAGGGTTAAAATGTGGTTTTGAAACATAAGCTTTAATAGATTTTACATGAGTAAAAATGGATGATTAAAGACATGTAAATGGATCATGGATTTGATGATAATAATGTAGTGTTTCTTAAAAGTTATAAAATCTACACACACACACCATGTAGGATGATGAGTTGAATATGATTTATGAAAGAAATTTGAATATGTTAAAAGATAGTTTTAATCATCATAAAATGACCATCTAAAGTATAATATAAGATGGAATATGTTAGAAAATCATAAATGTAGAAGTTACAAAATTAAAGTCTACTCACTTAGATGAGTGAAATTTGGATATGATGGACAAATACACTAAACACACATATTAGTAGCCTTATTTATGGAATATAAGACTATTAAAAGTGGTATGATGTAAAAATAATCTAACATTAAGAAGATGAATCTTCAAAGTCCACTAAGTTGGGAGAAAAATGCTAACTTTGGAAGTTAGGATGGAAAAATGCAACATTTGTAAGTTAAGGGACTAATGTTGTAACTTTGAAAGTTAGGGGACTAAAATGAATATTTTAGAAACCTTAATCCAAAAATGCAATAACGGAAAGTTTGGTGTCAAAAGCATAAATAATAACTTTCCAAGGATAGTTTTGGTAAACATTAGTAAACTACTTATGTATTTTGTATAAAAAAGTGTATTTTTATAAAAATGGAAGTTTATAAAAATATGGACTTGTATTAACATAAGGATTTTATAAAAATAGAGATTTTTATAAAAATGTTGAAAAAGATTAAAAACTTGAGAAAACTTATATAAAAATGAACACTTTTAATAAATGGGAGTATAAAAGTGTTGGAAACATTTTTGTATATAAGTTAACAAGTTGGGTTAAAAATACAAAAGTATTTTTGAACCTTCCAAGTAATATGTGATGGGAATTAGAAATATTAATGATATTTCTATAAAACACATATTGGGAAAAACTTGGAAAAATTAACTATACAAGTTAAGATATCGGACTTGGACATGTTAACGAACAATAAACGGACAAACAAGAGAAAAATGCCATTGCGGCAAGATAAGAAAATATATATTTTAGGAAGTAAAATATATATAACATGGGTGAAAATTAATTAACACTTTCCTAAGTGTTGGAGAAATTATTCGTGGGATAAAACATAACGTAAATGATTAAGACGTTAAACAAACGTATGGACTTAACAAGAAAAATTACACGTTTATATATATATATATATATATATATATATATATATATGCTCGTCTCGGCGAAATTCTAGTATATCTACTTAATGGGAAAGTAGACATGTGGGAAGGAAAACCGAGACGAGTAGACAAAATATATATATATATATATATATATATGTGTGTGTGTGTGTGTATGCCGAGCCGACGAGATCCTAGTATATATTTATTTGAATGGGAAAATAAATATGCGGCAAAGTGAGTCGGGTCGAGTGTTAAAAATATATTATATCGAACGATGCGATCTTAAGTATAATTATTTGAATGGGAAAATAATTATACGTTAGGTGAAGTCGAGTCGAGGATAATAATATACAAGTTAAAGAAATATTAACAAGAATAATATATAACTTGTAAGAAAAGGGTAATCCAATGCCAACGAACCTAGGATAGGCGTTCAATTAAACGGGAATTGGAATAACTCGTGGTCGGGGAGTTGGGTATACAACTTGCCAAGGCATGTGCACTATAGGAATAGTGACTTATACGTCTAGGACGTTTGTAGGTGCGAGACCACCAATTTGCTATCTTTCCTTTTGAGCCGGACACAGATTTAGGTGAGTCTCACGGCCCCATTTTAAACTATTTTACGTTTTCGGGGGAAAGATATGTTAGGGAAAATGTTTGACGGGATAATTACTTGAGATGTGATCGCCACTCGGGGTTGAGACCTCTCTTCTATAATCATTTATTCAGGGAAATGAAACCAAAGGAATATTTGAATAGTACTATTGGTGTCTGACAAGGCCCACCCCTAATCGATAGCGTCGATTATGCATCGGCGTATGCCTGGGGTGCATGTATTCTGAAATCAAGTCGTAGGATACCGAGTAACGACTTGGAGCGGGGCATTATTATTATTTGTCTTGGTTTGATTATAGGCTCAAGTAGAATTGTAGGAACTTGCAACTCCTATAAATTGTCATAACATGGTATTTCCCAAGAGTTAAAGTTTTGGAAACTAAAAACCTGTGAACTCACCAATATTTATATATTGACGAAATTTTAAACATATCTTTCAGGTAATTGATTGAAGATGAACATGGCGAGCTGGGTCAACGGAATCTCTCATACGGGCGTCGGGTGTTTTTGAGGGGTTTCACCTATATTTCCCAAGTATATGGGTATATTTGAGAAACCTCCTTGGTTGTATTAAAAACAATCTAGTTTATGTGTAATTGATAAACATGGTTTTTGACGCCTAAATAAATGACCCATTTCTTAATTACTTGCGATTTGCGTTAACCTTGACTTTATACGCTTGAACCGTCGCGCCACGTGTTTCCGCCATTGGCGTGGTGTGACATATAACAAACGAAAGTATGGTATGACACATGACATTAGATAGGCCCCCTTACCAGTTGATTCTTATGGTTGATTTTGAACGGATATTACTTATTACATAATTGCAAATGGTACTGCACATGAATTGCTAAACACTTTTATTACTATATATTTATTCAAATCAGGGTATGCTCACCAATACATTATACGTGTTGACAAAATTATTTTGTACATGTTTCAGGTTATTTTGAGATGTTTCTTTTAAGCTTTTGGATTTATATTTAGGCTTGTCTTCATTGTATTTCAGTTTGATTTGACACTTTAGAATCATTGTATCTTTGTATTTCATTTCAATGTAATAAACTATTTATTCAATATATCAATATTTACACTTTAGTACCATGAGCTATTAAACAATCATCACTACGTGGTACCTCGATGATCCCACCATCGGTCGGGGTGCTACAGATTGGTATCAGAGCCGTAGTTATATGGAATTAGGTTATTAGAACGCCTTTTAGCCTGGTCTATAACTAAGCTTGCATTCACGAGTACTCTCGTGTATATTTCTTCTTATCCTTATATTTTCTTTGAGTTAATTTCGCGATGATTCTTTCTCGTTATTCCTTTCGGTATTTATTTTCTTGAAGACACTCGTATTTCACAAACGAAACGATGTCACCAAGTTAGGAGTGGCATCCATACCTTGGTGATTAGTTTTACTCCTCTTTATGTTATACATCTTTGGAATATATCTTTGGGATAGGAGTGACATTCACACCTCAAAGAGTATTTCCTCCAAAAAGAAAGTTAACCACTAAGCTAGGAGTGATATCCTTATCTTAGTGCCTAGTTTCACCCCACCGTAGTTTTCAATTTTGAAATACATCTTTGAGTTAGGAGTGAAATCCACATCTCAAGGATCTATTTCTACACCTCGTTTTTAATCTCACTAAAGTTTTGGAATTCACTAATGATGGGGCACGTGCAATCTGGAAGGGTGAGCGCATGTATCCTGAGTTTTCTGTCTTGGCCTGGCATTTCGTATAAATCCCAATCAGACGAGGGACCCATATACCTACCTGGGAACTCTCGGGATGAGCATTCACTTATAGGCTAAAGCACGCCCCCACATGTTACTAGGAGATTTCAAATACTTAGGTTAGTCAAAGTTTCCTATGGAAACAATCCCAATGTCTCATGTTATTGATATTTATGTCTTGTTTATCATTTGAAGTTTCAATTTGATCGCTTGTTGTTTCATAAGCTATTATTTATTGACCATTCACTTTTGGGTTCTTCATCATTGTTATTTAAATTTTTGTTCGCTATATTACCACATTAACACTTACACTATTTTACTTATGCTTTGTGACTTTTACACTATAAAGCATCACTCCTCTTATGTTAATACATTTTTACCATGACTCAAATTTTTAAACTCTACGTTTAACTTCGATCACATCCTGATTTTGGAACGTTGCGTTATCACACACAATTCAAAGCAAACGTGGTTTCAAAACTTATTAATCAACTTGTTTTGTATAATCGTGTTTACAAAATCAATTGATCGGCGTCACAGTATATTCCTAAACCATGACCTTTTGTATATCACCAGACACTTTAACATCTTAACAACTACCCCTACACCAAGTCCACTAGTTGTTAAGAACCTCTTATATTTACCCTCCGAAATTTCATTGTGTACCTCTTGTGCGACCACAATACTCACGACACAATATATCCTCATATACCCCATACTAATCTACACCCAGTCTACTAAGCCATAGCCAACTACCACTAGTTAGCTCCTTTTGGCTAGACTAAACTCATACATAAATGCCTATCTACCCGATACAAAACGGTACACTGCCCTATAAAAAATGATTGACTTAGCAACTTTTTCCTTTGTTGTCTTCTCACAAGAGCACAAAACCCAAATATCCAGTTTTGGAGAAGCCTATTCACCAGATTAGTAGACACCTTGTATACACCCTGTGCCTTAAAACAGATAGCATGCTATGAGCCCAAAGAGATGCCTTAACGATCCTTGAAAAAAAAAGCAGTCTTTCAACGTATATATTTCATAAAACTTTCAAGGTTTCAAGTAACAAGTGGATCTTTTTCAAACATTTCCTAAAAATTGAAAATTTTCAACTTTAATGAAATTTTAACTTACAAGTTAAAGAAATGTTTAAATACAGAAAATTATATTTCTCAAAATTCATCAAGGCATCCGGGATCATTCACAACCTCATACGTACCCTACCCACACCTTCCAAATATTATCAAGGAGAATCAACCCAAACCAAACAGGATTCCCCATTGTCTTCAAAACAACTCATAAATTTCTACCATATTATTAAAATTACCGAGCTGATTCACTTAATCAACGCAACACGAGAAATTTGTGCGCCGTGGACTTTCAACGTTGATTTGGGTTTGAAGCTAGGTTACTGGCTATAGTGGAGACTAGAAACTTACACGTTGTTCACAATCCTTATCACTTTCCTTGTTGTGACTCGATTTTCTTTTCAAAGCTTGAAATCTATTTTCAGAAATGTTATGTAATTATAAACTTTTCGTGTCATACACGTTGGTTTTTATCATTCACGCCATTTTTTTAAATCTTGGTCCTTTGAAACACATTTGATTTATATGGTTTCCTCTTGCATTTTATACACTTGTTTTGCATATTTACAAGTCAAATGTAAACCTTCTTGTTTTTATATAACGGATCCAATCTATGTTTTCGGGAAAAGAAACTTGTGACTGATAATATGCCTTATAACAATTTTCAACTCGACTTCTCGTAAACACATGAAAGTGTGTACTTACAAAGTCTTTTCATGTGAATCTGTTTTGAATATAAAACATTCTTCGATTTCTAAAAAGTTATTCTCATGCATTACTACTATTCTTTCAACTATATCACAAAGTTCGAGTAAACATTTTTTATAAACGAAAATTTATCTTTTTATACTTGCACTTTCTCAGTCGCAAAACTTTTGGTCTAACAAAATATTGGACATATCCTCATCGGAATGTTGCTAAATGCCTTTTATCTTATAGTGCATATATGCAAAACTACTAAATTTAAACCCTCATGCCAGTAGACTATACGTCTGTTCTGCGCACTCTCATTTGCAGTAAATTTCATTATTTTATTATTACATCATTTTATTTATAGTTATGTTCGCGCATTATCTTATTTATGATTGTCCTCGCATTATTCTTTTATTGGTGGTTATTCTTACGCGTTATTTGCGGTTATTCTCGCACTATTTATTAGCAGTTATTCTTACATCACTGATTTTGAGCATTAATTCAACTTGTTTACTCTCATTTTGTGCAATTGTGCGATTTACTCGATTTATTTTATATTGTTCTTTCAAATCGAAATTTTATACTATACTTATATATTTTGAACGCATATTTTGTACGCGTATTTTCCTGTTTTGAGCAAGACCCTGTTATACTTTTTCATTATTTTGTTCATCATCATGGTCAATGAACACACTAATTGATAACTCGCATGAGGTCTAAGCCAGTGCCCACGTACGACTCGGGTCGAAGTACTCGTCTAACCCGAGCGGAACGGTGTAATCCTTAGAGTCTATCAATATGGGTGATTAGAGCCAAACGATTTGAATAGAAATTGACTAGTTATTTGTGCGGGTGAACCCGAAAGGGGAAGGACCGCTAACCGTGCTTGATACTTACACCTTATTCTTATTACGGTTATTCGGGTGAACCTGAAAGGGGAAGGACCTCTAACCACATCTTATACTTGAGCAGTACCTATTACTTAACAAATTTTAGTTGCACACATTATGTCTTGTATCATTTATGTTGGTGTCATGGAAAAGCATAACACTCTAGTGTAAGGTAAACCGGTGATTACGGTCCGAAATGTAATCATGGGTTTACAGGTACATGGGGGTGGTGTGTGATTTCACTTAGGCTATTGGTAGACAATCAGTACGAGTCCAAAGTATCGGTAGTGTGGTAGGTTAGCTGCGGTACACCGTATATATAAGCATGAACGATACTGCGGGGGCGGACTAGGAGTCTGACCAAGAACCTACCCATCATTTTCTATTGCATTTTGGGCTATTTAATAGCGTTGGGTTTGACTTCTTTAATAGGTCGTTGAGCAATGACTATCATTTTTGACAAAGAACGTTTTTACACAAACAATCAATTCATCTTAAAACCTTACTTTATGGTTTTGACCAATTTTAATGACTAATTGATCCAAAAACTAGTATAAAAACCCACCTATGACCCCTTACACTTTGCACCTCGAAATCGATTGTTTCAATTCTATTAAACTCTCCCTCATACCTTTCTTCTATAGTCTATTACTTCTACATTTGAAGTTTTGATTATAAGCTCTTGTAATTGACGAATTGGAAGCTTGATATTCTTTCTTTTTCGGTTTTTATTTCATCATTTTGGGATATCATTCGTGAGTTTTTCTAATTCCTTTTGCATTTTGATTCATTATTATCAGTAGAACAATAGACCTCTGTTTGTTATATCGATTATAGTCTCTAAGGGCTTCGATTGGATTCTAAGGTGTTAGGATGTATTTGGGTATTTTTCAATTAAAAAACTTGTAAACTTTAAAAATTCATAACTTGTTGGTTATTGATCCAAAAATCATGAAATTTGGAATGATGGCTTACATGATCATTTAGAAATTTTTAATCATTTTTGGGATTTTTTTAGCCACTGGTTAATATTTTTAATTAATTTATGATGATTTAATTTTAGTTAAATCATAATAAATTATTGGTAACACTTTTGGTAATGGAAATTTGTAGAAAAATGTTTCATTATCCTAAGATAATTATCATGACATTTTCCACAAATTTTGACACGTATTCCTATGTTGTTTCATTTTTATTTTTTAAATAGATTTTATACAAATAATATTTATACTAAATCTATTTTAATCTAAAAAATCCTACAAAATTTATTTTGAGGTTTCTAAGTCAGTAAGATTGAGATTTCACAAAAGCTTTTATTTTCAAAAGTGGTTTATATTTATTTATGAATTATGTCATTTTTAATCATGATTAATTCATATAAAATTGTAAATAAATAATTTTGACATCAAAATTGGTGGAAATGTATATAAATATGTTAGGATAATTATCATATCAAATTACTTTTGTTTTAGTTTTATACAATTACGATTTTTAAATTTATTTTATATATTTTCTGAATAAAATATATTATTTCAACCTTGGAAAATATTTGTGATCGAGAAACTAAACTCATGATATTATTTTCATAAGACGTGATAGCAACCTTAATAGTTTGTATTTTTTCACCATTATTATTATTACTTAAAAATCCCAAATATAGTCGTAACATCCTAAGTGCCTTAGAGTAAGAACCCTAGACTTTATTAAGCTTATATACTTATTTTGGGATACCCGAAACATTAGGTTGACTATTTGGATTGCTCGTATTTTCACGCTCGCTTAGTCATCTAGTTATTTGGTGAAAGTGAGTATATCTTTCCCCTTTCATGTTTTACTCTTTTGGGGCTATTCATGTACACTATGACTAAATGTTATTCTTTCACTAAATGCAATTCTCATGTGTGTTTGCTTTATGTTAATTTGTGTGTCTATGACTTGTCAAAATCATTAACCTTTGAGGGCCTGACATTTCAATGAATAGTACTATGGTATATACCCCCTTGTTGACTTACGTGTTTGAGTTAAGTACTAGGTCATTGTATTGTGATTCATTATACTCAAAAATGGTTTTCAAAGTGGTTGTTTTATTCTTGATTCTTGATACTTGATTCTTAGGGTTGATTTTGAACGGATATTACTTATTACATAATTGCAAATGGTACCGCACATGAATTGCTAAACACTTTTATTACTATATATTTATTCAAATAGGGTATTGACGGGTGGTTCAAGGAACAACCCTTTATATCATTAAAACGCTTATTTTATCCATGCTTGATCATGTTATTGCTTGGAATTGGGTAACTACGAGTGCTTTGGTTGCAGGTGTAATAAGGAGCTAAAAATGACGAAATACGGGCTTTGGAATGGACCGGAACGGATCGGAACGAGGTGGAATGCAAGAAAGAAAAATGAAGATTTTTAAGGGTTCCACCGTACCCTTACGGTAGCCACCGTATGGGTACGGTGGCTTCAGGACATTTATTTTCCACCGTATGGCAGCGTGTAATGGCCGTCCAGATTTTATAACCCACCGTACCCATACGGTGGCACCGTATGGGTACGGTGGCCCCTGCACCAAAAGTGTAACTCCCTTATTTAAAGACTACTTGATGGTGTCTTTTCATCACCTCTTTCATTGTGAACGTTTCTAAGACTCTTGGGGGCGATTTTGGCTAAAACTAATCATTGGAGAACTATTCTAATCATTGGGTTTATGTTGGTAATCCTTATGAACAATTATTTGAAGATTATTATGATTCACCAAGCTATGTTAGGCTAAACAATTGGTGACCATTCGTGATGAAGGTTTTTCTAAAACTCTTGTGTGTGTTTTTCTTACATTTCTAGAATAATAATTTGGTACTTTGCTTGATTATTATGGTGTATGAACAATTGCTTGTAGTGTGTTGATTAATTTACTAATTCTTAGTCTTTATCGTACGTTCTTGGTGTTGCTAACAATCGAGATATCACGGGAAGGATTGGGGGTTGGTTATTGATTAATTGGTCATCGGGAAACAACCTTGCGTTAATACAATCCGAGTACTTTGTTCCCTTTTATCACAACAATTGGTTATACATGAGTTATGTCTATGTAACTCTTTCTAGTTGAAATTCACACACGTGTTTAGAGAAACCGGATCCTTGAATGGTCATTATCTCATAATTTGAAGAAACGCTTCTAAGTTTGAATTGATAATTAGTCGTTATTTTAGTTGAAACCAAAACAATCAAAAATCATAATCATTTACTTTTTGTTGAGTAGTTTAATTTTAGTTAATTAACAAAGCTAGAAATTACACATTTTCCACAAACTCCCTGTGTTCGATACCTTCTTGCCACTATTCAATAGTTGTAATTGGGAAATTTTACGTGTACCACGACAAGCACGTCAAATTTTGGCGCCGTTGCCGGGGAGTTGTGCGCAACATGTGTTAATTTTTAGTTGTCTTTTATTTTATTTTATTTTTTTTAAAAATCTTAAAAAAAAATTTTGGTATATGAAATGTTATTTAATTTTATTAGATTTCACTTTGGGTGTTCTAGTTGTGCAGGTTTTTCCTTTGCAGGCGTAGAATACTATGGATCGAGCCTATTCATCATGTTTAGGTTGTGGTAGTCCATGTCACACTCGTTTTGAGTGCCCTGAGTATCGACAACAATTTGAAGACGCTAGGAGGAGAATATATGAATTGGATGTCATGTATGATGACGTACAGGATTATTATCCGACTTGGGAAGATGTTTGTCGAAACAACATGGTGTATTATGATGAGCCAGATCATAGTTATTATAACTATGAACCCGAAGAGACACCATTTTCAGGTTACCCTCAAGATCAATACCAAATTCCTCCATATGAAGAAGAACGTGCAAAGATTACATATCAAAGCAAGGAGGAAATGCAACTTGCTCGAATCGAAGATAAATTATCTAAAGTCGAAGAGTTGTTATCAACACCTTGTCTTTCGATTCAACAAAGAATTGATTACTTGAGCTTTAAGTGTAAGATGTTATCAAGAAGGATAGACATAGCCGAGGCTATTTCCCCTTTACCTGATGATATTAGAAACTGTTCGCAAGTTAAGGATGAGGTTGTGGAGATTAATACCACACCAAATCCTTCATTTGTTGAAGAGTTACATTCGGAAAAGGTTGTTGTTTGTATTGATGCAGGTGACACAAGTCAAGATTCTCACAAATCTCATCCCGCCCCGATTAACCTCATAAACAAGGTTCGGGATGAAGATTCAAAGGCAAATATTCGGAAAGTGAGACTACAAGACATCGGGGAAAAGCTCATGAGATGGTTCCACCACAACAACATTCGCTCACTATACATGCCAATCTTTAAACATCTGTTTATTTGGCATGTAAACTACCGAGCATACTTCGGAAATTCGGTAGGAAAATGTTCTTTGAGACCACCATGAATGAACATTAGGTATGAGTCTTGTACATTTTGTATATTTATATATTTTGTTTTATTTTTAGATTGTATTTTAAGTCTCTTTTGATTTCTGGGAATGCTTGGAGTTTACCTTGCAATCAGATAATTTCGCCTGTACTCAATCCCCATTCAGGCAGGGTAAATATGTACACCATCGGTGTATAAGGCATCCCAGAATTTTATATTTTTATTTTTCTTTTGAGTCTTAGTTTCAGGTTTGTTTATCGGCCGCGAAAGAAATGCTATACGGCTCGATTGGGAGGAACTGCAGGGACTCATACACGTGTTTGATATATATATATATAAAAAAAACAAACAAACAACAGCAGGCCCCTGATCAAGGTGGAAGCAGTAGCGAGGCATTTGGATTCGGGGAGTGGAATGATTTGATGACCTCCGTGTTTGGACCGCCTCAGCCTCGCTATTATTGACCAGGTTGTTTTCTTTTGTACATAGTTGTATGTTTGTTTTCTTTTCTTTATGTTTTTGGGATCGGGTGGTTGGGTGGTGTTATGATTGATGATGATTAGTTCGGGTTGTGGTAGTAGGAGGTGTGTTGTTTAAAAATTAAAAATCTAAAAAAAATTATAAAATGAAAAAATCCAAAAAGAAGTTTGTGGTTTGAGTATTGGAGCGTTTCCTTCCAAAAACCGCACATTGGGGACAATGTACCCCAAGTGTGGGGATGGGGGAAAATTTTGAAGAAATTAAAAAAAAAAATTTGAAAAAAAAAATCAAGCGTAGCGTTGTGAGAATTGGAACACCTTGAACTAACCTCGAGGGGCACACCGGCAACCCTTAACCCATTTTTATTCTTGGTGAGATTTGAGCCACAGTTATAGAACAATATATATAGATATATCTTTCTTTGTGAGAGTGGCAATGGGTGGGGGTGCACTAGAATTTGTGCTTGAATGCGACTTGAATCTTTTGGTGAGCACAAGTGTAGAGATGATAAGGGAACTAGGTAGGTTTGTTATGTTGAGTGAGAGTGTGGGAATTGGGGGGTTGGACCTCATGCATTATATATATGAGCTTGGTAGCGAGAGGGGCGGGGGTTTGGACATTTAGTTGCCCATTTTTGAGCCTAAAAGCCTATCGATTGTTAACCCTTTAGCTAGTTCCCTAAATAAATACCCAACTTGACCCGGTCTTGTGTGTTTAAACAGAGTGTTAGTGTGTTATTTTAGTATTACAAGTTGAAGTTTTAATTGAGTGTGTTCGTATGTGTATCTATTAGTGTTTCTTGATGTATTGAAAAAAAAGAAGAAGAAGAAATTGAGAAAAATGATGAAAAGAAAAAAGAAAAAAAAAGCTAAAGAGAAAAAGAAAAAAAAGAGAGGATGAAAAAGAAAAGAAAAGAAAAGAAAAAAAGGGGAAGTTTATGTGTGATATCTATTATAGTTGTGTTCGTATTTGTGTTTGCGTGTGTTAGTTATGTGTGTGTGTCGTTGTGTAATAAAAGACCGGCTAAAGTTATGCGCTACTAAAAATATACCCCATTTCCTACCTTTACACTTAGCCACATTACAACCCGACAAGACCCTTTGATTTGCACTTATGTTTAGCGTTGTAAGAGGAGGGTTGATTCAGGTACAAGCTTATGGTTGCGCACTCATTTATTTGCCTTTTGTGTGCCTAGCTCTGAATTGCTAGTTTTCAGTTGTCACCGAGAGGAGAGAAACTGTGAGGGGTGTGTTGATTCGGGTGTTAAGGACGGGTTAGTATATGGATTGCACGTTAATGCTTGATTTAAAAATGATCGTTTTGCGTAAAAGTGATTTTGATATATTGCTTGGGACAAGCAATAGTCAAGTGTGGGGATGTGACAGGTGGTTCAAGGAACAACCCTTTATATCATTAAAACGCTTATTTTATCCATGCTTGATCATGTTATTGCTTGGAATTGGGTAACTACGAGTGCTTTGGTTGCAGGTGTAATAAGGAGCTAAAAATGACGAAATACGGGCTTTGGAATGGACCGGAACGGATCGGAACGAGGTGGAATGCAAGAAAGAAAAATGAAGATTTTTAAGGGTTCCACCGTACCCTTACGGTAGCCACCGTATGGGTACGGTGGCTTCAGGACATTTATTTTCCACCGTATGGCAGCGTGTAATGGCCGTCCAGATTTTATAACCCACCGTACCCATACGGTGGCACCGTATGGGTACGGTGGCCCCTGCACCAAAAGTGTAACTCCCTTATTTAAAGACTACTTGATGGTGTCTTTTCATCACCTCTTTCATTGTGAACGTTTCTAAGACTCTTGGGGGCGATTTTGGCTAAAACTAATCATTGGAGAACTATTCTAATCATTGGGTTTATGTTGGTAATCCTTATGAACAATTATTTGAAGATTATTATGATTCACCAAGCTATGTTAGGCTAAACAATTGGTGACCATTCGTGGTGAAGGTTTTTCTAAAACTCTTGTGTGTGTTTTTCTTACATTTCTAGAATAATAATTTGGTACTTTGCTTGATTATTATGGTGTATGAACAATTGCTTGTAGTGTGTTGATTAATTTACTAATTCTTAGTCTTTATCGTACGTTCTTGGTGTTGCTAACAATCGAGATATCACGGGAAGGATTGGGGGTTGGTTATTGATTAATTGGTCATCGGGAAACAACCTTGCGTTAATACAATCCGAGTACTTTGTTCCCTTTTATCACAACAATTGGTTATACATGAGTTATGTCTATGTAACTCTTTCTAGTTGAAATTCACACACGTGTTTAGAGAAACCAGATCCTTGAATGGTCATTATCTCATAATTTGAAGAAACGCTTCTAAGTTTGAATTGATAATTAGTCGTTATTTTAGTTGAAACCAAAACAATCAAAAATCATAATCATTTACTTTTTGTTGAGTAGTTTAATTTTAGTTAATTAACAAAGCTAGAAATTACACATTTTCCACAAACTCCCTGTGTTCGATACCTTCTTGCCACTATTCAATAGTTGTAATTGGGAAATTTTACGTGTACCACGACAAGCACGTCAGGTATGCTCACCAATACATTATATGTGTTGATAAAATTATTTTGTACATGTTTCAGGTTATTTTGAGACATTTCTTTTAAGCTTTTGGATTTATATTTAGGCTTGTCTTCATTGTATTTCAGTTTGACTTGACACTTTAGAATCATTGTATCTTTGTATTTCATTTCAATGTAATAAACTATTTATTCAATATATCAATATTTACACTTTAGAGATGTGGACGGTCTAAGGAATGTTATTGCTTATCATCTAGGGTTGTTTACGACTCAAGCCACAAGCTTTGACCTTGGCTTGAAATTTATACCGAGCTAAAAACTAGAGTTAACTAGCCTTAACTTAAAAAAATTGGTTCATTTTGACTCAGTTAGATTATAAAAACTTATAACGAATAATAATCTTCTGGGGTCTACAGTTTCCCACAACCTTAGTATTATAAACTTGTTCTTTTAAAAAAGAGGGAATCGTAGTTGGTCACTTTTAGCAGTGGTGTAAATAACACCCAGATCGAATATCTTTTGATAAGGCTAGGAGACCTAAGATGGTGGACAAACTGCAAGGTTATACCAGAGGAGATAGAAGTGGACCAACATTATTTATTGGTGGCATATATAGTCATGTAAGAAAAGCTGACAAAGGGAGAGAAGGCAATGTGACCTAGGATCAGATGGGGAAATTTGAAGGGCGACAAGATTGAAGTGTTTAAGGATAAGGTTATCTCAATGACATCGACTTGAGTGGATGGGAAAACAAACCAGATATGGTGAACACAATTACTAATGTGGCGAAGGAGACTAGAGGTTGCACTAAGCAAGTTAGGGGTGCATAAGGAGTTGTGGTGGTGGAGTTAGGACGTGCATACAAAAATAAGGGAGAATAAATCCAACCTGCCTATTTTGCCACATCTAGTTACAAGTGACGGCAGTAATGGTGGCTGATGCGTGGAGATGGTAACACTGTGAAAATCATTATTATAAAATATGAAAATTTTAAATAAATCAAGCATTGATTATATTTTATTCAGTAACATACTTTATGTTACTACATTTTAAAAATGAATTCAGAAATTGTAGCATCTATATCTATATATTATAATAAACCAAAGCTCAAAATCTTACGTGACACTTAAAGAGGTCAACCTCCCTTTTAAGTGTGTCATGTGGCATGCCATGTCATTAAGTGATTTAAAAAGAAAATAAAATACTATTTTAGTATTACAATAGATTAAAAATCGTAACCCTTCCTTGCCTCCATCCATCTTCTCCTTCTCCTGCTATCTACGCAGCACCACCAGTCCACCACATCCTAAACCCTAAACCCCCCATCTCTTTTTCTCCTGCAACTACAACCGGAAAGAACTCCATCTATAAAACCCCAACCCTTCTCTCTTCCCTGCACGCGCACACACACACATACACACACACACACACACCTGTACCCTCTCACATTTCTCTCTCTCTCCCCCCCCCTCTCTCTCTCTCTCTCTCTCTCTCTCTCACACACACACACACACACATTAAAGAAGCAGCAAGAAAGAGAAAGGAGGCGGTGGACATCCGCCACCCACGGCAGAACTCCAGCGGCACCACCCCCACCACACAATCCACAACCCACACTTACCACACTCTAGAGAGGGTCGAGCGAGAGGGAGAGAAGCAGAGGAGAGAGAGAGAGAGAAATGCGGAGGAGAGAAGGTCGCTGACGCTGGTGTATGACCGACCGGTTCTGCTCCGGTGACGATGATGAGGTGACTCACGGTGGTGATTTCTCTGGCAATAAAGGTAAACCTCCAAACCTACCCCTATGTCCTAGATAATAATCGGTCTTGGTGATGGATTATTATGAAGACGATGATGGATATGGTTGATTGTTGTGAAAGGTAGTGACGACAGAGGGATATGTTTGTGGTTTGGATCCAAAAGATCGAAAACAGAGCAGTGAATGATGATACGAGTCAGAGGTGGGTTCCAATGGTGGTCACGATGATGATTGATATGTCGTTGGTTGATTTCTTACATAAGGTTCATAAGCTTGGCTCGCTTGTCTTTGATCCCTGGCTCGACTGGCAGGATAAATATTGTTTTCTAAACTTTTTTTTAATATTTTAATCGAATTTAAAAATAAAAGCTACAAGTTGAATTAGTTTTTTTTTTTCGGATTTATGGACTCTTTTGGTGTTTTTGTTAGATGTGATGACTTTTTGAATAGTTGCAGCTTACTTAAGTGATTTTTTAGCTGATTAGTGCATAGGTTTTAGGTTAGGGAATATAGGAGTTATTACAGATTAGAATACTATGGACATGCAGTGATAGTGTGAGGGATTAGAGAAATGTGATTATGTTTATGTCGTTTGAGACTTTGAGTAGATCTTTGCCAACAATAAGTTCGAATTTAGTTGTATTGATGTTAAATAACTATAAGTAAATGACTATTGGTAACTGGTAAGTTCAATTTTGGTTCATGATGGTTTGAATTAAAAGTTTTTATATTTTGTTGGTTGTTGAGGGTTGACAGTAAGTGTAGCAAAGTATTGACACCTATGAAAGATTGTGAGTTTTAAAGTTTTTATTAGATTTATTGAGATGGAAATAAAAATGCATACATTGAAAATCCTAAATCCTAATATTTGAACTAGAATATGTCTATCCTGGACGCTCCCGAGGTATACATTGTTTTAGGTTAGATGTTAACATTAGAATTATACATTCTTTAAGGTTAATTATTAACAATGGATCAATTATACACTATTTTAGGTTAAGTGTTAACATTGGAGTTATACATTGTTAATTGTTTTAGGTTTGGTGCTACCCGAAACTTTTCTGCACGTAAATTTGAAGCGCATTAGTCTATTTCATATGTAAAGTTGACGTGTCATATTAGATTTGTCAACCCTGAAACACTCCCGGGGTATAATCTGATAATATATATAAAAAATAATCAGATTCCTTTGTTTCAAAGCGGTCCTAATTCCTTTTTAAGTGTGCAAACATATCTAAGAGGTGTCAATCGTGTTAGTTTGGTGGGGTAGTAGGTTGAAATGTGTAACCCGAATCAAACTCATAATATTATTCGCGTCAAAGATCCAAGCTTTAGCCCGCACACACATAAATTTGGGTCCACTTGAACATGATACGTTCAACTTGTCTTTCTAAATGAGTCATATGTGTTGACTAGTTATAAGTGGGTTGATGGGTTGTAACATTAACACTTTCTTATGAAAAAGCTTTAGCCCGCACACACATAAAATTGTAAAAATATTTTTTTATACACATAGGTTAAAGGTCAACCCATTTTTACGTGGGTCAACTCGAATCCAGCCTGCTTTCAAAACAGATTAACCAAACCTGACCCTTGAAAAAGGTAGGCAAAAACCTTTCCTTTTTTCGGGTTGGGTATAACGTGATCCATAATGGATAAAAAGTTAACAAGCCGGCCCACTTATACCAATTTTCTCTTTTCCAATTAATATATACACGAATTTAATTTGCTGACTTTTTTTTAAACAACTGTTTACTATTATTATTATTATTATTATTATTATTATTATTATTATTATTATTATTATTATTATTTATTTAATTTTTTTTGTGCATTTGAGCTTCAGTTTAGAAGTCACAGAGACACAGACCAATACCATGATCGAATTTCTTAATACATCTTAATCAGTAATCAAGAACTGAAAGATAATATTATCGAAAAACAAATAATAACTTGTCATTTGTAACAAAAAGAAATTGTAGATTGAATATGAACAAAATCAGGGCCGTGTCCGTGTCCGATAAAACTAAGGCTTGAACTTGAGACCTTTACATTAAATTTGTATGGTTTTTCTAACTCTAATATCAAGACTTTTTTGTATGAAAAATAAATATATATCATAAATACAGAATTTAATATATATCTATGTTACCTTATTAAGGAGGAGAGATGGCTACAAAGGTAATTTCACTTTAATTTTAAGATGGTATATAAAGAGTCCCTTGCTTTACACCCAAATTTCATGAAATTTTTTCCAAAACTACCCTTCTTTGCAAAACAAACTTGTACATTCTTCCTAATTCACATTAAGTTGGGTGTTTCTTCTCTATAATTACGATTTAATTCGGCTTCTCACATTTATTTCTGGGATTTCAATCAGTCGCACCATTCAATGGAGCCTTAATGGCATCATATACTCATTAATCGGACAATCATATAACAATTGTTTGCAGAGTGAAAGGTCCACTGAAATTTGCCATCCAATCATTCGTGGTTCACGGAGATAGCAGCAGCGTCGGGGAAGGAGATGACGGCTAGGGTTCCGTCGCCTAAAGTGGTGGTTACAATGTCCTCATGATGGAGCCTGTTCAGTGGGCAATACTGTCAAATATTGTTATTTAGTTCAGCTATTGCATATGCCCACTTCACAGCTTGCATACAAGGTTTACATCTCAAGTCTCAACCATGTTCTTTATATATAGTTATTTTAATATCATATGGTAATATGTATAGCTTACAAATATTTAAATTTGTATAGTGCACTAACTTCACTGTTGCTATGACACAATATTTGAAAGCAATTGATAAACATATTTGACCTTCATTTTTTTGTTATTAAACACTTTAGCAATCAAAGTCTCTCAAGCTGCTTTTAAGTATATAGATATATTACTAGCCATAGCCCAATTTCTTTTTACAAAAATCTACTTGTTCTTTTAATTGCAATTTTTTTTTTTCTATTGTTCTTTTGTAAAAAGATTTGATCGTTTTTGTATTTCATTTCTTTGAAATTTTGGTTTGCAAAGTAATCGTTATGTTTACTTCTCATGGCATACATGTGAATCTTTTAGACATATATTATTAAAAGCAGTGGGGAAGCTTGGTTCTTGAATCGGTGGGGCCAGACTCAATTTTTTTCGATCGGTGGTGGCCGGAAGATCAAATTGGTGGGACCCGGCTTCAATTTACCTACAAAGTCGTAAAATTCCACCACTACGCCAAAACTTGGTTGGGGCAGGGCCCCCTCGGGCCCTAAAGAAGTCGCGCCCCTGATTAGAAAGCATGAACCATTGACTATTGTGTTTACTTTTAGTAACTGATCATTTCATCATCATGATGATTACTTAATACTTAACTACTCAATGAACAATTTTCCTACAAAACCAATTGAGTATGATGATCTGTTTCTTTCATTATAGCAGGGTTATAGAAGAGTTTCCTTCACTTCATGTTAAAGTTCGGTGTGATTATGAGTTCTTATAATAATAAAAAAAAAAACAAAACTAACAAACTAATAGTATGTGGACTCCAACCATTTAATGTCAAAAACATTGTTTGGTAAGCAAAATGCATCCAAAACATTACAATTCATTAAGGTCATAATATAGGAATCCAATTTAAAACGATTGTGATTCATTTTTTTAATTCTTTAATTTGCCTTTTCGAACAAGTTTGACCAATTATCAATTTTAATAGAGTTAATAGCAATTTTCGTCCCTGAGGTTTGGCCAGTTTGCCACTTCAGTACAAAAGTTTTTTTTTTTGCAATTCCTTCCCCGAGGTTTGGATTTTTTTGCCAAATTCGTCCTTTTCACTAACTCAGTTAAAAAATCTCGTTAATGTCAGGGGTAGGGTTGTCTTTTTACCTCTCAGGGGCGAATTTGGCATTTAAAATTCAACCTTACCTCAGGGACGAATTTGGCATTTATAAATCATAGAGTTAAAAAAAATAGTGTTTATAATTATATTTGAAATTTGTTTTGACTCAATCACACTTACTCCGATACCCGGTATTAGTCATATCTCCAGCAGTGGCAACCAACGACATCCCTTCAGCACACATCGGTAAACCTTTCATCTCAGTTCCCTTCACACCTATCTCTTTCTTTTCTTCCCTGTTTACACTTTGTTGCTCATTTTACACAGCCCGTGTATTTTAATTGCTTCTTTCTCTCAAGTTGCCGGTGTTTGTGACACCTCGAAGGCTTCAGATCCAATTGAATCCCTACAAAGGTTCTCCTCTCCAAACCTGAAATTTGAGCTTAAGTTTGTTTAGAAAAAGGTTAATTCTGAAATTTGAATCTCTGTTTACATTAACATATGATTAAAAAGGTTTCAGATCCGGTACCAAGAAACGCCACTAATCATTTTATTTTGATTATATGGTGCAGGCATTATTGCTCAGGATGGTGTTGCTGGCTTATACAGGGGTTTTGTGCCGAACGCTTTGAAAACCTTACCAAACAGCAGGTTTACTATACTTTTTTTACACAGCACTTAATTTGGGTATGCTTCAAAAAACACTATGTGGCCCTAGCAAAGGCCTAGATGAGATGAGGTGTCTGTAAAAAAGATTTAATTAGAAATGAACAAGTCAAACGGGTCGAAATCATTCGAATTGTATTCAATGCAGAAAACATCCATTTTTTATTTTTTTATAAGAAAATGTTATATTCATTCTTATTGTGATCATAAATTTGTTGCAGACTGTTTTCATATATTGTAGTGGTAGCCACTGTAACCTTGTTTAACTCTATGATAACGTTACATTTTTTTTTCAAAAAAATAAAAAATAAATATCAAATATATCGATTGAGTCAAAACAAATTTCAAATATAATTATAAACACTATTTTTTTTAACTCTATGATTTATAAATGCCAAATTCGTCCCTGAGGTAAGGTTGAATTTTAAATGCCAAATTCGTCCCTGAGAGGTAAAAAGACAACACTACCCCTGACATTAACGAGGTTTTTTAACTGGGTTAGTGAAAAGGACGAATTTGGCAAAAAAATCCAAACCTCAGGGAAGGAATTGCAAAAAAAAAAACTTTTGTACCGGAGTGGCAAACTGGCCCAAACCTCAGGGACGAAAATGGCTATTAACTCATTTTAATAACATGATTCATGTTGTCATTGTATCAGTTATTTATTAAACTTCTTTGGGCCAGAATTTAAATGATTGATGCAGATTCTAACGGCAATGCAATCACTTTGAAGTTTGAATTGTGTGGTTCAACTCGACTTAGAACGCCATTAACCAGTTTAATTGCTTAACAAATCTATTCTTTAATTGTCACCTTCCATAGCCACTTTTTAGCTTCCTTTATTTTTATTTTTGTTTAATGTTTCTTATTTTTTTAATGGCTATTTTGTGTCTTTCTTTTAACCAATTTCTTTTTGTTTCCTGTTTACATGTGTTAATTTCTAGCAGGTAGCTACGACAAGAGGTGAATAGAGATAATTGTCATTCACTTTCAGCTGTAAAATGAAGGTCAACGGAGTGTCATTTAATCAGCTAATTAAAAGTTATGTGGGTCAAGGGGCATCGACTAGGTTTTGGATAGATCATTGGGAGGAAACGGTCGCTTTAAGGATCGTTTTTAAGAGTTTATTTTAGTTGGAATCCAACAAACTTTGTTATGTTAAAGATAGGATACGCTGGGCGGATGATGGTGTGCAGCTGCAGTGGGCTTGGAAGTCAGCGCTGAGCACACAGATACAACAGAATGAACTGTGCAGAATCGAAAACATACTGCAGTTGTTACCGCAGAGAACGAAGCAGAATGTGTGGAGTTGGGAAGGTGCAGTCGATGGTAATTTCTCGGTCGTTGCAGTGAGGAAATGGTTCTACGCTCAGGGGGGGGGGGGGGGGGGGGGGCTTGTTGGTGAATTTCCCGCTGCAACGCGCGGGCACCCCACTATATATATATGTGTGTGTGTGTGTATATTTTTAAAAAAGTTCGGGGCCATTTGTGGGTCGGGCCCTGAGCCAGTGACCACCCGGCCCATGCTCGGGGCCGGGCTGAACAAAATCAACAGTCATTTACTCGCAGAAGATTATAATAAAATCTGGATAGAGCAAACCACAAACATAAAACAAAGAATAAAGAGAAGTTCAATTCCAACTAATTAATTAGCATGTAATCATGCAAAGGTAATGATACGTTAACTCAATGCACCTATAAAGATTGTCATCAAATACCTTTGACACAACTTGAATAGTAAACACACATTAAATAGATATCATATTATGGTATTAAAAATTCCACTCTTAAGTTTCAAGCTTTTGCCTCCATTTTAAGACTCTCAAGAATAATAGTCTTCATTTTAGCGATCAATTCTTGCATCTGTTCTCTTGAATGTAGTGGTGCAGGGTAAACACAAGCGCAATCCAATTGTCCATCTCGTACGGTATCAAAAAGGCCAATGGATGGACCTATTCCATGAGCTGACGCACATCCGATATAGTCATCTAGTCCAAGTTCACGTTCAATGTCACTAGACTTCTCGATGATGGGATCCTCAAAGGCGCTTACCAATGAAGTTCGCAAGGAAGAAGAAGGTGTTAAACTAGGGTTTTCTATGGCTTTGGACATGAGAAAGTTCAAGTCAGCCATGTCCGAGAAATGCTTATTGTTTTTCTTTGAGTTTTCAAAAGTCATGTAGACTTTAGTTGCCAAGTCCCATAAGGTTTCTTCTCCTTTCACTTCTTGACTCGTTGAGATTGCGGAGTGGTAAAATCCTAAAAGATACGAGGAAATATCACTACTAGAAAACTAAGCATTTGCAACTTGAAAAAACGATCACGAATTTCGCGACTAATTGTGACAAAATTGCACAAGTCTAAAAATTAGCAACGGCCCTATTTTCCAACTAGTTTATGAATTCTTTTATTGTTTTGCCTAACTAGTTGTGCAACATGATTCACGTAATATAATTACACATAAATCAGATAAATTTAGAGGATGATCTTGTAAGAATAGTCATTATTCCTAAAGCTTATTTTGACTTTGGCTCTTATATATTTTATTGATGAATTATGTGTAATATGTGAACTAGTATACACAATTGATTTTTTATTGATGATATTTCTGAAGTCTTTTAATATGAAAACAAATAGAATTAACATACGAAAAAGCATAATTGAATTAAACATGAACTATTCTGAAATATAAATGTCCAACAACCCATGAGAATCCATGTCTCATTGAATTAAAAGTTTTCGTCGTAAATTAATTGCAAACAGTTGAAGTCAGTTCATTGACATCAGCCATATGGTGCTCCTACAATGTTTGACTAAATAAGTAAAGCTATTTATTGAATAAAATGGAGTTTTTTCAAAAAACAAATTATGTTGTTTTTTTTTTAACGGTGACGTTTTTAATTGTGTGATAGAGATTATCATACTCGTCATTTGGTAGGTCCTAATCATCCACGCGTCCAGATTATGTTGTCTGAACCGGGTCCACGCTGTTACGGTGGGGACTGCGGTGTTCGCCTGAAAACCGTAATGCCTCCACACGAGTTTCCTCGCTGGAGTAATAGCCGGATGAAAACCTGGTCAGCTCAGATTAGAACCTACGCAACTAATGGTTTACAGGTTTTCCTTTTCATTGCCTAATATCCAACCAAAGGTTTTTAAGAATATTAATAAAAGATTTAAAAATATTTTATGTTGTTAGAAAACTTACTAAAATAGATAATTTTTTAAAAGTATTTGCTTTTTCTTCTTTCTAATTTATTAGATAAAATAATTTTCTTTTAAAAAAATATATTATTTAACAAAATTTAAGGAAAAACCTTATAGTAAAGTAAAAATTTGGATCGCGAGTTTATAATTTTCTAAAAATATTTTTAAATCTTTTATTAATATTCTTAAAAACATTTTCTTTAAAAGTTCTTAAAAACATCTTATTCTTTCGCAAGTATTGGTTTCATTTTCATAAATGTATTATTTTTATAGATGTTTTTTATACTTTTATTAAAGTCGTGCTATCTATCAATTCAGGGGTTCTAAATAAACAGGTTGTGTTCATGGGTTAGCGTGTTCAACGTGACATGATCCCAAACTCTACCCGAAAATCATGCCAGATATACAGACCAAAAAACAACACGAATATTCACGAGTTGATATGACATGACCCGTCTTAACTTGAATTTGGTTTGTTTGTTTGTGGCATATTAAATATCCAATTTTACATTTTTTTATGAAAAAATATTAAAAAGTAAATGCAGGAAAACTATATTTGTCTAAATATCTCAAATATACCGATAAACAGTAGGTTTTCTGTCTTCTTAACCACTCACAACTCCCATCATTAAATATAGATGACCTAAGCTTAAATCCGGCCCGAAATTCCTTCCCATATAGAATCTTATATCATGAAATACTACAAATTTATTTATGTATCTAATACGGTTTATATACAAATCAACATACCAAATTCATGGATGGATAGAGGTGGTTGGAGATGTGGGCGACAATCATTTAGGAAAACAACTCCATACTTCTTTCGACTGTTGTTACTAAGACGTCGCTTGGAGGTATAGGCCGCAAGTAATGTAGCGGCAACCAAAGCTCCACACAGTTTGATTCCTCTTAGCTTGCATCCCTGTCAAATGTACAACTACGTAAGTTAGAAAACGACATATTTAAATCGTGTGGACAATGTGCCCCTCGGACTACCCATAGCCGGAATCCTATGGCCATTTAATAAGGGATTAAAATGTGATCAAGAACGAGGTTGATTGGCACTTGCTCCATCATCATGGATGGCCTTAGGGAAGATTTTTTTTGTTGTTTTAGTAGAAAACCCAAAATGTTTTGTGCAAATGGTAGATGGTAGCTAGAATCAAAATTAGGTTTATTGTGTTACCGCAATATAAGATTGCGGTATTAGCCTATGTGGCAAGTGAGTCGACTTCTGGTGCAATGCTGGCATGAACATGCAGGATATATCCACAATCTGTGATTGCGAGTTTAATTATAAAACTATAAACCCACAATCTGAGATTGCGGTTAAAATTTATTTTGATACAAACCCGCAATCTCAGATTGCGGGCATAGCCAACTCATCTTCCAACTCAGCTCTTGGGAAGTTCGTTTGCCACATATGATAAACGCGGGTACACCATTTTCATAAAAGTTGCACTGATACATACCAATTGCACAAATAATAATAGGAAAAAAATCCCTATGAGAAACCATATTTGTACTATTTACAATAACAGGTTTCCAAATTTATAGATTAATACGTACTTATCAGCCAAGCACGCTACCCTACTGACTAAGAACCACATACAAAGGCATAGTTGAACTCCACACTACCTGGCTGCTACAACGTTACATCATTAAACTCCAAAGCACTAGGGGCTAACTCTTTACAAACTTGGATTGCAAATCAGAATTAAGCTTCTCCTAACATTATTTTCATTGGTGGTATAGAGAGAAAAGGAAGGTCATTTCTCTCTTTACCAATGTAGGTATTCTAAGAGCGTCCATGATAACGATGTTTTTACTTATTTTGGTGACACGTAGAAAAGAGGGTGTTGAGGTGAAAGAAATAAATGGTGGGTTAGTTTTTGTGGAAGAAAGATGAGGTGCAAGAGAAAAAGGATTTTTTTTTTTTTTTTTAAATAAAATGATGGCACAGTATAACATTTTTGTGCATCTAGTGTGTCAGGGGTGCATTTGTGAAAATGGAGAATCCGCAAGTTCAACTTGCGGATTATGCTTATGTGGACAACTTTTGTTGCTGCTCGTTGGTGACTAGGAGGGAAGGAACGAGGGAAGGGAGGTGACTAGGAGCGAAGAGAAGGGTATTTGTTGAGGTGGCATTGAATCCGCAAGTTGAACTTGGGGATTCACTTTTCTCTCTTTGACACATAAGCAGAATCCGCAAGTTCAACTTGCGGATTCTCCATTTTTACAATTTCATCCCTTACACACACCAGATACACAAAAATGTTGTACTATACCACCATTTTATTAAAAAAAAAATCAGAGAAAAAGAAAGGTGTTTTCAAGGTTGGGGCATTGGAGTTGGTCTAGTGAAATGGACTCAAAAGCGGACTAAGGTGATTAGGCCTGTAAACGAACCGAACGTTCATGAACCGTTCGTGAACTGTTTGGCGGGAAGTTCGTTTATATTCGTTTATTTAGATAAAGGAACGAACACGAACACAATTTTTTGTTCGTTTAATTAAACGAACGAACATGAACACACATTTTGTTCGTTCATTTATGTTCATGAACGTTCGTTTATGTTCGTTCATTTATGTTCGTTTATTTTTGTTCATTTATGTTCGTTTAA
The DNA here is from genome assembly GCA_030844895.1 of Ambrosia x helenae. Taxonomy (NCBI): domain Eukaryota; kingdom Viridiplantae; phylum Streptophyta; class Magnoliopsida; order Asterales; family Asteraceae; genus Ambrosia; species Ambrosia x helenae. The sequence continues at coordinate 128,878,292 of CM061229.1, read as the reverse complement.
TTAAACTTTACTTTATTTTTATTATTTATTTCCCTTTGGTTAAATAACCTTAATTCATATTATATTTTATACAATATATTTGATATGTTCTAAAATTTAATCATAACCCTAACATTCTAAACATATCAGCCGCTCTCCACACTTCACAGCCCTACCTCCCTTCTTCTCCACACTCTAAAACCCTACTAATTTAGATTTTGTTTTGGTTGTATTGTGATATATTAGACTTAGTTGAATTGTGATGAATCATTATTAAACTTGTTTTTGTTTGTGTTCATTAATGTTCGTTTATGTTCATTTGTGTTCGTTTATGTTCATGAACTGTTCATTTAGGTTTTAATTGAACGAACATAAACGAACACGAACACGACAAATTTTTAATGAACGAACACGAACACAAAAATGTGTTCGTGTTTGTATTCATGTTCGGTTAAAGTTAAATGAACAAACACGAACACGCCTGTGTTCGTGTTCATGTTCGTTCGGTTCATTTACAGGCCTAAAGGTGATGTGTTGGAGGAGAAGGTTTGGTGGTGTCCACCGAACTTCAACCCAACAAATGGGTGGTCCCCCCACACACAAGAACCATTTTTAAACTACTTTTTATATATAAAAGTGAGGGTGTCAAGTGATGTTTGAATTGGTTTAGCGTTAAAACAAATGATAGTTTTTTTAATGTAAATGTTTGCAATGATGTGGCGTGACAAGGTGAAATCAGACCCACCGTGCCACTAGAGATGCTCTAAACTACACTTTGTGTAGTTTTTTTTAACATCTATTTTGCAGTTTCCCGTAAAAAAACGAACAAGACTTTTAACGAGATGGGTTAAAAGCTAGCCTTAATGACTGTTTTCTTCAAAAATGGTGGTTGCAATTAATAATGAAATTGATAATGGTTTATAAATGCAATCTTCACTACATTTATGAATCGCACAGGTTTGAACCCGCAAACGTCTACCCGTGGGGCGCCCCCTCTCCCTAAGTTAGGCATAAGAGTTCAAGAAAACCACTAGGTGATATTTACTTTGAACAGACAAAGTAGCTATGTTGCACTATTGTTGGGTTGGTGTTGTAATTAATTCCATTAAAACATGTTATATAATTTGTTGTTTATGGTTAATAAAATACTTGGCAATCTAATACATCAAAAAATTAAGTTGGTTCAACATATGATATGTTATAGTTACTATAATACTATGTGTTCCCAAGTTCACTTAATAAGGAAAAATAAAATAAATGATGAGATCTCCCTTTTCTTCTTTTCCTCTCTGTTCTTTTCCTTTCATTTCTTTTCAAATTGGAAGGATATAATTTTGCCTTGATTTCTCTTCTTTTCCTTCCAAAAAAAAACTTGGGAACACACATTTCCCTCATTTTCCTTTCCTTTCCTTCATAAAGAAAACTCATGAACACTCACATTTTTTTTTCTTTCCTTCCATTTCCTTTCCTTTCTCCTCTTAAATGAACTTAGGCAGTGGCGCAAACCTAGGTTTGTAGGGGCGGGGAGGGGCGGCCGACCCCCCCGGATTTTCGCGCAAAAGTTCCGATTATATAGTATCCGTATAGAAAATTTTGAAAATATAGGGTTTCGACCCCTCCGAAACTGGTTTTCGACCCCCCGAAACCAGTGACTTCCGAACCCCCGGTGACTTCCGACCCCTCAAACCTTCGGGTCAAGCTTCGCCACTGAACTTGGGAACACAACGTTAGGGACGGATGCACCCTTTGGTCAGGAGGTGCACAATGCACCCCTCAACTTGGGCTTTTAGTGTTAAAAAAGTCTAAAATTTTGAGGAAAATACGTAATAGGCCACTCTAGAAATTTCAAAGGCATCATCATCTGAAAAAGTTCAAAGCCACCGACAAGAAGTTTACTCCTTAGTTTGTATGGCTGCCGGTGCCATATTCTGCTCGAATGTTGTGTTAACCGGCAAAAAAAAATGTACTTTGAGCGTTTAAATGATTTCTTGTGGAGTTTTTGAAGTAAAGATATAACAACGAAGATAAGTAATGTAATCGAAAGCTCACTTGGTGAGAAGAATAGTCTTATTTCTAGAGCAAGGGAAAGAAGAAAGGAGAGAAATAAAAACTATCTAAAATAACTAAAATTTTGGTTGCTTAACGAATCCAGGCTTGCCTTTTGAAACATAGGTTAAACCGTCAATCCATGCTTTGTAGAGTAGAGTGGTAAAACTCCCTAGCCCATTTACTTGGTTCATTATTTCTTATTTTGTTATAGTTTTTAGTTTTATTAACCGGTTGTTTAATGTTTACTTAGTGTAAAATGACCTTTAATATTCTTTTATTTTATTTTTTTTTATTTTTTTATAATGGAACAAGCCTCCTAACTGTTGAAACAATTTTGAAAAGTGATTTATTATTAAAAAACTGAAGTTTCTACTAAAGTTCTATTAGAGCATCTCCAACGGCTCTCATCGGACCATCCGGTGAGAGCAGAAGGACCGAAGAAGCATGATGACAGCATTGGATGGGTTTGAATGTGTTGGGTCCGTCCGGTGGAGTGGACCGGTCCAGTGGGGTTTGAGGCGGCCCAACATTGTACTTTAATATTAAATAAAAAGAAAGTTTTGTGTGTGGATATAAATTAAATAAAAAGAAAATAGGCGATGAGGTGGAGGGTTGAATGGTTTGGGGTTTGAGGAAAAAAAATAGGGTTTGGTTTGGAATAGTTTGAAATGATGTATCATAGTAACCTGACGTGACGGTTTGAAGTGGTTTGTTTGGCCAAACTTTGTAGATGCTCTAAGCAAGATCTGATAACTTTTCCTTGTAGAAGGTATCTGGCAATATCAACCCTAACTCTATATGCACTCTATATAATATATGCAGTCACTAAACAATTTAACACATATGTATTTACTTCAACAATTAACAAGATAGAGTTTGGTTTATAAACTTACAGCCAATAACTTTTGAGTATCTTCTGCACTCATCTTTAGTCTCACCACCTCTGAACGTCTGGGCGATTTCACATCCTTAAACTTCAAGTTTGTGAGCGTCAGTGAGTTAACCGAGTATGTCACCATATCCTTCCCATGAGCCCAAAGCGTCTTCTTAGCCTTCCCAACAGGAATAAGTTCCTCTATACCAACATTACCCTTCTCCTTATACCCTCCTCCTTCAGTCATCGCCTCCTTCAACTCCTTAAGCAACGAAACCGCAGTGGTTCGATCGCAGATCGAGGCGTGTAACCTCAACACGAGCACCCATTTATGGTCAGGCAAGGTGTACACATTAGCAAACCATAAATGCAATGCTCCCATGCACGATGAACGGCTCCCAATATCGGACCACTCGATGTTTAGTTCATGTTCAAGGATTACATGTAAAGGTGACACGGATGCACTCGAGTTGCGGCTCGTTATGGTCTTTAGGAGTTCGGATGTTTTCATCTGGTCCATGATGTTGAGGCGGATGTTAGGGATAGGAGGGTTCATGATGAAAGAAGTTGAGCCTGTTGAGGTGTTTTTGTGTAGCATGAAGTTGAGGGTAGGATGGTCATTTTGGAGTTTTTGAAGGGCTTTTTTAAAAAGTGGAATGTTTGGTTCCTTAGATATTTGGAGAGCCAATGCTGTGATGCCTGTTCCACCTGCCACAGCTTTTGCACCAGTTTTGCTCTGTGCCCCCTAACAATCTTGTTTGGGTCACAGAATTTATTGGAGCATCAACCATTTCTATGGTTAATATATTGTGTGAGTATATATGAGTGAGTATGTTGATAGATAGAGGAAGGTGGGGGAACTAAAGATGAAGGAACTGTGAGAGAGTAAGCTAAGAGTGGAAGCTACTTATAGGAAGTGATGTTGAACAAAGTATCAGAAGTTAGGTTAAATCTTAAATGATATTTACTCATGTTTCGAACTACTTTCTTATCTTATTATAAGATGGGGGCCAAAGACATACCATGTGTTTAGATGGGTTAGTAAATATGCATTATGCAATTTTAGCCTTTTATTGCAAATCATTTTTCCAAACAAAAATAAGTTTTGTGTGTATTTCATGCGCGAATAGGTACAAACCGATGACACATACAATATATTTGTAACACCTGCCAAATTTTCAGGTCAAGATCCGTACACACTCTCACCATTTTATCCATTACAGTTATGCATTAGACATTTTATTACAACACATGTGTCACCACGAGTCTAGCAAGGTCCATGATAGTTCAGAAATCCATTACAGGGTCCCGTTTACCCATGCAAACCCGGACATTAACGAGACATTTTGTGAATACTCAGCACATGAAAAATCATAGAATTCCACAAACCATTAATTGAATCCTTAGCACATATGTAACATGAGTAACAAGTTGGTTCAACACACGTTTAAAGACGAATCAACACATGACATATTGTGTGAATAACACAATACCAATAAAGTTTCACAAATCACACATACACGGCGGCCACACACGCATAAACACATATATATGTGAGTTTGATGAACCATTACACATGCATGCATACATATGCATTATGGCATTTTTAGCCTTTTATTGCAAATCATTTTCGCAAACCAAAATAAGTTTTATTTGTATTTCATACGCGAATAGGTGTACAACCGACGACACATACAATATATATTGCTGGGAAAAATCCCAAAATGATCATATAAACAGAAAATTGCTCAAAAAATTAACATTAATTTTGCATTCCAAGTGGGGAGCGTTAGCGCACCCGTTCTAGACAAGTAATTGGGTGTGTTAACACATGATTTCGTGGTCATTTTTGTTAGTAACAGAGACAGAAATTTTTTATTAGGATGTCATTTTCTTTCAATACATACTCAGGTTTATAAAAACCCGGAGTCAGAATTTTCAGATCCGAACGGGTCGAGTCAAGTCAAATTACATAAAAAAATATTGTAATAAATATACAATGTCATTGAAGATTAACACAAAAACAAAAATACAATATCATTTGAAATATATATAAAAATACATTTTATAGTTACTCCTCACGTGTTTTCATGTTATGAAAACGATTCATAACGTCTTGAATCACGATTTTCGCAAATAACTCTTTTTCAATATAACAAATGCAAGCATCAGTCAAATAATTATCACACATCCGATTACAAAAATCCGTCTTCATATGCTTCATAGAAGAAAAACATCTCTCAATACTTACCGCTGCAACCGATATAACTAATGCTAATTTCAACAGATGATAGACCAATAAATATCCAATATCGAATGTGAAGAACCCTTGTCTAGTCCTACAATCAATGAATTTACAATCGATCTTCTTCGATATACGCGACTTGGGCTTAGCCAATGTGGTCATCCATCACATTTTATGTTCATTTTGGTGGCAGAAGCTATATATTTGTGAATTTAAGCTAAAGTAAAGAATATTTTCGAAGACATATCTCACACTTACAATTCGTAGAAGACATGCTTATTTAAGAAGATTGGTGATGGAGCCAAATTCGAGATTGCAGAAGACATCCTTCCAGAACTAAATAAATAAAACTGGAAAGTAAGCATGTAAACGAACCGAACGAACACGAACACAGGTGTGTTCGTGTTTGTTCATTTAACTTTAACCGAACACGAACACGAACACATAATCGAACAAATTTTTGTGTTCGTGTTTGTTAATTAAGAAATTTGTCGTGTTCGTGTTCGTTTATGTTTGTTCATTTGAAATCTAAACGAACAGTTCATGAACATAAACGAACACAAATGATCAATATAAACGAACACGAATGATCAGAAACAAACATTAAACGAACACAAACGAAGAAAATTATATAGAAAAAAAACCCACAAAGCTATAGAGAAAAAAACGATAAGAGAAGGCCGGTCATACATGCGGCGTTGTGGATGTTGGAGGCTGAAGAATGGAGACGGGGCTGTGGAGGCTGGAGGCGGGGTTGTGGAGGTTGTCAGCCGGAAGTGGAAGAATGTAGGGCTGTAGAGTGTGGAGAAGAAGGGAGGTGGGGCTGTGAAGTGTGAAGAGCGGCTGATATGTTTAGAATGTTAGGGTTATCGTTAAGTTTTTAGAACATATCAAATATATTGTATATAATATCATATGAATTAAAGTTATTTAACAAAAGAGAAATAAATAATAAAAATAAAGAAAAGTTTGATTAAACAAACATAAATGAACTAAAATAAACAAACGAACATAAGCGGACATAAATGAACGTTCATGAACATAAATGAACGAACAAATCGTGTGTTCATGTTTGTTCGTTTAATTAAACGAACAAAAATTTGTGTTCGTGTTTGTTCATTTATTTAAATAAACGAACATAAACGAATTTCTCGCCGAACAGTTCACAAACAGTTCATGAATGTTCAGTTCGTTTACAGGCCTACTGGAAAGTAATATGAATGTAAAATAAAATGTTCAGCAATTTTATGCTATCTTTCGAAATTCAAGGTATAGTACTTTTAAAATAAAAAACAAAGGTGACTTGCAACCTTCTACTGGGTCGACATGGATGGTTGCAGCCATGGTTAAACAATAGGAGCCGTATCATCGTGGGTCGTAATTAACTATCAATTGGCATTAGGATTAAAGGTTATATTTATAAGAGCAAATTGTTTGGTGTGGGAGTTGGGACTGGTGGTTACTCAGTTAGTTGTACAGTTATTAGTTATTACCAACAATTATATCCATCAATGTTAAAAGAGTTGAAATTTGAATTGCTGTATTTAAATTAAAGTGATGATCACTAAATTATACATTGACTAGAGAGAATTTACCAAAATATACATTCATACAGGCTAAAACGTAGGAGGTTCACAGATAGCTAGAAAAGCACTAAGTGATATTTGTTTTAAGTGGCCAAGGTGGAGCTATTTAAATGCTCATGCACGATAATTTGAACCAATAAACACTGACAGCTAAAACAAACCACTACAACTGAAGTGACTAAGCTGTAGCCTTCTACTTTTAAAAGTCTCTCACACACCTGAGACACCCTCTGAAACGGCTTGTAAGCTTGAAACGGTAAATACCTAGACCTTTCCTTGAAGTAAAGACTCCATTTAGCCGTTTCAATTTCATGCTCCTACAATTCAAAGTGTAGCATTTTCAATTTCAAGCCCCCTAAAGTGTAGCCCTTTTAGTGCTTTTCAATTTCATGTCCCTAAAGTGTAGCCATTTTAAGGTGGAGCCTTTATCTTTTTTTTTTCTTGGCTTGGCATTTATGCATATTATTTATTCATCAGCTCTACATGTTAGCCTCTTAACATGAAAAGGCTACACGTCAGGGGTTTCAAGAAATATGCGAGGTTTTTAATTGGTTGGGGTATAACAAATTAAACGGCTACATGTTAGCCAAGTGAGACACATGTAACCTTCTGGCATCTGGTAATTTAGATTAGTCAATGTTTAGTTTTGTGATTTTCCCTAAAATACGAATACAATCAGTCAATTAGAAAAGTCAGAATGTTAAATATTTTATGCGTTTAGAATTTCAAGTAATTAAACAACTCAAATAAAAAAGAAACTAAATAGAGTTGAAAAAAGAATGTTATGGGTAAAATGCGTTTAAGAGGTAAAACTTAAAAATCTTACAATGTTGATGGGTAGAGATGGGCTCGTTACCAGTATCGAAAATGCTTAATATGATATGGTACGACAGTTGAAGGTTAACAACGGTAAAATACCGATATCGAACCTTATGTACCGTTTCTGAAAACGCCAAAAAATGGGTACCGAATTGGTACCGATACTTCGGTACTGGTTCTAGTTCGGTTTTAAGATTTGGTACCAATTGTTCAATTGTTCTATCTCTACTGATGGGAGTGCTTATGGTTGGGTTTAAATCTTTGATACAATTTGAAACGTTAATAAATTTCTTTCGCGATTGACTTCCTAAATCGAAACTTCCTTTCGGACGATTACTGAACTTCAATGAAGAACAGACAATCAAATACACCAAATTAAAAAAAGATTATAGAGATTCATTCAAAAAAATTAAAACAGAGCATGTATTAAAGATCGTAAAATTATGAAGAAAAAATGTATAAGCGTTCGTTGTCGTTGTGAATTACTTTTGATTTTATGTGGTGAAGAGCGTTTAAACCTAAAACAATTAGGTTAACCGATGTTGTAGAAGAAAAAGAAAGAAGATGATTAAAACAGAGGTGAGAAGAATAGGGAATATGTGGTGAAGAGCATTAAAAGGCACGTTTAGAATTAAAAACACACTTGTTATTAGCTTTAAACGCACCTTAAAATAAAAGAAAAAAAAACAAACACACCAACATAAAAACAAACGCACCTTAAAAATAAAAACAAACGCACCTTGGAATAACAATTGAAAAAAAAAAACGCACCTGGAACACAAAAACAAACGCGCCAACATAAATAGATTTGTTGTCAATTTGAAATTTTCAATTATCCCTATTTTATTAAAAAAAACGCACATTGGAAAACACCTCTATTAATAAAAACGCACCTTGTGCAAATCTAAAACCTACTTTAATTAATAAAAACGCACTTAAGGGAGACGGGGCGCTACCAGATTTGGGCACGGGTACTCCACTATCAGCACGGTAACACCGCCGTCACCCGTGCTGGTAGGGGTCCCGTGAAGTCGTGAACCAATTTCTGGTTCTATCTAACGGGCTGGTAGTTTGGTGACTAAAATGCAACGGTCGAAATTTAATGGTTTTTTAATTCCTTTTTGACCGAATTTTTGTGGTTTTTAATTACTTTTTGACTTTCAAACGGTCATATTTTGTGATCGTTTTTTTATCAAAGGTGTATATAAAAACACATTTGAATCCACGGTTTAGTATAAAAAACATAGAAATTATCCATACTTTAAAAAAAACGAGTGAAGTTAAAATAGAAGATGATCAAGTTATCATTCCCCCGCTCGAAGTGCATCCGGTTTTACACTCAAGCGATAGTAGGCTTGAGTTTCTCACGGACCTTGCAAAGCGGGCTGCAGAGCAAGACACAGCAACATCTAAAAAAGATACGTGTCACGTGATCGTGAGGGAGGCAATGCTCGGTTAATAAACGATTATTTTGCTAAAGTACCAAAATACACCGATGCACAGTTTAAACTAAGGTATCGCATGTCGAGACGTCTATTTCTGAAAATTGTAGCAGATGTTGAAGCAAACTTCGAATGGTTCAGAGAGAGCATGGACGGTCGGTTTAGAAAGAGTTTTACGCCCATGCAAAAAGTATCTTCAATAGTGAAACAACTCGCAACTGGTAATCCTCCAGACGAATACGATGAGTATTTATGTATGTCTGAGAGGACGTCGCGCGAATGTTTACAATTTTTTTGCAATGTCGTCATTAAGTTATACGGGGCTGAGTATTTACGAAGACCAACAAGTCACGACATTGCATGTTTGTACGAAGCACACGAAGAAAGACATCACCTTCCCGATATGAGCGATAGCATTGATTGCACGCATTTAGTATGGTAAGCATGTCCTATGGAATTACGAGGAAAATATATGCGAGGCGGTCACCAATACCCTACGATCATGCTAGAAGCGGTTGCTTCACAAGATATGTGGTTTTGGCATGGATTTTTTGGCCCCCCGGTTCACTCAACGACATAAAAGTCCTCCAACAATCCCCAGTTTTTTCTTACCCAACGAAACGGAACGGCGTCGCAATGTCCATTTACTTTAAATGGCCACTTATATAAATGTGGATATTATCTTACCGATGGCATCTACCCAACCTGGTCAACGTTTGTGAAAGCGTTTCGATATCCGACCGACCCTAAGGAAAAGAAATTTGTTAATGCGCAAGAGGCGGCAAGGAAGGATGTTGAGCGGGTGTTCGGAGCATTAAAGAGGAAATGGGAATTACCGCATGACCCTTGAGGCCGACGACCGTTGCTAGGTGTAGCACGCGCATGATATTTCACAACATAATCATTAAAGACGAGGGCGTGAGATATCACCGGTCCACATACGCGATCCCCCTATCCAACCGTTCTTCGACGAACAAGCCCTTGCGGAGTTGACAGACTTCGATACGCATTTCCGACTTCAAAATGATCTCGTGGAACATCTAGACGCGCTTGATCTACCGCACCTCGAAGCGAACACCTCCGACTCCGAATAGCTTTTCTTTTATTTAGTGTGTTTTCATTTCTATGTTTTATTTACTTTTAAAATTGTAAGTTTAATTTTAATTGAACGGTTTATTTTTTAAGTTTTAAAAACGGTTCTTTTAGTTCAAACCGTCATTTTTTTAAAACGGTAATTAAAAAAAGGAACACTAAAAAATAAAGATTTCAGTGAAGTGAATCAGTTAAGTGATGCCTCCAAAAAAAAAGTGATTCAGTGAAGTGATGTGGTAGTGCAGGATTGGTTATAATCAGTGAAAGAAAAAGTTTTTTCTACAAGGGCCCCTTCCCCCCTTAGAAAATAACTCCTTGAATTTAAAGCGGGTCCTTAGATGTTTTTACCTAGCGTCGGGTTTAAAGGCCAATCTTAGGAAATGTAGTGTTTTCGGGTTGGGGGTGGAGGATAATGATGTACAACATATGGCGGATGTTCTTTTATGCAAGCCCGACTCCTTTCCCTTTACGTATCTTGGATTACAAGGGGGGAGCAAACATGAACCTTCACAAGAATTAGAAACCGGTGGTGGATTCTTTTAGGAATAAGCTTTCTATTTGGAAAGCAAAGACGCTTTTCTTTGGTGGTCGAGTTACACTCTTAAAATCGGTACTTAATGCGTTGCTTACATACTATTTCTCCCTCTTTAAGGCACCCGGGAAGGTCATTGATGAACTTGATAAACTTAGAAGGGTATTTTTTTTGGGGTGGATCGGAAGAAAAGGCTAAGACGAATTGGGTTTCTTTGCAAAGGGTTAGTGCCCCAGTTGAATTTGGTGGTCTCGGTTTCGGCTCTCTCCAGGACGCAAACTTGTCTATGTTAGCTAAGTGGTGGTGGCGCTTTAAAGTTGATTCTAACGCTCTTTGGAGGAAGGTCATTTGGGCTATTCATAACTCCTCTAGGGACTGGAGTCCGATTCCTACGAGGCTATCAATCTCTGGTCCTTGGAAACAGATCTACACTTCAATGCAGTTGGTCAAGCGGGCTGGGGTGGACATGGGTTGGGCTATCTGTAGGTTATTGGGTGATGGGCTGGGTGTTTTGTTCTGGCCGGACAGCTGGGCCACATATACGTCGTTGGCGTCTGTGTTTCCGGCTTTGTTTCGCGCTAGAAAAAAACAAACTTGCTGTTGTGGTTGATCGTGTTCTTCCATTGGGCAGTGGGTAGGGTTGGGACCGGAAAAGAAGTAATTTTTCTGATGTGGAACATGCCGAATTCTTCTAGCTTTGTAGTCTCATTGTTGTCCCGGTTTTAAACCGCTCTCAAGACAGGTGGAAGTGGTGCTTGGACAACAGTGGAGTCTTCTCTGTTGGGTCTCTTAAAGGTAGGTTGCACTCAACCAGATTCGAATGGGTTGTATTTGGAGTTAAGAACAGTTCTTGGGTTCCTAGAAAGGCAATTATTCTTGCTTGGAGGGCGGAATTAGACAGACTACCAACTAAAGTGGCCCTCTCTCGTAGGAACATCCCGGTGGGCTCGGATACTTGTCATTTTTGTGGAGACTATGCTGAATCAACAGAATACCTATTCGTGTCTTGCAGCTTCTCTCAGACTTTATGGCAATTGGTGGCGCAGTGGTGTAAAGTGGGTGCTCCTCTTTTTTTTTTTCACTTCAAAGATCTACTTGAACTTCATTGTTATATTGGTGGTTCGACAAAGAGAAAGAAGGCATTCTATGCTATTGTGTTGACAACCATTTGGTGTATTTGGAAGCATAGAAATGAGGCGGTATTCAACCAAAAACAAGTTTCTCTTCAACGGGTTCTTGGCGATATCAAATCACTTAGTTTGTTTTGGGTAAAAGCGAGAGCGAGACATCCATCTTTGGATTGGGCTTCGTGGAGTTCGTTTAATTTTTCTAGTATTGGGCGGTAATAAGTTGTTATATATATTGTACATTTTGGTGTTTATTGTATGGTGTATCGCTATTTTCCCGCTAGCGTTGGTGAAATAAAGATTTTGTTGATCGTTCAAAAAAAAAAAAAAACTCCTTGAAGTTTTCAATTAAATGATGGAATGGCAACTGCCTAGCATAAAAGCTCTCATACACATGACGGATGTTGGGATTCACTATCATCCATCTAAAGTTTATGAACAATAAACTTAAAACCTACCTTAAGAACATCGTAAACATCTGGACAACTGCAATCCATTTATTTTCCATCACCCTCAGAATGTGAATCCACATCTTCTTCAATCCCATGTTGGCTAGTTTCATTCTTCACATGCAAGTACATCTATCCCTCTGTTACAAGGATCTCTAATGTAGAAATCAAAACCATACACACTTCAGAACTATTATTTTGAAACAGAAAAGGGAAGAGGTTTGATTAATGGATCTGTTGTGGAGAAAACTAGGGAGAGGAGACAAGGAAGAATATTGTGAAGATTAGTGTTGTGATTGGGTGATCTGCCATTGATGTGTGAAGGGTTCATGTGGAAGATCTTGTGATGTTTGATGGTTGTGAAGAGAAACAGAGTATGAGTGTTTTGAGCAAGAAAGAAATGATTTTTAATAAACACACGTAATAACACTTTAAACGCACATATACGTTACAAGTCTAATTGTAGATTTTTAATATAAACGCACGTGTAAACTTATTAAAATGCACTTATAAAAAGTATTAAACCTCATTATTTAAAAAAAACGCACGTTGAACAACCTTCATTAAATAAAAACGCACTTTATGTATCTTGGTCTTCTTCATCATATTACTGATAATGAAAATTCTTTCTTGTACTTCGTTCTCTGTCTCTACAATACCTCCATGATCTTTGTTTTTTTATTAATAACATACAATAAACATTTACATTTAAAACTAAGTCAATCATAAGATCAACACTCGTAATCAATCGTGAACAACAGATTGTGAATTGAATGAAAAAACAGAGCATCGGAAAAATCCTCGACGAGTATTGTTAATTACTGGAGATTCGTTAAACCTTTTCAATCGAATATCAAATATAGTTAATCGATCGTGAGTTGAATATGAATTTCTTATAAACTATATTGTCGAATATAATTAATCGATTTTGAATTGAATTTGAATAAGAGGTTAAAGAAAGAAAAAAAAGTCTAAATTACCCTTTTAATCAACTAGGATTGAGTTTATTAGACTTAAGTATGGTTTACATGTGTCATCCCCTTGTGGCTTCCTACATTATGTGATCAAGATTATGTCATGTATATTTGAGTAATTGGATTAGTATATTCTAGGCGGACAATATTAGCGATGAAAAATACGAATTTCAGAATTTAATGTGTTAGTTTGTGCTTAATTTTGTTCAGTAATGCCTATTTGTGTTCGTTTACATTTATTTGTGTTAGTTTGTGTTCGTTTTGTCTGACACCTAAATTTAGCAAATAAATACATGCGAACACGAATAAAAATCTCGTTCGGTAAGCGTGCATGAACAGTTTGTGAACACGTTATTTTCTAAACAAACGAACACGAACAAAAAATCTCGTTCGGTAAGTGTTCGTGAACAGTTCGCGAACACGTTATTCCTTAACAAACGACCATGAACAATGCCTTGTTTGTGTTTGTTTGGTTCGTTTACAGCCCTACAAACCAATTATATTTTATTTTTATTGAGAAGTTGTGAAGAAAAAAAATGATACCAAGTGATTTTTTTTAGAAATTCCAAATGTAAGTAGTTTGTTTAAAAAAATATGAAGCCACCATGATTTAGTGACTATTTTTTTCCATGTTTTGCACATATTACAAGTTTGGTCTTCAAGACTTTGAAATTACATAAATGCTCCCAGTAGTTTGCAGTTTATAACAATGATGGTCTTTACCTTGAACATCTGTATGTTTTTTCAGTTAAAGGCTAGTAAAATTACCTATTCACCCTTAGTGATAAAAAAAGATTTTTAAAACTAAAAAAGAATCCCCCACCCCCCAAACACACACACACACCTACAACTACTTTTGCATAACCACCATTCCCTTCAACCACATAACCAATGAACCACCATCCTCCATTGCCACTGTCCCCAGCGCCACAATTGACATCCTCCACAGCCACAATCCCCACTAGTGCCTAGAACTTGTACAATACAAGTATCCTATAAGCTCCACTTTCTGTTCTCCACAACAAACCAGCACAACCTACAAACGCGCCACCATCACCGCGACATAGTTCTGCACCGGTAGAAGTTCTAGTTCACTGTAAGATGTGCTCGAAGTTTGAGTCATGGCTGATATGAGATAGATCAAATCGGGCAGTTCACGAGCAATTGGAAAGTTCATTGTCCTTCGTTGATAGACCTACAAATCGAGGATAGTAGGGTCGAGTGAGACGATGAACTTGCAAATTGTTTGCCGATGATGGTTGTGTTTCATGTTGGAGACGATGTTTGTGGAAGAAGATGGATGACGGTTGACGAGAGGTGATGCTTTGAAGGAGGTGATGGTTGTGGTTTCCGAGAGGTCATGGTTGTGGTTGACGGGAGTTTATGGTGGTGAATGGTGGGTTTGGGTAAATGACCGGTGGCTTTGGATAATGGTGGGAAGGGAAGAAGAAAATAGGGGTAGGTGCAGGTGGGGTAAAAAGTAGTTTGTTTGTTTTATACTGGGAAATTGGATTTTAGCACCCTGAACTATTGATTATTGGCCGCTGATACATTGAACTATAAAATTGTTTACCACCACACTGTACTTTAAACTCTTAGAACCCAAACTTAATATTTTTCATAAACCATAAGGCCTATTCATATAATTAACTTTTTCTATTTTGTATGCTCCTACGATCTCATATTTATACGTGCGTCCGAGTATTTGCATTATGACAATGTGACTAAATTCTAAATACATGCATGTTTATTGTATAAGGCCCTGTCTATTTCAACCCCCCCACTTCTATTTTCACCCCCCTGAAGGCGCTTTCTTTACTTTTTAACTATCTCGGTACGAGGTCAGAAAAAAGCTGATTTTTGACTCGAAGCACCTCGCTTAGGCCTAAACGAGGCGCTTCGGATAATTTTTTTTTTTTGGTCTTTTGAGTTTTTTTTTTTTTTTTTTTTTTTTTTTTTTTTTTTTTTTTTTTTTTTTTTGCAGTCAGACGTTTTTCAAAAGAACATTTTTTATGTCAATGGGAGGGTAAACAAAATCGTCAATCCGACTGTTGATTTCTTTCTGCAACAAGGAACAAAATGTCAGCTTTTTCCTGCCACCTTTCAATCTCACTGTCCAACAACTGAATTTTACTTGCTTGCATGAAAAGTTTATTTTAATTGTTCGTTTGACAAACACCTGGCTAACCTGTCCAGTTATCAATCTCACTGTCTAACAACTGAATTTTACTTGCTTGCATGAAAAGTTTATTTTAATTGTTCGTTTGACAAACGTCTGGCTAACCTCTCCAGTTTATCAATCTCACTATCCATCAACTGAATTTTACTGTAATGATCAGGAACATTCCAAATAACTATTCAATTTCAGCTTTTGTTTAACTATTTTAGCAACTTCCATAGAGAAGTTATAAATCTTACTTCTCACTGTCCATGTTTACCTTCAACGTCCAACGGTAATGAGTAACCTACTAATTCAGTTGTTATCATCAACCATGTTTACCTTCCAGTGGCTTTAGTCCTTTACGCAAGATATGTGTAAGTTTTTAATTACCCTTCATCTTCTCTTGTCGGAGAGATATCTGTCAACGATGAAAGAGGTATATGTACAATGATGTGATTTGTTTTAGATAAGGAGGTATATGTACAATGAACTTTTTACGCTAAATAAAACTTACACACAACTTTTTGCTCTAGTGGTGTGGTCTACCTTTTTGGCAATCATCGTTGGTATTAATGGCAAGATATGTGGCTTTAGTCCTTTACGCAGGTTTGCCAGAGGGTCACTATTCATACACACAACTTTTATGTTCTTTATATATGAATAGTGACCCTCTGGCAAACCTGCGTAAAGGACTATATGTGGCTTTAGTCCTTTACGCAGGTTTGCTAGAGGGTCATTATTCATACATAAAGAACATTAATCGGTTTCATCTTTGTTTCTTGAGTTCAACTTTCCATGATCTACCTTTACATTATTATTATTATTATTATTATTTACATTATTATCGTATTTGCAACTTAGTTCCTTTCTCTCGAAAAACAAAAACAAAGGTTTGCGCGTTAGCGCCGATCCGATTGTTAAAAGTATCAAGACTATGAAATTAGTAAAACACCTGCAACATCGTACAATGATTTGGACTTGCAATATTTGAAAATTATCATTTCTTGACATGCTTGGTAACACCTTGATCTGCAATATTTGAAAATTATCATTTCTTGACATGCTTGGTAACACCTTGATCTGTAATATCTGAAAATTATCATTTCTCGAAAAGTAATTAAAAACACTTAAAAATGAATTAAAAACAATTGTTGCGAGATAGGTTTAGTCGGAGGACCACGTACAATGATTTATCAAAGTTGTACAAAGCTGGATGTTTTTAGTGGAAAACCAAAACGAGCAATAAACGAAGCGAAACGGAGAGATATAATTTTCTTGGCTTGGAAACAACTTAAAAGAACCAAAAATGAATTAAAATTATTTTTTGGTGATTAACAGATAAATTTAAAGAACTAAAAGAAATTCAATTTTTTTAAAAAAAAGGCCAAAGCGCCTAGCTTTGGCCTTTTTTTTAAAAAAAAAATGAATTTCTTTTGATTCTTTAAAATCATCTGTTAATCACCAAAAAATAATTTTAATTCATTTTTGTTTCTTTTAAGTTGTTTCCAAGCCAAGAAAATTATATCTCTCCGTTTCGCTTCGTTTATTGCTCGTTTTGGGTTTTCAGTAAAAACATCCAGCTTTGTACAACTGAATTTTACTTGCTTGCCTGAAAAGTTGTACCGGTTATAGAGAGAAATCAACAATATATAGAGAGCAAACCGACGATCATTCAAAATTTAAAGTTACCGCTAACCTCTGTGCCATCATCGACTACAGCAAACCGACGATCTTCCTCCACGACACTCCTAATGGGCCTCTCTTTATTTCACGGTACGATTTGTGTTTTTGTTGCTTTTTAAATAATAAGTTTTGTGTTTATCAAACCCTAACGTCTGAGCAATGATTTATTATTATTAACTTATTTGTGGTTTTCAGAAGTCATATCCGATCATTTTACTAATTCCCTATTCTTGATACTTTCATAAATCGTTTTACTAATTTCCGATTCTTGATAATAATAAATTATTATAATAATAAAACAAAGGAACTAAATTACAAATATAATAAAAAATTATAATAATAATAATAATAATGTAATATAGTCATGGTTAATGCTCAAAAAAGTCAACCTTTGTTGACTCATAGGAGTCTTGAAGATGAAATGAATTTTACAAGATACTTGAAACAAGGTATGGATATGGAGAATATGCAATGAGATGATTTCGTACAAGATTGCAGATCAAGGTCTGCGTTAGTACTTAACTTAATATATTTGTTAAAATCTTTGACTATACGTGGTTGATGATGTCAAGTTTAAGTCGTTGATTCATTTGGAAATCGAAAACACCTATATAGACGGTGCAAGTTATGTTGTAGCATCTTTGATCATCTTCTTGTAATTACTTTCATGTTTCTTTATAATCATTGAAGACAACTTTTTAGTTGTTATCCGAGAGATAGCGGTCAACGATGAAGACAACCTGATAGTGGATACCATGGATCAGAGAGATTTAAGCTAATCAAACTCATATCTCAAGCCGGTGCAAGTTATGAAATGACACATGCAGAATGTAATGTCATGCACAATGTGTACTCACAGTGACATCGAACACTTTATATGAGTAAAACAATCGCTTTACCTGAAAACAACCGGATGGTTGGTAGCTATAGGTAAGAACATTGTGGATGAGGATTGTTTATCTTCCCATTGATTTCAAGTATGTTGCCTTCATCGTTGACAGATATCTGGTCTTCAGAGTTTCCAACTCCTAATACATTCATCAAAGGATATTCATGTGAGAATGATTTCGTACAAGATTCCTATGCAAGCAAGTCAAATTCAGTTGTTAGACCAACTTGAGATATGAGTTTGATTAGCTTGAATCTCTCTGATCCATGGTCAAAGATAGCGGTCAATGATGAAGACAACCTGAAAGTGGATACCATGGATCAGAGAGATTTAAGCTAATCAAACTCATATCTCAAGCCGGTGCAAGTTATGTTGTAGCATCTTTGATCATCTTCTTGTAATTACTTTCAAGTTTCTTTATAATCATTGAAGACAACTTTTCAGTTGTTATCCGAGAGATAGCGGTCAACGATGAAGACAACCTGAAAACAACCGGATGGTTGGTAGCTATAGGTAAGAACATTGTGGATGAGGATTGTTTATCTTCCCATTGATTTCAAGTATGTTGCCTTCATCGTTGACACACAAAACGAATGTTGCAACATGAGTTCGACCAAGATGACACACGAAACTTTAGACTCCAACCGGATCCCTTGATTGCCGCATTTAATGAAATTTAACGCGCATAGCGCATTCGGATTCTGATTGCACCGAATCTAGTCTTCAAGGTGGACTTAAGCACCTGAACGGGAAGTTGAAATTTTGAAGTTGTTTTGTGGCGTGGATCAGACGAGGACTTGCCTGTGTCTTGGAAACACAAGGATGACAGATGACACACGAAGCTTTAGACTCCAACCGAATCCAAGTATTGCCGCATTTAATGAAATTTAACGCGCATACCGCATTCATTGACTATACGTGGTTGATGATGTCAAGTTTAAGTCATTGACAATGATTAGGGTTATTACTTTGTTTTTTAAATTTTTTTAACTTTTTATAATTATTAAATTAAAAAAAAAATAAAAAAACCAACTCAAAACATCAAAACAACTAACAAAATAAATTACCCCCTCGAAGCGCATCGCTTAGGCCTAAGCGAGGCGCTTCGAATTTAAAAATCAGCTTTTTCTGCCCCTCGTACTGACCTCCTCGAATTGAGTTCAAAGCGTCTCGCTTAGGCCTAAGCGAGGCGCTTTGAAGGGGTGAAAATAGAAGGTGGGAGGTTTAAATATAACCACCCTTGTATAAAAGTTTACCTCCATGTTCAATTTAAGGAGTTTATTGTCGCAAATAATGATAATAATTAGTATAAGAAAACGACGAACACAAAAATTAATTAACGTAATTATTTTGGTCCTGTAGAATATTAAAGAGACGCCCAGTTGCAAAACTTTCTTTTAACGGCAAGGAATGACGCGTTAATCACCGTGACACCGGGCGTTGTGGCTAAGATTGATTACTTCACCGCCGCCAGCCCATTGGCTCTCTCAAACGCGCGGAACAAGGCCTCCACCTACCCGAAAACACGTAAAGCCGGCCCAACCTTTTTGGTGGCCCTAAGCGAATTGGAATTTTAGGGCATTTTCTCCAAAAGCCTAACATGTTTTTTAATTCTTATTTCTAACCTTTTTAATCCATATCTCGCTAAACTTTAGTGTCTATCTGGCCAAACTAAACCATTTATTAAAAGATTACACTTAGAGGACTTACACCAAGTATAGGTGAGATTAAATGATACCATTACAAGAAGAAAGAAAATATTTAAGACCAGACCATGAATTGTGATCGCCGCTTGTCAAGTAGCCAGTTGCCACTAGTGTTGGACCCAAATTCATTTTTAATATATATAAATCCAAAGAATGAGGCCCTAAATTCTTGGGGCCCTAGGCTCTTGCCTTTCCTATCTCTATTATTGAGCCGGCCCTGAAACACGACAATAGAATAATCGGTAAAATCCCGTCTCCCATCCAAAAGGTGGGGATGACTTGCAAAAGGCTTACCCTTCGACACCAGGTGCAACTATTATAAATTACAATCACATGCAAATGTCTGTTTATACTAGCTGTAATAAATTTGAGAACGTGCCAAAACTTACTACTTTTGTGTTAATAATTAAAAATAATGAAGTTATATGAGACAAAGCTTAATTTAGTTAGCTAAAAAGTTAAACGAAAAAACAATGTAGATGGACTCCGTCAGTAATATTTTTCGTGATGATCGGATCTATTATTATTTTTTAAATAAAAATGAATCTTTTTCAAATAAACATTTTTAGATATAAAGGAAAAATGACATAAACACTCATGTCGCTGTAGCTACAGGTGACGGTGACAATAGATTGCTTGGTGGGGGCTGTGAGTGTCCTCAACCAGCCCAATTTTCTTAGTAAAATTTTGGCCCATGGCCCACAATCCAATGGATAGGAGAATGGAGATTAGCTAGAGCCTAGAAAGGTTTGATTGTTAGTGATGAAATTAATTATTTAAACACTGCTTGTTTTAAAAACTTAATTATTTTTGTAAACACTTAAATACTAACGATGAAATTAATGCACCAATCACATAGCCTCCTAATTGGTTATCTTTTTTGGTTTACAACTTACAAGTGTGAAATTAAGGTTAAAATCAACGCAACAAGAAATTATAAATTTTGTTGGTAAATTTTGCTTTTTTTTTTTTTTTTTTTTTTTGAAAGGCTGGTAAATTTTGCTTGCAATTAGTATTTATGATTTTTGGTTGTCATTTTTGAAATTTTAAGTTTTGTTATTTGGCTGATTTTTTGAAACTATTAAAACGAATTATTAAGAATATACGTCGTGCACATGTGATGTCTCACATTTTGAGTTTGCTGTTTGAAAGTGAAAGTACGTGTGTACATGTGTAGATAAAGATATTTATTCCTTCTATTTTGTCGCAATGATGTTTTGTTTTACTTCTTATCTTTAGTTGTTGATTATGAAGCAACTAATGAAGATGACTCTACAAACTCATTGTATACTCTTAGTTTTGAATTCTCCATCATTTTAATGCATCTATAATTTTTTTCATACAACATTAAAAAAATAATCATCATAACAAGTGTTATTTTTATCTTTAATATTAATATAATATTGCGAGAAAATTGATCGAATAGTCCATGTGGTTTGCTCAGATTTCACCTTTAGTCCTCAACTTTTGGTGTTTCTTAAATCGGATAGTCCCTGAAGTTAACGAAGGTTAGATTATCCAGTTAAGTAGGTGTAAAATGAGAGGTGGGAGGGTTTACTTTTTAGGGAGGTTCCCGCAAGGGAGAGGTACATGGTTCGAATCCTAGGGCCAGCAAAAATACACCCCTTGACGTTGAAGGGGCTTATGCCCTCAGGGACGATGCGGAAAGGGGATTCGAAATGGGGTGCCGAGGTGATGTCCTTAGCCAATCAAAAAAAAAAGTGGGTGTAAAATTACTAAACTACATTTACTATAATAAAAATATATAATAATAAAAAATAATACTAATTAATGTGGGTCCCACACTTCATCTTCCCCACTTCATCTTCTCTACCTCATCACCTCCATAAACCATCACCGCCACCCATCTCCAACCTTCACCACCACCGACATCCACTAACGACCACAACCCCCACCAACACTCTCCTACGAAAGCCCATCTCTAACACCCGCAACAACCCCAGTAGCCAGCCTCATCCATCACCTCCACAAACAACCACCACCACCACCACCACCACCACCTCCCCAAACCACCACCACCACCCGTCTCCACTTTCACCACCACTACCACTACCACTACCATTGACATCCCAACCACCATAGCCACCTCCACCACAATGAAATCAAATTAGGTTTTCACACAACAATTCTCAGATCTCGTGATTTGTTCCTGATTGCATCACTAAGAATGGGTGGAGACATAAGGGAAGTGGTAGTATGATGTGGTGGGAGGTGTTGGTGGTGGTGGTTTGGGGAGGTAATGTGGAAGATGAAGTAGGTGGGCCCTACTAAGAATGAGTGAAGACACATGATTGGCTAAAGGGTTAAGTAAGGTCTCTTTATATTTTATTTATTAATTAATTTTTTTATTTTTATTAAAGTAAGAGTAGTTTAGTAATTTTACATCCACTTAACTGAATAATCTAACATCCGTTAACTCCAGGGATTATCCGAGTTAAGAAACACCAAAAGTTGAGGACTACAGATGTAATTTTTAATAGTTAGGGACTAAAGGTGAAATCTGAGCAAACCACAAGGACCATTCAAGCAATTTCTCTAATATTGCTATGGGAAATAGAATTTTAACACCCTCAACTATTGACTATTGGCCGCTGACACACTGAACTATAAAATTGTTCACCATCACACTGTACTTTCAACTTCTTGGTCTGTGTCACCCTCAGACTAACCATGGTTAGTTTTTTTTTTCTGACGTGAACATTTTTGCTGATGTGGCATGGTGACGCATAGTGACGTCACCATGCCACATCAGCAAAAATAGTCACGTCAGCAAAAAACTATGTTTAGTACGAGGGTGACACAGGCCAAGAAGTTGAAAGTACAGTGTGGTTGTGAACAATTTTGTAGTTCAGTGTGTCAGCGGCCAATAATTAATAGTTCACGGTGTTAAAATCCAATTTCTCTATTGCTATATATAAAAAAATACGTGTTAATTGACTTTTTGTTTACTTCATTGTGTCTTATGTTCGTCTATTATGTTATTGGTATGTACATGTGTGTTATAAATATGTTTATTGTGTATTTTACTGTGTACGTGTTTTAACTTTTTTTCATTGTGTTTTACGTTGGTTATTATGTTTTACTCAATTGTGCTTTTTGATTTTTTTTTCCATTGTGTTTTTGTTTCCTATTGTGTTTTAGTTTGATGTCTAGTGTGTTTTTAATATGTTGTTAATTGTGATTTAGTCTACTATCTATTAAATTTTTAATTTGTTGCCTAATGTATTTTAGTCTACCGTCAATTAGTTTTTTAGTTTGATACTCATATTGTGTTCTACGTTATATCCATTGTGTTTTACGCAACTAAATTTTTGATTTCTTTTTTTTTTTTTTTCAAAAGTGTAACTATAAGATACTCATGTTAAAGAGAAAAAGACGTTCGATTTTATGGGTTTTTTTTTTTCAAAAATAAAAATATAAAAAAGTTATGGACGTTTAAAAATGGTGGTTGGATAGTAGGTGCATGGTTCATGACATGTGGGAAGCATGTTCATATTATATATATATATATATAGGGTAGAGATCCTAAGAGAACCAACCCCTATTTGAGAACTGAGAGAACCATTCTGAGCCACACATTTTTTTTTTTTTTTTGCTTTAATCGCACATTTTTATGCAAGGAAATTTTTTTTTTATTTTTTTGAATTTTTTTTTCATTTATACATATGTGTATATGACAATTATACATATGTGTATATAGCAATTATACATATGTGTATATAGCATTTTTCAGCTATACATATGTGTATATTTCAGTTATACATATGTGTATATAGCATTATACATATGTGTATAATGCAATTATACACATGTGTATACTGAAAAAAAATACAAAAAAAAAAAAAAAAAAAATTTCCTTACATATAAAGCAGCGATTTTTGCAAAAAAAAAAAAAAAAAAAAAAAAAAATTTGCCTTAGAGAAATGTGTGGCCCAGAATGGTTCTCTAGTTCTCAATTTGGGAAAAGGTTCTCATTTGAACCAAATCCTATATATATATAGGGTGTGGATAATATGGAAACCCTTTCTTTTGAAAAAACCTTGTAAACCCTTTCATGACCCTTGATCAAGCTTGATCAAGGGTCCTCATTTAATTCTATATAATAATATAAAGCAAGACAAATTGTGTGGCTGATAATGATACCAAGGGCAATAGAGTCTTTGCCCACCCCCATGTCTGTGTAACTGACATGCACATCTTGTCACTCTCTCTCCCTCCTCTCATTTAAACCAATTCATAAAAGAAACCTCTCTTCTCAGTTCAGTCTCTCTCTCTCGTAACCACTTTCTTCTACCCAACATCCCCCCTTTCTATTAAGAAGCCAGCAATTAGGGCACAGATGAAATCCTCTAGCCTGTCTCCTCTCTGGTGCCGGCGACGACGGGAAAGGAAGAAATCTTCCAAAAAAAATCATCAAAAAGGTGTGTCAATCATTATTGGTTTATCAGGATTGTTAGGGTTTGTTATATTATTAGACATTGTTACATTACACTACTTACAGTGAATGATTATTTTATTCAGGAATAAAAAACGACCTGATCATGATGTAGTTGTTGTGTCTGATGGCTCTACACATGGAAAGGGTGTTTTAGAGGATCAAGGGCCATCTCAGTCTCCACCACCAGAAACGAAACGTACATTAGGTATAAAAACACTTATGTTGTTCTTGTTTACTATTTGGAAGAGTATGATTATTGTTTACTAATTACATTTTGAGAAAAAAAATGTTATAATCTGATGTTGTTCTTGTTTACTATTTGGAAGAGTATGATTCTGACACCACTACAAGTGCATCAAAGAAGAAAAGGAAAGGTAATATATTATTAATGGTTTGTTTTTTCCTTTTTTTATTTATGTATGGTAAATATATTAATGTGTTCTGTTGTGATGGTTGATGTTTTTTGTTATGTATCAAGGAGGGATTGGAAAGGAAACAGTTGGGCCAGCAGATGCTAGTACATCCAGAAAGCATAAAGGTTTGTTTTGTTTGTTATCACATGGATACATTTTATTATGTGGTCCTACATTTTGATTATGACATCTGTTTTTGTGTAGGGAAAGAATCAGTAATTGTGGTCAGCAGCAGGACAGCTGAGAAAAAGACTAAAGGTACCTGTCGCTTTCTACATGCTAACATGTGTTAGCTAATGATAACATGTGTTAGGCAGGGCCTGGCCTGTGAATTTTTTGACTGAATCGTCCACATGTTGCAGGTAGGACAAGGGGGACTGTCACAGAGCCTACAAGCGGGTCAGTTAGGGTGACCCGGTCTGGGTCAAGGGTGGTTGAAAGTTCCACGCCGCCAGATGTGAAGAAAACGAGAATCAGGGAGTCGCGTCCAGGATCCGGCGTTAAGCGAAAAAGGTCTAAAAATGTGGATAGGCAGGCGATTGGACACGCGAAAAAACGCAAAAGGTCGAAAAAGAATGAATGGAATGGAATACGGACTAGGTCGTCCCCCATTCAATTTGCTAGGTGCGTGGAGGTGTTAAGCGAAGAACAACGATTGGTTGTGAAGGAATTGGGGTTCGGGAGGTTGTTAAACTTTAAGATGGACGGTATACCATCCAAGTTGGGGCATTATGTGGTTGATAATTTCAACCCTGATACGTTGGAGATGACATTCCCATGCGGGAGCATTATTATAGATGAAAAAGTGGTTGAGAGGATACTTGGCATTCCACGTGGAGGGGTTCCATTCAACTCATTTGACCGGTTGCCAAAGTATGATGAAGGAGTAGCAAAATGGCGTAAGAGGTACCCGGAAAACAAATACATTGCGCCAAAACAGATGGTGGATATGATCCAGAATGAGTCTGAAGGAGCTGACAGCTTTGAGTTTCGTCTAGATTTTCTGATGTGCTTCTATGCTGTGATGGTTGAATGCCACAAACAAGGTAGTTTGAAGGATTCAACAGTTGAGTATTTAAGGGATAATATGGATTTTGCAAAGTTGGATTGGTGTGGCATCTTAGTGGACAAGTTGAGGACTTGCAAAAATGGATGGAATAGGGATTCCCAACAGACACCATTTGCTGGGCCCCTCGCATTGCTGACGGTAACCTTGTTCATTACGTTTTTTGAATTTATAACATGTGTTACTGCATTGACTAACATCTGTTAAACCTGCAGCTTGTGTATGTAGATTGCGTTACATGCAAAGGGATAGACGTTGATGATTCTGTATATCCAATGACATTTTGGAATTTCCAACGACTGAGAGACAGGGAAAGGCTAGAAATTAAAAATGGTGGGTTTGGAACAGGTAGCTTCAAGGGTTTGTCAGCGTGTGTAAGCGTGCATACTGGAACAGACGAAACAAGCATTCAGGTTTTTAGAACTTGTTTACGAAAAAAGTTTTGTTATTGTATGATATTTGTTCATAGGAATTCATGCTTTAATCTGATATTTACACACCTTGCCCCCTTGCTTTACAGGAAAAGGTGATGGCAGTTGACAAGCTAGTGGATCTTGTTGTGAAGACAAAGAAACGTATTGAGACGTCAATTGGCAAGTTATATGATCAGTATCCTGATAGAGCAGATGTCGTTGCAGTCAAAGCGAAGTATGAGAGCGTGACGGAGGAGTTACCCAAGTGGAAGAATAAAGAAGTTGGAGCCCGCGATACTGTATCATGCAGCATAGCAGGCGTACTGGAAGATTTGGCAGAAATGCCGGCAGATAAAGATGGCATCAAACAGGTTGCATCGGACATTCCGTCCGTTCAAGACGTTGCATCAACCAATCCTGGTAAGTGGCTGCGAATTTGATTAACATTGACAGTAAAAACTACATTGTCTGATTTCTGTACATGGCGTCACAACCCAAACTACAGGTCCTTCGGTAGAGTTTGACGTTGCTGGTGGACTGGATGACTTAAACACAGGCACGCAGAAGTCACCGTTAACGACACCTGTGCAGGTTCGTATGAAAAGTGTGCTTGGCCTTGACGACGTTAATGATGCTAGTCCGGTGGACAGCCAATACCGAAAGATACTGCATGAGGTTGAGAAACGCAAGTTGGTCGACATAGTTCTGGATATTGATAAGGCAGCTCCCGGTGGGATGAGCGGTGAGGAAGTGGACCCTGAGGTGCCCACTGTCGATGTACACAGCAAGGGTGATGGTCAGTTGTTAAAAAAAAATAAGTAGCACTCTTGTATTACTTTAAAAAAATTTATTTATGTGGTAGTTAACTTGTGTTAATACTCCTCTCAGTTACCACATTGCTAACCTAACCTAACCTAACCTAACCTAACCTAACAATGACATGTCTTGTGATTCTTTTAAAAAGTAGGGAAGGTGTTGCAAGATGACAAGGCTGCTGAGGATCCCAAAAATCGACCATCGACCATTGATGTCGGGACTAATCTTCATGATACTGACAAAGACGGGGACTGCTCTACGAGACATACCGGGCCACCAGTAACAACAGATATGCAGTCAGAGTCGCAAACATGTAAGTTCTTCGTTTCAAGAATGTCCTAACCTGTGTTAATGGTAAGTTCTCTTAAAATTTTACATGTCCACGTCCGGGGCTGCTGGTTTTTTTTTTCTTGACTAGGCAATCCAACAAATGAGAACGCAGCTGCCATGGTTGAAAGTTGTCCATCCGATGTTAGCGCTATTGCAAGCTTGTCCACGATACATGCCGCGTTACCAGTAGGCGCAGATATGCGACTAGGGGCGACCCCAAGTAAGTTCTGCCCTCAACCATGTAGTAACGTTTGTTAAAATGGTACTCCCTATCATGTGTTAGGCCTTGTTCATTTTTCAACATATATATGCAACCCAACAGATGAGAAGGCAGGTGCTGACCCGGAAGCTTGTCCGACTGATCTTAGCACTGCTGCAAACGTCCAACATAGCCAGCAACAGTCAACGGACCAGGGTGCGGTATCGAAAGAAGCAAACAGTAAGTTTTCCAAGAGCTTTTTGTCATTGAGATAAGTTTGGATCGTCAACTTAAACCTTTTTCGTATTGACCATGTAGTTTTTTTGGTCAATGCAGATGAGGGTAGCGAAGCAATAGAGTGTTCGGCAAACGCGCCAATGGGTGACACAGCCCCTAATCCAGGTGCGCGTGATAAGGTTGGAGCATCGGGCGGGCCATCGGGGGAGGTGCAAGCAAAACAAACTACACCGGTTGACGACTACGACATACCTTCTTTTAGTGTTGGGCTGACACAGTTGGAACAGAATGCCCCGGGAATGAGCAACGACGCAGGTGATCTAGGCATGAATGTTCCTCTCCATGGTATGCCCACGGCTTTCATATGTTAGTCTGATTATTTCGTATGTTAGTTTTATGTGTGCTGAGTGTAACTGAAAAACCATATTTATTTGATAAAAAAACAGCGTGCACATCGTCTGAGAAAGCCGTGGAAACACCCTTTCGTTTCCCGATGGTTTTGCCTATTAGTTCCTTTGACGCCAGTAGTGGCGTTTACAATGAATATCGCGTTGGGGCTTTGGAAACTCAAGATGATGATGATAATGTCACGTTGGCAGATCGGAAAAGAATGATTGCAGAATTGGACAAGGCGAAGAGAAATCCACATCGGAAAGAAGCGTGACGTACGTGCACAAGTCTCCGTTCATCATACGTGGTGTAAACCTGCTGGAGGGTGTGACCAAAGATGACGAAGATGTGTGGAGCTACATATGCATAGATGAAACTTTGATCCATCAGCTGCATGGGACGTTTGCCAGGAAAAAAGTTCAATCAGTTCTGTAAGTTAGCGTATTAACTTATATAGTGATGCTATCCTATTTTTATAACATTGAAAGCATAACTATGTTTGTTGTGGCGCAGGGCTGGGAAAGGCAAGCAGCCTGATGAAACAGTTGATGACGATCCTGATACGCTCTCTAAGTAAGTTGCGCATAGTTTGTTTTTATTTAGTTTTTCCTCAATAAACGTTAATATCAATATTAAACATGTGTAGGGAGGTGTTGTTTAGAAGTAGTTCCAACGTGGAAGCTACGCGTGGTTTGTTTAAGACGTTGAAGCCAGGTGAGTGGGTTGGTGACGGCATAATCGATTGTTGGGCGGAGGTCCTCAATTATGAAGAAACTTTAAAGTCAGATGACGCTCTCCTTCGGCTGTTTGTAGGAACCAAAGTTGTGGTAATGAATACTCAATATTAGTTTGTAATTTATGGTTATGTTGTGAGTATTATTTTTTCAATAATTATGCCTTTCTAAAACTCACAGATTGTAAGACCCTACCCCTACGATGTTATAATTAATGCTTTTAAGTGGGTTTAATCATGACTTTAACACTAGTTACTGATTACCCCCTAAGTACAAACATGATTCATATCCAAAAGAAACCGGATGGGGTTAAGTTTACAACAACCAAGTAGTATTTTTATTTAGACACAGCGGAAACAAGTGACTTCGTTCAACTAAGCTAAGTTATGGCTAGTTCCTACAAAAGAAGTTCCAAGGAACACGTTCGGTTTGTTTCGGTTGCTTGATCTTCCATCCGGAGGTCCATCATATCCCCAACCTGTGACACATACATCAAACCGAGTTAGATAGCGTTAGAAAGCATTAAAATCGGATAAACGGTCAAAAAAAAAACCAAGCTGGGCGTTTCGCGCGGGCTCGGCGCGCGGCCGCTCGATTTCGCGCGGGCAAAACCAAAATCTTCACAGAGAGTTGGATCGGCCGCTCGAAGGGACCGAGCGGCCGCTCGAATGTTTCAGGTGCTGTTTTCTTGCTTTTTCACAGCCTAACTCTTGGTTAAGGCTGAAATTTCGCTACCTTGGCCCCTACAACCCCTTTCTGGGTTGTATTCGCCTTGGTTTATGATTGTTTAGGGATGCCTTGGGCTCTACAATCCGCACGGGATAGCTTATGCCTCGGTCCTATTCTCTGGTTCACTTTTCTAGACTCATTTCTTTCCTATTTGACCCACTTGAGTCTCTAAAGGTTAGCATATCATTACAGCCGCTTAGACTCATTCGCATTCATACGAGTCGCGAACATGGCTTCATTTCCTAAGCAAACGTTATCCTGGGAGTTCTTTCGGACTACCTAGTTCTTGGTAAATCCATATTTGTCTAACTTGTTATGATATCAAAATCTCTCAAACTCATTTGTTCACAATAACATTGCAAGTATTCAACACAAATTTCGTATAATAAGTGACTACAACCATTGACATACTAACGATATATATATATATCCGGAATATATATAGAGGAGATTAGAGTCATCGAGTGACTTACCTCGAGCAAGCTTCCTTAGCCTCACATCCGTGGCTCCATGTTTATCCAAAGCCACCCTTATTTGCACCTAATACGTGTAATCCACTTAGGTGATCAAAACTTGTTCTTTGGTATGATTTACATAGCCACACAATTGTTTCACCGAATCTACCAATTTCAATATTTGATCGAGTTTATTGTGGCATTTCATCAAACACCTTATAGGCGTTATCTTTAACAATAAGACCAAACCCAATCCTAAGCATCATAAACCTCTTCTATGATCAAAATTATCAATTTATCCAACTATGACATCTATCACATAGTAGGTTTCTTCCAAGAATTACACACACTATTTTCCAATTGATTGAGATAATGAGTTTCATCAATTTCCTATGAACCCACTACCTCTCATTATTGACATTTCATTTTTATGACTCAATTCAGGTTATGCTTAATTACACATGATTAAGTTATCCTTTATAACAAAGATAACCCACTAGACTTGCAAATTCTTGACCATTAACAAAAACCCACCAAGTTCATCTTTTCCATAAACCTCTAAATCATCATATAAGTGTAATCAAAGGTTACCTTAGGGCTTATAAGATTCTGGATGATGGATTTCCTCTATTGCATGTAATAATTCTTCAGATTTTAGCAAGATTCATCTTGTGTGTGAAACTTGAGGTGTGGTGTGTGTGTGTGTCGATATGCAGAGAAGAGAGGAAGAGGATTTCCTCTTTTCTTCATTTTGTCCAATATAAGGTTATTAGTCTGGCCTTAGGCCAGGTTTGGCCCCTCAAGTTTGATTTGTTAATATAATAAGCTATTAATGTCTACACTAGGCAATTTAGCAAGGCATTTAGTCCATCAGGATTTAATCCGAATAACAACACTTATTTTAAATCCGACTAACTAAGTATTATGACGAAGAAGATGTTTGGGGTGTTACACAGATTCCATGGATGCTAAATGATAAGCAATGTGATCCACAAGCAAGACAGCAAAGGTTTGCATCCGGCATGAAGGCCGCTATCCCAAGTTACCACAAGTGCACAGATTTCAGGAATTATGACATCATCCAGTTCCCTATTCTTGAGAGAGGGCATTTCTACTTGTTGATCTTTGAGCTTCGAAATGTAGCGATTATTCTGATTGACAATGATAAGAAGAGAGGCCGCCGTGGGTTCCGAGCAAGCAGCGAATTCAAGAACATGGATGTGCCATATAAATACGTAAGTTTTTTGCATTTCGCCTGAATATTTAGGCTTTTTATTATGCACCACTATGTATGATAAAGATATTTATTAAATACTAACACATGTAATAACTGCAGAAGCACATGTTTGTAAACTTCCTGCTTGAAATTAAGCACCCAAAGGCGAAAGCGATTGAGGCTGCAGCCATACAAAACCTTGATGTGGATTGGGGGACAGCCGGAATGGGACGGACTGCGGCGTATTTCTGATGCGACATATGGAGAGATACTTGGGGATGCATGTGCCGTTTGAGTGTGACTTCAGTTCGCACTGGAAGAAAAAGGAAGGGGAAGTGAACAGGTTACGCAAAAAGTATGCAGCCCACATCATGTGCTCCGATGTTAATACATTGAAGGCGCAGGTTATTAAGCAAGCGTTGAGGAAGCGTTAGTTTGCATTGTGGGCGTTTGGAGATGATGGGCGGGTAGGAGTTTATTTTGATGCTTTTGTTGGTTGTAGCTTTAAGACATACACTTTTTATTACCCCCCCCCCCCCACAAGAACAATGTTTATTTTGGTATGTTGGTAAGCTAGTTGTAGGTTTAATCAGTCTGTACCCTGATCATGACTAAATGTGTTTTGTGACTAACTTATGTAATCTTACTTTAAGTTATTAATACAGGCAAAGTATGACACCTTTGCCTGTATTACATCAGCAGGCCTTGTGGGTGTACTTTATTGTTAGAAAAACTAAAAAATTTCGAGCTAAAATTAAAGTAAGATTATTTTGAAAGTGTGTGTTTACACACATGTCTGGGCCCGTTGTGTTTCGGTAAACAGCGGATGTATGATATCGTGTTTAATAGTTTAGTATGCTTTATGATATCGTGGTGTTTAAGCCGTACTCCTACATGTTATTTGATGGAATACACGTATTACTGCATGTGATATGGTCAATAATATTAGTTCTGGACCCAGACATGTGTTAGTAGTGCCATAATAACACATGTTAACACATGTGTGTGTGAACCCATCATAACACATGTTTTTGACAACACACATGTGTTAGTGAGGTGGGCCTTACACATGGCATGTGTTAAGCAGTCAGTCACTAATCCATACATGGCAAGTGGTTACACGTGTTAGTGAACCCATCATAACACATGTTTTAGTATACCACACACATGTGTTAGCATGGGCCTTACATGTGTTAAGCAGTCAGGCACTAATTCATACATTGCAAGTGGTTACACATGTCAGTGACATGGGGTTACACATGTTAGCAAGCACCTACAAACATTATTATTGGATTACACATGTTAGTGATATACTACTTACACATGTTAGCAAGCACCTACAAACATTATTATTGGATTACACATGTTAGTGATATACTACTTACACATGTTAGTGACATGGGCTTACACATGTTAGCAATGACTTACCCATCTTATTCTTGGAGTACACATGTTAGTGATATGATACTTACACATGTTAGGGACATGGGCTTACACATGTTAGTAATGACATGCACATCTTATTCTTGGATTACACATGTTAGTGATATGGTACTTACACATGTTAGTGAGATGGGCCTACACATGTTAGTAAGCACTTACACACATTATTCTTAGATTACACATGTTAGTGATAGTGTACTTACACATGTTATCAACCAGGTACACATATTATTGATGGATTACACCTGTTAGGGATGTGTCCACAACATGGCTTTATGTCTGTTAGGCAAAAACATAATAGGACATGGCAAAGCAAGTTGGTTTTGATCCGTGCATGGGTTAGTGATTTGGTTATATGTGTTAGTCTGCCCCTGGTAACACATGTTAACCATTGTTTTCCTGTTTGTGGGCTGTCAAACCATGGCACTGTAATGCAGCAGATGGTACAGTGTTAAAAAAAAAACCGGAGCTTGTAAAAAGGCTTCATAAGTGGCACATCATATAATATATATAACGACATCAACATTTGCAAGCATGTCCTTTCAAAAACAGCGCCCATACATTGAAAACATAAAAAACACCAAATAAAAAGCATATATAATAAGTCTGCGCACCGCCTAAGAACTTACGTAGCTGCAACCATAACCGTGTTACGTACATAAAACTAGTTTTAGGGCCAAACCAGGAAATGTTATCAAGTACCATAACACGGTCCAAAAAGTGCTTGCTTATTTATCAACATACCGCTTAGGCGTAAAATGCGTTGCTTAGTCAAAGCTATGGTGGCGCAACAGCCGAGCTACGTGCTTCCTTTGCCTTCTTCATTGCAGCAACCTTCTCGCAGTTTCTTGAGTCATGATCCGTCGCATACTTCTTGCACTTGGCACATAAACGGGGGGCCTTCTGGATCTTGGCTGCTTTCTTTAACGCCTTCTCACCTGGACCACTAATGCGCCTAGTTTTCCCGCATCCCTTGTTTCGGACCACATCCGGGTTGGCAACAGCCACTTCACAGTCAATGGGTTGACCGATTATGTCTTCGACCACAGCTTCTTCTGACTCCGGCACAGGTGGTGAAAGCGGTTGTTGTGTTAACAAGTTAAGCTTCATCATTCGTAGCTGTTCAGCCAAATCATTAAGTGACTTCTCATCGCTCCTTGCAACGTCCACGCATTCAGTTACTAGTTCAAGGATTTCATTCCTCAGGATCGATTCTGGGTGGCTGTCAACACCGTAACGACTAGAAATTGAGAAAACTTTCTTAGGCAACACATCACGCGTCCACCTCTTTGAAACATATTTGTCGGGGATACGGTCAACCTTTCGCACCATGTAGACACAGAAAACATGACGGCACAAATACCCAATGCGGATGAAACCCCTGCATGAGCATTCAGCCGTGTGGTCCGCTGGATCGAAGCTGACCTGTATTAGTTAACAAACAAAAGGATCAGCACACTGATCTGAACATCAGCGTAGGAAAAATGGGCATACAAATACATATGTTAGTCTACTTATACGCAGCAGTTCTTATTATACAGGAAGCTGCAATTATAGTACAAGTTATTACATTCGAAGTAGGCAGTCAATGTGTTACCTGGTATACGTTAGTAACGTTACGGCGACGGTCCAAGTGTGTGACATCAAAAACAGTGACAGCCTCTCGCGGAGTGGTGTTGGAAATATAGCAAGGCAAACCTACCCTTTATAATCTCCTTATGGACCTCCTTGAACAAGTTATGCGTATACAAGCTGAACGCATGTTGCTCGATTGGTAAATCCGTGGTACCAACGAAAACAGTAGACGAAGTCTTGTACTCAGCCACCCTTTGGCGATAACGTTGGCTGTCAACCCTCGATTCAAAACATAGCATAAACTGCACAAGCGTGTTGGCGCTCGTAGAACTCACCTTGAAAGCTGCATTAGAACTCTCGCTTCTTGATGTTGTTTTCATTAGGCAGCACATTGGAATCTCCCGAAAATAAGCTGGAATCCATAACTCCTTAATTGCAAACATGTCCTTCAACCATTGATTATCCCCTACTTCGAAAGTATCGAGAAGCTCCTGCCATCGTGTCTCAAAGGTCGATGGTTTAATGTATATGTTCCACACCAATCGCTGGATGCAAGCCCGAAAATCTGTTTTACTCAGCAGCTCCCCGGACACCTGATATGCAATGAGTAACTGGTTAGCTTTATAATTAATATTCACTATGGGGTGGATATGCGTAATAATAATCGTATTGCAAACCTTTAAAGGCAGTTTCTTCATTATATGCCACATGCATAGTCTGTGGCGAGACTCTGTGAAAACTTGGGGTATTGCTTGCAACATGGCCGGGTCCTGATCGCTTAACACTAACGCGGGCTGATCGACGTGTGCTTTTAAGAAAGCTTGGAATAACCAAACATATGATTCAATTGTTTCATTTGTTATCAACCCAGCTCCAAACGTAACACATTGCTTATGATGGTCGACACCGGTAAACGGGACAAAGATCATGTTGTACCTGCATGGGTGGCACAGGATGTTAGTGTGCTGTGTAGGTAACATGTGTTAGGTACAATATGGGTGTTTCCTTAAAAATGATGAAACAGTTTATCAAAACCATGTATCCTGTGCAAGTACCATTCTGTCCGCCAGCCCCATTAAACAATCAGCGGCGATTTCTATTTTTTGTATATACACTTAAAAAAGGGCAGACGATAGCTTATACGTGTGATAATTTAAAACTACAAATCATGTTAAAACGCATTGTGTTGGGAAAAAGCCTTACTTGTTGGTGTGGTAAGTTGCATCAAGCGAGAGGACATCGCCAAAAGACTTATAATTAAGTTTGGATATCTCATCCGCCCAGAACACGGAATGTAGCTTGCCCTCTTTAACAACAAAATCAAAATAGAAATCAGGCAAGTTGTCGAAGCGATCACGCAACCGTTCCAGGAAAAGTGTGGAGTCACGATCACCGATAAAAATTCGTAACTGTTTGCTGAAATTCTTAAAGTCCACAACAGTGCCGTTGACATTATGGTGCCCACCCTTAAGCGAAACTAAAAACCTGTGTGCTTTGACAGGACCTATCCGATTCAAGCTCATGTTGTGGATAAACTGTTTAGTAGCATATGAGAGTTTCCTTGAAACTTTTCTGAGATCACGGTTATGTGGATCCATCAGCGCGTGGTTATGAACATCATTGAAGCCCCTAACTGTATAACAAGAACCTTCGCCGCTGATTGCAAGTAACAAATGAGCCTTGCAGTTGGAGAGTGTGAATGAACTGCTGCGTATCTTTAACGACGCTTCATCTAGTGTGTCAAATGTTCTTTTCAACTGAGGTGTCCCATACTTTGCACAACATAAGTACTTATGCGTTGCGATGCCCATCCACACCTTTGTTTGGCCCTTCTTAACGCAGAACCCAGCTTGATCAGCATAGTCTCTGTACATCGCCAACGCAGCTTCAAAAGTCATGAACGATTGGCCCTGTTCAGGTATGAACCTCGGGCTAACATTAGGTACCCAAAACTGGGTACCTGTCACACCCCAACCGATGGCGGAATCATCGAGGTGAGACTTAGTGGTAGATTGTTCAAAGACTTCATGACACTAGAATTCGTGATAATATAATTTAAAGATAAAATTTCATTCATAGCATAATCATTGTCTAAAAAGATAATATAATACAAATTGTTTCACGAAAAGAAAAATAGAACATCAAAATATAGAACTTAAACTAGCGTGAGTTTCTAGTCCAATCCTAAGTAGATTTCTTGATAAACCTGCATTAAACATTTCCTGCAACATGTATAAAATATCCGTCAACACATAAAGCATTGGTGAGCATACTAGTTTGAGTCTAAGTACATAGTATAGAAAAGTCTACTCGAATCATCATGTTATAGGCATATGCACGTAGAACCATACAAACGGCAACAACACTCGATAACACAAAAGACTTCATCTTATCATGACCCATAAAGGGGGCGGCGTGTCAACCTATAGCACTATACATGTAAGGTGGGTTGTTAACTAATCGTACATTTGTATGTAAGACTTTGAATTCTAGCATGGCATAGCATAATAGCATTTAGATTGAGCATAATAGTTTAAGAGTATGAAATCGTTTAAGTTTTGATAGTGATACATGTTGAGCCCCAAAGAATAAAGAATAAAAGGGGGACAAGTATGAACTCACCTTTGGGTGCGTTTGATAGAGTTCCAAAAAGGTAAGTCTTGGTAGGTTTAGCTTTAGCCTTGGTTATCTAGAATTAAAGAATAAAGGGTCTTAGGTTCGGGTTTAGATTATAGATTCACGAGAGTCATGCAAGCCTTTTAGGCGAACCAAAACACAAACCACCATGAAGGTGATTCGGATGGTCATAAGAGTCAAGCAAGCCTTTTAGGCGAACCAAAACACAAACCACCATAGAGGTGATTCGGATGGTTATGAGAGTCAAGCATTGGTAAGGTAGGGATGTATCCACAAACCTTTCCGAGTTATTAAATTAGTAGAGTTTATATAATTTAGTATTTATATAATATAACTTAGAAAGTAGGGTATGGTGACTTAGTTTGGATGAGCCTTGGCCTTCCTTTTGTCAACCATGAACCATAACACAAGTCCCTCCATCATTGAGTTGTTGGTGAACTTGGTTGGTATTATTAACAACTTAGTGCATAAAAGATAATAGAAGATGACCACATTTGAGGCCTCAAATTGGTGCCCTACTCATGTTTATTTGCCATGGCAAATAGGAGAGAGGTCCTAGAGGTTTCCTAAAAGGGTTTGAAGAAGAGGAGAGTGAAGAAAGTAGAAGAGGGGTTGAAGGTAAAGTGAGAAACTCACTTATTCTTGAGAGAATTCTTGAGAGATTAGAGAGGATTTAGAAATGAGCAAGTGTTAGAATGGGTAGGAGTGGTGTATTTATAGTTGGGGTGAAGGGGTTGGGTATTTAATGAATTAATTAAGGTGGTTAGAAGTTAATTAGTGGTAATTATATTTTAAAAGAAAAAAAATAAATAAATAAAATCATAATTTAAAAAAAACATACGATGACACTTGAATTTTATGTTGTTGTTTAATATAATTGGAGACTTTACAAAAAGTCAAGGCACCATTTACGTATTTTTTTTTTTTACTAAAAAGTATTAGATATATATAAATAAATAAATATATATTAAGATGTTAACTAAATGAGTTTCTTGTTATAACGCCTAATTTGAATAAGATAAATTATAATGACGGCTCGTCAAGAATTGGTAGGAGTATAAAAGAAGCGTATAAGGCGAACTTGAAATTTGTTAAATATAGAATTTAAAATATACGTGAAAGTAACAAACCACGAGATGTTACAGTCTCCCCTACTTTAGTAAATTTCGTCTCGAAATTTAATTAAGAGTCAACCTTTTGAAAAATAGGTAAGTGGTTTGATATGAGAACAAAGCGTGTTAGTTTATTATGTTTAAAGCGAATACGGTATCTAGTCGCTTGTTCGATAATTATGCTCATAAGAGAAGTACTTTTAAAATTTTAACCCAAGGTCGTACGTAGAAATTTGAAAGTTTAACCGACTAAAACATTTTGTAAATAGTGAAATAAGGGGTATGTATAAATAGGTTTGTATATGGAGTTGATACAGCAAGTTTTGGAAAAGTAAGTAAGTATACAGCATCACATGCATGAAATAGTAAAGATCTTGGGAAAATAAGTATTTATATTGTAGCAATAGTTTGGTAAGATAAGTAAGTGTGCGGTATGAAATAGCAAAAATCCTGTGAAGACATGTAAGTATACTGTGTATAGGAAATAGTAAAAATTTCACGAAAATAAGTATTTATACGATATGAAATAGTGAAAATTGAAGATAAGTAAGTATATTGTATAACATATAGAAATTTTGGGAAAATAAGTAATTATACAGTATATCATATGTGAAATAGTGGAAATTTTGGCTTGTAAAAAATGTCTCTGGGTAATTGGGTGGAATATATAGTAAATATGTGAGCATAATAAGTGACTAGATGTGTGAATGAGTAGTTTTTAGTAAAAGATATTTGGTTTGCACAAGGTCGAAAATTTTACTAGAATTTTTTTTAAGGCGACTAAAATAAACGAGAAATCCGGACTATTTGAAAACAGCTTTTTGGGGATATAAGTAGTAGTTATTTAGTTTTGAAATCCAGTACATGATTAGTCAAGGAAATATATAAAGTGAGAGACGAATCTTGTTTTACATGTATAAATGCTTTTAGAGATTAAGGCCAGAGCTTTCGGAATTTAGAAATAGATTCTTGATAATGGAAGGATTGCTGATTAAGCAAGGAAGGGTACGAGGGAAGAACGAGTCGATGGAGATTACAAGTATAGATTATTCATAGCAAAGGATAATATTGCATAGTAGAAAGTGTGGTTCAAAACAAGGTTATAATATGCATAAAAGATAAATAATGCAAGCGTAATTAGACTAGTAAAATATAACATAAATGGCATCGCAAAAGATATATAACGTATGTGTTGGTCAAAATTTAAACTCGACACCCAAAACTTCTCATGGCACGAATAACTCTACTTTTGGTAGTATGATAGGACATTTATGTATAGGATGTACCGGCGGCGTATCCACCATGTCGTTATCATACCTCATCCGTGTTGTTATTCAAGTCATGATAGGTTACACACACTGGGACTTGTTATGTTTTCCATGCGCCCAATTTTTGTAATTACGTGTGCACCCGTAATTAGTCCAATTGTCGTATGGTCCACATAATTTGTCTTAGTTATGTGTGGGTCGCTAGAGGACACATAATATTTATACACAAAGGAAAAGACATTAAACAGCTTTGATGTTGTAAACATAGCAAGCAACGTGACATGCAAGCACATAATGTGAAAAGGCAAATTTTTTTTATGGTGTTAACCGTACGTGTTTTTTTTTTGGCGTAGATATATGGTTTCATGACATAATGGTGTAGACTTGTGTATACGTGGTTACGTTCAAATGTATAAAATCAAACAAAAGAATGGACAATTGGATTCCTAATGGAAACGTGTAAAATGTTTTGACTGAGGGTAACATAAAATTTGAGTTCATTACAAATTGAGTTTATGGGTACGCGAGCAATTTTAGCTTTTCAAGATTAAGGGTCAAGTTTGATGGTAGAAGAATTTAGTCTGTTGGATGTTAAAGAAAAAGATATTTAATTGAAGTGGGGAAATTTTAGTGTAAAAGTTTTATCGAAGATGGTCGTTTGATTTATAAAAAAATCCATTTTATTAAACGAGAAAAAAAATAGTTTATTGACAATTTTAGTTTGGCGTTGATGAATATTTTGACTCGTGATACGATTTTAAGAGAAAAAGTTTTGGGATTATAAAGAAGTAGATTATTTAATTTAGCTTGTCTTTGCTCATAAGTCCTGTTTGCTAAAAAAAAAATTCTTTTGTCATGGACGACAATGGGCATTCTGAAAGCAAAATTTATTTTAAACACTTTTACCATTTAAAATCTCGTTCGTCATACCGACTTGACACACATTTGTTAGTGGTTGAAGGTTTCAAGTGAGCATTTTATAGTAGAATAGGCATCCTCATAGGATTAGTAGGAAGAATTTTGCTCAAAGATTTTGAAAAAGATTGTGCGCGAGAAGAAAGGGTTTTGCGATACTTGAATTTTGTCGATAAATTATGATTGTAAACTAGGATAACGATGGTAAAAAGAAAATTTCACATCCGAACAATTTCTTGAAAGCATTACATAAGGAAATTCACAATTTTTTTTTTAAGAAAAGAAAGTCAATCTTCTTTAGTGTGGTGAGTGGGATGATGATATTTACAACTGTCGCATAGCGGAAAGGTTCCACGGTATCGCTTTTTGTTATGTTTTGGTGTTGTAGGAGTTGTCGAAGTGTGGTTTCGTTTGAGGTTTTTGCGTTTTCGGCCACCCTTTTTCGTTTGTTTGGTAAGGGTATGGGTAGGAGATTTAGTATCTACATGGTTTGTGTTGTCCTGGATGGTATCGTCGGGGTTTGGAGTTGGGTTTGTTGGCATCTCTAGGTTAGGGAGAATCTTGACTAGTTCTTGGGCAATAAGACTCGCCAGTTGGTTGAGATCAATGCTGTTGAGACGGAAAGACATCTACGAGAATCATACATATGAAAATTTGCATAAGCGTTTTTTTTTTTTTTTTTTTTTTTTTTTTTTTTTTTTTTTTTTTGCAAAGTGACTTTTGAATTTAGGAAAGGAGTTATTAGAATTTTGATTAACAATGAAAGCTTGTGAGTAAGGTTTCACTAGATCGGTAAAGTTGGTGCAAATTTAAATATATAAAAAAATATATATATACAAAAGTTTAAGTTGTTCTCATAGACTTAGTATGCAAGCACTAGTTACACGTATAGGACGCAAGTTTCACATTGTTCAAATAGCATAACACGTATGTATAAGCAAGTATAATGCACTTAGTTAAAATAAAGGAGTTTTGATTTATGTTGGTTTGCGATTATTAGTATTGTTTGGAGATTGCTAGAGTAGATTGTAAATGCGAGTCTTGAGATCATATGCGAGTGAAATAAATCGAATATATAATGAAAACATAGCATGAAAACAACATTGAAAGTAATATTAACATAAAATGAGAGGCTTCTTTTATGCAAGCAATTGGAGTGTTCCGGAACAGAACTAAGACTAACCAAAGTGGTTCAAATTTACCTTTGAGTTTGAAAACATGCTTTGGCCTAATAGGTGGAAATACTCTCGCCGAGACTTTCGGTTAACGGTATTCACCCTTCCAGTTACTACATGTTTCTTGTCATTAGTAAATTTGAGACTTTGGCGAGATTGAAAAAAAAATCAAGGATTGAAACTAGTCGTTAAGTTGCGGATTTCACTCCTATCTTAGCGAGGTCGTTTCTTTGAGTGTGGTTTGTACACTTAGTCCAATGTGGTAAGAAAATTAATTCTCACCTTCAATTGGTAAGTGTACACTAGAACGAGAATTGTGAAATTTCCACCAAGGTGAGGATATCACTCCTATCTTGGTGTAGTTTCAAAAACACAAAGATTTTACGCGGATTGAAAGTTATCACCAAAGTGAGGGTTTCACGCCTATTTTGGTGATTTCCTTTCGTTTGTGTTATACGAGCGTCTTCTAGTGTAGAGAAATCCACAAATAGGAAGGTAAATTTTAATGACCAAGAGAATGGAGTAAAAGCAAGATAGGGAGAACAGGTATTTTAAGCATGAAAAAAGGAATGGTCAAAAAGGTACTTAACTATAGTCTAGGTCAAACATGACAATTTTTCCTAGATCCCTATAGTCATGGCTCTGATACCAATCTGTCACACCCCAACCGATGGCGGAATCATCGAGGTGAGACTTAGTGGTAGATTGTTCAAAGACTTCATGACACTAGAATTCGTGATAATATAATTTAAAGATAAAATTTCATTCATAGCATAATCATTGTCTAAAAAGATAATATAATACAAATTGTTTCACGAAAAGAAAAATAGAACATCAAAATATAGAACTTAAACTAGCGTGAGTTTCTAGTCCAATCCTAAGTAGATTTCTTGATAAACCTGCATTAAACATTTCCTGCAACATGTATAAAATATCCGTCAACACATAAAGCATTGGTGAGCATACTAGTTTGAGTCTAAGTACATAGTATAGAAAAGTCTACTCGAATCATCATGTTATAGGCATATGCACGTAGAACCATACAAACGGCAACAACACTCGATAACACAAAAGACTTCATCTTATCATGACCCATAAAGGGGGCGGCGTGTCAACCTATAGCGCTATACATGTAAGGTGGGTTGTTAACTAATCGTACATTTGTATGTAAGACTTTGAATTCTAGCATGGCATAGCATAATAGCATTTAGATTGAGCATAATAGTTTAAGAGTATGAAATCGTTTAAGTTTTGATAGTGATACATGTTGAGCCCCAAAGAATAAAGAATAAAAGGGGGACAAGTATGAACTCACCTTTGGGTGCGTTTGATAGAGTTCCAAAAAGGTAAGTCTTGGTAGGTTTAGCTTTAGCCTTGGTTATCTAGAATTAAAGAATAAAGGGTCTTAGGTTCGGGTTTAGATTATAGATTCACGAGAGTCATGCAAGCCTTTTAGGCGAACCAAAACACAAACCACCATGAAGGTGATTCGGATGGTCATAAGAGTCAAGCAAGCCTTTTAGGCGAACCAAAACACAAACCACCATAGAGGTGATTCGGATGGTTATGAGAGTCAAGCATTGGTAAGGTAGGGATGTATCCACAAACCTTTCCGAGTTATTAAATTAGTAGAGTTTATATAATTTAGTATTTATATAATATAACTTAGAAAGTAGGGTATGGTGACTTAGTTTGGATGAGCCTTGGCCTTCCTTTTGTCAACCATGAACCATAACACAAGTCCCTCCATCATTGAGTTGTTGGTGAACTTGGTTGGTATTATTAACAACTTAGTGCATAAAAGATAATAGAAGATGACCACATTTGAGGCCTCAAATTGGTGCCCTACTCATGTTTATTTGCCATGGCAAATAGGAGAGAGGTCCTAGAGGTTTCCTAAAAGGGTTTGAAGAAGAGGAGAGTGAAGAAAGTAGAAGAGGGGTTGAAGGTAAAGTGAGAAACTCACTTATTCTTGAGAGAATTCTTGAGAGATTAGAGAGGATTTAGAAATGAGCAAGTGTTAGAATGGGTAGGAGTGGTGTATTTATAGTTGGGGTGAAGGGGTTGGGTATTTAATGAATTAATTAGGGTGGTTAGAAGTTAATTAGTGGTAATTATATTTTAAAAGAAAAAAAAATAAATAAATAAAATCATAATTTAAAAAAAACATACGATGACACTTGAATTTTATGTTGTTGTTTAATATAATTGGAGACTTTACAAAAAGTCAAGGCACCATTTACGTATTTTTTTTTTACTAAAAAGTATTAGATATATATAAATAAATAAATATATATTAAGATGTTAACTAAATGAGTTTCTTGTTATAACGCCTAATTTGAATAAGATAAATTATAATGACGGCTCGTCAAGAATTGGTAGGAGTATAAAAGAAGCGTATAAGGCGAACTTGAAATTTGTTAAATATAGAATTTAAAATATACGTGAAAGTAACAAACCACGAGATGTTACAGTACCATTAGGTGTTGAAATCACATAATGCTGGGGGGTCTGTATCACCTACATGAAAAAAAAAATAGCTCAAAAAAACCAATCATCACCATGATCTGCCTCAAAGGTATATATACATGAACAATAATACTTGCACACTGTAAAAAAAGGAAGGGATATACACAAACCTTCATCTTCACCATGACAAGAAGTCTGATTTTCCCAACACAATACCGGTGAGCCAGAAGATGATCCTTCCCCTACATTACTTGGAACCCCCATAAAAACACCACCACACCTTCTATCCTGTGAACCTCCTTCTTTGTAGGTTGCATCACCTTGTTAAAACACAAACAAATATAAAAGACAAAATTAAAAACAAAAAATATATAAAAAACAACAACTTCATATGTATATATGCATGTATAACACTTTACAATAACCTCAGACCTAACATAAAAAACCTAATAAAAAATGTTAGTTTACACCCAAAAATCAAAAAACATACCGTTTAATTCAGATGATCTTAGCCCATCCCTGTGTACAGCCTGAACAACAACCTTGATATTCGTTGCATCGATTTCAGAATCATCGGACATTAAATGATCTGATGATTCTATGTTAACATCCATCGGATTTATTAAGGTTGGTTATTTAATGAAGATTATTAATGGTGGGAGTTAATGGAGAGATAAAGGAAGATGGTCATTTACTGATGTTGATGATGGATAGTGAAGATGTTAATGGAGAGAGAGAGAGAAGGATAATAATAATAGAGATGTGGGAGGGAAAAGTACAATTAATGTCTTGATATGACATAGATATTTAGTTGGATAAAAAGACCAAACTAGCCTTAATAATATAATATAGAGAGATAGTGGGTGAGATGATGTGGCTTAATATGGGCCAAGTGTTGGGTTTGTTGGAGTTTTTCCATTTGGGAGGGTTTCTTCCATATACTTCCACTATATATATATATATATATATATATATATATATATATATATATATATATATATATATATATATATATATATTCTCTTGGATAAAATTACCCTGTCACTTAATCCCTCCTTAAACTGAATGGAGTGGAGGGGCGTGGGTTAGGGCCATGAGTTCGCACGTGTCTACCACGTAAGCAGTGTGGGCTTCTCAACTTAAGCCCCAAAGGTAGGGGAGTGGAGGGGCTTGCGTTTGGGCCATGAGTTGACACGTGGCCTCTACCTCCATCCACCATTTTTAAAACAACCAATCATCGGTCTCCACCTCCCTCCACCAAATCCCCCATGCCCGGGTGAATTC
Source organism: Ambrosia x helenae (assembly GCA_030844895.1). Lineage (NCBI taxonomy): Eukaryota > Viridiplantae > Streptophyta > Magnoliopsida > Asterales > Asteraceae > Ambrosia > Ambrosia x helenae. The sequence continues at coordinate 128,833,350 of CM061229.1, read as the reverse complement.
CTACGCCATTAGGGCAACACCGACACTCATTCACCCTTGGGGGTGGTGGCGTGGGTTGGGTTCCCACGCTCAAACCCCCGCCCCACTCACCACACTCGCGGTAACACTGTCGTCACTCGTGCTGGTAGGGTTTCCGTGAACCGTTTTCTGGTTCTTTCTAACGGGCTGGTAACCGTTTATTATTTAATTTTAAATTATTATAATTCAATTTTTTTTAATGGTGACCGTTCTCAAAACACATTTTGGTTATTTATTTTTTTATTTAAATTATGCATTTTAAACATAAATGAAAACAAAATTAAATAAAAAACATAAAACATAATTTTTCAATATTAAACATAAATTAAAATACATCAAAACATAAAAAATAAAACTTAGAGTTGACGCATAAGTTGCCAGCCTGGAGATGCTCAAAGTTGTCGCGGTAACGACCCACATAGCTCGCCTGGGCCAACTCCACAGCCAACTCCGGCACAATTCCTGGTTGTCGACTTATGGTGCGCTCGTAGCAAGTGGTCCACCGATCACATTTGTTGTTTAGATCGGTCCATTTTCTCTGTAGGCTATCAATTGTGCGGTTGCTTTCGCCGATTTGTTGTTTGAAATCAGCCAAGACACTGTCCCAGAAGCCTGTTTGGGTACCTCATGAGCCCCCTACGAGGTTGGCGTTGCAAGGATGGGTCGTTTTGTGCGCCTTTAATGCACACGACCAGAGCTATTAATTTCTTCATTTTCGGTCCAGCGAGTCATTTTGAAGATGTGAGTGTTTGTTGGTGTTGAAGTGTGTTTTCACCACCATGGTGGTTTATATACAAAAAAATCTCAAACGTATTGCATGTGAAATTCAATATTTTCTAACGGTTAGATGATACCGATTTTAATGCATATAATTATATTTGACCGTGTTGGTAGGACGGTTTATGAGAAATTCGGCCGTTTGGTGGTAAAACCGTGTGAATTTAAAAAAAAAAAAAAACAAAGATTAAGATTTGAATTTAAATAAAAATAAATAAAAGAATCAGTGGAGTGCTGCCTCTAAAAAAAATGTATCGGTGATGTAAATCAGTGAAATGATGTGGCAGCTCATGATAGAAACGTTAATTCTACAAGCGCCCATTCCCATTATAGTAGTGAACTTTATAAAAGTTATCCTACACTACTTAATAATGGTGCTTGTGCATGTATTATAGCAAGTTTGTTACAAAGATATTATCTACAACTATATCCATTCACAGATTCACTCCATGTTTAATTGAAATCCATGTATGATTTACATATATATGATAGAAACGTAAGGTTTAAATGGAGTTGCATAATACATCTCCCATTCAGTTACCGTTGTAGTTGATCTCTTCAACCAAGTATCTTAAATCAAACTTTCCACTGTTGCATTTCACAGCACTTACAACCTCTTGGAAAACATTGACACTACACGGCACCACCAGTCTATCTTTCTGTTCGAACCCGAATTCATCGGCTGTCTTGTCTAATAACATCTGGAAGAGGGGGTGCGAAAGATGGGATGTGTGAACCACAAACCGTAGTCTCTCCTCTCCAACATACAGTGCAATACATCCTCTTGGGGTGCGTGTGCGTGTGCATGATCGACGCTGTTGCTTGTTGTCAGCTTGATCGCTATTCGACAAACACTCGTAGCATGATGACTGATCAGAACTATCACCCTTTCTAACCTTGATCTTGTTGGCCAATTTCTTGACAAACCCAATTTTCTTGCACATCATTTTGTAGAGTGAAGAGTGTGTTTAATAATAGTTTACTTGCTTAGTTCTGGAGAAGAACCAAAAGTGTGAGTTTGTGTAATGTGGGAGTTGAGGTTACGCTATATAAAATGAACGCTTACCTTCTCAGATATTTTTAAATATTTGTGTGGGTCTATGATTCTATGTACAAATGTATCGTCTTTATGTGCTTTATACATATAATATCCTCGAATGGCAACTAGACCGAAAACAAATGCAAATTGGTAAAGATATACAAAAGAAGCAAAAATTAAGGATGTACCAAAGATGCTGTCCAAGTACGTTTCATAAACTATAAGTAATTACATCATTATGCTTGATTTTACCTGTTATTGTCTTATATATACATGGTCAAGATTTTTGAGTTTAAGAAATTGTCGGTTTTATTATTTGTATAGATCTGGATATCTCTTTGAATCATGTTGAGATTGCTTTTGGATTAAAATATTTTGATGGCACTCTTGAAAAACAAATCGGATAATTTAAAAAGGATAACAAGAATGAAAATGCATGATAATTTGTTATGAAAACAACGTATCATAACTAGACCAAAACACTTCATATATAGTATAAGGGTTGAACCATCGACCAGTTCTATTGAAATGTTGATACTCCTTGTGACAGGATACATGTTGGGGTTATATATATAGTCGACAGTTGGACAATTACATCGGTAGAGAAACCATTGGTAGAAACTCTATCAACAATCAGTTAATGTTGACGATCAAGTTACCACCAAGTATACCCAGTTACCTATGATGTACCAAGTTGTCGCTAACAACTTATATTGATAACTTCCCACTTAGCGAGACCCCCACCATGGGCTCGGCCCTTGGACCCTGCATGGGGCATTGCCCTCAAACCCCTACTAAGCGACACAACCTTCTTGGAAACCCTGCCTATGGGATGTTGCCCCCTCAAACCCTTGGGTTTGTAGATTTTTGAAATTGTAATAATCTCAAACAAGTGTCTTTACTTGTATTGATGTACAATCTATGAACCTTTATTGGTTTTTTTGGGAAACATCGTTTCAAGTCATGAAAATAATTTGATGATATAATGGTCACGTTAACATGTATATATAAATATTTAAGTAAATTCGTTAATTATATAATTTGAAAAATAAAAATAAAAATAACCAATATACAAAGATTTTACAAAAAAATAACCAATATACAAAGATTTTACAAAAAAATAAAAATAAAACATGTAACAAGATTAATGGGGACAACTAGATTTGCGGGACTTATATCTCTCTAAAGACATGATGGAGATAAGAGTTCGTGGATACATCAGATAAAGGTTATGGACTTGGGATCATATATGATGTTGGAGCATCATCGGTGTTTAAAAAGCTGAGTTAAGTTTGGCCAAGTAGAAATTAGAAGAGGGAATACACGAGTGATCTTGTGGGCTAAAGGATGATCCATGGGAAGAGGGCCTTAGCGGGGCTAAAGGCGTAAAAACGAAAGATGGAGCCAGATCTTCAGGTGTAGGATAAAGATCAAAGATTTCATCATCACATACTTTTAATTTTGTTAGTTTTTCCTACTTTTATGCATTTTGGTTTAACTATATATTTAATGTGGGTTTAGGGCTTGACTTGCTTTTGAGACATGGATTGTTATTGTTATTGAAAAACTATGGATCAAATCTTTTGGTTGCTTTTGACTTAAAAGCTTTTTATTATCATTCATGCATTCTTGTTTGCCATTTGTTTGTGTTCCCGTTTGCATCAAGTAGCATCAAAGTTATGGTAGTCAAATGGTTGGACGTGGAAGATGTCACCTACCTTTACGTAGACCCATCAAAAAAGTCAATGTGGGGAACTATCATGCATCACATGATGAGGAGATCGCACAACTTCATGGGGGGGGGGGGGGGATTAGGGTGCTTTAGCTGAACTAAAATCAGGAAAACTAGACAAAGACATAAACTGTTGTAGAAAATAAGGAACGTGATGGGTACCTCCCATGGCCACTATCGATGTGGGATTTGCCTATGTTAATCATCTCTATATGATTACAATTACTCCCTAGGGACCCATCGTCCTGATGAGGTTTGCCCACAATCCCAAACGACACAGGAATGACTCTAATGCCCTTAAGGGTGGAATTAAAGAGCTTTAGCTGAACTAAAATTAGGAAAACTAGATAGAGACAGAAACTATTGTCGAAAATGAGGAACGTGATGGGAATCTCCCATGGCCACTATCGATGTGGGATTTGCCTAGGATGTTACACTGGCCTATGTTAATCATCTCTATATCATTACAATTACCACCTAGGGACCCATCATCTTGATGAGTTTTTTCCCATAATCCCGAATGACACAGGAATGAATGGCTCTAATGCCATTTGTAACATACGGCCTCTCGTACCATCAATATTGTCCACTTTACATTCAATGGGTTGCCTCTCGTACCACCCACCCTAGCACTACCCCAACCTAAACACATTTAAATGTGGAGTTTTCATTTGTTCCACAACTAATTTGCCCAAAACGTTGTTAATTTAAGATGCATTCCTACTGAACCAAGAATCTCTCATGACCACAGCTGATTTGAGATTTTCCTAGGTTGTTACAGTAGTTCATGTTAATCTTTTCGGTATCATTACAAGTTGAAGGTCAAGGTTGTGGCCATTTAGTTGAAAAGGTAGGCTTCTCTTGATTAGAATAGGTTAATAGGCATCGACCAAAACATAGAGATTGTGGTCCAAGAAGAAGATATTGTTGAATAGGAAGTCTTTTCCACCATAACATAGGCAAGAGGTTTTCCTAGATGAACATCAAATTGTGTAGAGAGCTATAATAGTTGAGGAATTCATCAGTTTTTTTGACCATTTGTGAATGTGGTGTGTGGTTGATGAAGAGTAAGAAGAAATTATGGGGGGGGGGGGTTCTAGGGGCTTTGAAACCATCGATTTTGGATGTGGAACATCTTTAACAGTTTTGGATTTACATGGATGTGTTTGGGTGGTGCTCAAGGTTGAAAAGTTGTAGAAGGACAACGCTGGAGGCTTTGTTCATCCAATAAGTGCTTATTGCTACTCGCGAGGCTACCAAAGATGATGATGTGTGGGGGCACAACAACTACTTCTAAACCAAATGCACCTCGAAGGACACAAAGGCATTTAATGTGATCATAGACAGGGGAAGTTGCGAGAACGTGGTATCTTTTTTCATGCTTGAAAAACAAGGGTTGGAGATGGTGGATCATCTAGATCGATACCAACCTACATAGTTGAAGAAGGGTAATAAGTTAATGGCTGATAAATGATGCCTAGTAGAGTTCTCGATTGGGTTAAAGTATCGGGATGAAGTATGGTGTGAAGTGGTTTCGATCTTTCTCATTGCTTTCCATATAGGTAGTTTATTACTAGATTCTTAGTACATTTTTTAGGTTTTGTTGTTTGATTCTTGAGCCGTAATTTATGTTATTGTGGATATTATACTATACATTTTGAGAAAATGTTTGCGGAGCCCGAGATCTAAGTGGGAGTAATTTCTCTATCTTTTGAGATCGATGAAACATGAATGATTTGTCTATAAGTGAGATTTTACTGAATTTGTTTGTTGTTTGCTTGTTTGTTAAATGTGACTTGCAATGAAAAAATGTTGGTTGTTTTGAACACCATGGAATGGAAGTGAGCACATATATGTCTTTAATTTGGAACCGTGCGAGTAGGTATGTACTTGGTATCATTGATTACAAAGAACCGACAACTTCTCTTATCAAAATCTTTATCACTTGAATTATGTTCCTCAAATGTAAACAAGAAAACAAACATAAAGGAATATATGATTTTTACAAGTGTCTTATCTTCGATCTTTGATTGATATCCTTTGATTAACTTAGTAGAGTATCCCATGCTGCTGACATAATCTATTATATTGTTTGATACATAATTTGATGAAAAAATTTGTTATTGCGGTATCATATTTTATATCTAAAAGGTTCTAAAGGACATCAATAATTTAACTATTATAGAATTCAATGGAGAGGGATGGCTGTTATCATAAAAATATAGTACACAAATGACTTCTTTACTAAATGATGCTCTAAAAAAATCAATGGAGATAATGAGATATCATATATAATATTTCGTAACCTTAAGTAACTTTAAGTGATGCTCTAATATTGTTATTTATAAAATATATTTATCCGGATAACATGACAATTCATTTTGCTATAAATATCTCAATCCAAACAAAATCCATTTACAGATTTTTATAAGATTGCTTATACCTGCCGAGGCTTTGGATATTGCTATTTTAGAAACTGAAACAACAAATATGTTTATCCTTTAAAATTTAAATACTACAAAATAACGTAGATCGATATGTATCTCGTGATATAATTAGATTTTGTTAAAAGGGGGCCAGATTATGTGACATGTTTGCGCTCAGGAAATTAAGAAACAGTACGTAGTTTTAAAAACGGTTTATGTAACTCAAAGGAACCCGTTCAAAATCTGAAATCTATATCTATATCTTTCTATACATATAATAAACCAAAGCTATTTTGATGACATGTCATAATATTATGCAATCTCTCTTTTGAGAGATGCCACATAGGATGGAATGTGGACCAATTAAAAAAAAAGAAATAAATATGGTTTAAATATTATTTAATATAATCTATTAAATACCTAATCTAATAAATTTAAATATTAAAATTTTATTTTGATGACATGTCATAATATTATGCAATCTCTCTTTTGAGAGATGCCACATAGGATGGAATGTGGACCAATTAAAAAAAAGAAATAAATATGGTTTAAATATTATTTAACATAATCTATTAAATACCTAATCTAATAAATTTAAATATTAAAATTTTATTATTTTCTCTCTCATGTTTTCTCTTATAACTTTAAACTTTAATATTTTTCATATACGAGATTTTTTTTTAAAAAAAATTACACCAAATTAACGAGCGTTTTATTATCTTTCCAACGAGTACCATAGTGCTATTTAAAAAACGGAGAAAAAAAACGACTATTTTTTGTAATCCGACAGATATTGCGTCAGGTTTGGATTAGTTTTAAAAAAATTGTGGGTTTGGGTCGAGTCTGGGATTAGGTGATACCCGACCCAATTACCTTTTTTTATATTAGAATATGATAACTTATGGCAAAGATTTGTTTAAAATAAAATAATAATAATAATAATAATAATAATAATAATAATAATAATAATAATATTCATTAATCATATATTGGCAAGTCATTAATTATGTTGTCATATTAGATATTTTATTATGTCATATTAGATATTTCAACCCGGGACGCTATCCAACAGGTAATTGCTATATAGATGTCATTTTTATAGTTTAGATACTTCTAATTTTATTCACTTTACTTAGATTTATCAACCCGGGACGCTCCCAGGGTATAAGCTAGTCATATATATTCCAAGTTCTATTAGTTTTATAGCTATGGGTGGGATTATACTTGGTAAGAGTGAATGAGTGAATTGGATACATCTTTAAACATAGTCTAGTTTATTAGTACTAACTTTGTTTCCGTGTCCCCTCTAAAAATATCTAGGCAAAATAGAACCTGATTTTTTTGTACCAACGGGGTTCAGAAGCCAGTTTTTTAACAACTGAGCTCTATTGTTCTATCTAAACCTGTGAAGTTATGCTCTCCATTAGCGCAGCTTCTTGATGGCCCGAGGGGGGCCTAGCCCCTACCGTTGTTTTGGCGCAGTGGTGGAATTTTGTGATTTTCCTAGGTAAATTGAGTCTGGGTTGAGTCCGGCCCCACCGATTTGATCTTCCGGCAACTACCGATTCAAAAAAATTGAGTCCGTTCCCCACCGATTTGAAAACCAAGCTTTGCCACTATCCTCTCTAATTCGGTTTGTTTAGACCGGCTTCTAATGACTTTCTTTTTTCTTTTTAGATGTCTTTCCTCCTCCTCCTTTTTTTTTTTTTTAATAAAACTTTCATTCAAAAATCGCCCACCCAGTCCTCAAAGCAAGAACCAACGGCACAAACCACAATGACAACATATACAAAGGAGAACGACACCAATCTTTCCATATCCTATTACATTTAGATCTATTCTTTAATTATAAGAAACACAACGACTTCATACTCGCCACTATATCCCCAATACTAGGTTTCTTCCCATTAAACACCGAGTCGTTTCTAGCATTCCATAGAGTCCACATCGTAACCATAATCACCACGTGCACTATCTTTCTTCTCATCTTGTCTCCCTTAACCATCTTGTAGACTCCCAATAGGTCATTTACCTCAAAAGCATAGATCGTGTCCAAACCTGTTGGGTTATATTGAGACCACAGTTACCAGATCATAGTCTTTTGATAGGGTGTTGAGTAGTTAGTAAGCAGAAGGGCTGGTTATGTAATTATAACATAGTTATGTGAACAAAACCCTAGGCTGCGCACTTAGGGACGGGCCCTGCGCACTTAGCTTAAGTGCGCAGGCCCATCTGGCTATATATAGTATACTTGTGTGCAGCTCTAGGGTTGGGGGTTTTTGGTTATCTTTGTAGCACAAGATTGAACGGTGCGTACTTGTATGTATTTCATGGTGTTTCAATGACAAATCAGTAATGAAATCGTGTTCTTATTCATCTTGTGTGTCGGTTTTTATCATATTCATCTAGTTTCTTTGTTATAGAAGATTAATCACTTAAAACACCTAATCCATAGGTGTTTCTAAGTGATAACAATCTCTTGCACTTAACAAGATCTAGTATTTGGGACTTACAAAACCACTCCATCTACTAATACGGTCCCAAACATTTGTCGCAATAATACAATCTGAAAACACATGTATGGTCGTCTCCTCACAATAATCACACCACGTACACATTCTATTCGGAATATCCACATTTCTCTTCACCAATTCCATCTTGGTTGGCAACCTATTCATTTCCGCCCGCCACACCATAATAGAGCATTTTAACGAAACCCACTTTAACACAAAGTTAGTACTATAATCAACACCATCTTGAATGACCTTTTTCACTGATCGAGTGGAGAACGGCTTATTATTTTCCCTAACCCAAACCCATTTATCATTAGAATCCGAGAAGTTCAAGCCTCCGATACTAAATGACAGCTTCAGCCATTGTTCAAACTCATCGGCTGACTGAATCAATCCCGCCCAATCCGTGTCAACTACCCAATGATTATTCATATATTTAACCTGATCGGAGACAGTGCATTTTTTGTTAGATTCTAATAGGTAAAGGAGAGGCCATCTATGTTTTAAAGCACACTCTCCCATCCACACGTCTAACCAAAAACGAACCGAGCACCCTCTACCTATCTTGGCCCGTATGAGAGTGCATAAGAGAACCTCATTCACCTTTAAAGAACCTCCGAATTTGACAACCGTCTTCCACAACCTGCAGCATCTATATTGACCGGCAAAACCTCCCACATGTTGTTGTTTTTATGGCACACTTCCACCACCCGACGCCACAAGGAATCCGGATTCGAGCGGTACCTCCAAACCCACTTAAACAAGAGCACTTCATTGATCTCATTTAATCTTTTTATCCCCAATCCACCAAGTTTTTTAGGAGTAGTCACCCTATGCCAATTCACCCAATGAATTTTATTGTTTTCATTCGATCCCGGCCATAGGAACCGTTTCATTATTCATTCAAGGTTATCTATTATCTTCCCCGAAGCTTTATACAAGGAAAAATAAAAGATCGGGAGGCTTTCAAGAACCGCTTTGATAAGAGTAACACAACCACCAATAGACAAAAGTTTCGCCTTCCATAAGGCTAGTCTCGCTTCAAATACCTCAATCACTCTCTTCCAATTGCAACATATATTCATATTTGCGCTCAACCTTATGCCCAAATAATCAAAAGGCAAGACTCCTTGTTTACACCCCAAAACCAACGCTGCATTGTCCATTTCCAAATCACACGTACCAATTCCATATAAATTAGACTTATTAATGTTTATTTTCAACCCGAACAAACATAAAAGCACCTCAAAATTCCCCGAAATTTATAATTATAATACATTAATATTTTATAAATTAACCAAATTTAGGAAACCATCTAATTAAAACTGTCATGTTCAAGTTCACTTGCTTAAACTAACGGATTATGTTTGGGTTCATTTTAACACATCGTTTAGTTAAATAGGTCAACCTATCAATTCATTTTGATATGACAAAAAAATAATAATAATTTGTACAATCAACATGTTGATCAAATTAGATTTCCATTTCAATAAAAGAGGCAAATTACATAAGAATAGCAGGTAGACGGGCAACAAGCTGCGCCGCCACCCCCTTCTGGATAAAGAACCCTAATCTAGAGAAAACAAATCCTCGCCCCTGGGGAGTCGAGAAGTTGCTGTGGACCACCCGCTGGACTCTCGTCAGAAATTTGATCGCTTCCGGGGCCAATGAGCCAAAAGTGTCAAAGGCCAAAGGGACAAAAGCATGTTGGTTATCCTCGCACGCTTTAGCATGCTTTGCCACCTTGTTCGACTCTGCTCTAAGTACCGCTTGCCCCGCCACGAACCCATTCTCCCTGAATCCCGCTAAAGGAGACACACCTGTAAGGTCTACGCATGCGTGTTTCCCACCTTCCCAGCCAAACACTAGCAGGTCAGCCGGACGTAAAGTGGACCTCCCTTCTGCCGGGTCTGTAAGAAAGTTAACCGGTGCCTCTTTCTTGGCCGAGATCCCTGCTCGTCTAAGAATATCCATTAAAACGTCCCGAACGAAATCGTGCATGTACTTAAACCCATTTATTACAATTGCCACCTTGTTGACGGTCTCTTTTAACCCATTTATTACAACTTGGTTATGGATAACCAATCCTTTATGACCAGTTTTACAACTTGATTTACACAATTCATTTACGAACTTCCAATCCATTTAACTAAAGGTAAACAATTTACACGGTCATATTTGGATTACACGTTTTAAATATCTCTAGGTTATTATGATATCCTAGACATGAGTCAGGTTCGATCCATCGTTCAGCCTGCCCAACCCAACATGATTGGTAATCTTAGAAATTAATATTTACTAAACCTAATTGAAGTATTGAACTAAATTTATATAATTATGTTGGGCTTACAAACGGGATTGGACTGGACTCTAAACTCTGGTTACTAGGTTTTCCGAAAAACGGATTCGGCTTCTAAACTGTGGCCCAGCCCTTAAGTGACCCATACGTTGAGGCCCAACAACAACAAGAAAAAAAAAAAAAAAAAAAAAAAATCCGGTAGGATACACCGACGTAGGGGTTGAGCCAGTAGTTTAAGATCTTAACCAGCATTATTATTCTTATGTTAATATTAGTAGAGTGCCCGCGTGATGCAGCAGGGAATACAAACACTTCTAAGGGTGTGTACAGTTTGATTAAGTTCGATTATTAGCCTTAACTGAAACTAAATCAAAAGTCATCAATTAGTCAATCTTATTATACAATTGGTTCCTTGGTTCGGTTAGTATTGTTAGATTATCGGTTTTTAGTCCGGTTTAGTTAATTTTGGTGAATAACAAAAACAACTTTGGCTAATTTTTTTTTGCCTAGAAGTACATGAAATGGATGTATAAATACATGAAATAGAGGTAAAAATAGGCCTGTAAACGAGCCGAATGTTCATGAGCTGTTCGTGAACTTGTTCGATGGGAAGTTCGTTTATGTCATTTATATAATAAACGAAAAAAAAAATTGTTTTGTTAAATGAACGAACATGAACAAACGTTGTGTTTGTTCATTTATGTCCGTGAACGTCCGTTTATGTTCTTTTATTTATGTCCGTTTAAGTTTATTAACTACATACGTAGTTATATTTACATAAATATAAACATAAATTGGGCTTTAGCTACTTGTATGAATATATAACCAATTAGTAATTGGGTTTTTTCAGTAATACATTTATTTTGTTCGTGAACGTCCATTTATGTTCGTTCGGTTCGTTTACAAGCCTAGGTATAAAAGCTAAAAATTTCAAAACCCCTTCTATTTATACCGCCACTACAATTCAAAAACCTATCTGCTCAGCTACAAACCATATTAGAGTATAATTTGCTATATACTTTTAATTAAAAATTTGATCTTTTACGTGAATAACAATATCTAGGGGTGAACAATAATTGAACCCTCAACCGAAATCGAACAAAAACATACAAAACCGAACTGAAAATTAACCAAAACCGAGTTAACCTAATATCGGTTTTTTTTTTTACCCTAAGTTAGCCAAAATTAACAAACCGAAACTGAACCATTTATACATTTATATCTTTTATAGATCCATTACATGTATTTATACCTTCATTTCATGTGCTTCTAAGTAAAATTTTAACCAAAATTAAGTAAACCGAACTAAAAACGACAATCTAACCAAATGGACTGAACCAATTAACCTGTTGGATAACAAGATCGATAAACCGATAAATGTCGATTTTTGTTTCGGTTGAGGCTTATAACCAAACCGAGCCTAACCCAGCCATGAACCATTAGAAGTGTCTGTGTTCCCTACCACATCGTGCGGGCATGCTGTTATGAATATATGAATGAGTCTGTTTCAGTTAATAAATTCGGTTAACTAAGGGTATAAAAGAGAACGATAACCAATTTTAAGTTAAATCAAATGTTATTAGTTTTTAATAGATTTTGGTTCAATGTTGCCTATTTTTTGGTTTGGCTTCGGTGAACGGTTTAGTTATTGCTCACTCCTAGATATCGTTAATCACGTAGCACATAAAGTTTTTAAAATAAAAAAAATAGCAATACTATACTCAAATTAAAGATGATAAAATGCTCATTATTATGATGTAATTTTTTTATATAAAAGTATAAACGTATGCAAAAAATATAACTACTTAAAAAATATGGGTGATGGTTTGCTTAAAATAAGGAAAATTTTTTTAACTATAATTTATATAAGAAAAAATTAAGTAAAGTTTAAGGGATTAAAGTGTAACTAAGATAGAGTATTAAAATGTAAATAATGTATGAATGACTATTTTGCCCTCATTTCAAGACTATTAATGAAAAATAAGTTCTTAATTTTTTGATATCTTAAACTACCTCTCCCTCATACATTATAATATAGTATAGATATATAGCGTAACCATATAGCGTATATTAATATGATGTTCGTTCCTAACAATTCTGGTACAAACAATTTATTTTTATTTTTTAACAATATTGCAATGTTATTTTAATGTAATTTGCCAGCTATGAAATTAAAAAAAAAAGAAAAAAATATATTGCAATCCAACCGGACGAAATCACCCATTTACTGATATAAAACATGATATATGACGAATTACAAGGTTGTCTATATAGAAATTCCCGATTGCCGGAATGTATTGAATCGAGGAACCGCTTACTAATGGTTCACTAATCCAAGAATGGTGGAGACATGTTTACATATAACTTATGTGTCGTTGCAAGGTTGACCAAAAGCGGCCGCATATACCGCACTGCCACACTATCCCCGCTTTCAACATCATCACCTATCGATTGTCACCGTATGGTTGCTGTAGCGACCACACTCTACACATCATTTGATTCACAACTATCATAATCGTCATTGCCGCATGCGCCTTCGGAGATGGAGGGTGGTCGAGAGGTGGCAATGGAGAAGACAAAGAGAATTGTGGCATTGGTGGCATAATGGTGGGCGAAGGCGATGGGATTTGCGATGTTGTTGGAAGTAGTTGTGGCAGAGCCAGGCTTGAGAATCAAGTGTCTCAACTGAGCCAAAAAAGGCCCCACGCCCTAACGAATTATATAAAAGAAATAATTAATTTTAAACGCTGATTAACGGTATAGCAATAAACATAGCAAAAATGTAGTATTAGAATGACAAACCATAATAGCTAACCAATGATTCATGAGGCTTTCCTAGTAATCTTCATAGCAAATTGTTTAATCACATCTTAGCAGTTTATACACTCAAAGATATCGTTCTTGATAGTTATCATCGCCAACCCACTAAGTCTTTGTTGGGACATTGTGGATCATAAGTAAAATTTCAGTAAACATCACATTCGAAAAAACTTATTCTTTATGCAGATGCCAACATGACTAGAATAGTCAAAGATGTTTTATATGTAGTCCTTGCATTTGCTGAATAATCAAGGTCTTTCAAATGTATCAAAACATCTATATGTCGGTAAATTCATTGGTTTATAAAGGGTCAACTAACTTAATGTTCATCACCCAATTTATGGATAAATTTCATCATCATCATCATACTCAGTTAATCCCACCTATAACAAAGCTAAGGTAGGGTCTGAGGAGGGTAAGATATAGACAGCCTTACCTCTACCCCTATGAATAGAGAGGCTGCTTCCAGTGAGACCCCCAGCTCGATGTGGTTTGGTATCAAGCCTTGGACATAAGGCACAGAACACTTAGCAATCGGGACAAACCCAATCGGTGCATGTATCCCTTTGTCTTTTGGCTATCCACGCCACCACATGATGCATGATTAACCGTCCGTCGTTTTTAATGTTATTTTCACGAAATTAGTAAAATAACGTTAAAACTAGTGCAACTTTACTTTTGTCCCCCAAGGGCCACACACACACACACACACACACATATATATATATATATATATATATATATATTATATGCGCATACCGTAAGTGGGGTGTGAATTAAGGTAGTGAAACAAAAAAAAAATAAAAAAAAAAGAGCTGAACTTCAAGGTGGTTGGTTGTGTGTTGTGGTGGTGCGCTGGTGGGCGGTGCTAGTTGCCGGAGGGTGGAGCAAGGACGTCAACGGTTCATGTTGTGGCATTGGTATTACCGCTCGCTGTTGTTTTGTGTCTCAGTTTCTTTTATTCTTTTAAGTTTTTTATTGTAATCTTATTATTTAGATTTATATTAGATAATTAGATGATTGAATATTCGGTTTATCAATTGTGGATCAAATTGGGTCCAATATAAGTTATAAGGTTTTAAAAAAAAATCATAAATGGCCCAATACGTTTTAAGGTTCTAATTTTTTTATAAAGGACTCAATAAGTTTTTTGTTTTCATACTTTTAAACATATATTTAATATAAAAAAATTGGCCCGTCAGAAAAAAAGGGCATTGGCCAGGGGTGCAACTTGCCCAGCCGCCAATGGGTCTTGAGTTGTGGCAATGACATGGGTGGTGGTAGTGGCGAGGAGAGCGACAACGCCAATAGTGATGATTGGAGAAGTGTTACAACACCAATAAGGGAGGCGTGAGAGGAGAGGGTGACGAGAACAAAAATGGTTGGGGTAGGGGTGGCGGTGAGGATGGGATGACAACACAAGTGATGGATGTGACGAGCGGTCCGATATCCTAATTCTTTTGGTTGTAGACGTCTTAAAATATTAATTAGTTAGTAATGAAAATTTGAGATTTTATAAAAGGATTATTTGATGTAATATATGATTGAAATTATGTACAAAAATAGAATACTAAGAGAAACGAGAAGGATAACCTTGTGCATGCAAAATTCTAACACGTGATGGAGTCGATTACTTGATATGGTTCGCATTCCTACTAAGTCGGAGTTGATTAAAAGGAACATTCAGCTACCAAATAGTGACTGTGTGTTATGCGATTAGGGTGAAGAGACTACAGAGCATGCGTTCTCCAGCTGTCGATTGGCGGAAGAAGTTTGGGCGAGTGTTGGTTCTTGGTGCGGATTGGATCCTCTCATTATATTCGGTGTTCGAGACCTAATGGATATAGTTAAGGAGCTAAAATGGAATAAGTGGAAGAAAAAGATCATTCAAGGTATTTTCATGGTTGCTTGCTCGTGAATCTGAGAGGCGCGAAACGCTAAAGTTTTTAGGAACAATAATGCCTCAGGTAGAGGCGTCGTGGCTAGTATTAAGTGGTTGTCATTCTTTTGGCTTCAGCATAGATCGATGTATAGTTCTTTATTGTGGGAATATTGGGTGAAGTCACCTGTGTATATGATGTAAGTTTTGAGCGGCGGTCCAGCGGTCCTTATTGTTTTGTGGGCTAGCCGCGTTTTAATGAAAATAAATTTCCAAAAATAAAAGAAAAAAAGAAAAAAAACTTGATAGCTCTAAACTTGAATGAATTAATTTACATTTTGATTACAGACATTAACAACGAAACAAAAATTTCGATTTCATTAAATTTTAGCGACTCAAAAGTTGGTTGAGCTTATCAAAGAGGATGCCTTTGTTTGGATTTCTAACCGGTCCAGGCTTCCGATGATTGACTGGGAAAAGTGGTTAGAGTTTGATGTTCTTGACATGTTGTAAGTTTGTTCTGGTCTTGGGGGTCTGTTCGTTTGGAGGTCTGTATTGTCTTTCTAGCTCCTTGCTAGTCTTTATATATATATATATATATATATATATATATATATATAAAGAGTTTGCTGGTTAAAAAAAAAAAAGAATTGACTTTAGATTCTAACTAGTATTAAGCCCCCGCGCGTTGCGGCGGGGGTGCAAAACCATGCAAAGTAGCACCAATGTCACACCACCGCCAGCGACCATTGACACCAAAAGGCTCGTAAAAGTAAAATAAATAAAAAAGGGAAAAATAACACCAAACGAAAATAAGGCGTAAAATTGTAGAACCATGCACGCTCGTGTGATGTGTGTGTGTGTGTTTGATATGAAACTTACCTAATTGCAAGTTCCCCTTACCGAGTAATCATGGTTGACAAATGCCATTTTTGTAAAAATGCTGCCCAACTCAAGAATGGGTGAATCAACATTGTGAAGAGCCTGAGCCATGCTCGGCATGCAACTATCTTGTGATGAGACCAGCTGTTCCTGTTGTCGGCGTTGTTGTTGTTATAGCAATGGCTGAGATTCTCCATCTGCCTGCTTCCTGGAAAGTCAAAGTCAACAACATAATTAGGAGGTTACAAAAATAAGTCTTAAGGTTCTTGATGAAATACCAATTTCACCCACAACGTTAGCAGCCTCCACTCGCTATCAACTTAGATTTCGGATACCAATGTCAACCACCAGTCACCGAAGCCTATAACACCACTTAACCACCCAACGCCCTTTCAATAGCATTGTCATCCATCACCATTATTAACAACCACCACCATTTTCCGCCATCATCATTATTACAACCATCACTACATACCATCAATGCCTACGATTACATCATTACACCCACGCCAGAACCAAAGCCACAACAACAATCATCAAATAATAAGCATAGTTGAATTTAATGTATAATTCTTATTTTCTGGATAGTAGTATTACATGGCTAATTAAGAAATTAAGTATATTAATCAGCAAATTTAAAATTAGGTTGACGATGCGACACTCAGTTTAGTAGGCGCTAGCCAGCCTACCTTGTAATGACTTATACTACAAATTATTTGTTTTGACCTCATACCCAACCTGACCATAAGGCTATTTCTACAAAAAAAGACAAAGAAATTTCAAAATTAATTCCCTGGCATGAGCTAAAAGGATCAATTACTTCATTACATTAAGCTAACAAAAGAGATCACTAAAAGGTGAAAAGGATACCTGAAGAACTGACAAGGTCATGGCCTCTTTCTCCGTAAGCCAGCCACCAGGAAGTTCCAATGCATGAGCAAAACTTGCTCTCCCTGTATCAGCCATAGCGTATTATCAAAACAAAACTGGTGAGATAAAGAGTAAGTGTCAACCCTTAAAATTGGTCGGCACGGTATCTCGATTTCAAAAATAAATCCAGGTCACCTTACCTTTAAACGATTTTGATTCAGTAAAGTCACTTGACCCGTTAATGTTAGAGTAAAGCACAACTATTACAAAAAAAAAGGACCCGAGGATGACTTTCAGACCATTCAACCCATTTGACCGTTTAATTTTTGGGGTTTTTTATTCAACAAACAACAATAGACTTTTCTAATTCATAGGACTGAACTGAGCTATTTTATTTTTGGATAGTTTTTATGGTTTGCCCACTTAAATGAACCCAACTTTCAATCCGTATGACAGCATCCAAATAATCAACGTTCTAATACACATCCAAAATAGAGCCCCACCATCTTGCTAATTGAATCACCTTTACTATGGAAAATTACATAAGATTAAAGTGAAGATTGCGGAAAAAAGCCTAATAGACTAATCAATGATCTTCAATATGCAAAAGCCACCCATTTAAGAAATCTATGATTCGGCCTTACTATGAAATAAATTTCCAAATCAAAATGCCCAATTGCAAGCTTAATAAAATTGGGTAAAACTCACGAATAAAGAGAGGATCAAACCCATCATCTGTTCGCCTGGTACCACCATCGCCGCCAGTATCACAATCGTAACCATTCACTGAAAGCAATGAGCACCTCCACAGCAACACCACCATCCATCATCCATTGATGTATGAAACGGAAACCACACGGCGAATGCTGAGGAGGCGAAGGATGTGGCGGAAACAACAAAGTTTTGTAGATGGTGGTAGTTTTGTGGTGGTTGTGTTAGGTGTTTGGTGTGTGTAGAGAGAGAGAGAGAGAGTCAGATAGGGAGAATGAAAAGAAGAAAGAAAGGTCTAGAGAAAGGAATGAGGTCCACACGTCTAATCTCTTCACATGATATGTATCGTACAACCATTCATGCATACCTTACAACATCTAATGCACAAAAGCTTTGGTTTTTAGAATTATATAAATACTATGAATTCTATGAACCATACAAAAATCATTTTCAAATTTCGTCATGTGGAGAAATCGTAGTTCGATCAATTAGGCACGGTCGCACGGATTCACCGACAAGCATTATTGGATCTAATTCTACTGTAGTATATGATTCTCATTGGTGCAAGTGTCATTTAAAAACATAAATTATAAAAACCTACAATGATAAGACTGACTGTTATGTGGGCGAGCAAACAGCTATGAACGGCCAAACCAGCCACGTGGCTCGCGCATTTCACAACACCTACACGTGAACGACGGCGTGAGCGAGCATGGGCGACCCTGCTCGCGTCTGCTAGCGAGGAAAGATGTGTATTTTTATATATTTTTTTCTATTCTTTAGTGTTTTAAGGTTTTAATGAATGTTTGATGATTTGGGAGAGAGCCTGTAAAAAGAAGTCACAATTAGGGTTTGGGTTTTAATGGGGAAGATGACTATGGGTGGAAATGTTTTAATGGGGAAGATGACTAGGTGGAAGGATGGAGCAGTATATCATTTTTTTTACTTTTGTTATATTCTTTTTTTTACTTTATTACTTGTTATTTTTTATTTTATATTTTTTTTATTTTATTTGTAAAATATTTATGTTTTATATTTATTAATTATAGTATTTTATGTGTTTTTATTAATTATGTCTATGTAAATTTAAAATTTAAATATTATATAAATTTAAAATAACAAAGTTTAAAAAATAATAATTAAAAAAAACTGGATAAAGCTGCTGCTCACCTCTAGCCACAACACCATCAGGTGCGTGACCAGCAGCTTTATCACTCTGCCAACTAGACGCTGACATGGCGCAATATGAGATGATAGAGTCATGGCTCACCTTTAGCCACAACGGACAGTCTAACCACATCACGCAACGGGGGACACAAAAAAAGGCGAGAGAAAGCAGCATTGAAAAAATCTGGAGACTAAGCTAACAAATTGAAAAAAGGTCATCTCCAAGTAACGAAACCAGGTGGATGGGGTAAACAAATTCGTTGGATCACGGATGGTTTTGTGGTTATCTCTACCTTGTAGCCCTTTATGAGCGCACAAGAAGTATGAGAAACAAAGAAAAGACACCTAATAAGCAACCGGCATGCGACACCATCGTCAAAACTGTTCATGATTTAAACTGTTGTTATATAGAATTATTATTATTATTTAAATGATTTTCTAAAATCAGTATATAACATGTCATCTATTAAAATTATCCACTCATGATTTGATTTAGTTGCATACTTGAACATTAACCATGATGGCATAATCTATAAGTTTACATCTGATTTTTTTATCCCCTTTTAAATTTATATATAGTGTTTTAGTAAAAAATTACATAGTAGAAATAATTTTGTATTTTAAATTAGTAAAAGTGAGGTAGAGTGCTAAATGTGTAAAATATGTTAAAAACTCAGTTGTATTATGAAGATGGCAAAAAAATAACAATATGACAACTATGATCAGGATGGTAAAGAAATTAGTCAGGATGCACAGTTATATCCTGAGGATGTAACTGTCTGACAGAATGATGAAATATGCAAAGATCAATGAATGTAAATGTAATGCAACTAGAGAACAACACTCGATGTACGAGGAAAACCCTTGATCAATGTAGATCGCCAGCACAAAAACCTCGGGAGGAGTCTAAGCCCCTGCCTTGTTTATTAATATTAATAAGGTAAAAAATAGTACAACTTTGGATAGGTGATGAACGAGTATCTAAGATTACAATATGGGTGTTGTGTGTGTGTAGAGAGTATCAGGTGTTCTATGAAGTGTTAAGCAAGTGAGAAGTGTCCTATTACTCGTTGATCACCCCCTATTTATAGTTACACGAAAGTAAATAATGAATCCCATGATATCCGCCGTCTTTAATGATCTTGTGGGCTGTTTCAGGTGACCGTTGTGTTGTTACAACTGAATATGACTGTTGTAGCACCTGTTTCAACTGAATATAGTCGTTATATGGTTGTTTCCTCATTTCTCGGCTATATTTAATGCATGTCGGTTACACCTTTGACTTATTCTTTGAGCTTGGACTTGTTCTACACGCATAGCTCTTCAATGATCAGCTCCTTTGACTTAAATGAGTCAATGTAGCCGTTAGGGAGGAGTTACAAGCCTTAATATTGATTAAGTGTACTTGCAATAATATCACAATAAGATAATTCGTTAGTCCATCCTCAGGATGCACAGAGGTCGGAACACTGTTACATCTTGAACCCTGCTTAGTCCTTTAGTATCCTGAGGATGTTACTCAGAGAATATGAGGTAAAATCATCCTCCATTCATATAACAATAAGATAGTTTGTTAGTCTATCCTCAGGATGCACATAGGTCAGAATGTTGTTACATCCTGAAGCCTGTCCAGTCCTTCAGTATCCTGAGGATGTTACAAAAAATATAGGTTAGTGCTATCCTGAAGATTTCACCACCAACATATAGTATTGATTTTCAAGTTGTTGTGCATAACAATGTTGTATATTGTGTTTAGTGGGTTTCTATGAGTGGCGTTGTACATATTACATAATAATACTTATTATGTGGTTTCACTTTTTCAACTTCTAAGTTTAGACCCATATGCTTTTTCTCTTTTATAAATTTTTAGTTTTACGTTTTGGTCTACATTTTTTTATTTAACACGCTGCAACATATGTGAGTGGTTTAATGTTTTTTTACCCCTATTATTCCTGCTTAATGACCGTGTTGTGTTTTACGTTCCTGTCTAATCTTTGTGCATTAACACGCCACAACAATCGTGTATGGTTCAATGTTTTTACGACTATATTTCATTATGTTTTTTAGTTATTTTTCAAGAATTTTTCGGTGTTGGTGATCGTTGGAGACGGCGTGACATTGATGTTACTTTGGCACAATCTTACACACAAGCCAAAACGTGTGGTGCTTGATACTAGTTCTAAGTAAAAAACAACAAATAATTTATGATTTAGTAAAAAGAAAAAAAAAGGTTTTTTCTGCTTTAAGTTTAATGCAAATTGAATATTTTCTTGTTTATCTTCATTGATTACACTAGTCATCATTTTTCAGTTTTATTCACGTGGGAGATATGTTAAAAGGTTAGTATTGTTTCAATTTGTTCTTGTCATTTACATGTGTCTAATTCATGTGTCTTGTTGTGTTTGTTAATTGTTGCAAGATGTAGCTGGTCAATTGATAGTGTGCTGGTCGAAGAAGTAGCTGGTCAGGATGTGCTGGTCAAGTTGGTCGAGTCCAAGGAGTCCAGAAGAGTTGCTGGTCCAAGTTTGTGTTTGTGGCCCAGTCCAGTTGTCTAAATCATCTCGTCTGGCCTGGCCCATTCATATTATAAGAAGACTAATGGACCACTGTTGGCCCATGGGCCAGTAACTGAAGATATTTATTACACGGTTTAATATCAACCGTTCAGATCATGATCCGTGTGACAATTATAATCGCGTGGCTTAGATCTCTCTCGTCCTGGTGTGCTTCTTTCCTCGATCTTTTCACCTGCCTATAAAAGGCTTATGTTCGTCCACTGTGCAAGGTTAATCAGTTAGAGCATTCGTTAGGGTTTGAGTTGTATTCTTTCACTTTCATCTAGATCATTGTGTTAGGGTTTCTGTAATCAGATACATCTTGTATCTGTGTTAGAGCTTGTAATATTTTGTTGATCTTTGATAGGTTAGTTGGTAAAGAAGCTCAGACTGTTGATCAGATATGATACTTGTTCTTGATTGGTTGTTCGTTCTTTGGGTTGGGATTTAGTTTAATAAGAGTTTTCTTTCTTTATCTTGTGCTTATCCATGTTTTATAACATGGTATCAGAGCACTAGGTTGGATCTTGGATCTTGATCTGGATCATTTGTGTTCTTCTTCCGCTATGCATCTTGGATCTTGGATATTACAAGATTATATCAAGGGAAGCTCTTGTGTTAAAAGTAATCCTGTCTAGGGTTTGATTCTCGGTATTCGAGAAATGATCTAGTACTAGAGTGGATTGTAGCATATTTTCTCCCACTGATTTGTAACCCTAAGTGAAGGTTGCAATCAGTGGTGTATTTTTGGAAGCTTGCTATCTGGTGAGATCGTTCCTCTCTTTTATTTTTTGGTTGTGTCTAGGAGCACCTGGCCGGTTTAGGGGGACCGGCATTGGCTCAACAACTTGTTGTCTGTGGTCTATCATTGTCTTTTATTTGCTTCTTTGCAGACTGTGTTTGTTATTGATTTGTTTTTTTGTTTCAAGTTGAGTGATTAGATCTTAGAGGACTCCCGTGTTAAGACTTGTCCTAGCACCATTTGAGTGACGAACCAGGAATCTGGATCACCGACACGGTTTCGTCCTGTGTGAGGGAGTGTGTTATTGTTTTGTTTGTTATTCTTTTGTTGATTTGCTCTGTGTTAGGGTCATATTAGTATGTCTGGGGATGATGCCACTGTTGACAACTCCTCTACTGGAGGAGGAGGAGGCAATGATGGTCCTAGTGTTACTCTTGTAAGTAAATTGGATGCTAGTGATCCACTTTACTTACATCCTAGTGACTCTGCTAATCTAAACATAATAACTATAAAACTAACAGGCACTGAGAATTACACTGTGTGGTCTAATGCATTAAAACTTGCTTTACAAGTGAAAAACAAATGGGGTTTTATTGATAAAACTTGTGTTAGGTCTAAGGATGATGAGGTATTGGGTAGGCAATGGGATAGATGTAATTCAATTGTTTTAACTTGGATTCTCAATTCAATAAGTGAAGAATTATACATGGGTCATGTGTTCTCTGAACTTGCTTTTGATGTATGGAATGAGTTAAAGGAGACTTATGATAAAATAGATGGATCAGTGGTGTTTGATTTGTATCAAAAAATTGACTCATTTACTCAAAATGGTACTTCTGTGTCAGAATATTATCATAGGTTAAACATTATGTGGAAACAAATGGATCAAATTTTACAATTACCTTCGTGTACTTGCAATGCTTCAAAAGAATTCAATAATTTCAGTAACATGATAAAACTTATGCAGTTTCCAATGGGTTTGGATAATACTTATCAAACTGTTAGGACTAGTTTGTTAATTAAGGATGTTTTACCAACTGTTAAAGAAGCCTTTGCTGTCATTTCTAGAGAAGAATCTCATAGGAATGCCAGTAACACAGGCAAGAGAAGTTAGTCCCTTGCTTTGTTTTCAAAGGCTTCTCAACCACCTGAGTTTAAAAGAAATAATAAAGTTTCAAATCAAAACTTAAAATGTACTCAGTGTAACAAGGTAGGACATACTATAGACAAGTGTTTTGAAATTATTGGATACCCTTCTTGGATGAGGCCAAGAGGGGGTCAAGGAAAGAAGGTGGTTGCTAATAATAGTGTGTTTGATAATTCTTATGAAGTTGTTAAGTCTTTAACTCCTGATCAAATAAGCAGGCTTCTGAGTTTGTTAGGAGAGAAACATGATAGTCAGAAAAGCTGCAATGTTGTAGGTAATTTGTTAAATCCTTATTGTGCTAGTGTTATGTTTAAACCTGCATATTGTTTTGTTAGTGGTATTAATAAACAAGTGTTTGTGGGTTGGATAACTGACTCAGGGGCAAATCAACACATGGTTAAAGATGATAAGAATTTAACTGACTGTTTTGATGTTACTGATTTAAATATAAGAGTGAAACACCCAAATGGTACAAATGCTTTGGTCACTAAAATTGGTAATATTAAACTGGCTGAAAGAATTGTATTAAAAGATGTGTTTGTTATTCCTGAGTACTGTAACGCCCCAAAACCCGAACTTTAACTTAGTAGCATTTTTTAATGTGTTATGGCATGAGATGAGATGACTAACTTATCTAAGTTAGTTAAAGTGCCTATTAGTTAGAAGGAAAATAAGATTGGAGACAAAATAGATGGGTGTCAAACCATAGGGGCCGAAATTGCAAATTTGTCAATAAAACACCTAGTGGGTTGGGTAGGAGAAAGGAATCTCCTGGAAAGTGTGTGTGTGTGTCGACATTTTGAGAGGAGAAAATCCTCTCAAGAACAAATTGTGCAATTCAGCCAAATCAAGGTCAATTTGGAAGCTAATTAGTTGCATGTTTGAAGATTTCTAATCATCTAGTCATAACAAGCATGAGGTGAGTTGTAGTATCCTCAATTGGTGGTAATTTTGTTAGAAGTTCTTGAATGATGGGGATTTTAGCATGAATCCCAACAACTCTATGTCTTTCATGTCATGATTGTGTATCGATACTCATACGGTATGGAATCACTACGTGAACTAGTATGTGTGTAAACTTGATATAATGTAGTTGTTTGATGGAGATTCATGTGTGGTTGAAGTGGGTCTTGACATTTTGGTGTGACCCGTATTCTCTTGGTCAAGTTAATAACTAGGTTGAAAGAATTAGAGATTTTGCTATGTTTGACATCTATGTATGAATTACAATAGACATTTGGAAGAAATATGATGATTGATGTTATAACTATGAAAGTAGGCATGAAATAATTGTACATTGAGCTTAGAATGTTGTACGCACACCATGTGTTCGATGAAATGCTTAGATGAACTTGCGTGCAAGTAATTGGCGAGAATGAATGGAATATGATGATTGTAGGAAATTTATATAAAGGATGTGTTTTGATGGAAACCGTGTGTGAATTATAATGAATCGTATGTAGGTATGTATGTATGCACATAAGTGATCTTATGGTTGTATGTGTGTCCTATAATGTGTGAATTTGTATGCAAGACTCGACAAGTATGAAAGTAATGTGATAGTTGGTGCAATTGATAGTAGGTTAAGATGGGGATTTCGTCTTAGAGAGAAATCATGTGTGAATTAGTTGATTGTATGAATTGGTAAGAAGTATGCGTTAGTAGTATGTACACTATGCTTAAATATTATGATGTACACGATCTGTTGATTGATTGGGGTGACGAATGATCTTGTATCTTAAATGAGATGTGAATATGATGTCTATGGTGAATCTTATATGATCTAGTACATCAATATGGACATATGTTTCTAAGTAGGATGTTGGTATAGTTGGAAGTTGACTTTCTGGAAAGTCAACAATGTAGAATAACATGGTTAGGCTCCCAAACTTGATTGTGTGATTAGAACACTATGCGACGCATAATATGATAGTAAGTGGTATTACATGATGTGAGAATAAATGTGGTTGTGAATGTATGTTTTAGACATGATAGAAGTTGACTAATGAAAGTCAATGTGATATTTGGTTGAGGAGAGTTGTTAGTGTGATATGATCATGTATGCTAACAATGATGTGAACATGATGATATGAAAGGATAGGAAGGATGGACTCAACCATGGGAAGCTAATGGGTCAAGAGGAGACAAATAAACAAGCATGAACTTGGAGGACTTGAGGTAAGTGATTCCCGAACTTAACTCGCATCTATGATATTGAATTGTGTTCACATAGAATGGGAATCTTAAAGGAGTACATGGTTTTGGTTATGGGTCAAGGATCCACATGGTAGTTAACTTGGACATTGTCTTTAGGTAAATGTAACTAGTGTAGACAAGGTTTGAGCGAATCAAGTATATTAGGCACTTGAACTCAAACCGGAAGCTCGTAGGGGCGCGCATTCGATCAAGGTATGTGTGGAATGAGGGGTGGGAGACTTGGTAAATGGGTTGCTAGAATGTCGGAAATTGTGGGTAAGAATGGCATGTAAGATATTACGTTGAAAAAGGAAAACAGTGCGCGAGATCTGCTGTTGGCGTACCCTACGCCAGTTTTGGCGTAGGATACGCCAGGTCTGTTTTGCCTACGCAAACTTCTGCTGCCCTACGCCATTCTGTCACCCCTTGCCTACGCAAGTGGCGTAGGCTACGCCACTTTTGGCGTACCCTACGCCAAATCCCCTTTCGGCCTCGGATGTTGATTTTTCAGCTCGTTTATGCTCCGTACCTTGCCCGAGCAACTCCAAACCTCATTTATAGTACATATGTGTACTCATGCTCGGGTTTGAGAGGGAGCTTCATGTATGTAAGGGTTGGTAGTTATATGTAGATTGAGTAGAGGATTGGAAACGCCACATTTGTCTTAGAGATTGGTGAAGAAAGAGTAACATGACGGGTAAAGTATGTTATATGAGGGAATTGTATGCTTGCAAGTATTGTGGGGTTATACGAGGGAACAGTATGCTTGTATGTAAAGTAAGTTATATGAGGGAATTGTATGTTTGTATGCAAAGTAGGTTATATGAGGGAATTGTATGCTTGTATGTATTGTGGGGTATTGAGGAAATTGTATATTTGTATGAATTGTAGGGTTATTAACCTTGTTATGTGAATGGTAAGGAAGATGCAGGTATGTAAGTGTGAATGCATGAGACTTGTAGGATCAGCTCGGGGTACCACACTCGAACTTCCAAAAAGGCGTTGGAACGAGATCATGGAGCATCTATGGATATTATCTCCGCATTTTGAGTAGTGTGTATTAAGTCACTAAGTGAACTAACGAAACGGTTATTTGGTGATCGCAGGTTGTCTTGTCTACCTAATAGAGTAAGGAAAGGATGTAGATCGAGCAAGGAGGCGGATTGTACGAGGACACGACCCTATAACGTGATATAGATGGGTCATGTTTAATGTGGTAGAACATATTTAAAAGATGTAATACCTGAAATGTTTAGTAGACTTGGGTTATAAACATCCAAGGTTGTTTTTAAAAGAAATAAATTTTTCGGTTGGTATTTCCGCTGCACGTTTTTCTGTAAAATGGTTTAGGGTGTTACAAGTTGGTATCAGAGCCCTGGTTTGAGTGAAATCTAGTACAAGGAAGTATGTACTTGAACTCAAACTTGTGTGCTCCTAAATATAGTGACCCGTACAATCCAAGGCTCGATCAAGGCCCAAAGGTAGAATTTAATATTAACTCACATGACATGTTAAAAGCTAATTGTGCTGTTTATGTTAAGGTGAGCTTTTGGTGGATAATGAAGAGGTCTCAAGGACACGATTCAAGATAGATCGCGGAAATTGTAGATAAGATGGAATAATCACAGGTACGCGATAATTAACTATTGGTACCGGTGGGAGGAAAATCCTTTGGGATGGTAAAACATAGAAGGAAAAAAATGACCATGTTATTTAGGAAGTAAATTGAAATGTGGCACGAAGCTGAAAACCAGTCCCTAGGCATAAGGTAATGATTACGTGAAGGCACGTGGGTAGCATGTGGACTGTACACCTGGCCAGTGCACAAGAAGCATGCGATACACGTGAGACCATGAGAATCATTACAGGTATGCCTGGTAGAATTGGAAAGTAAGTGGTCGTGTGGGTGAATAGTTGGAATGAAAGGTTTGAGTCCCTAGATAAGTACGGATCAAATCAAAATGGTGGAAATACCCTTATGGGTTAAAATGGTAGAATGACCATCATGGGTCAAAATGGTGGAAATACCCTTATGGGTTAAAATGGTAGAATGACCATGATGGGTCAAAATGGTGGAAATACCCTTATGGGTTAAAATGGTAGAATGACCATGATGGGTCAAAATGGTGGAAATACCCTTATGGGTTAAAATGGTAGAATGACCATGATGGGTCAAAATTGTAGAAAACCCTTATGGGTCAAAATGGTTGGAAAGATCCTTATGGGTCACAATGGTTGGAAAGGCTCAATGGGTCAAGAGGTTGGAAAGACCTTAACGGGTCATATGGTTGAAACCATGTAAAATAGGTCGGAAAGACCTTAGCGGGTCAAGCGGCTGGGAAGACCATAAATGGTAAAAAGGGGTGAAATTATAGAAATTGTGAAAATGACCTTGAGCGGGTCAAATAGTGGAAATGCAAAAATATAGAATTACCCAAGTAATGGGTTAGATTTGTTGAAAAGTTGTAGAATTATAAAATAGTCTATGAAGTAAGTCATTTGGGTAGGAAAGAATGAGAGAATACACTATTCTCTCTAACCAAGATAAGCGCAAGTTAGTAACTTAATTTAGATCTGCATGTTATGTGGCATGTAAAATGCATATATATGTGTAGTGGAAGGTGGTAAGGCATGGTATTAATGTGAGTTATTTTGTAGAAACCTATAGAAAACGAATGAATGGTTAATCTTTTGAAAGATTTGTACCCCTATATGCAGAAAATGAATGATGTGGGGAGATGTCAGAATGTGATGTAGGGATTATTATAAAATAGTAGAATAAGGCGCAACTACCTCGAAAAGTCAAATTGTAGAAAATTTACAAAATAATGAATAATTTGTAAAGATTTGGCATAGGAAAATGAAATAAGTAATGTAGTATAGCACGAGAATGGGAATCAAGAAGGAAATGTATATAAGTAGACATTACAAGTGAGGGAATTCTTGAATGGACCATTGAAGGTCAATTTTCATGAATGTAAGGTATATGTCTAACCAATGATTTGTAGAGACGAGTGGTCAAATTTCTGGATATGATGGAATCTACAAGATAGGTGATATGAAGTTAGCGAGTTGGAACTCCTTGTAAACGAGCTAAGGCAAGCGGAGTATGGCGCGGACTTGTCAAGGGGCAAGTTAAGCCGACATATGGATTGTTGGATAACGTTGAAAAAGGGAGGTTAGTAAATTTAAATATTTTGTGATTGTTAAATAGAAAATTGATATGTTGAATAGTAACCCCGTATGAATGAATGGTAGCTCAAGCATGATGTAGTTCGAAAGGTTTGACTTTAAAGGTCAAAAGATGGATGAATCCTAGCTTAGACGTGGTGTTGTTAAGCGATGGACATATGTGTGTACAGTAAGTAGTGCTTGAAATGAGCTAACAAAGAAATTAGTGTGAATAGAATGGCTCTGAAATCTACCAAAAAGGGATGGGGTGTGTATGGTAGATACATTGGCTCGGTAGTGACTGTAGAACGATGTCGGACTCCCAAGTTAAGTATGAATAAGTGAATGTGAAACAGTAGTTAGGTTATGATAGTTTGATATGCTTGATAATTGCACGAAGGCTTGTGCTAATATTAGAAAGTGCGGACATATAATTATGTTTGTTCATGATTAAAGTCGTTGTATAGTCAATAATGTGGGCTTGTGATATAGCATAAATCTTGAATGAAAGAAAAGAGTAGATAAACAAGTGGAAATAATGTTGACGTTATGAAGAAATACTAGCTTCGAATGGCTAGAATGAATGCCTAAAGATAATGGTAGAATGGGTTGGCTAGTAATAAAAGTGGTTTCGGGGACGAAACCTTCTTTAAGGGGGGTGGACTTGTAACGCCCCAAAACCCGAACTTTAACTTAGTAGCATTTTTTAATGTGTTATGGCATGAGATGAGATGACTAACTTATCTAAGTTAGTTAAAGTGCCTATTAGTTAGAAGGAAAATAAGATTGGAGACAAAATAGATGGGTGTCAAACCATAGGGGCCGAAATTGCAAATTTGTCAATAAAACACCTAGTGGGTTGGGTAGGAGAAAGGAATCTCCTGGAAAGTGTGTGTGTGTGTCGACATTTTGAGAGGAGAAAATCCTCTCAAGAACAAATTGTGCAATTCAGCCAAATCAAGGTCAATTTGGAAGCTAATTAGTTGCATGTTTGAAGATTTCTAATCATCTAGTCATAACAAGCATGAGGTGAGTTGTAGTATCCTCAATTGGTGGTAATTTTGTTAGAAGTTCTTGAATGATGGGGATTTTAGCATGAATCCCAACAACTCTATGTCTTTCATGTCATGATTGTGTATCGATACTCATACGGTATGGAATCACTACGTGAACTAGTATGTGTGTAAACTTGATATAATGTAGTTGTTTGATGGAGATTCATGTGTGGTTGAAGTGGGTCTTGACATTTTGGTGTGACCCGTATTCTCTTGGTCAAGTTAATAACTAGGTTGAAAGAATTAGAGATTTTGCTATGTTTGACATCTATGTATGAATTACAATAGACATTTGGAAGAAATATGATGATTGATGTTATAACTATGAAAGTAGGCATGAAATAATTGTACATTGAGCTTAGAATGTTGTACGCACACCATGTGTTCGATGAAATGCTTAGATGAACTTGCGTGCAAGTAATTGGCGAGAATGAATGGAATATGATGATTGTAGGAAATTTATATAAAGGATGTGTTTTGATGGAAACCGTGTGTGAATTATAATGAATCGTATGTAGGTATGTATGTATGCACATAAGTGATCTTATGGTTGTATGTGTGTCCTATAATGTGTGAATTTGTATGCAAGACTCGACAAGTATGAAAGTAATGTGATAGTTGGTGCAATTGATAGTAGGTTAAGATGGGGATTTCGTCTTAGAGAGAAATCATGTGTGAATTAGTTGATTGTATGAATTGGTAAGAAGTATGCGTTAGTAGTATGTACACTATGCTTAAATATTATGATGTACACGATCTGTTGATTGATTGGGGTGACGAATGATCTTGTATCTTAAATGAGATGTGAATATGATGTCTATGGTGAATCTTATATGATCTAGTACATCAATATGGACATATGTTTCTAAGTAGGATGTTGGTATAGTTGGAAGTTGACTTTCTGGAAAGTCAACAATGTAGAATAACATGGTTAGGCTCCCAAACTTGATTGTGTGATTAGAACACTATGCGACGCATAATATGATAGTAAGTGGTATTACATGATGTGAGAATAAATGTGGTTGTGAATGTATGTTTTAGACATGATAGAAGTTGACTAATGAAAGTCAATGTGATATTTGGTTGAGGAGAGTTGTTAGTGTGATATGATCATGTATGCTAACAATGATGTGAACATGATGATATGAAAGGATAGGAAGGATGGACTCAACCATGGGAAGCTAATGGGTCAAGAGGAGACAAATAAACAAGCATGAACTTGGAGGACTTGAGGTAAGTGATTCCCGAACTTAACTCGCATCTATGATATTGAATTGTGTTCACATAGAATGGGAATCTTAAAGGAGTACATGGTTTTGGTTATGGGTCAAGGATCCACATGGTAGTTAACTTGGACATTGTCTTTAGGTAAATGTAACTAGTGTAGACAAGGTTTGAGCGAATCAAGTATATTAGGCACTTGAACTCAAACCGGAAGCTCGTAGGGGCGCGCATTCGATCAAGGTATGTGTGGAATGAGGGGTGGGAGACTTGGTAAATGGGTTGCTAGAATGTCGGAAATTGTGGGTAAGAATGGCATGTAAGATATTACGTTGAAAAAGGAAAACAGTGCGCGAGATCTGCTGTTGGCGTACCCTACGCCAGTTTTGGCGTAGGATACGCCAGGTCTGTTTTGCCTACGCAAACTTCTGCTGCCCTACGCCATTCTGTCACCCCTTGCCTACGCAAGTGGCGTAGGCTACGCCACTTTTGGCGTACCCTACGCCAAATCCCCTTTCGGCCTCGGATGTTGATTTTTCAGCTCGTTTATGCTCCGTACCTTGCCCGAGCAACTCCAAACCTCATTTATAGTACATATGTGTACTCATGCTCGGGTTTGAGAGGGAGCTTCATGTATGTAAGGGTTGGTAGTTATATGTAGATTGAGTAGAGGATTGGAAACGCCACATTTGTCTTAGAGATTGGTGAAGAAAGAGTAACATGACGGGTAAAGTATGTTATATGAGGGAATTGTATGCTTGCAAGTATTGTGGGGTTATACGAGGGAACAGTATGCTTGTATGTAAAGTAAGTTATATGAGGGAATTGTATGCTTGTATGCAAAGTAGGTTATATGAGGGAATTGTATGCTTGTATGTATTGTGGGGTATTGAGGAAATTGTATATTTGTATGAATTGTAGGGTTATTAACCTTGTTATGTGAATGGTAAGGAAGATGCAGGTATGTAAGTGTGAATGCATGAGACTTGTAGGATCAGCTCGGGGTACCACACTCGAACTTCCAAAAAGGCGTTGGAACGAGATCATGGAGCATCTATGGATATTATCTCCGCATTTTGAGTAGTGTGTATTAAGTCACTAAGTGAACTAACGAAACGGTTATTTGGTGATCGCAGGTTGTCTTGTCTACCTAATAGAGTAAGGAAAGGATGTAGATCGAGCAAGGAGGCGGATTGTACGAGGACACGACCCTATAACGTGATATAGATGGGTCATGTTTAATGTGGTAGAACATATTTAAAAGATGTAATACCTGAAATGTTTAGTAGACTTGGGTTATAAACATCCAAGGTTGTTTTTAAAAGAAATAAATTTTTCGGTTGGTATTTCCGCTGCACGTTTTTCTGTAAAATGGTTTAGGGTGTTACAAGTACAATGTGAATTTGATCTCTGTGCATAAATTAGCTAAGGATAAGAAGTTATACATTGGTTTTGATGAAAGTAATTGTTACATTTAAGATTTAATCACCAGGAAAGTTCTGGTGACTGGTAGTCAAGTGGATGGTCTGTATTACTGTGGTAGCTCTGTGATTTCTAGTAAGGTATGTTATAACAGTTCTGTTATGTTTAATCTGTGGCATGATAGGTTAGGTCATCCATCTAATAATGCATTAAACGTGTTAAAGCAAAGATTAAACATAGGAACTATTGATAGTGATAACCCTTGTGAAATCTGTCAAAAGGCTACAACATAGGGATCCATTCCCTTTGAGTGAGCATAAATCTAAGACCATAGGAGACCTTGTGCATATAGATGTTTGGGGTCCATATAGAGTTGCTAGTAGGGAAGGTTTTAAATACTTTCTTACTATAGTAGATGATTTCTCTAGGGCTGTGTGGGTTTGTATGATGAAGAGTAAACAAGAAGTTTTTCAAAACTTACAAGACTTTGTTGCTATTATTGAAACTCAGTTTAAAACTAAAGTAAAAATGTTTAGGAGTGACAATGGTACTGAGTTTGTTAATAGTCAAGTAAACAATTATTTTAAGTCTAAAGGCATTCTTCATCAAACAACTTGCACCTACACTCCTCAACAAAATGGAGTTGTAGAAAGAAAACATAGACATTTGTTAAATGTTGCAAGGGCATTATTATTTCAAAGTAATGTCCCTTTAAGGTTTTGGTCTGATTGTATTTTAACTGTTGCTTATCTTATTAATAGGACTCCTTCTTCAGTTCTAGGTGGAAAGACTCCTTATGAGGTAGTATATAAGTTTGAACCCTTTCTAGATCAGTTAAGGTTGTTTGTTGTTTGTGTTTTTGAGCAAATATTAATGAGTCTGATAAGTTAGCCAGTAGAGCAGAAAAATGTGTCTTTATTGGTTACTCTACTGAAAAAAGGGGTATAAAGTGTTTGGTCTTGAAACAATCCACTTTTTATTCAAGAGATGTTAAGTTTTTTGAGAGTTTATTTCCATTTAAAGAAAATCAGGTTTTTGATAAAATAAATGATGTTTTACAAACTGAAATTACTCATTTAAACTTTTTTGATAGTTTTGAACAACCACAACCTGAACTTCCCAATGATGAAGGAAAGGGTAACAAGGATGTTGATTCAGAGACACACAGGTCTCAGCAATCAGCATCCAGTTCTTCAGGACTTGAAGGCATGGCTGGAATACAGCAGCCCAGCCCTGAAGACAATAGGACTGATAGGGCTGAGTGTGATTTATCTGGAAATGAAAATATCAATAGGAATACCCCTGAGGGAATTGACAGTCCAGATAGGTTTCAGACTACTATTAGAAAATCTGCTAGGGAGTCTGTCTTACCTAAGAATTTGAATGATTATGTCCTAGATAGTAAGGTTAAGTATGGGATAAACAAAGTTGTTAACTATGCTCATTTTTCACCTGAATACAAGTGCTTCTTGTCTTCCTTAAATAAAGAGCATGAGCCTTCATCATTGACTGAAGCTGCAAGTAATCCTCTTTGGATTGCAGCCATGAATGATGAAATAGAAGCTCTTCATAGGAATGACACTTGGGAATTGGTTGATCTCCCAAAGGGAAGAAGCATTGTAGGGTGTAAATGGATATATAAAATTAAGTATAAGTCCTCTGGAGAGATTGAGAGGTTTAAGGCTAGGTTAGTTGCCAAAGGGTTTAGCCAAAAACAGGGTGTGGACTTTGAAGAAACATTCTCCCTTGTGGTTAAACTGGTAACTGTTAGATGTGTTATATCCATAGCTGTTCATAACAATTGGGAATTATTCCAATTGGATGTGAATAATGCTTTCCTGTATGGGAATCTTAATGAGGATGTTTACATATCTTTACCAGATGGGTATTATTCCAAAGAGGAAAATAAGGTATGTAAAATGAAAAAATCATTATATGGACTAAAACAGGCTCCACGAATGTGGAATGAGAAGTTAGTAACTGTGTTAACTGAACTTGGCTTTAACCAAAGCAAGTGTGATCATTCTCTGTTTTTTAAAGACTCTAATTCTGTTGTTATGTTTTTACTTGTGTATGTGGACGATATAGTAATTACTGGAAATAACAAAACAGAAATTAATAAGGTTAAAGAGAGTCTTAGGTCTAAGTTTCTTATCAAAGATTTGGGGGAACTTAAATATTTTTTTAGGCATAGAAGTTGTAAGGGTTTAGGAAGGGATATGTTTGTCACAAAGAAAATATTGTCTTGAACTCCTTGCTGAGTTTGGATTAACTGGGTCAAAACCAGTTAATACTTCTATAGATCAAAATCATTCTTTGACTGCTATGTGCAAAGAAAATGCAAGTAAATTGACAAATATAACAGGCTATCAGAAACTGGTAGGAAAACTAATTTACTTGGCACACACCAGGCCTGATATTGCATATGCTGTACATTTTCTAAGTCAACATATGCATAATCCTTTAAGTGGTCATCTTAAAATTGCTATGAGATTATTAATGTAACATTTCACATTAAATAAATTGTACGTTACGGATTTCAACGACAAGCCTTATTATCATATTTTTTTGGTGATATTTTGAACCCTAATACAACGATATTTATATATATATATACATATATAAATGTATAATAATAATAATAATAGTAATAGTAATAATAATACATAATACATAATAACTATAATGTGTAAAAACATAATTAGTTGATTGGTGTAGTTAACCCAACCCAATAATGGCCCAACCAGACAAGCCCAACCCCTTGGAAGACAGAAGCCCAGCCCAACAGCCCATAGGCCCATACCAGCAGCCCACTACCCCTCCTTCCCATCTCAGCTTTAAAAAAAATGTGTTGGGGACGGGAATCGAACCCGGGTCCCCAACCGGCTCAAACATGTACACCCACACACCAAACCACCTGATCTGTATGAATCCTTGTTATAAAGCTGGACGCGATTTAATTATTAGCGAACATGAATTCATCTCAGTTGACTTGGAAAGTCAACTGAGATCAATAACCTTCCATAATCAAGATCCTTGACTCATGATTAACTTGTAATTGGCAATGTGACGCGATTATCGGCCTGGAACGGGTCAGACACACAACAAATTCCCATCAATTCTTACCAATTGTGAGTTTTGACGCGTCAAACCTTAATAACTCGGTCAATCATTGCCAAATCGAACACCCGACCCTTAACATTATAAATTGATCATTCCAGAGCCTTCACAACTCGCCATTTTCTTTCTCTCGATCCCCAATTCTTCAGTTTTATCCTCTGTTCCTGGTATACGAATCGCATTTTTGACTTGGGCTTTGACCGACTAATTCGAGATCGAGTCATTCTTGTAAGTGTAATTTCTTTTGTGGGTTTTAATGATCGGCCAACACACAACGTTTACCCCATGATTAATTGGGTTAACGTTGTGTGATTCAATCAATTGCAAATTCTAGGGCTCGATTGCATATATTTGGGGAAGAACATGTATTCTGTTAGGATATTTATTTTTAATAAACTGAATCCAAACACAACCACTGGCTTGGACCAGTTGGTTGTGTCTGGTTCCAATCAACAGAACCACGCGGGTTCAAGCCCGGTCAGTGGCGGTTCTTTTCTTTTTTTATTATTATTCTACAAAACAAACTAATATATATATATATATAATCATTAGTATTTTAAAATTAGTTTTTAAATACTAAAACTCTTTTATTAATTCCACAAAAATTATTTTAGGTAAATCTGATGTTAAAGTTTTATCTACAATTTTTATTTTTCTGAAATTCATTTATTTAATATTTATAATAATTAAATCAATTTTATACTATTATATTTATAAAAATCCATTAAAATATCAAAACAATTTTATTAATTTCTACAAAAATTATCCTATGTTTGTACAATGTTAAACTTTACTGAAATGATTTTTAATTCAGAAAAATCATTTATTTTATATTTTTAATCAATTTTTGTTAGATTTAATCATAATTAAATCATAATAAATTCAATTTTTATCATTTTTGCACCAAAATCTTATACAATTTATTTCAAAACATTTAGAACAGAAATATGATTTTTAAAATAATAATTCCTTAATTTTAATATTTTTAATATTAAAGTTAAATATTGGCAACTTTTAATAAATAGATTTAATAATCTATTTTAAAGAAAATAATTTTATAAAAATTATTTTTATACTTTAAACACATTATTGTGACCATCTTAAATTTAAATTTCATAAAAAGATTTTTGGTTATTTATTTACTAAATTTCTCACAATTGGCGAATATTTTTAATATTAATCAAACGAGCAATTATCCCCAATTCGAAGCCCTAGGAACTTATACATCTATAGACTTGATAGACTTAGACATATTTATTACCTCATTATAGGGTGATACTTGATACATTTGGGCAACACACTATTTTCAACAGATATAACATTTTACCAAGGTGAGTTTTACATAGCCCCTTTTCTATTTATCACCATTTTTGGGGTGAAACATTTTACAACATTATTTATGCAATTCAATCATCAATGTGTCTATGTGTTTTTCTATGTTGCATTATGTCTTGAACATGACTAGGGTAAGCACAATTCTAGCATAAACATTCATCAGCCAAACGGTATACATTGATAGATCTATTGGACTGACAATCCCACCCGGATACGTGCCTCCTACAAAGGTTACGTGGGTGTTTGTTACTGCAATATAAACGAGTGAACCATGAGCGTATGGGATGTACCACAATTACAACAGTCAACAAGGTTGATTATGCACTCGATTTACTTCTAGTATGTTTTTGCATATGGACTAGATTGCCATGACACATGAATTGCACAACAATTTTATTCTATTATCAAAACCTATGTAATTCTCACCAACTTT
The DNA here is from genome assembly GCA_030844895.1 of Ambrosia x helenae. Classification (NCBI taxonomy): domain Eukaryota; kingdom Viridiplantae; phylum Streptophyta; class Magnoliopsida; order Asterales; family Asteraceae; genus Ambrosia; species Ambrosia x helenae. The sequence continues at coordinate 128,795,820 of CM061229.1, read as the reverse complement.
TGTTGACCCAAAAATATTTTCAACTTAACATGTTTCAGGTTCTACTTGCTTGAAGATTTGACTTAAGGCTTGAAGATATGTGCATAGTTTTATTAAATTTGATGTACGAATTCTTGTAGAACAATTGTATGTAATTCATTTAAATCATATAATGAAATCTGTTATTTTCCATGAGCTACTGAACAATCATCAATACGTGACATCCCGATGTTTCCGCCATCGGTTGGGGTGTTACAATTAAGATATCTTAAAAAATTTCCTGGCAAAGATGTTTTGTTTTCTAAAGGGTCACAGTTAAATTTAACTGCATTTTCTGATTCTGACTGGGCTAAATGCCTGGAAACCAGAAAATCAGTGACAGGTTTTTGTATTTTTCTTGGAAATTCTTTAGTTTCTTGGAAAAGTAAAAAACAATCAACTATTTCTAGGTCTTCAGCAGAGGCTGAATTCAGAGAAATTTGTGCCACAACTTGTGAGTTAATGTGGTTAAAAAATATGCTTGGTGAGCTTGGGATAGTTGTAAAATTACCTGTTAGTTTATATTGTGACAATTCAGCTGCATTATCAATTGCAGCTAATCCGGTGTTTCATGAAAAAACTAAGCACTTTGAGTTGGATTTGTATTTCTTAAGGGATCAAATTGTCAAAGGGGTTGTTAAAACAGAAAACATTGCCTCTATTGATCAAAAGGCTAATGTGTTTACCAAGGGCTTGTTTCCTGCTCAGCATGATACATTGTGCAAAGAGTTGCATTTATTTGACCCATTTCAAGAATCAAATTGAGAGGGGGTGTTAAAAGGTTAGTATTGTTTCAATTTGTTCTTGTCATTTACATGTGTCTAATTCATGTGTCTTGTTGTGTTTGTTATTTGTTGCAAGATGTGGCTGGTCAATTGATAGTGTGCTGGTCGAAGAAGTAGCTGGTCAGGATGTGCTGGTCAAGTTGGTCGAGTCCAGGGAGTCCAGAAGAGTTGTTGGTCAAGTTTGTGTTTGTGGCCCAGTCCAGTTGTCTAAATCATCTCGTCTGGCCTGGCCCATTCATATTATAAGAAGACTAATGGACCACTGTTGGCCCACGACCAAGTAATTGAAGATATTTATTACACGGTTTAATATCACCCGTTCAGATCGCGATCCGTGTGACAATTATAATCGTGTGGCTTAGATCTCTCTCGTCCTGGTGTGCTTCTTTCCTCGATCTTTTCACCTGCCTATAAAAGGCTTATGTTCGTCCACTGTGCAAGGTTAATCAGTCAGAGCATTCGTTAGGGTTTGAGTTGTATTCTTTCACTTTCATCTAGATCATTGTGTTAGGGTTTCTGTAATCAGATACATCTTGTATCTGTGTTAGAGCTTGTAATATTTTGTTGATCTTTGATATGTTAGTTGGCAAAGAAGCTCAGACTGTTGATCAGGTCTTGTTGTTCAGATCTGATACTTGTTCTTGATTGGTTGTTCGTTCTTTGGGTTGGGATTTAGTTTAATAAGAGTTTTCTTTCTTTATCTTGTGCTTATCCATGTTTTATAACAAGATGCTAGGGCACAAAGGACTGTCTCGCCTCAAATATTACTATTTAACATGTTGTGGGCATGGAATGGTTATATTAAATATTTTGTTGCTTATCTTCATTAATTACCCTAGTCATCATTATGTATTATCAATTTTGTCAGCCAAGAGCTCATTTATTTGTTTTTTTGGTTGTCCTAGTGGAAGCTTTTCAACATGGAGTTCTCGTGTTATCAGTATAACCATTCCATGCACAACATGTTAAATGATTTAGAAATGAATTTTTGTGGTAACGTTTTTCATTTTTTTCATTTTAGTAACAACGTTTTTCAAATTTCGTAAAAAAAAATAAATTTTCCACTAATTTTTCACTACGCGCGCGAAGTTCTGCAGCAACGGACGCGGCACCTAGCTCTATGCTAGGTCCGCCCCTGGTTAAATGGTAATATTTGAGGCGAGACAATCCTTTGTGACCTAGCATCTCTCATGATCAAAAACATAACATAACAACGTGGAAATTTGTAAGATAATATTTCATCTTTTCTACTAACTGATTTACCCTCGTTAATGAAAAGAAGATGATTAGTGGTGGTATCGCACATGACAGCTAGCCTAGAAGAAAAGTTGATCAATGAGGAGGCAGTGGATACATATGATTTGTTGATTGTAAGCCCACCTTGTACATGCTCTAAAGAGACTGGAGTTGCATAGGGTGGGTTTTCCCTTAGGGGTTCCCATCCTGGGGGTAGGTCACAAGTTCGATTTATGCACACCACAAAAAAATTCCCCGTGATGGTTTGAGCTTAGGCAAGGAGGACACCAGTGTGTGGGTAGGGATTCGAACTTGAGATCGCTAGGTTAGGGTTGTACAAGGATTTCCACTGAACTAAGCCTTTAAAAAAAAAAAAAAAATTTACGTCTCCTTTAAAGGAAATATACAGTTTCTAAAATTAGAAAGTTGTAAGAATGGTATCAAATTGACTCTAATTAAACTCATTTTAGCGGCATTGGAACCGTCTCGTCGAACTCTATGCTCTTAGGTTTTAGGTTTCGCTTTTGGCTTTTTAGCATGTAGAATTTAGAACTTTTGTTTCGGATCATTGTCTCTTCTTATTTATCATGTGTGTTTTTTTTCATCATTGTGTTTGTTTTGTGATTCAAATTTTCAGATCATTGTGTCTTAGTGGCCTATACGCCCTGTTTAGACTCATACATGCCGTATAGGTCTTAACCGCTAGACAAAAATAGACAACATTTCTACGACATCAATGATTGGACCATATACGCGTTGTATGTAAATATATTTTAGGGGTATTAATATCCAAAGCCAAAAGGAAACATGCTCAATGTATGGAAGAAAATATAATTTCCTCTTTAAAGCTAATAGTTGCCATCATTGATGGCTTCCACGAAAGCTCCACTTCATCTATTCTTCTTTTCAAATGCTTTTTTCTAAATGTTAATCGATTCTTCTTTTAAAATGTTTTGTGGTTTAGTTCATCTATAAACTGGTCAGAGACTCCCCTTTGATACGTGAAATCTCACCAGTCTATATTCTCTTCCAATCACCTATACACAAGTTTGCCTTATATTACAATCAAAGGGCCCCACTTGCTCTACCTTTCAAACAAAATATATATAATAAACTAATACATATTCAACTTCTTGATTTCTCCCCAATCCAATTCCAGATCTGATCCAATTCCATGACTTAACCCAATTCCTTTCTGGGTTTTTCTCATCATACTTCCAATTGAAAAACCCATCAACCGATTAATATATCTTGAACTGAATCGATCAATTGAGTAGTACCGTTTTGCAGTATGGGTGTGCAAGAAAATGGGAGTGGTGATCTGGGTCTGTCCAGTGTTCCACTTGGATCCAAAAACAAGTACAGACGAATGGATTCTGAGCTCACGGATTATGGTGATGATGATGATGATTTGGAGGTTGTACCGTACAAGCAGACACAGCAGGAGAGGAGCTCAAGTACGAGGAAGTACGTGTTTGCGTGTGCTGTCTTTGCATCTCTCAACAATGTTCTCCTTGGCTATGGTACTTGATATTTTCTTATCTCTTTATTATTAAAAGTTTGTAGCCGACAGGCAAATGTACAAGTGTTTCAACATATGGTACAACCGTGTTTCTGGAGTTAAATCAGTAAATGTATAAAACAATATTTTGAAGTTGAAACTGCAAAGATTTATGTGGTTGAAGAGTTTTTGTTGTTAGATGTTTTGTGGAATTTGTCTTTTTAGGTTAAATGCCTAACTTTTTCCAATTTTTTGGGAACCTTAAATGCGTTGGTATTCTTGTTTGGTACAAGTGTACAAGTATTGTTGCATACCGTACATCTCTACGATTCCCTAATCCGTTTTGTGCTGATTGTGTAGGATTCTTCTTTAGTTCTTTCCATAAATATTAGGCATTTTGTGCTAATTGTATTTGGATAAAAACTTGATGTAAATTATGTAATATTTATTGGGTGGAGTGGTGTTGCTTGGGATGCATATAGTGCCGAACACCAATCCCGAACTGATCCCAAACCGATAACGTATCGATACCGTACCGTAGCAAAGGGTTTCCCTATTGGTATCAGTACCAACATTTAAGAAATTTTGGGATCGGTATTAACTAGTATCGGTATCGGTACCGGTACCAGTTTTCCAAGAAAATCGGGATAGGTATCGGTATGATACGATATGGTACCGAGCTCATCCCTTTCCCTATTGCTTAGGCATTTTGTGTTAATCGTGTTTGGATAAAAATTTGTATAAAAATTAAGTTGTGGCTTAGGAGCCTCTACATTTAAGGGCCCCGTCAATTAGGCGTTGCTCGAATGTATAAAAAAAAGTTGTCGTTTCGGGGCCTCTACATTTAGGGCACGTCAATTTTCATGATTATATACTAAATAACTAAAGTATTCATTTAGGGCACGTCAATTTTCAACATCAATCATTTTTATTTTTGTGATTTTTTATGCGTTTCACAAATTGGATTGCAATATGTGATTTATGGTTTAAGTGTTTAACTTCGTTTAAATTTCAGTTTTGACAAGAAAACATCTGTATATTAGAATGGTTTTCTTTGTCAATAAAACTCACTTGAACTCTTTACGTGTGATTTTGTGTATTTTAAAAATCCATACTAAAAGGGCCCAATTTTAGAATCCGCTTTGGACCTAAAAAAAGGTTGAGCCGACCCTAGTGTTGCTTTCGGAATCATATCTGTACCTTGTAACTTTGCATATATTGTGTAGCGTCTTGCTATTCTTTTTTGTTGGATATTTTAGTGTAATTGGATTGACTGTTTGACCAATATGTTCATAATAATACATCATATAGGTATGGTGGTGCGGAGTGTACGCCTATATGAATTTATTATGAACTTAGGGGCGAAGCCCCTAAGGAACGGGGGTCCGGGGGCAGCGCCCCTGGGAGCAGGGTCCAAGGGGCGGCAGCCCCTGGCGGGGTCCATTTTTGCCAATGTTGAAACCCTTTGAAAACTGCCTAAAAGGCAGTTTCTAGCCCTGTTTTTTCATAACGAAATTCTTCTTCTTGATCATAATCTCTCTGGTTCTCAAAATCTCAATCATAACATACAGAAACTTCTCAATCTTTGATTGTATCCGATTGAATATTCGATAGAACCGTCGAATTAATTCAAACTTGATGTAAATTATGTAATATTTGTTGCGTGGAGTGGTGTTGCTTAGGCATTTTGTGTTAATCGTGTTTGGATAAAAACTTGTATAAAAATTAAGTTGTGGCTTAGGGGGCCTCTACATTTGAGGCCCCCCGTTAATTAGGGGTTGCTCAAATGTATACTAAAACTCATTTGAACTCTTTACGTGTGATTTTGTGCATTTTAAAAATCTATACTAAAAGGGCCTAATTTTAGAATCTGCTTTGTACCTAAAAAAAGTCGCCCCACCTAAAAAAAAAAAAGTCGCCCCACCTACGGTGTGCGCATATAATGTATATATGTGTTGCCCTTGGGGGAAAAGTAAAGTTGCACTAGTTTTAACATTATTTTACTAATTTCGTGAAAATAACGTTAAAAACGACGGACGGTTAATCATGCATCATGTGGTGGCGTGGATAGCCAAAAGACAAAAGGGTACATGCACCGATCGGTTTTGTCCAGATTGTTAAGTGTTATGTGCCTTATGTCCAAGGCTTGATACCAAATCACATCGAGCTGGGGGTCTCACTGGAAGTAGCCTCTCTATTGTCTATTCTTAGGGGTAGAGGTAAGGCTGTCTACATCTTACCCTCCTTAGACCTACCTTAGCTTTGCTATAGGTAGGATTAACTAAGTATGATGATGATGATTTGTACCTAAAAAAAGTTGAGCCGACCCTAGTGTTGCTTTCGGAATCATATCTGTACCTTGTAACTTTGCATCTATTGTGTAGCGTCTTGCTACTCTTTTTTTAATGATGCTGCTACCTCTTTAAAAAAAATGAATGAATAGGCATTTGATTAAAGCTTTGATTCGAATTTCAGATGTTGGTGTTATGAGTGGAGCAATCATATTCATCCAAGAAGATCTAAAGATCACCGAGTTTCAAGAAGAAATACTCGTCGGAATCTTGAGTGTCATCTCGCTATTGGGCAGTCTAGGGGGCGGTCGGGCCTCTGATGCCCTCGGTCGAAAATGGACAATGGGAATAGCTGCAATTGTGTTTCAACTTGGTGCACTTATAATGACATTAGCCCCCAGCTTCCAGGTTCTGATGATTGGCCGTCTGCTGGCCGGTGTTGGGATCGGCTTTGGTGTCATGATCGCTCCGGTTTATATCGCAGAGATTTCGCCTACAATATCACGGGGATCCTTCACTTCCTTCCCTGAAATATTTATAAATCTTGGGATTTTGTTAGGGTATGTGTCGAATTATGCATTTTCGGGCTTTTCAGCGCACATAAACTGGCGAATAATGCTCGCGGTCGGGATCCTTCCTTCGGTTTTTATAGCATTTGCATTGTGCATAATCCCGGAATCTCCTAGATGGCTAGTGATGCAGAACAGAATCGATGAAGCGAGATCTGTGTTGCTGAAAACGATTGATGTTGAAGCCGAGGTCGAGGAGAGACTGTCCGAAATCCTCAAGGCTGCTGGAATAGGAACCGAAGCCGGAGAGACTCAAGAAGAGAAAGCTGTTTGGAGGGAGTTACTGAGTCCATCCCCTTCACTAAGAAGAATGTTGATAACCGGATTCGGAATCCAGTGTTTCCAACAAATCACTGGAATCGACGCGACTGTATACTACAGCCCCGAGATCCTCCAGACCGCGGGAATTGAAGAAAAGTCGAGACTCTTGGCTGCAACAGTGGCAGTTGGGGTAACGAAAACTGCATTTATTTTAGTCGCGATTATGCTAATCGATAAAGTCGGGAGAAAACCGTTACTATACGTGAGCACAATCGGAATGACCGTTTGTTTATGCGGGTTAGCCATCAGTCTTTCGGTTTTTAAAGCAACATCTCTCGGGATAGCATTGGCGATTCTATCGATATGCGGGAATGTAGCCTTCTTTTCGATAGGAATCGGGCCGGTTTGTTGGGTCATCACATCCGAAATCTTTCCATTACGCCTTCGGGCTCAAGCATCGGCGTTGGGGGCAGTAGGGAACAGGGTATGCAGTGGAGTTGTGGCAATGTCATTCCTATCGGTTTCGCGAGCGATTTCAATGGCTGGGACCTTTTCCATTTTCACGGTGATATCTGCGGTTTCGGTCGGTTTCGTTTACAAGTTGGTACCTGAGACGAAAGGGAAGTCGTTGGAGCAGATTGAGTTGTTGTTCCAAAAGGATCGGAACTGGAATGAAGAGGAGGTTGAGATGTCGGATACTCAGTACTTGGTGCAGCAGAAAAATGATTCGGTTGCGATTTGAGAAACTATACGGTTATTGCCAATTTTAGAAAGATTTATGTAGTGATGAATTATATACTATGTGCAAGCATATATAGGAAGTTGTATATTGATGGTCATATGTTTTTTATTCGTGTTCGTATTGATGTCATAAAAGACTTGAGAAAGAGATTACGATGTAGAAGAAAAGATTTTGTTTGGAAGAAATATTTTTATTTTATCTCACATTTTCTCTTCTATATTCCGTAATTTTGTATTCCTTCTTTTCCCACAATGACCATTAGATCAAGCACACACGAATACTAATGCTAAACACCAAAGTAATAAACGAAAATAAAGTTTTGCGTGGTTACATAAAAGATTTGCGTTTGGTTATGTTCGTTTATTTAATAAACGGACTAAATGAACAATTTTTTTTGGTTCACTTATGTTCGTGAACCTTTGCTTATGTTTCATTCACTTTTGTTTGTTTATTTACGTTTGTTTTTGTTTGTTCGTTCAAATTTTAAAAACACACATAGTGGCGAAGCTAGAAAATAATAGTGGTTGGGCCGAAAATCACAAGACTCGATTTTTTTTTCCTATCGGTGAGAGCCGGAAGATCAAATCGGTGGGGCCGGACTCAATTCATATAAAAATTACCTATAAAAAGCGCAAACTTCTACCACTGAGCCAAAAAACGATGAAGCCAGGGCACCCCCTGCCCCCCATAATCCTTCGCCAATGAACACACATAAGTAGTATATTTATATAAATACAAACAATAAATGGGCTTTATAAGTACTTATAAATATAACAAATTAGTAATTAGACTTTTTAGTAAGAAAAATGGGATTTTCAATGAAACTTATCGTAATTAGTCACTAATTTATATACAAAAAACTATTTTATGTTCATATGTGTTCATTTATATTTTGGTCAATTATGTTTATTCGTGTTCATTTGGTTCATTTACATAGCTATTAATTAGAATTTAGCAACTTGCTTCCTAAGTTGAGCCCATTTAGGGTCACTAGTAGAGTGCCCGCGCGATGCAGCGGGGAGCACAAACATTTCTCAAGATGTGTAGGGTTTCGGTTTAGTTCGATTATTAACCTCAACCGAAACTAATTAAAATCAAAGTCATCAATTAATCAATCTTATTAAACAATCGTTTCCTTGGTTCGGTTAGTATTGTTAGTTTATCGGTTTTTAGTCTGGTTTAGTTAATTTTGGTGAATAACAAAAACCAAACTTTGGCTAATTTTTTTTGCCTAGAAGTACATGAAATGGTGGTATAAATACATGAAATAGAGGTATAAATAGGCCTATAAATAAACCGAATGTTCAAGAGCTGCTCGTGAACTTCTTCGGCGTGAAATTCGTTAAGGTCGTTTATTTAATAAAAGAACAAACACGAAGAAAAAAATCGTTCACATTTATTATGTCCGTGAACGTCCGTTTATGTTCGTTCATGAATTGTTCGTTTAGGTTTTAAACGAACGAACATATACGAACATGAACATAACAAATTTCTTAATGAATGAACATTAATACAAAAATGTGTTTGATTATGTGTTCGTGTTCGCCTAAAATTAAATGAAAAAACACGAACACCGTGTTTGTTCGGTTCGTTTACAGGCCTAGGTATAAAAGCTAAAAATATATGAATATATAAATGAGTTTGTTTCGGTTTGGTTGATTTTGGTGAACTAAGTGTACACAAAACCATAACTGATTTTAAGTTAATTTGGTTTTTGGTTAATTCAGTTTTCGATTGCTTTTGGGTCTTCTTCTGTTTTTTTTTTCGATTTCAGTTAAATGTTCAATTATTTCTCACCTCTAGATATCTATACTATATATAATATATTTGATATGAGCATTTTAAGATACTCAAAAGTTAAGAGTTAACTTTTGTTTATTTAAATAACACTTACACATTTTCTCATTATTTTAAGCCAACTGCCAAGTGTCAACTACTTAGCTTCAAACCATATTAGAGTATAATTTGCTATATACTTTTAATTAAAAATTTGATTTTTTACGTTATTAACAATATCTTGGGGTGAATAATAATTGAACCCCCCCCCCAATCGAAATCGAATAAAAACATACAAAACGAACTGAAAATTAACAAAAATTGAGTTAACCTAATATTGGTTTTTTTGTATCGTAAGTTAACCAAAATTAACAAACCGAAAATGAACCATTTATACATTTATATCTTTTATACATTCATTACATGTATTTATAAACTGATAATGTCGATGTTTGTTTCAGTTGACGCTTATAACTGAACTGAACCTAACCCAACCATGAACCATTAGAAGTTTCCGTGTTCTCTACCACATCGTGCGAGCACGTTGTTATGAATATATGAATTAGTCTGTTTCAGTTTAAATATTTTCGGTTAACCAAGGGTAGAAAAAGAAAACGATAACTGATTTTAAGTTAAATCGGATGTTTTCAGTTTTTAATAGATTTTGGTTCAGTTTTGTCTGTTTTTTTTTGTTTGCCTTCGGTGAACGGTTTAGTTATTGCTCACTCCTAGATATTGTTAATCACGTAGTACATAAAGATTTAAAAAAAAACAATACTATACTCAAATTAAAGATAATAAAATACTCATTATTAAGATGTAATTTTTTTTTTATAAAAGTATTAACGTAAGGAAAAAATATGACTAATTAAAAATTATGGGGGATAGTTTGCTTAAAATAAGGAAAAGAAGTTTAACTATCATTTAAATAAACAAAAGTTAAGTAAAGTTTAGGGAATTAAAATTTAATTAAGATAGGGTATTAAAATGCAAATAATGTATGAATGACTAGTTTACCCTTATTTCAAAATTATTAATGAAAAATAAGTTCTTAACTTTTGAGTATCTTAAACTACCTATCACTCATGCATTATAATATAGAATAAATAATGGAGTAGGACTAGTGATCGTTATCACAAACCCGTCCACAAGCCTACAAATTCTAAGAATAATAGTTCTCAAGAAACTAAAAGTGATACCGATCATGGAGCGGAATCCGACCCAGTTGACCCTGATTATGACCCAGGGGATCCGGCTACCTGATTACACGGAGAATAAGGAGATTATGCAAGCTGGATAGTATTATCTTTAATTTTCGTATTTGAATTTCGTATTTAATTTTCGTATTTGAATTTCGTATGAACTATCGTTATCTGTACCATTATCTCTGGGATGAACTATAAATACCCGGAGGGTGATTCGTATTAGTTGGTTGATTTTGATAATAAAGAACGATTTGTGTTCGAGTGTTTCTCTTCCTGTACGTTGTTCCTTCGATTCTCATTAGATCCGTATCAAGTGGTATCAGAGCTTGATACTCATGGCCGGCCGACCAAGACAAACCCGCAGCACCACTCGGGGAGGAGGTAATGGACGCGGGCAGGGTGGTCCGCCACGAGACCCCAGGGATATTGAGGAGATCGAACGACTTCAGCAGCGGGTTCGAGAGCTAGAACTACAACAGGTGGAACGACTAGAGGAAACTGAATCGGATACTATCGTCTGGGACGATGGTTACGAGGAGGAGGAGAATCCTTTTGGTCGATCCCCACCCCGCGAATTTCAGGATCAACACCGGTCTGATCCGTTGAAAGGTTTGGGTCTACGGGTTGAAATTCCAGAATTCGAGGGTAAATCACAACCAGATGAGTTCATCGAATGGTTGAGCACGGTGGAAAAGGTTTTTGAGTTACGGGATATTCCAGATCGTCTCAAGGTTAAAATAGTAGCAATCAAGTTTAGGAAGTATGCTTCCATTTGGTGGGATCATGTGAAGACGAGGCGTGTCCAGATTGGTAAACCAAAAATCGAATCATGGGTTAAGATGAAAAAGTTGATGAAAGCTAAGTTTCTTCCGGTCAATTATCGCCAAGATGCTTTTATTGAATACCACAACTTCACCCAACAAAATTTAGCAACGCCCGATTTCATTGCTGAATTTGACAGGTTACGGTTGAGATGTTATGCCGACGAGGAAGAAGAGCAGGTTATTGCAAGATTTTTAGGGGCCTTACGTCCTGAAATAGCCGATGTGATTCAACTACAACAATATTATTCATTTACCGATGTGTGTCGCCTAGCTATCAAGATTGAAAAACAGCTTCGCCACAAGCCAAAGACCAACCCCACTCGGGTATCTACATAGATTCGAACAACGCCTACAGCTAATACACGGTCAATGGTTGAACCATTAAAACCCGACGTGGTTCCCACCGGACCATCGGGTTTGGGATCACGCGTTACACGTTGTTACAAGTGTAATGGCATAGGGCATTTTGCGCGGGACTGTTCGAGCAAGCAGATAATCACATTTGTGGATGAACCACCACCACAGTATGATAACGATGGAGAGGAAGAAGCAAGTAACGATGAAGGTGAGATCGTCTACCCGGATCGTGGTGAGACGTTGGTTGTTCAAAGAGCGCTTAATACATCCATGGTGAAAACTATTGATGACACCCTTTGGCTCCGTAACAACATTTTCCGGACAAAGTGTACAGCGAAAGGCAAAGTATGCTCTGTTATTATTGATGGTGGAAGTTGTGAGAATATGGTTGCAGTAAGTATGGTAGAAAAATTAAGCTTGCCGGTGGAACAACATCCTGAGCCGTATCAACTGACATGGCTCAAGAAGGGTAACCTCGTCAAAGTAAACCAGCGTTGCCTTGTTCATTTCTCAATTGGGGACAAGTATACAGATTAAGTGTGGTGTGAGGTGATTCCCATGGATGCATGCCACATTCTTTTGGGGCGACCATGGCAATACGACAGACGAACCAGGCATGATGGGTTTCGGAACACGTATAGTTTCAAAAAAGACGGTATCAACATAACATTAGCTCTGCTAGATTCCCGTGAAATGACAACAGAAGCACTTGTCCTCACCAAATCGGAGTTCTTAGACTACTCCAAGTTCATGGCCTCGCGGTTTCTATTGGCTCTCGTTGTCACCGAATGTAACCCAGCAGTCGCGGATGCTCCCCCCAGGTACACCCTCTACTAAATGAATTCGTTGATGTTTTTCCCGATGACATTCCGACAGGTTTACCGCTCACTCGGGAGATTCAACATTGCATCGACTTTTTACCAGGCGCTAGTATTCCTAATAAACCCGCATATCAGATGAACCCAAAAGACTATGAAGAATTGCACCGCCAGGTAACGGAGTTGCTACAAAAGGGCCTCATACGCGAGAGCACGAGCCCTTGCGCTGTCCCGGCTTTACTGGTACCAAAGCAAAATGGGTCTTACCGCATGTGCATAGATAGTCGAGCTGTTAATAAGATTACGATGAAGTACAGGTTTCCCATTCCACGTTTCGATGACTTACTTAATCAATTACATGGGGCCACTATTTTTTCGAAAATTGATTTACGAAGTGGTTATCATCAGATTCGTTTACGGCCTGGAGACGAGTGGAAAACGGCTTTTAAAACTCGGGATGGGTTGTACGAATGGATGGTTATGCCGTTCGGCCTATCTAATGCGCCGAGCACGTTTATGCGCTTGATGAATCATATTTTCAAACCATTTATTGGTAGCTTTGTTGTCGTATATTTTGACGATATTTTGGTTTTCAGCCGTGATCAACAGCAACATTTACAACATCTTCGGGAGGTATTTATTGTTTTACGTGACCAAAAACTTTATGCTAATCGCCTTAAATGTCACTTCTTGACAAATGAGGTTCTATTTTTGGGTTACTTGTTGTCTGGACAAGGAATTCGGATGGATAATTCCAAGGTGGAAGCAATAACTAGTTGGCCTATACCAAAGTCATTACATGATGTTCGAAGTTTCCATGGATTAGCATTATTTTACCGGCGTTTTATACGCAATTTTAGCACATTGGTTGCGCCAATCACCGAATGTTTAAAGGGTCGTAACTTTCAGTGGACGAACGCGGCGCAATGAGCTTTTGAACAACTAAAGTTACAGGTGATGCAAGCACCGGTTTTGATATTACCGAATTTTGGGATGGTTTTTCAGGTGGAGTGCGATGCTTCGGGGATCGGTATTGGGGTGTCCTTAGCCAAGGCGGGCGCCCTGTTGCTTTTTTCAGTGAAAAATTAAACGAGACTCGGCGAAAGTATAGCACGTATGATAAGGAGTTTTTTGCCATTATACGGAGCCTCGAGTATTGGCGACATTACTTATTATCCGCTGAGTTTATTTTGTACTCGGATCATCAAGCGTTAGAGTACATTCAGGGACAGAATAAGCTCAATGCTCGACACGCTAAATGGATTGAATTACTCCAAGAATTTTCTTTTGTTATCATCTTAAGGCCAGGTCGGCTAATACAGTAGCCGATGCATTAAGTCATCGTCACAGCTTGTTGACGTCCTTGCGGCTTCAAGTGGAAGGTTTTGAGGTGTTCAAGCAGTTATATCGGGATGATCCCGACTTCTGTGATGCATGGTCGTTGTGTCCCGAACGGCCTTTTCATGAATTTACATCACATGATGGTTATCTTTTCAAGGGAAACAGATTGTGTGTCCCTCAATGTTCACTGCGAGAGGCGATTATTTTCGAGAGCCATCAAGGTGGTTTAGCCGGTCATTTCGGTCGGGATAAAACTATGGGGCTCGTACATGAACGGTTTTATTGGCCTCGAATGGAGAAGGATGTTACTCGGCTTATTCAACGGTGTCGTACATGTCGAGTGGCTAAAACTCATCACACCAATGCAGGGTTGTACACACCCTTGCCTGTTCCGGAGGGTCCGTGGGAAGACGTGAGCTTGGACTTCGTTGTGGGATTGCCTCGCACACAACGGATGAAAGACTCTATCATGGTGGTAGTGGATCGGTTCTCGAAAATGGCACATTTTGTGCCCTGTGTCAAGACTTATGATGCTAGCCAAATTGCTCGGTTGTATTTTTCTGAGATCATTAAGTTGCATGGCATTCCCAAGACAATCACTTCCGACCAGGATGTTAAATTCGTGAGCCATTTTTGGCGCACCCTATGGCGTAGGTTGGGGTCCAAGTTACAATTTACCAGCTCTCATCATCCGTAGACGGATGGACAAACTGAGGTTACTAACAGGAGCTTGGGTGATCTCCTGCGAAGTCTAATTGGTAATAATCCTAAGCAGTGGGATTTAGTGTTAGCCCAAGCTGAATTTGCATACAACCGGTCGAACCATAGCTCAACAGGTAAAAGTCCGTTTTTTATGGTTTATGGTCGGAACCCGTTCACTCCATTGGATCTTGCACCATTACCTGAAACTGAACGTTTTAGTGTGGAGGGCGAGGAGCGTTCGAATCAAATTAAAGAACTGCATCAACAAGTACGCGAGCAGATTATTAAACACAATGAGCAGTATCAAAGTCGGGCTAATATGCGTCGCAAGAAGGTGATTTTTAATGAAGGTGATTTGGTGTGGATACACTTAAGGCGGGAACGTTTTCCAGCTGGTCGTTTTGGCAAGTTACAACCACGAGCTAACGATCCCTTTAAAGTCTTGCAGCGTATCAATGACAATGCTTACAAGATCGACTTGCCGGGTCACTATAATGTTTCCGCTACGTTCAATGTTGCAGATTTGACACCGTACACAGCTGAAGATGATGGTCCTTTTGACTCGAGGTCGAGTCCTTTTCAAGCGGGGGAGGATGATACCGATCATGGAGCGGAATCCGACCCAGTTCACTACTAGAAAATTAGGCTTTTGTCACCACATTTTCGGTTACATAACGGTAGCAATTGCTCTGTAGCCACCATTTTGCAACCGAGAATGCGGTAGCAAAAACACACGTCTCTGTTGCCCTAATGTCACCAAATAGCTACCACTTTTGTATTTTGCTACCATATTTTTGTCACCACAAAAACGGTTAAAATATTTGCCACCGCTCCTACAATATTTTAGTAAGGTCATTTGCTACCGTTTTGATACCATTTAGCCACCGATATTGCCACCATTTAGACACCATTTTTATTGAAAATTTACACTTTTTTTTGTAACCATTTTGGTACCATTTAGTCTGCAACCATTTAGTCACCTCTTTCATTGAGAATTTACTACTATTTAGCCACCATTTTCATTGAAAATTTGCTACCATTTAACCACTACTTTCAATGAAAAATTGCTACCATTTAGCCACCACTTTCATTGAAAATTTGCAACCATTTAGCCACCATTTTCATTGAAAATTTGCTACCATTTAACCATCACTTTCATTAAAAATTTGCTACCATTTAGCTTTTCTACAGGGTTTTTTTTCCTTCTTTATTAATTCAATTACATTTCAAGAAAATTATATTATATAAAACAGTCAAATAATACAAAATCTCAAATTATATAAAACAAATTTGATACAGTTTTTCCAACTTTAAAATCATATAAAAGACTCCAATAGAAACACAAAAAAACATCAAATAACCGAAATTATCCATTAAAAAACTTCAAAATATTCATGTCTAAGTGTTTATAGCCTATTTTCCACCATAGCTGTTAACCTAGCTTCAAATTCTCCCATTCTATTGTTCATAGCCTTTTTTTTTTTGCATTATATTTTCTTTTTCAGCCACCAAGCTCGCAATTATTCCTTCGAACCTTTCTTTATCTTCATCTTTTTCCTTAACAAGCTCTTTAATAACCAAATTCAACTTTTCAATCTACAAAACAAGCAATGAATAGAATTAAGAAGTCAGAATTAATAAAAATTAATAACGAGTCAAGTAAGTTACACAATAACATAATTCAATTGTGAGTTACAATTCTAGTGCTAGAAGTCAAATTTGAATTAAGGAGTTTCCATATATGTAGGCCTAGGATTTGGAAAGTAATCAATTCTGCAACAAACACAATCGAATTAACCTGACCCATAAACAATATCCGCAAATCAATCCCTCCACCAAAATGATCAAACTTTTTCAATCCAAGAACATTCATAGAACTTGATGCAAATTATGAACAACAAGCAAGTTCTCAAAAATTATTGCAGTCAAACAAATCTTGGATTATCATAACCATATTCGGCCAAACCATATTCTGTTGAAGAAATGTATTGGGCTGATTGGTGTAATACAAATAGTGACATATGTAAAGAAGAAAAAGACAATGAACATACAATCCTATGATAGTGTTAATGCAAAGAATCATGCTTATCTCACTAGAAATTGGCACAAGATCAATTAACTGAAAATGAGTCTAGCATAAGATTAATCACCAATCAACACAATTAATTCAAGTACACAAAGACATCAACAAAAGTTTAGAAACAATACCCAAATGTGTTCAAACCCTAAATATCAAGAGCCTACATCCCAGTGTAATACAAATAAATTAGCCAAGCATGGCTATGATGTTCATCTTCAAGTTTGTGTCTTCAATCTTCAAAAATGCTTCAAGAGTCTTGGGAGAATTGTGTGTGTGATTGTTTTGTTAATGATGATGAATGATATATAGAGAATGAGTCAAAAGTCCATCTAAAAACGTCCCTTCCTTCATAAATTCGTCATTAAAATGTTTTCCACCATCATTGACTTGAAAAAAGGAAATGTTTGACCAATTTTTGACTTTAGCGTATCCAACGCCACTTTTGGCGTAGGCTACGCTAGGCTGAATTTGTCTGAGCTGTTGTCTGCTGCCCTACGCAGGCAAATGTGTCCTTCCCTACGCCACTGGCGTAGGATACGCCAGTTTTGGCGTATCCTACGCCAAAACCCCCCACCTTCTTCAGTTTTTGATTTTTCAGCTCACGTAAGCTTCCGTTTCTTGCCCGAGCAACTCCAAAACGTCATATTTGCCTCCTTTAGTCATCAAATCCTGAAATAACATAATAATATCAAAGCAACACCATTTGACGACTTAACACTCCTTAAAACTCATTTATAGATGCTTTTATTTGACGACTTAACACTCCTTAACACTGGCCATCATTGGATCTAACTGACCATCATTGGGCCTAACTAACCATTACTGGATCCAACTGACCATCAGTGGTGTAATTAACCATCATTGGATCCAATTGACCATCATTGGTGTAATGAACCGTCATTGGATCTAATTTACCATCATTGGATCAAATTGACGATCGTTGGTTCTAATTGACCATCAACGGGCCTAATTGACCAACATCGGATCTAATTGACCATTATTGGGTCTAAATGACCTTCATTGGGTCTAAGTGACACTGATCGAATCTAACTGACCGTCTTTGGGCCTAACTGACCATCATTAGATCTAATTGACGATAAAATATTTATAGTTATTAGATTTTTTTCTTTCATTAAGTGTGGCTTCTAAATGACACATTTTTTTTTTCGTAAAGTGTGGCTAAAGGTTTCCAAAAGATGTGTTTTTGGTCACATGAATAAAAAAATTCACAAGATGTGTTTTTGTTTCTTTCATTTGTTTTTTTTTTTATAAATTATTATTTTTTAAGTCTTTCTTATTATTTTTCTCACGAATTTACCAACAAAAATAAATGGTGTCAAAATTTGCAACCGATTAGTTACCTTATCTTATAATACATATTTTGGTATAAAATCGGTTGCTAAATTTGCTATCATTTTGCTAGGTAGCATATTTTGGTGACAGTAGCCATGATTTATCGTGGCTAATATGGTAGCAATTTATTCTCAAAATGGGTCCCTAAATTTGCTACCGCTAAGGTGGTCACAATTCAATAAGTTTGTTCTTTTTTTTTTAAATTATTATTTTTTACGTCTTTCTTATTATTTTTCTCACGAATTTACCACCAAAAATAAACATTGTCAAAATTTGCAACCGATTAGCTACCTTATCTTATAATACATATTTTGGTGTAAAATCGGTTGCTAAATTTGCTACCATTTTTCTAGGTAGCAACTTTTGGTGACAATAGCCCAATTTTCTAGTAGTGGTTGACCCAGATTATGACCCAGGGGATCCGGCTACCTGATTACACGGAGAATAAGGAGATTATGCAAGCTGGATAGTATTATCTTTAATTTTCGTATTTGAATTTCGTATTTAATTTTCGTATTTGAATTTCGTATGAACTATCATTATCTGTACCATTATCTCTGGGATGAACTATAAATACCCGGAGGGTGATTCGTATTAGTTGGTTGATTTTGATAATAAAGAACGATTTGTGTTCGAGTGTTTCTCTTCCTGTATGTTCCTTCGATTCTCAGTAGATCCGTATCAAAAAGCACAGTTAAAAAAATAGATTAATGCATTGATTTTGTTAGTGGAGGAAACAAAATCTCCATTCGAAAATCTTGGTTATTTTATATATTTATTTTTAATATTTGGTGGTTCCATTTCAATTCATAACCACTAACGCCATCTATTTTTGCTGTTAAATGTAAGCATATCTATATCTATATCCATATTACCTTATTAAGTAGGAGACATATGTAATTATACATACATTTTAAGATGGGAGTTAGGAAACCTCTTCACAAACGAATAAAATTTGGTATTTTTTTTCTTTTATGCCCCTTATGTACAAGATGTAATGCTCATTGTATGTATGTATAATACACACTCTTTATCTCTCTCCATAAGTAACCCCTCCTTAAATTTCATTAAAACAAAATATAAATTTCATCTTTATTAAGAGCCAAGTTGAATGCTTTCATGAAAACCCCTTCATCAATTATCAAGAGCAACCGAGACATAACTCCCATTCGGTTTGAATGATATGTGTGTGTGTATATACACGTATCTTTTCCTCTTTTCAAAATCATTTCTTCATTTATGTTGTTGATTTATTGTTTTGCTGATTCACATCAATTGAAGGTATGTTTATTGTTTTTTTTATATCAGTTCTCTTCATTTGTTGTTGGAGCAAGTGTAGGTTTATGGTTTATGGTTTGTTGATGCTATATTGTTCTTTGATAGTTTGATCTTAAATCCCGCCCGTTGAGGTTTTTTTGATGAATCGACTTACAATATGGAGGCAACAGGTATGGTTTTCAGTATGCGAGTTATTTATTGTTGGAAACTTTATTTACTTATTGCTGGAAATTTTATTTACTTATTGGTGGAAACTTCAATGGATGAGTATCGGGACATCATTGGGAAACTGAACACATTTCTCATAAATTTGACAATGGAATGGAGTTAAATTCGTTTCATTTCCAATGGATTAGCATGATGTTTAAATATGTAACCCTTATACTTGATTTACCTTTCAAAGAAAACTATTTTGAAACATTGAAAAGATCCATTACATTGCTCCAAACATCTAATGTCGTGGAAATACTTTTGGATGAATACGGCTAAATATTTTCTGATCATGGCTCTTTCAATCGTATATGTGACAAGTACAATGTTTGTTGCATACAGGAAAGCGATCGATGTACTGTTGATTTTTTCCTGTTTAGTGGCAGATCTACAACTTTCGCTTTTATGTTTTCAAGTAGCTCAATCAGATGCAAACATTGCAGTAAGGTTTGTTTCTTTCTGTTCTACAGATGACATTATTGCTACAAATACTTTGTTTTTGTTGCTGGCTTATTGCTTTTCTATAAGTATTTTTAATCCTTAAATGGGAAGAAAGTTTTCTGAATCTATTATGTTTGGATGCAGTTCAGCGGCTGATTTTTAAAAATAGTTTAAATTTGATTTACGTGCATTTTGCTATAATTATGGTCTTTACTGAATGTTTCATATATAAACTTATTTCTTTTGTTTTTTTTTTTTCTCATTATATGCTTGACCTCTTAAATGTCTATATTTGGATTAAAGTGTTCAAAACGGTATTCCTCTCTGTGCAGTACAAAAATTCTTTAACTATTTTAGTTCATTTTAGTTGAGAGAAGTTTAAACCACGTTTGCAAAATGGGTTTTCCCTAATTGTCCCTTTTCTTTTTTCTACAAGTCAAACAAATGTCAATTGAATATAGTCAATATTAATTGCAAGTTTTCTTGGTTAATGCGTCTTTTTTTTTCTTTTAAATTGAACAAGGAAGAAGTGAGACTTTCTATTTCGATGACTATTAAATGTTTTTTGGGTTTAACAAAGGAAGAACAACTAGCTTAATTAACTACCATAATCTATAACACACTATCTTGTTTAAAAAAAAACATATTATATTTTTTAAGATTTTACACTATGCATAACATTAACCTCTTTTTTTAAACGGATTGAACGGGTCAAATAGTTTTATGTATCGGGGAAGTGTCATATTAGGTATACAAAAGTAGATTGAATTCCTATATAGTGTGTGGGTTGTAATAGCAAAAGAATTGGGATTGGAGTATGAGGATAAAGATATATTGCGGGTATTGTATGCTCAATACCTTGATGTATTGGAGTGGCAATATCAAGTTCGCAAAACTGCTATGAAGGCTGAAAATCAAGCAAGAAAGAATAAAGCCGAGTGCAATACATAAAAGGGACAAGAATAGTACTAAGAAGAATGCAAATGCTCAACAAAGATTCAACATCATTGGAAGAAGAATATGCACTCTATATGGGAGGAGATTGGAATGCGGCTAAACAGTTGATCAAGAAAAGAAAATTCGATTTCTTAAGGGCTGAAAAAGCACTACATGAAGCCATGGAAACACTACCAAGAAGTTCAATGAATCCAAGTTTGATTTTGGAGCAGGTGTTAGTTTATGTGTATATATTTATGGATAATTTGTGTGTATGTAATAGGAATCTTAGGATTATGTATGTAATAGTTATGATTAAGTTAGTCATGCAAAGTGGATCAAGATCAAGGCTGAAGAAGATGGGTCAATAGTGTCGGATTATAGCAGCAGCGACATAAAATGATATAGAAGGTGCGCCTCAGGAGCAAAATACATGACATGATGAAGTTAACCCTACACAAAAGTTCGGTTATAACTTCCCGCCAGAAGTTCATTAGAAACCGCCAAGTTTCAGTTTTATTTTATAGTATATATATCTTGTATTCGACAACATTTGAAGGCACCAAGATTGTATTAATTTAAGATCAATCCATTTCACTTTGTTTATTAATTCTGTCCATTTTTCCTTTACCGAATACATTGTTTACAATATTTTTTTGTTTCGATCATTGTTATTGTTTGTTTGTTGTTTGATCATCCCTTGCCAAATCAGCTTGCTATCCAATAAGACACATCAGCAGGCCCTCGAAAAACCATGCATCGAACCAAAATGGCAAAATGCCGACCCTGTTGAAAATAACTCAAACTAGTCCATGCAACTTATGTTTACGTGTGATATTTTGCATGGGAAGTTTCCTGGTTTCGAGAAGGCATGTGCTCCATTTGAAGACTCTTTCAAATTGTTAACGTTCAGTATTTTTGATTTTGAATAAGTTTGTTACGATCCAGATTTTTAGCAGATTCTAGTGATAAGTTGTTGCTTTGTTTTAGTATTTAAGGTGATGTATCTCAGTTGATTATACACACCTCTTTCAATTCAATAATATCAAGCATTTGCCTTCACTCTTGTTCTTTATTATCGTTTGTTTAATATTCAAAGATCCAACATTGTGGTATCAGAGCTAGGCTCTGAATATTATCAAGAAGGCTCGTTACTAAGTTCTTTCCTATGGCTGACAAGAATCAACCTGCTGTTCCGAATCAAGTAATTCCTGTTTTCAAAGGAGAAGGCTATGAACATTGGAGTATTCGAATGAAGACCATTCTCAAGTCTCATGATCTGTGGGAATTGGTGAATGCTGGTGTCATAGGTGTAGGGAATGATCAGGCCAAGATCCGTGAGGCAAACAAGAAAGATGCTAGAGCTATGGCTATCATTCAACAAGGTATTGATGATCATTTATTCTCAAGAATTGTGGGGCAAGTAGTGCAAAAGAAACCTGGGATATTTTGATGATGGAATACCAGGGAGATACTCAAGTCCAAGGAGTTAAGCTCCAAGGACTGAGGAGAGACTTTGAAAACCTTTTTATGAATGAAGGTGAATCTGTTGGTAACTATTTCTCTCGTGTAATGGGAATAGTTAGTCAACAGAGGGCATATGGTGAAGAAGTTACTGATCAAAAGGTGGTTGAGAAGATCCTCAAAAGCCTGACTACCAAGTTTGATTATATTGTGCCCTCCATTGAAGTGTCCTATGATTTGGCCTCCTTAACACAGGTCAAACTCATGGGCTCACTTCAATCACAGGAGGCTAGAATGAATTCCAGGAGTGTTGGTTTGAAGACACCCGAGAAGAGTGATGAGCAGGCTCTACAAGTTATGCAGCCAACTGCTAGAAGATCCTTGAATGATCAGTTTAGTACTGGAAGAGGACGTGGCAGAAGTGTATCAAGAGGAAGAGGTAGAGGACGTGTGAACAAAGGTCCTCAATGTTATCACTGTCAAAGGTATGGACATGTTAAGAAAGATTGTTGGTACAATAATGATGCTCAGGCTAACCTTGCAGCTGATCAAGAAGAAGATGAGCAAAGTGAAGAACAACACTTATTCTTTGCTTGTGTTCAGGAGTCAAGAAATGATGATAATGAAGTACAATCATTTGCCTTAATGGCCAATTCAAAACAGGTTGATGATACAAGTGCATTGTGGTTTTTGGACTCAGGTTGTTCAAATCACATGACAGGCAGTAAAAGCAGCTTCACCTCCTTAGATGAGTCCTTCAAACTGAATGTGAAATTGGGGGACAAAAAGGACATTTCTGTTGCAGGAAAGGGAGAGGTTAAAATCCCTCTTAACAATGGTAAGTTTAAACTCCTATCTGATGTCTATTATGCTCCTGCTCTAGAGTATAATTTATTAAGTGTGGGTCAGTTAATGCGAAAAGGTTATGCCTTGTATTTTGAAGATGGAGCTTGCACTATTTTGAACAAGGCTACTGGCACTATTTTAATGAAGGTAGACATAGCCAAAAATAATATGTTCTT
Organism: Ambrosia x helenae; assembly: GCA_030844895.1. Classification (NCBI taxonomy): domain Eukaryota; kingdom Viridiplantae; phylum Streptophyta; class Magnoliopsida; order Asterales; family Asteraceae; genus Ambrosia; species Ambrosia x helenae. Next base: position 128,772,610 of record CM061229.1, on the reverse strand, counting down.
GTTAGATGTTTCAAAAACTAGTGTTGCAGATACAAATAAAGACAAGGAAGCAGTGTTATGGCATCAAAGATTTGGTCATCTCAGTTACAAAGGGCTGCAACAACTTAATGAGAAGAGCATGGTGTATGGCCTACCCAAGATTATAGCAATTGAAAAGTGTGAAGACTGTATCTTGGTAAAACAAACCAGGCCATCATTTCAAACCAGAACTAGCAAGACACAAAAAAGGCTGGAACTTGTTCATTCAGATGTGTGTGGACCATTTCAAGTAAGCAGTCTTGGTGGTAGCAGGTACCTTTTCTTATTTATTGATGATCTTTCAAGAATGTGTTGGATATATTTTCTTGAAAGAAAATCTGAAGTACTGAATAAATTCAAAGTTTTTAAAGCCCTGGTTGAAAAACAAAGTGGTTGTTACATTAAAACTCTGAGAACAGATAGGGGAGGGGAATACTGCTCCAAAGAATTTGATGCTTATTGTGAGGAGCAGGGAATTAAAAGAGAAATGACTGCACCTTACTCCCCATAGCAGAATGGAGTAGCAGAGCGCAAGAATAGATCAATTCTTGGTCTAGCCAGAAGTATGTTAAAATCCAAGAATCTGCCTAACTATTTCTGGGCAGAGGCAGCTGCTACTGCTGTTGCCTTATTGAATCAGGCTCCATTCAAGGCTCTTATTAATCAAACTCCATCTGAAGTATGGACAGGTAAGAAACCTTCTGTTCATAACTTAAGAGTATTTGGTTGTATAGCCTATGTTGTGACACCAGGACAAGGAAGAAGGAAGTTAGATGATAGAGGCGAAAAATGTATCATGTTGGGGTATTCAGGTTTGGATAATTACAGGTTGTACAATCCACTTACCAAGATAAATAACCAGAAAAGAACCAAAGTTTTTTGAAGAAGATCAGTGGGATTGGAGCAATACATCTCATGATAACAACTACCAACTAATAGATGATGCTGAATGGGAAGTTGCAAGAGTTGAAGCCAATTTACCTAATGAAAACAATTCTGTTGTTGCTTCTGATGTTTCAGGTAATAATGTTCAAGAGACAAGTTCACCTGTTCCTGCTGAACAATCTAATGCCACACAACATTCTAGTACCAGTTCAAGTTCACCAATAAGGAAGTATAAAAGTCTTCATGAAGTTTATGATGCTTGTCAATTTGCCTTATCAGCAACTGATCCTCAAAGTTTTGAAGAAGCAGCAGGCAAAGCTGAATGGCAACAGGCCATGAATGAAGAGATTGCAGCCATAAACAAGAATCATACTTGGAGTTTGGTGTCATTACCTGAAGGCAAGAATGTGGTTGACTTAAAATGGTTGTTTAAGACAAAAGTTGGGCCCAATGGTGAAGTGTTAAGATGCAAGGCAATACTTGTGGCAAGAGGCTTCTCTCAAAAGAAAGGAATCGATTATGAGGAGACCTTTGCTCCTGTGGCAAGATTCGAGACTATAAGATTGGTTATTGCTGCTGCTGCTCATCAAGGCTGGTTTATACATCAATTAGATGTTAAATCAGCTTTTCTAAATGGTGATCTGCAAGAGGAGATCTATGTGTGTCAACCAGAAGGATATGTGCAGGCTGGTCAAGAGAAGAAGGTGTACAATATCCACAAGGCTCTCTATGGCCTGAAACAGGCCCCTAGGGCCTGGTACTCTAAAATTCATTCTTATTTTGCAGGAAAAGGCTATGAAAGAAGCAGCTATGAACCAACTCTTTTTTTTTTTTTTTTTTTTTTAAATCGAAAAACCCTAGAGGCTCCGAGAATGGCGGAGCGGCGGCAGGAAGATGATTGGCAGGAAACGGTTTCAAGGAAAGGGAAGAAGGGTTCACCTCAGCATGGTAACACCTCCAAGGTAATCTCTAAGTTCTTCATCTCTAATATTCCTCCCAAGTGCTCGTCGGAGGATCTTAAGGCGACGTTTTCTGGTTTTGGGTATTATGAAGGATCGTATATCGCTCGTAAGTTGGATAAGTGGGGAAAAAGGTTTGCGTTTGTGTCGTTCCGGGATGTGGTTGACGTGAAAAGGTTAGAAGCGGAGATGGGGGACGTGTGGATTGGGTCGTATAAATTGTTTGTAGCCTTGGCAAGGTTTGTCGATGGGAATGTTATTGATAAAACGGTAGAGGATAGGAATGCAAAGCAAAAAACGGGAAATAAGCATGCACATGCAAACCCTAATTTAGGGGGAGCGGTGCCAGATGTAGGTGGGGCTGGGTCGAAGGAGGTAGATGGTGGCAGAACGTTCATGGATTCGTTGCTTAACAGAAATAAGGTGGACGTTATTAGGGTGGATGACGTTGTGGAGGCATTCGAGTTTGAACAATGGCAAGGTGTGGCGTTGAGAGGTAAGGTGATCGATTTTTACACGTTGATCTCGCTGCAAAAGTTGGTGGTGAGCCTTAGGTGGTCGGTTGATAGCATTAAATATTTGGGTGGCTTTCATGTGTTGTTGGTATTCAAGGATAAAGAGAAGGCTTCGAGGTTTTTGGAGGATAAAGATGCATGGTCACAATGGTTTGAGCATCTACAAGGATGTCATGGGGCTTTGAAAGGTGGCGAGGAACGGTTAGCGTGGGTTCAGCTACACGGGATACCGGTGCAGTTGGCTCTTGAGCAAGTCTTTTCCTTGGTGGGGGAGCGCTTTGGCAGAGTTGTGAGATCGGAGAGCATGACGGTTAATGACAACGATTTTTCGTATGCCTATATCGGTGTCTTGACTAAGAGGCGAGGAAGAATTGTGGATCGTGTGGATATTTCGTGGCGGGGAGAAACTTTTAACGTTTGGATTGATGAGGACGTGAGGGAATGGGTTCCGGATTGTATTGGAGAGGTGAAGGGGGTTGGCGTGGATGAGGATCAGAAGGAGGAGAGTGTTTGCAACGGTCCCTTTGTCAACAATGATACCAAGATGGATGATTTAGAGGAGGGGGAGATGGGAAACGGCTCGTCGAGTGGTCAACATAAACAGGTTGTGAATGAGAGGGTAGCTACCCCGGTTGATGCTCATGAAGTTAACGATGCAGTAAAGCGAAAGAAGTTCAGGAGGAAGTCGTTGTTTCAGCGGAGGAGTGGCTCTTCGGGGTCGGGTGGTAGGCCTAAGAAAAGGTGCAGGGAGAACAATGATATGTTTGGGGTGGACAAGTTGATAGGGATATTGTCTCAAAGCAGGGCTTCTAACCAGGAGGAAATTGGGATTAAGGAGGAGGTGTTCACTACTCCTGTTCAAAATATTTGCAAAGTCAACTTGGGGGAGGAGGGCTTCACTGATGCGAATGATAATAGTGGGATGGAGGAGGTTGCACAACCTTTAGGGGTGAATGGGAATGAACTGGATGAAGGTACTATTGTACAGGGAGGTTTTTCAGTGAATGAGACGGCAGCGACGGTGGCTTTGGGTTTGGCTTTGGGTGTTAATAACTTGGATAAATTCGTTCCTAAGGTTAAAGAAGCGTTGAGAGCCGAAGGTTATCAAGAGGTTGACTTATGAATATTCTTTCTTGGAATATTCGTGGGTTGGGGATTTCAAGTAAAGCAGATTGGATCCGTGGTATTCGGGTGAATAATGAAGTAAGTTTTTTGTTAATCCAGGAGACGCAATTCGGGTCGCTGGATTCGGTGGATTTGAGTAGGTTTTGGGGTAACAATGATTTTCGGTTTGAGTGGGTTCCTTCGGATGGTAGATCGGGTGGTTTGCTTTCTATTTGGGATCCTAGAGTTTTTAGTATGGAGACGGTTGTCAAATCTGCGAATTGGTTGAGTGTCTCGGGTAGGTTCAAAGGCTGTGTGGAGGTGGCGCATGTGGTTAATGTGTACGCGCCCCAAAGTTTGTCGAATAAGAGGGTGCTTTGGGCGGACATTGGTAGATTGGTGGGCTCGGGGGAGGGTATGTGGGTGGTGGCGGGAGATTTTAACTCAGTAAGAAGTGAGTTGGATAGGCGAAATTCGGTTTTTTATGGCGGCGGAAGCTGAGGAATTTAACGGCTTTCTAGATGAAACTAACCTTCATGAGTTCTCTCTTAAAGGGAGACGTTTTACTTGTGTTGCAGGTACAAAGATGAGCCGCATTGATAGGATATTCATTAATTGGAGTGTTCTTATGGCTTGGCCGAGTGCGGAGTACGTGGCGCTTGAAAGACACATCTCGGATCATTGCCCTCTTATGTTAAAGACGGTGGTTAGGAACTTCGGCCCAAAACCGTTTCGGTTTTTTAATTCATGGATGGGCCGGGACGGTTTTCGCGATATGGTGAAGAGTGCGTTGGAAGTCGATTGTTTTGTGGGTGAACCAGATGCTATTCTATCTCAAAAGTTCAAGTTTCTTCGTGATCGGATTCGGAGTTGGGTGGCTGATTGTAAACAAAAAGAAGTGGAGGAACAGGAGGTTCTTGCGAATGAATGTAAAGAGTTAGAAACGGAGATGGAGGTGCGGGATTTATCGGAGGACGAGGTGTGGTCTCTCACTGAAATTAGAAGACGGCTTAAGGAGTTGGATCTTTTTAGGCAAAGTGATTTGAAGCAAAAAGCAAGAAATAATTGGGCGTCTTTCGGGGATGATAACACGAAGTTCTTTCATGGCTGTATCAATAAGCGAAAGGCGGCTAATAATTTGCCGGGGCTTATGGTTAACGGGGTGTGGGAGTTCAAACCGCATGTTATTAAAAGGGAGGTGTACGAGTTTTTTAAGAAGAAGTTTAGGGAGGACACTAAGGAGAGGCCGATGATGTACTGTTATGGGTTGAAGAAGGTGGCAGAGGAAGAAGCTAGCTTGCTCGTTGATCCGTTCTCTGCCCAAGAAGTTAGAAGAGCGGTTTTTGATTGTGGCGCGGACAAAGCGCCCGGGCCGGATGGTTTTAATTTTGGTTTTCTTCGGGCGTTCTGGGATGTGTTCGAACCAGATTTTGTGGGTGTTTTGAACCGGTTTCATGCTACGGGGCGTTTTAGTCCGGGTGTTGCCTCGTCTTTTATCACTTTAATTCCAAAGGTAGGGGATCCAAATGTTCTAAACGATTTTCGGCCTATAAATCTTATCGGGTGTATTAGCAAGGTGGTCTCAAAAACTTTAGCTAATCGCCTGAGGATGGTTATGGGAAATGTTGTGTCAGAGCATCAATCCGCTTTCTTATCAGGTAGATATATCTTAGACGGCCCTCTTATTACTAATGAGATAATCACTTGGGCGAAGAAGAGAGGTAAAAAAATATTTTTATTCAAAATTGATTTTGATAAAGCGTATGATAACGTAAACTGGGAATTCTTATTATCTATAATGGTTCAAATGGAGTTTCCGACGTTGTGGTGTGATTGGATACGGGGCATTTTGGAGTCTAGTCGGTCTTCTATTCTGGTGAATGGTTCCCCTACTTTTGAGTTCGGGTGTCAAAAAGGGGTTAGACAAGGAGATCCTATTTCGCCGTTTCTCTTTATTCTAGTTATGGAGGCGTTCTCGGGGTTGATGAAGAAGGCTTGCGACATAGGTGCTTTTGATGGGTTACGTCTTCCTAATAATGGTCCGGTATTATCTCACTTATTGTATGCTGACGATGCTATGTTAATGGGAGAATGGTCGTCCTTCAATTTCAAAAATATGAAGCGGATTCTCAGGATTTTTTACTTGTGCTCAGGTTTGAAAATTAATCTACACAAGTCTACTTTATTTGGTATAGGGGTTAATAACCAAGATGTGGCGGGTGTGGCGGAAACGTTGGGGTGCAGACATGGTAGTATTCCATTTATTTACCTGGGCATCAAGGTGGGTTCTAATATGAATAGAGTCGCTAATTGGGAGCCGGTTGTTACGACTTTCAAAAAGCGATTGTCTAAGTGGAAGGCGAACACGTTGTCGATAGCTGGTAGATTAACACTAATTAAATCGGTGCTTCATAGCTTGCCATCTTATTATTTTTCTCTATTCAAGGCGCCTAAAGCGGTAGTCCAAGTGTTAGAGGGTCTGATGCGGCGTTTTTTGTGGGGCGGGTCCGATGAGATTCGTAAATTACATTGGGTCTCTTGGGATAATGTGACCAAGAGTATTGAGCAGGGTGGGTTGGGAATTGTTAAACTGGAGGTGGCCAATGATTCGCTACTAGCGAAATGGATTTGGCGGTATTTGAATGAACGTAGTGCGATGTGGCGCGGGGTGATTGTTTCTTTGCACGGGGCTAGTCGTGGGTGGGGCTTGGTTCCGGCTAACTCCACTTTAACGGGTGTTTGGAAGAACTTGGCCAAGCATTGGAATGGGTACAAGGTTGAGGGAATGGGTATTAACAGGTTGATAAAAGCGAAGGTGGGAGATGGTGGTACTGTGAGGTTTTGGCTAGACACTTGGTTAGGGTCACAACCTCTAAAGGACGCTTACCCGATGCTGTTTAATCTGGAGAGACAAAAGAGGGTGCTGGTCAAAGATCGGGTCTGTGGGATCGGCAGAAATAGAAGTATTAGATGGGAGTGGTCGCGCGCGCCGGCTTTTGCTGAAGAGATTCAAGGCAGGCAACAACTTGAAGGTCACATTGAGTCGGTGATTTTAAATGATTCTTGTGATGAGTGGAGGTGGGAAGATGGGAAAGGAGACGGCTTTTCTGTGAAAGCGGTCAAGAGATGGATGGTTGGGTCGAACAGCCAGGGTGAGCGTTTTGGTTTTTCTTGGAGCAAGTGGGTGCCAAACAAATGTAACATATTTATGTGGCGGGCCTTTCTAGATCGTATTCCTACTAAGGACGCTCTTAATCGGAGAGGTATTGTGGTAGATAATCCTAGATGTGTTTGGTGTGATGCCGCCCTTGAATCTACGGAGCACGTGTTGACGGGATGCTGGTTTGCTTCGGGCGTCTGGAACGGGATCGCTTCCTGGTGTAAGGTTCCGGTTTTTGTGGTCTTTCATGTTAATGATTTAGTCCGCATGCATAACTATTACGGTATGGGTGGGAACAAAGGGGTGGTGTTTCATGGCATTCTTATCATAGCGTGTTGGAGGTTGTGGAAAGCGAGGAATGAGAAGATTTTTGCGAATAAAGAGGTGAAGGTTGTAGAAGTTGTGGCGGATATCAAGATCTTTGGGTTTCTTTGGTACAAGAATAGGTTTAAAAGAGACGTAGTGGATTGGGATAGATGGTGTAGATTTGATATTATGTAATTCGTTTTCCTTGTATTGTGGTTTTCGGCCTCTGTCTCTGTCTTGGAGATAGGGTGTCGTTTGGTGGTTTAATAAAGTTATCTTTCAAAAAAAAAAAAACTAAATTAAATAAAATATATAGATTTCAGACCAACAACCACAATAAAAGCCCCGGTTTTTAAGAATTGTATTTGTGATATGATAAATTTCTTATATTCTTTTTATCGGTTTGCATGAACTAGGTTTTATTTGTTATTAGGTTTTGACCGGTTTAATCAAGCCGGGTCATACCTCATCAGTAGTCGTATTGATACATTTATCATACAACTAAACAAGATAAAATAAATTATATAGAATGCATCCATCAACCACCACAATAAAAAGCCCCGGTTAGATTTTTTTTCTTGGGTTGGTTGACACTAGAGCCATTGAGAAATAATTCAAAAGAACTAAAAGGTTGTACTGGTTGATAGTAATATTTTTTGAGCATTCAATAACTGAAAATGAATTTTTTTTATATAGAGATATTACGGTGAATAGGATTAGGGATGAGCTCGGGACGGGATCGGTACCGAACCGATACCGATCCCGACAATACCGATACCGAAAAGTCCAAAAACCCAATACCGATCCCGATACCGAACACATACGGTACGGTACGGTATCGGTTCGGTATCGGTACGGTACCGGTATGGTATCGGTATTTTGCCTTAAAATACCGATACCGTACCGATCCCGTACCGATACCGATAATACCGAAACCGAAAATCCATAAATATGGATACCGATACCGATCCCGAAACCCCTCGGTTCGGTATCGGTTCGGTACGGTATCGGAATCGGGACGGGACGGGATCGGTATTCGGGCTTGAATGCTCATCCCTAAATAGGATAATGATAAAGGTAACCAACCAAAGATAATAAAGAAACATATAAAGTACTGTAACATTGAAACCATGGATCATATAATAAACATACAAACAAAGTCATATCAATTTTTTTTTTTGTTATTAAAGTCTAAGAACACCAATAATTAAAAAATCATATTAACTGAATGCAAACGCCCCACTTATGGTGTGCGCATATAATGTGTATATGTGTGGTCCTTGAGGGGCAAAAGTAAAGTTGCACTAGTTTTAACGTTATTTTACTAATTTCGTGAAAATAACGTTAAAAAGACGGACTGTTAATCATGCATCATGTGGTGGCGTGGATAGCCAAAAGACAAAGGGGTACATGCATCGATCGGGTTTGTCCCGATTGGTAAGTGTTCTGTGCCTTATGTCCAAGGCTTGATACCAAACCACATCGAGCCGGGGGTCTCACTGGAAGCAGCCTTTCTATTCTTAGGGGTAGAGGTAAGGTTGTCTACATCTTACCCTCCTCAGACCCTACCTTAGCTTTGCTATAAGTGAGATTAACTGAATATAATGATGATGATATTAAGTGAATGCAGGTAGAATGACTCTTTAGATATGCAATCATTCAATCACTTTTCTCACATACAACCTTACAATGGTTTAACTTACAATCACTCAAAATAAGCTTATCTCACAATCATGAACAGATGTTTGACTTATGAACTAGTTCTAAGTAGATTACAAATATTAATCTAAGTTGACCATAAAGGCACGTCATCGATGATGTACTCCTGCAAAAAAATATGTGAATTGATGAGATCATCAGCTAACCCAAAAGATGGGAACATGATGTCACTTGATGACATGATGCTACAATCATCCGGTAAATTAAAAGGCTCCATCCATAAATTTCCAGCTGTATCTAAAATTTGTGGTGTAAGTACATCACTAGGAACTACATAATCTGAGACACTCAATGAAGATGATGAAGATTCACTTGCGGAAGAAGAAGATGTCCAATCAGATGACATTACTGCCAATAATATTTCAACTTCTTGTTGAGGTTTTATGTTTGGATGTTCCAACAAACATTGTGTAGGGTTAACAACACAGGGTTCAAGTCTTCCAGATTGTTCATTCTTTAACACACTCTGATCTTTTCGAACCCGGTTTCTTAAATGTGTATGCCAGTGATTCTTTATCTCGTTATCGCTTCTTCCTGGCAATAGTGCAGCCATCTTTGACCATCTATGAACATAACAACAGAATCTTAATTATTAGACAATAGCAACCGTAGAACTAAATAATTTTGTTGTCGTTTAGGTTGTTTAGGATGTTGTAGAATGTTTGCAAGTGTTTCTACATTAGTTGATCCGTTAGTGATACAAGCGAACTTTAACCAAATCTGTCAAAGTCCGCTCATACTAGATTTACTTAAAGTTTAGTTGTACCACTAGCGGGCTACCTACTTTATTCTCATAAACCGCCATCAAACACTCTTCAAAACCCTAAACAACCATAATATTTGCAATTAAATATAGATAGTTTGGACTTACTTATTGCCAAGCTTGTTATGAATACCGATAATCACTTCTTCTTCTTCTTTTGTAAAATTCCCATGTTTGACATTTGGGCGCAAATAATTCATCCATCGTAGCCTACAACTTTTTCCGCATCTAGATAACCCTAGATAACATCAAGAAACAAAAAAACAATGTGTAAGCAACTATGTAAATACTTAAGGTAGGAAGTTTTTAAAAAAAATGGATAGTAGATTATATATACCAGCAAGCTTGGGAAGTTCTCGCCAATTAGGGTGACCAAATCTCTGGATATATGATCTTAGCTTGTTGTCTTCATCCTCACTCCAAGCACCTTTCTTGATTCCATTTTTGTCAAAGCAAGGTGCTCTCACCATCTTGTCTAGGTCTAGCTAATAGAAGTTGTTTTTGTGGCCAAGGAAGACCTTTTTAGCTAGTTTTGGATCTAAATATAGCCAATATTTATAGACAACCAAAACGTGTACAGAGAAGATATTAATTTAAAAAGAAGACCATAAGAAATTGTTTATTTTTTTTTTGTCTGGTTTAATCAATTCAAGTATTGCATCTTTAATTAAACATCTTTTAGTGTTGATTTCAATGTACTGATAGCATAATTAATAATTATGTGTATGTGTGTTCTTGTTTGTTTGTATTTAGTCATCACTCAAAGCTCAAAAGTAAGAAGTCAAGTCTGCATTGTCACACTAGGTGAAAGTCACAACTTTGGCAAACCCGCGTATTACCTTCACTATTATAGGTAGACTTTTTTTTTTTCCTTCAAATATTCAATATTTTGGAACATAAAAAATTACTATGTATATGTAGGTTCAAAGCACAAGACCTTTGTTTGTTTGTTTTTTTTTTTTTTTTTTTTTTCGGGAAATTTGTTTTCATTCAACCAACCAACAGGAAGAGGGCCTCAAAGACCTTTTCCAAGACCTTAGTAACTACCAAACAAATCATAACACCATAGACTTTATGTGTACTAATTTATTTTTTTATTTATTTGAATTACCTGACATTTGTTTACTCTCGATATATAGAAGGATGTCGATGGGCAAATATGTATAATACACAATTATATATGTAATAATGAGTTTCTTAAATATCATGAATGAGCTTGTGTCATCTTCTAATAAACTATATATAGTATATTTTTTTATTAACATTACATATTCTTAAATCAAAAGATTATATATATTGCTTAATGGACTTTTGACCTATAATAACCGTGGCATTATAATTAGACTTTATATATTGTTGATAGAAATATGAGTCCTAGCTACATGTTATATGTTTTAACTAGGGGTGTAAACGAGCCGAGCCGAGCCCGAGCCTGACTGGGCTCGGCTCGGGCTCGTTAAGGTTTTGTGAAGCTCGAGCTCGAGCTCGGCTCGGTTCGAGCCTACAATCTTGAGCTCGAGCTCGGCTCGCTAGCAAAATCCAAAGCTCGAGCTCGGCTCGTGGTGATTTGAGAATCTCAAACGAGCTCAAAAGCTCGGCTCGAGCTCGCAAAAACTCGGCTATAACTTAGGCTCGTGAGCCCAATCGTTAAGGCTATAACTTAGGCTCGACTGTAACTTAGGCTCGGGCTCGGGTTGGGGCTCTAGCTCGTTAAGGCTCGATTAGGCTCGCGAGCTCAATCGAGCTTTGTATTTAGGGCTCGGGCTCGATAACTAAACGAGCCATATTTCAGGCTCGGGCTCGGGCTCGTTAAGGCTCGGCTCGTTCGAGCTTTTTACCGAGCCGATCCCGAGCCGCTACGTGTCATTTACACCCCTAGTTTTAACTACCCACCTTACATATATAAGTTCTTGCACGTTCAAAATTACTTTTTTTTTCTTCATGTTTGTTATATTCCGTATTTAATATTTGATTTTGTAGAAAACAAACATAATTCTATATATATTAAAAGTTTAGATCAAATGAATAGTAAGTTAACGGAGTTACTATTCAACTCCGTTAAGTTACTATTCAACTTCGTTAACTTTAATAGTAACTTATCAGAGTTACTATCCAACTCCGTTAAGTTACTATTAAACTCTGTCAAGTACTATTCAACTCTGTTAAGTTAACGGAGTTATTATTCAACTCTGTTAAGTTAGTATTCAACTCTGTTAAGATACTATTCAACTCCATCAAGTACCATTCAACTCCGTCATGTTAACGGCGTTACTACTCAACTCCGTTAGGTTACTATTCTTACTATTCAACTCTATTAAGTTATTATTCAACTTCGTTAAGATACTATTCAACTCCATCATGTTAACGGATTATCTATTCAACTCCATTAGGTTACTATTCAACACCGTTAAGTTACTACTCAGCTTCGTCAAATTACTATTCAACTCCGTCATTTTACTACTCAACTTCGTTAACTTACTATTCAACTCCGTTAACTTAACAGGGTTACTATAAATTAAAGTACCAAAAAGCAATATTTGTTAAATTGAGGAAATCATCATACTTAACCTCCTACATACTGGATTTCATCAATTTGCAGTATAAAAATTGATTTTGTTGCATAACTTTCATTCCATCATACATTAATCATACATTTAAACTAAATATAAAATTAGGTCATGGTTCAACACGTCGTAACGAGCGTGGGTTATAAAGCCTAGTTGATATAGTAGTCTTGGACTCGTGATTTATAATTTCGATCGATCAACGTATGTTATTTTGTGTATAATAACACAAGATAATGTATAGTATAGTGTATCCTGGACAGTTAAAATGATCCGTTCACATTCATCTACATGGGTAAAAATAGTAATTTTATTAAATTGATAAGACACATTTAAAAAAACAATTAAATCTATCTTTATTGAACTCTACAATTAAATGGTTACTAAAAGAAAGTTAAATTAATTTATGTTTTGAATGTGACCTTTACCTTAACCTACCTTTAATAATTTTAATGCAAATCATATCCTATTCATGAAACTCTCATGCTTTGGTTCTCATTTTGAGTCACACACTTATGGGTCTAGTAGTCTACAAGTGGAGGTGATCTATACACTACCATTTCTACTTTGTAGCTCACCAACTTAAACAATACAAAAGTAAAATTAAGTGTAAACGAAGGAAATGATATTGATGCATATCTCACCTCTCTTGAAATAGTTTGGTTTAAATTTGATACCTCTGCCTTCATCTTGAGGAAATCATTTTTATTTTCATTTATGTGTAAAATGATTACAAAAGTATAAAGACAACCATTGAATTTGACTGTGACATTTACCTTACCCTAACATTAAACCACAAAATGAAACAACCATTTTATCATTGCCATTAAATCGTCTCATCAAAACAATTAATTACGCAACGAAACCGATTTGGAACTCATCATAAACTCCTGTGTAATCATAAAAACCCAACTCACCAACCATCTCTTCTCTCGGCCTCCTTGTTTCTCCGACCAAAGTTTCGGGACCATCACACACACGCATCACTTGGACATCACCGTTCCGTTTACTTCCGGCACAGAACCAACGTTGCCACTCTTTTTGCTCGAATTAAAGACCGTGACCAGAATAGCGGACCACCATTGTCGCTGGTGGCTCACCCACCTTCCTATTTGTTTCACCATCGTGCGACGAGGTACCAACTCCTTGTGTTTTCCTTACGTTTTTTTGGGTCGATTAGTTGGATTATTTGAGCTAACAAGATTAGATTTGGGTGGAGTTAAATTATGGCGATGATCCGATTGTCGTTTATAACCGTAAGAAAAGAAATAAGATAAAAATAAGGTTATTAGTTGTATCGTATGTGTTTGAATGTGTGTTTTATGTGTGTGTAACTTTTAATGGAGGAAACTTTATATGAGAGCTATTGTGTGACAGTGTTTGACTGTGTGTATGTGATAAAAATACCAAAATCTTGCAACGTGAAGTTGTGAAGTTACTCTGCTAAAAATGAAGCTATTATATCAAAAAATAAATTATTTGTAAATTTATTAAAGAGTTTTATGTGAGACTATTAAAGATACCTAAAATATGTAATCTATTGACACACCAATATCTAGAGCCGATGAAATTTTAAAGGGAACAATTGTTTACTTATAAGATCATGAAATTCGTATTTTAAGAGAAAAAAAGATAAGTTTGAAAGTCGTCTAAGGTGTATTTCAACACAAATAAATTTATAAACGGTTTCATTCATAGAACTTAGATGAATATTGGAGTAATGTAGCTTTCATAATTATATTTACCGCATTCATTTTTAATGATCTTTTAGATGAATAAAGAAATGTTTTCAGACCGACCTATTTCAACCGACACTAAAAAGTACTCGGTTTTGATCTCAACCCATCTGTTCCATTATCCTTAATGTTTTCCATAGGCAAAATATCAAATTTTAGAATTTGATGATTAGGACGTGCAACATCAAAACACGTTGTCAATTGAGTGACTGCTACACTTTGGGTTACTTTCACATCGCATGGTATTTAATATAAACTTAACGTCTAACTCTACTCCACTTTTTACTTCTATGCATATAATATTTGTACTATAAATCAATTTTATACTTTCTTTAACATTTATGCTACCATTTTGTCAGAAAATCTATAGTAATAGTAATAATAATAGTAGTATTAGTAGTAGTAGTAATAGTAATAATAATATATATCATCACTATATAACTATATCTCATATGGTTATCTCTTTTTGCCAATATAACAAGTCTTAAAGCTATACGTACAAGTTTTAAAGCTAAACATATCAATTATACATATATATACATATTATATATATCCAAACATCGTGCAGCCCTGCTGCAACACGCGAGTTCCTGCTAGTATATGACTAATATGTTATCGCACACACATGTATATGTGTGTCTTAAAATATAATAAGTTTAATAAAATGATCGATTAACTATAGTAGCCTGAATATATGAATATAGTAAAGATTTCTTGATAAATTGAAATAATTTTTTTTTTTGAAAGATGAATTTCATTAAAGACAACGCGAAAACCACCAACTTTTCAAGACGGAGAGAAGGGGCTGTCAAATTACAAAAAGATTACATTACACCAACCTTTCCAATCCTTAACAAATTCTTTTTGCCTTGTCGAAAACCAAAAGCTTTAACATCGGCCACAACTTCTACCACTTTGCTACTCCTTTGTTTGAATATACAATCATTCGTGGCTCGCCATATTCCTCAACAACATATCATAAACATACCTTTGATAATATCCTTGTGTATAGCCGATAACCATACCTTTGATAATATCCTTGCGTATAGCCGAAACGCCATTCACCTTGTGCATATCTACAAAATCGCTAACGCTAAAGGCGAAGAAGTTCGGAAGACCAAGCCAACTTAGAATGTCGTTCCACACACCTGTCGAGAATGCACAACAACTTGGTAAGGCTTAATTGACCATCAAAATACGTAAAGTCCAAACATTTCAATTTATCTGTTTAAGTGTTAAGTAGTACTGGTATGATAATAAGGTGATGTTTGTTTTTTGCTCAGAAGCACTTTTGACCTCTTTTGTTTGCGCCACGTAGACGTGCGCAAACATTTGTGGTATGCAGATTGTTTGTTTTTTGGAAGACCTTTCACTCAAAAAGGTCTTCCTGACCTCTTCTTGGTGCAGACTTGTTCCAAAGTCTTCTAAGGTCTTCAAAGGTCTTCTCCACTTCTCTTCTCCTCACCCACCACCAACCACGGTCCACCACCACCACGGTCCACCACCACCACCACCGTCCACCACCACCACCCACCACCACCGCCGTCCACCACCACCACCACCGTCCACCACCACCACCGCCGTCCACCACTACCACCACCATCCACCACCAACACCACGGTCCACCAACACCACCACCACCACCACCGTCCACCGTCCACCACCACCCACCACCGTCCACCACCACCCACCACCACTCCGGTCCACCACCACCCATCACCGTCTACCACCACCACGGTCCACCACCACCACCAACCACGGTCCACCTACCACGGTCCACCACCACCCACCACCACCGTCCACCACCACCGTCCACCACCACCACCACCCACAATTATTTCTAATAATATAGTTATGAAAGCCAATCAATCAATTCATGTTTATAGTTAAAAACTCAACAAAATAAAAGCGTTTTAATATATATTGTTTATGCAAATAAACTAAACAATTACAATCGATAAAATTTAAAGGAACAATATAAATATTTAATTCATGAATGATAATCATATACTATAAATCATATAAATACATTTGGTTATATTATTTATCAACCATACACATGGAGTTTGGAACCATGTTAGTGACATACACTGACTTATTAGCTAGCTGTATAATTTTATTCACCATGTAACGGAACTTGGAAGTAGGCACTCCCAAATATTTATTCATACACAGAGAGTACATGCAGCTAGGGTCGAGGGATCATCTGAAGTCAATAGTCAACACAACGTCACATCACATGCTACCAGACGTATATTGGGTGATGTCATGTATTATTCTACTTGGTGCTTAAGCGTCATATTTAAAAGGTGCAGATGGACGCGTCTTCCGGATCTCGTTGCTTCTTCCGGTCTTCGTCTTAATGGTCAATTTATTTATTGGGGTCCTCAAGAAAAAAATAAATATATAATTATATATGCTGTATATGCACATAGTTTATGAATTGTTTTTAGTTTATAAGATTGTGCGCTGTGGGTCACGAGCGAGCTCCGGCGCGAGAGATGTTTCATCCCCACTACTAGAAAAATACCCCTATCTTGACACACATTTTATGACACACACTCTTTTTATGACACTTAAAGGCGTGTGTCATAAGAAATATGTCATAATTTATAAAATCTTATTAATTAATGACACACATTTTTATGCGTCAAGAAATTAGTATCAAGAAATAGAAAATATAACAGTATAAAAAAATGGTGTGTCATCTTTCGTGTCATAATATATTTTTTCCAAAAAATTTTAACTCTTTCATTCCCGCTCATACACTCTTTCCAAAAACTATTTCCTAATAATTCTATCTCTCTCTCGATCAAACAATCTAGAAATTCCCAATTCTCTAACACCCAAACCCTAACACACTAAAAATTCTGTCTCTCTCCCCGTCGATCAAACCCTCTCCATCGATTGTAGGGGTTTGGTCGATTGTAGGCTTCCAGTCGATTGTAGGATAATAATTTTATCCGGTGAAGGATAATATTCTGGGCAGATTGCTTGATGGAGCCAAATATATTATGGTATGACATTCGTGACAGTATCAGGATTCAGGTAACATATAGGGGTTTAAATCTTTGATGATTTTTATTATTTTAGGGGTTTGTGTCTCTTAGGCTGATAGTTGTTTATTGAGGCGGAAATTTATCTAAAAATGATTTCTTGCAGTTGGATGATTCATATTTATATGAAGGGTTGAACTAGGCATTGAATCTGTAGAGTTATTAAAGGTTTGGATAGGATTAATTGGATAACCTTGGTGTAATGTGCATCAAAAGATGTCAAATCTGACCTTTTTTTCTCTTACCAAACTCTAGACAAAACCATGGTTTTGCGATCTGATGCATGCTTGTGTATTTGGCTATGGCTTCATCGCTGAATCAAAATCTTCATTTAATGATAATTTCAGCATCATGTGGTCTGGAAATCATTTCAAAATCTCTGAAGATGGTCAGACTCAACGCTTACTATGTATTTTTCTTTCCAGATCTTTGACTTTTTATGGTCAAAATCATTATTCGTTATTGATTATTGGAAATTAGTTTGTTTTCAGCCTGTTTTGATAAAAGAAATTACGCTGAACAGTTAACTATAGTTTTAGAACATGAAAAAATAAACTGGTCGGGTCGTCTGAGACAGTAAAATAAATATTTGTATTAAAAAACTTAAGGTAATATGTATCATGATTATAATACATATACATGGGCGATAAAAAACAGAATGCTAGTTCTTGCTGGAAAAATATAGTTAAGATGGGCGATAAAAAACTTCAGGATGGTAGGCAGTTGTAACACCCCAACCGATGGCGGAAACATTGGGATGTCACGTTTTGATGATTGTTCAGTAGCTCATGGTGAATAATAAATTTCATTAAATGATTTAAATAAATTACATACAATTGTTCTACAAGAATTCGTACATCAAAATGAATAATACTATGCACACATCTTCAAGCATTAACTCAAATCTTCAAGCAAGTAGAACCTGAAACATGTTAAGTTTGAAAATATTTTGGGTCAACAAAAGTTGGTGAGAATACATAGGTTTTTGAATATAATTGATAACAATAGTTTGTACAACAATCACAGTTGTATGATGATAAAGTATGATTCCGACATTAACAATGCGTCTTTGTACAATCAAACCTTGTGTCGACTGATGACTAACTCGCAAGTTAGTTAAATGTTGTTACTGTTATCGATCATCCCTGAATTATGCGGGGGGATGGGTTTGTCAGACCTATAGCGCTATAATCAAACAGGCGGCTTAATCATTGTTAATGATTGTACTGTGTCTTTTTGTTACAGTCAAATGATAGAATGATGATGTAATTGAATCACAAGTAAGTATGAGTAAATGATAGTATAAAATGTTTAAACATGTTTCACCCCAAAAATAGTGAAATAGAGAAAAGGGGCTATGTAAACTCACCTTAGCAAAAGTGAGTCTCGTGAATATAGAATATGTGTTGCCCAACGATGCCAATTATTACCCTATAATTAAGGTAATAAATATGTCTAGTCTTTCTAGTCTACAAATATTTTCTAGGGTTTCGAATTGGGGATAAGTGTTCGTTTGATTAATAAATAAAATGTTTAATAAATAAAAGAAATTTGATAAATAAATAAACAAGAATCTTTTTATAAATTTTAAATTAAAGATGGTTACAATATAAAGTTTTAAGTATGAAAATAATTTTTTATAAAATTATTTTCTTAAAAAAATAGAATATTAAATCTATTTATTTCAAATTGTCATATTATAACTTTAATATTTAAAAATATTAAAATTAAAGAATTATTAAATTAAAAATTGTATTTCTGTTCCAAATATATTGAAATAATTTATATAAAATTTTGGTGCAAAAATATTGGAAAATGAATTTATTATGATTTATTTATGATTAAAACTAACAAAAATTGATTAAAAATATTAAATGAATGATTTTTCTGAAATAAAAATCATTTCAGAAAAGTTTAATGTTATAAAAACTCAGAATAAATTTTGTAGAAATTTATATCATCGTTTTGATATTTTTATAGAATTTTATAAATAAAATTGAATAAACTTGAATTATTTATTATATATATATTAAATAAATAATTTTTGGAAAACTAAAAATTGTATGTTAAACTCTACTACTAGAATAACATAAAATAATTTTTGTAGAATTTATAAAGTTGTTTTAGTATTTTAAAACTAATTAAAAAAATACAAGTAATATATATAAAGCCTTACTGTTGTAAAAAAAATGTTGATGTTGCTGGGAATCGAACTCGCGCGCCCCGGTTATCAACAAACAGACACAACCACTTGATCTAGGTCAGTGGTTGTGTTTGTTTTGTGTCTGTTTTAATTATATAATTATATTCTGCAAAGTGTTCTTCCCCAATTTAAAACTAACAAACCCTAGATTATACAATAATCAGTTTTAACAAACAATAACCCGATTAAACATAGGGTTATTGTTTGTTGAGGGCCGATGATCAAAACCTTCAAAACAATTGAAACTTACAAAGCTTAATTCGTGATTTTTGAATGGTCAACAGGAAAGTCAAACGAACGAACAAAGGCTTTGAAATGATGATTTTTACAGAAATTGGAGATAAGGAGAGTATTATTGGCGAGTAATGAGTGTAATGGAGGGTTCAATTTATACTAAACACTCGGCTCATAGGTTTGGAAGGTTTGACTCATGTTTTGATTAAAAACGCGTAATTTCATCATTAAAAGGAATGATTAGGACGTGTATTATGGCCGGATTTATGGCTGATTATGTCAATTGTGTAATAGACGAGCATGGTTTCTAAAAACAAGTTTGAAAGCACGTTTAATGGATCAGATTGATGGGTTCTTGGTGTGGGTAACTGCAGTGATCGAAGAAGAGAGGTTAAGGGGTTTTTCTAAGGGTTTTTATATAATTAATATTGGGATTGAATCAGAAATGAGGTGTAGCTCAGATGGTTGGTGCGCGTGGGATATTCTGACCCGGCTCTCTGCTCGGGTTCGAATCATGCAGCAGCATCACCTTTTTTTTTATTAACTGAAAGGGAAGGAGGGGAGGGGGCTTAGGTGTTTGGGCCGGTGGGTGGGCTGCTGTGGTTGGGCCGCGTCTGATGGGCCGTTTCTGGGTTCCAGGTTTTAAGAAAAAGGGGGGTTGGGCTTTGGGTTATGTATGGTATAGTGTTTATTATTATCATTATGATCATTATTGTTATTATTGTTATTATTATTATTATTATTATTATTATTATTACATACATTTATATATATATATATATATGTGTATATATATTAGTTGTGAGTTAGAAAAATAGAGACTTAGGCACATTTAACGATAACGATGAAAAAAATAATAATGGCTTTTTTATTAAAATTTGGGGAAAGTTTTACGATGTTACAGTCTCCCCTACTTCTGGAAACTTCGTCCCGAAGTTTATTGAAAATACAGTATTGAAGGTGATTGGGTAGAAATGAAAATAATTGTGATTTGGAAAATTTGGGTTATAGCATGACATGAATGGAATAAACTGTCTCGGATAGTTTGGATAAGAGGCGTGTTATGTGTGAGTTGATTGACTACCAGATAACTAGAGTTACATTTGGTTATTTCCTGAAACCTTGATAGAATTTCACACTACCTTGACGTACCTGTAAATTCATGATTACGTTCCGGACCGCAATCACGAATTTACCTTACATTAGGGTTTTGTGTCCTTCTATGACTCTACCGATTGTTGAGCAGGTTCGATAGCCTCCACCAGTCGTGGAGCAGGTTGTAGGGCCTCTCCCGACTGTTGAAAAGGCTTAATGACCTCTACCAATCGTTGAGTCGGTTCGATAGCCTCCACCAGTCGTGGAGCAGGTTGTAGGGCCTCTCCCGACTGTTGAAAAGGCATGATGACCTCTAATACACATAGATTGTAAATTGGTAACATGTTTATGCAAGCAAGTTTACAAGCACAGTATATGAGTTGTAGTTGTATAGATTTAGGTAATTAGTTCACATTCAAACAAGCATGCATTCAAGTGTTATGATTATACCATGTAAACAACTCTCAGACAAAAATTTCAATACTAGAATTTATTACTTGAATCAAATAGCGTCAATACATGAAAAGCAACCAATAGTCAAATGGTGGAACTTGCTGTTAGGTAGCTGGAGGGTCTTGATCTCTGTTTAGTTTAGGACATCGGTTACGGAAGTGATTTGGGTCTCCACATTCATAGCATTGACCATAGTTGTATCGATTAGGATTAGTAGCCTGAGCAGGGTTGGTGGGTTGGTTGACATTAGGATTTGGGGTCTCGCGACGTGTGTTGACTAGATGTCCATACTTACCACATTTGGTGCACAAGCGACACGCTGAAGCAGTGGGATGATGTCGTTTGCATGTGTTACACAATGGATAGTTTCCTATATAGGGTTTCTTGTTAGAAGCTTGTGTAGTGAGGTTGGCATCAGGATCCCTGGCCTTACGCTTCTGGTTCTCAGTAGTTACCGCGGCTATAATGCTTGCTTTCTCGCTTTTCCGAACTAAGGTACCGTTCTTTACGTGATTGTCAGTTAAGGTAGCTGCTAAACGCTTGGCCTCTTCAAGGGTAGCAGGGTTCCTTCCCCATACCGTGTCCTGAATCTGCATGGGCAAACCACCGATATACTTCTCGATGGCTACAGGTAGCGGAGTGACCTTATGGGGCAACAATAGACTGAGCTCATGGAAGCGGGTATTATAAGCAAGGTTTTCCCCACTATCCTGAGCAAGGGTGTGGAACTCGTCCTCTAATTTCTTGACCTCGTTATGTGGGCAAAATTCATCTTTCATTATCTCCTTGACCTGATCCCAGGTCATAGTAAGTGCAACTTCAACCCCACGGGTGCGCTTTTCCTCATTCCACCAAGTGAGTGCTCATTTGTGAAGAACACTCATGGTGTAACGAACCTTAAAGTTGTCGGGGCACTCACTGTTGATGAAGGTATTCTCAATACCCTCAAACCATTGTAGGAGTCCTGTAGCTCCTTCTTCTCCACTGAACTTAGGGGGATTACAGGAATTAAAGTGCTTAAGAGTACAAGCTGGGAGACCATTCCCGTTCCCGTTGTGGTTTCCATTTCCGTTTCCGTTTCCATTACCGCTCCTGATGCCGTTACCGTTCCCGTTACTGTTCATCTGGATGACTTGAGCTAATAAGTTAGGAACCAGAGTCGCGATTTGCTGCGCCATTTGTTGAGAAATGATCGCAGCCAGTTGGGCATCAACACCATTGTTGTTGTTGTTGTTATTGTTGTTGTTGTGGTTAGCGTCGTGGTTGTTGCTATTCACTTCATCTTGATTGTCACCACTGTTAAGGCGAGTGCTGCGACGTGGAGGCATGATCTGTAAGAGACACAATGAGGTTATATAAGGAATGTAATCGTTTATTCATTAATTAAAATGAATAAACGAAAACGTTGACTTATCAAAGATTCTAGATTCTAATAACATATGAAGACATGCTTTAGCCTATAAGTGAACACTCATCCCGAGAATTCCCAGGTAGGCATCCGGGTCCCTCGTCTGATTGGGATATATGCGCAATGCCAGCCTAGACAGAAGACTCAGAATACAGGCGTTCACCCTTCCAGATTGCACGTGTTCGTTATTAAAATCTAGAACTTCGACGAGATCTCAAGGTGGTTCAGGTTAAACCTGAGGATTTTGTCCTATTAGTCTAAGAGTGGATCCAATGATGGAGAGCAACCTTCTTGTAAGGATGAAAGTAGGGATAAGAAGTAGGAGTGAGATAGAGAATAGCAAGTAAATGAGCAAATACTGGTTATATTCCTATGGTTATAGACTAGATTATTTTTCTAATAACCTAATTCCCTATAACCATGGCTCTGATACCAATCTGTAACACCCCAACCGATGGCGGAAACATCGGGATGTCACGTTTTGATGATTGTTCAGTAGCTCATGGTGAATAATAAATTTCATTAAATGATTTAAATAAATTACATACAATTGTTCTACAAGAATTCGTACATCAAAATGAATAATACTATGCACACATCTTCAAGCATTAACTCAAATCTTCAAGCAAGTAGAATCTGAAACATGTTAAGTTTGAAAATATTTTGGGTCAACAAAAGTTGGTGAGAATACATAGGTTTTTGAATATAATTGATAACAATAGTTTGTACAACAATCACAGTTGTATGATGATAGAGTATGATTCCGACATGTAACAATGCGTCTTTGTACAATCAAACCTTGTGTCGACTGATGACTAACTCGCAAGTTAGTTAAATGTTGTTACTGTTATCGATCATCCCTGAATTTATGCGGGGGGATGGGTTTGTCAGACCTATAACGCTATAATCAAACAGGCGGCTTGATCATTGTTAATGATTGTACTGTGTCTTTTTGTTACAGTCAAATAATAGAATGATGATGTAATTGAATCACAGGTAAGTATGAGTAAATGATAGTATAAAATGTTTAAACATGTTTCACCCCAAAAATAGTGAAATAGAGAAAAAGGGGCTATGTAAACCCACCTTAGCAAAAGTTAGTCTCGTGAATATAGAATATGTGTTGCCCAACGATGCCAATTATTACCCTATAATTAAGGTAATAAATATGTCTAAGTCTTTTTAGTCTACAAATATTTTCTAGGGTTTCGAATTGGGGATAAGTGTTCGTTTGATTAATAAATAAAATGTTTAATAAATAAAAAAAATTGATAAATAAATAAACAAGAATCTTTTTGTAAATTTTAAATTAAAGATGGTTACAATATAAAGTTTTAAGTATGAAAATAATTTTTATAAAATTATTTTCTTAAAAAAATAGAATATTAAATCTATTTATTTCAAATTGTCAAATTATAACTTTAATATTTAAAAATATTAAAATGAAAGAATTATTAAATTAAAAATTGTATTTCTGTTCCAAATAAATTGAAATAATTTTGGTGCAAAAATATTGGAAAATGAATTTATTATGATTTACTTATGATTAAAACTAACAAAAATTGATTAAAAATATTAAATGAATGATTTTTCAGAAATAAAAATCATTTCAGAAAAGTTTAATGTTATAAAAACTCAGAATAAATTCTGTAGAAATTTATATAATCGTTTTGATATTTTTATAGAATTTTATAAATAAAATTGAGTAAACTTGAATTATTTATTATATATATTTAATAAATAATTTTTGGAAAACTAAAAATTGTATGTTAAACTCTACTACTAGAATAACATAAAATAATTTTTGTAGAATTTATAAAGTTGTTTTAGTATTTTAAAACTAATTAAAAAAATACAAGTAATATATATAAAGCCTTACTGTTGTAAAAAAAATGTTGATGTTGCTAGGAATCGAACTCGCGCGCCCCGGTTATCAACAGACAGACACAACCACTTGATCTAGGTCAGTGGTTGTGTTTGTTTTGTGTCTGTTTTAATTATATAATTATATTCTGCAAAGTGTTCTTCCCCAATTTAAAACTAACAAACCCTAGATTATACAATAATCAGTTTTAACAAACAATAACCCGATTAAACATAGGGTTATTGTTTGTTGAGGGTCGATGATCAAAACCTTCAAAACAATTGAAACTTACAAAGCTTAATTCGTGATTTTTGAATGGTCAACAGGAAAGTCAAACGAACGAACAAATGCTTTGAAATGATGATTTTTACAGAAATTGGAGATAAGGAGAGTATTATTGGCGAGTAATTAGTGTAATGGAGGGTTCAATTTATACTAAACACTCGGCTCATAGGTTTGGAAGGTTTGACTCATGTTTTGATTAAAAACGCGTAATTTCATCATTAAAAGGAATGATTAGGACGTGTATTATGGCCGGATTTATGGCTGATTATGTCAATTGTGTAATAGACGAGCATGGTTTCTAAAAACAAGTTTGAAAGCGCATTTAATGGATCAGATTGATGGGTTCTTTGGTGTGGGTAACTGCAGCGATCGAAGAAGAGAGGATAAGGGGTTTTTCTGAGGGTTTTTATATAATTAATATTGGGATTGAATCAGAAATGAGGTGTAGCTCAGATGGTTGGTGCGCGTGGGATATTCTGACCCGGCTCTCTGCTCGGGTTCGAATCATGCAGCAGAATCACCTTTTTTTTTATTAACTGAAAGGGAAGGAGGGGAGGGGGCTTAGGTGTTTGGGCCGGTGGGTGGGCTGCTGTGGTTGGGCCGCGTCTGATGGGCCGTTTCTGGGTTCCAGGTTTTAAGAAAAAGGAGGGTTGGGCTTTGGGTTATGTATGGTATAGTGTTTATTATTATCATTATGATCATTATTGTTATTATTATTATTATTATCATTATTATTATTATTATTATTATTACATACATTTATATATATATATATGTATATATATTAGTTGTGAGTTAGAAAAATAGAGACTTAGGCACATTTAACGATAACGATGAAAAAAATAATAAGGGCTTTTATATTAAAATTTGGGGAAAGTTTTGCGATGTTACAGCAGTCTAGTCGGCTGTTTGTAGCGAATGTTGGCGATGGTGCTAATGTGAATTTCTGGAGCGATATCTGGTTATTTTGAGTACAAATGTTTTCGCTTCTGCAGGATAGTTTTCGCTTCTGCAGGATATTTTCGAGGTCTGGAAAGCAAAAAAAGTGTTCGCAACCTGAAAAAATAATCTGGTTGATGTGCAGATTAATTAGAACGCGTGGACTCCTCTCAAGTGCAAGCTGATGATTTGGAGAACTGAGTTAAATCGTCTTCCGACTAAGGACCTGCTGCAGCGAAGAGGGATTTCTGTTGCTGACCCGTTTTGTCCGTTCTGTAACACAGCTGCGGAATCGGTTTTACACCTGTTTACAGGCTGTTTTTTCTGCAGAAGTTTGGTATCGCAGTCAGTCTTGGTGCATGCTGCCGAATATGTTAATCTGTGATGTTTGAGTATGAAGTTCAAATTTCATGATCCTAATTTTACTTGGTATCGCAGGTAATCAATTTGTATTTTTGTGTGATATACAACTGTTTAGAATATGAAGTTCAAATTTCATGATCCTAATTTTACTTGTTTGAAGTTATTATTGTGAGTCTTGATGTTTTTTTTTTTTTTTTGCCTCCATATGAATATATGTTCCACTCCAGGATCCTTGTAATAATCTAGAAAGCAAGTGTGGGAAACTTGAAGTTGACATCCAAGTGTTTAAGGATAAAACCTATTTGGTGATATATATATATATAATAAATGCAGTTTTATTATGTAATTTATTGATTTTGTAATTATAAATTTAAATATAAATCTAAGGATATTAGCCATTTTGCAGAATTTTTTTTAGGTAAAAAAAACATGACACGCAAAATGAGTGTCACAAAGGCGTGTCAAGAATGTATGTCATTAAAGAGTGTCATGAAAGCGTGTCATAAATGTGTGTCAAAAAAGCGTGTCATGAACGTGTGTCATTAAAAGATGACACGCGCTTGCATGTCATAAAAATTTAATGACATGTTCTTCCTTGACACTTTGCTGTGTGTCATAAACACCCTTTTATGACGCGCAATGTGCATCAAGATAGGGATATTTTTCTAGTAGTGCCCAGTGCTCACCCCCAGCCACAACAGCCCCAGGCGAACAGTCGCGGCGTGAGCACAAGCGACGGTGGTCACGTGCGTTAACGGGAGAGAGAGAGAGAGAGAGGTGCTTTGGTCGCGCCGGTGCTCACCGGCCCCAGCCACAACGAGGTCAAGTGATCGGGTTACTTGAAAGTGAAATTTGTGGCTCGCGCCTAGGGGTGAGCAAAATTGGTCCGGACCGAAAAAAACCCGAGGACCGAACCGAAATTCCACCAAAACCGACCCGGGTATGTTTTTTTGGTTCTTTAGTCGGTCCAGAAATATAACTCGAGCCGGTTCTCGAGTCGGGTCGGTCCAGGAATACGTAAAAACCGAGGAAAAACCGACGGACCGAAGTACTCTAATAAAATAACTAACTGCATTATATTAGGCGGCAAATCTTGGGCCTAAATTACAATTCTACATCTATACAAACTCTAATATAAAGCTACATTTGACCTAATAACAACATTAAGGCTGTCGAACATATTTATAGTCCACTGCAGAAACTGTCCGCTCATGCACATATTTATAGTCCACTGCAGAAACTGTCTGGTCCTGCACAGATTTATAGGAAACATAAAAACTGCAGTTTAGTTTCATTATATTCTGTATTCTACAAAGAAACTGGCTCGTTTTTTATAGTCAACATCGGATCGCACTTATGTACCTCCAGGCTTTAAAGTAAGTTACTTTAAGTAACTTAACTGGGGCATTGTATCTCTGTGGCAAAACCATGTAAATAAATAAGATTTTTTTTGCTATATTATTAGAAAATTTATAAGTTTAAAATTGTGGTTCAAGACTTTTATGATATTTAAGCAAGTAACAATGAGATGCCAATAATGCTCTTGATCAACAGTTAAAGCTAAAAGGCAAAGGAGATGATCAGGGTCCTTGTGACACGGAATTGGGTATCTATCTTGTTGTTGGGTATGCATGCTTAGATAGGTGCTGCAGTATTCTGCCCTTTTTTGTCTTATAAATCTCTGGATACCTTTGCTGGTACACAGGTGTTGGCAAAATAGATAGGTGCTGCAGTATTCTATGATGGGTCAACATGGGTTGGGTCATGCATGGTCGAAATTTGCTGCTGTGTATTTAAAAGGCTGCTGCATTATTATGTAATGGGTCAATATGTTAGCTGCGATGTTTTTGCTGCAGTTAATATATATTTTTTGCTGCAGTATATTTAAATTTGCTGCATTTAATATATTTTTTTTGTTGCAGTATATTTTAGACTAGTTAAGCCGCCAACGAGTTAGTGGTCGTTCATTTGTTTAGTGGTCGTTTATTAGATAAAATTAAGATTTAGTAGTGGTCGTTACTAGATATAATTCA
The DNA here is from genome assembly GCA_030844895.1 of Ambrosia x helenae. Taxonomy (NCBI): domain Eukaryota; kingdom Viridiplantae; phylum Streptophyta; class Magnoliopsida; order Asterales; family Asteraceae; genus Ambrosia; species Ambrosia x helenae. The sequence goes on along the minus strand of CM061229.1, from coordinate 128,744,948 downwards.
GATTTAGTGGTCGTTTATTTGTTTAGTGGTCGTTCATATAAAAATCTATAATCTACTGTTTGATATTTGAGTCTAGCATGAAACTGATTATTTGTCCGGTGAACATTGAAGTTGCTAAATTAGTTTCTCGTGAACCTTAAACTTTGTATCACTCGGTGTTTTGAAAGAGCTTATGTATATTCTCTAAGATTAGATGCTTGATAGACTGATAGTGAAATTGCATGTCATAAAAATAAGCTAGTCCCTTTGCAGCTCCAACAGCCTTTAAACATAATTTCGGTTCGGGTATTCCTCTTTGGACCGACTGGAACCGACTTCTAAGGACCGAAGACCGACCCGTAATAAGGTTCCATATCTCGGTTCTGATTTTATAGGGTGTTCGGGTTTCGGGTCGGGTAATGATCGGTCGGGTCGGTTCTTGTACTTTGCTCACCCCTACTCGCTCGCGGTCGACAACGGATAGTCTAAATGAGTTCATATATTTTCGTCTTGTGCTTCTTGTTTATGTGTATGCAGGGCGGATCAATGATTTTTTTTTTGTGGGGGCGGAACTTTTGAAGGTCGAATGTTTCACGCAAAAAAAAAGGCCCAGTTCGGGTCTTATAAAAGTTGTTGTGTCGGTCAAAACTAGTGTTTGATTCAATAATCTAATAATTAATCTAGCAACAAGTTTTGAGAAATCGTTCCATGATTTTCATATTCCTTATAATGACTAAGCTGGTGGGTTCATTATGGATTGAAAGTGTAGAAGCATTATTTTAAGAGACATAAGAAACTTGGAGTAGAATTCTTTACGGGTTAAAAATATTAACTTCTTTAAACTGGTTAAGTTACATCAAAATAAAAGGTAGATGGACAACAAGTTGCGTCGCCACCCTTTTCTGAGTTGCGAACCCTAATCTACCAAACGCAAACCCCTGTCTCCCTGGAGATGAACTATTGTTGTGAATAACCCGTTTGACCCCGTTAAAAAATGAATAGCTTCTGGTGCAAGGGAGCCAAAGGTATCAAAGGCTAATGGACAAAAACATATTGGTTCTGTGCACAAGCTTTAACGTGCTTATCCACTTTCTTCGATTTCGCATTTCTCGATGCTTGTCTAGCTACAAATCCAGTTTCCCTTAAACCAGCCAAAGGAGATACCCCCGTGAGGTCCACACATGCATCCCCCCCAAGGCCAACCAAACACGAGCAGATCCGCAGGTCGCAGAGTAGATCTCCTTTTCGTAAGGCCCGTGAGAATATTCACAGGGGCCTTATTCTTGACAGATATCACAGATCTTCTCAAGATATCTCACAAAACGTCTCATCCAGTCATGCCGGTATTTAAAACCGATGAGCTCTTTAGTGTAAATTTTTTTTTATTAAGGTAAATAAACGTATTGTTTTAAGAGAAACCAATCTTCAGCCACCCACAAACTCTCTCTCGATCTAACTCTTACACTCTGTTCCAGAGTTTCATTAAAGGATGGAAGAGAAAGGATCTCCCTTCTCTTCCTTTCCCTCCGGTTCCTTCCAAATTGGAAAGATTGAAAATCACACTAAAAACCTCTTTATTATCCCTCTCATTCCCTCCCTTTCCCTCCTACAAAAAACTCTGGAACACATTTTTTCCCCACTTCCTTCCCAATCCTTTCTCTTCCATCCTTTAATGAAACTCTGGAACATAGTGTTACATTTCTCTCTCTACTTTGTGATTTCTCTTAATAACGAGTTCCTATCTTTTTTTTGTATAACATTCTCAAATGGCGAAATCAAAAAATTATATTTGGATGGTCGTAATAGATTTTTTTCACATTTATCAAAAGATTATATTCTTTGATTACTAGCGTAGAAAGTAGAGCAGAAAGACCTACTATTTTATTCTTTATGATTTAACCTTTTATTACCTAGACAACCAATTTACTATCTTGTTTCTCATTATTCGTTTTTGTTCACCATATTTTTCAAGAAAACTAACAAGAAGCTTTTGGCCGGAAAAAACTCCGATGATATTACTTCACTTTTTTCTCCTTGCTGCAACTTGGTTCAAGGGAGGCTATTACAAAATTCTTTGAGGTCACTTAGAGAGTGTTTGGGATTGCGTTTTGAATCTGATTTTTAGATTATTGTGTTTCGAAAACGCAAATAATTAGTTTTTAGTGTTTGGATTGCGTTTTAAAAAACCCAGATAATCAGTTTTTTAGGCTACCAAAACGCAATAATCTATAAGCAGCTCCACCCCTGCTTTTTCAAAACGCATAATCTGTTTTGAATAATCAATCCCGAACACCCCCTTACGATTTTAACGCATATGTTACATTAGTTATTATTAATACTATTATTTTTCAAATGCGCGGTTTAAGAATTAAAAATAATTGACTTAATTTGTTTAGCGTTGCGATTTTAACGCAGATATTACATTAGTTATTATTAATATTATTATTTTTCAAATGCGCGGTTTAAGAATAAAAAAAATAATTGACTTACTTTGTTTAGCGTTGTACTTGAAATAATTTATGTTTTTTCTTTTCATATATCTCCAACTCTCTACTATTTCTTATATGTGTTTATGTATGTTGATGTATCAAAATAAAAACTAAAACCGTACAATATATTATTTTGAGTTCTATATGATAAAAGTAACATATTTTTTTAACTTGTTTTAGTTGGTAATCTTTATTATTATATCTACACGCCGAAAGTATTCCGAAGTCATGACTTCATATTTAAGTTCAAAATTTAATTCTTTTTTAAATAATGTTGATAAGTTACAAGCACGTATAATCTTTTAATTAAAACCGAGATGGTACAAAATAACGTTCAAGAAGAAATTGTAAAAGTCAACTCGTGTTTTTTAGCATGACTTCACACATTATTTTAGTCAGTCTGAACTCATTTTGCGTGTTCATACCATTATTTTAGTTTGGAATATTGGGTATTGCATTATATCATACATACATGTTGTGTTATTTATCTGTTAGAAAATGCCAAAATGGTTAACTTAGTCTATAATATTAGTTAATATATACGTAAAAGACATTAACATGTTATTGCACATGATTTTGAGAAAAACTAATCCATGTTGTGTTCGATTATGTGTTTTAGATGATTACGTTGACCGTTAATAACTAAAATAAGTATTATTAAAAGTTACATTGTTTAAAGTTGTAATAACGAAATTTTATCAAAAATTAATCTGTTTTATATATACGTATGTGTTTTTATTATACTAAAGATACATATTACGTTGTAAATAGGAGTAAATGATATTAAGTATGAGTTTGTGGTATGGAGACTCAATGATGAAGACCTATAGCTGAAAGGTCATGGGTTTGATTATTGAGAGCGTCGGGTTTTACCGATTATTCCATTGTCGAGTCTTCGGCCGATGGATGGTCGGGTTTTCCCCGGAACTGGTGGCTGGTGGGCCATGGGCTCCGTCCGTCTGGGTAAAGGACGGCTATGACTCCTTTGGCCATTGGGAGCCGCGTACGAAGTACTCGACTTTTAGTTAAGTTGTACGTTAAAAAAAAACTAGTGGGAATGCTCGCGCATTACAACGGATACCTATATTTTTTGGCACACGTTTTATGACGGGTTTGACATAACAATATAACTAAATACTATTTCAACATCAATGAACATGAAGACATATGTGTGTGGCAGCCGAGCGCATGATAAGTTAACCTAATCTAAAGTACCACATGCAAGCAGTGTAAAAAATAAAAAATACACTACTATAAAATTAAGCAATTACCATAAAACTTGCTACCGAAAAACACAATTATGGCATATTTTGTCAATTTAAGTTAGCTAAGTGGTAGCCAATGGTTAAAATTTTGCCACCAACTATTTTCAGTAACAAATTGGTAAAAAAACACATTCAAAATAATATATAAATATTTTACCCTAAATTTAATCCCCATCCCCCTTCACTATAACCCTCCATCAGCATAATCTCCAGCAAAACCTGCAACAACATCACCGTAAAATTTTGAAAATAAATGGATAGTATATAGAGGTGACAACACAAATCCAAAGGATATATTTAAACAGTGCGGCTGGTTGTTTTTAGTTTTGATCCATGTTCGGACCTACACTTTATACTTTAACTGTTTTGACCCATTACTCAACCTACCCATTTGGCAACCTCTTATCAAAATGGCAAAACAAGATAATGCCTTAGAAAGGCCTCTACTACTTACAGTGTTGATATCCAAAACTGGCTTCAAAATAACCCACAAAGGTTTAAGATTTGAAATAACATGTTTCAATGTACAAACAACAAAAGTTTTTGTTACAAAGGCAGCTAACTTCATAATCAATATCATATAAACAACGCCTCAAAAGAGCGAATTTATGGGTTTGTAGTACAACAAATATATTCGTGTGTAAATTAGAAGTAAGTAATCGATAATCCACCTTTAGAGTAATCTTGATATATAAAGATAAACAAGTAAACTAAGTTACTTCAAAGAATCAACCCTCACACCAAAATTAGCCAATGTGCTTACGGCATTGGCCTAGACCGTTGCAGTTTTAAGGAAAACATGATTATATATAGGCCTTATGTATTTGCTAGGATCAGAGGTCTTTGGTCCCTCCACACCTAGAAATATAGAATCTGATCATAATTTTATATGAAAATATCAAACACATTTTAGTACTCTAGCGGAATGTTGTGATTCTACCTTAATATTAATATGGAAACAAATTTAAAAAGAATAGTATTTGTTTGTACCTTTATATGATAATGTTTGTACATTTACTTGGGGGTTTGAATATGAACGGCTACAATCCATAAATACAATGAGTTATTTGGGGATTTGAATACGACAGTTACAACCTATGAAAAGCTTTTACGTAATATCATTATGTAAATTCGCAAAATCATAACTTGTAAACATGCACATGCTATAAAAGTTAAAGCTTTAAAGCCCTTCTGTTTTTTAGCAAACATCAATTGAAGGGCCTGAATTGAAAGATTTAACAATGTCAAATCGCTTTTCAGGCTCAACTGATTCATCCAATCGCAAGTATGTAACATTATTTGTATGGGTGCACAAGATTATATTACGACTTGAAAATCAATAAACGCAAAATAAGAAGTAGAGATGGCAATTAATCCGTATAAGTTAGAAGCTCAAAAATATTTTTACCAAAGAAATTGGGTTATTACCAGTGGCGAAGCTTGACCCGAAGGTTCGGGGGTCGGAAGTCGCCGGAGGGTTGGAAGTCACTAGTATCGGGGGGTCGAAAACCAGTTTCGGGGGGTCGAAACCCTATATTTCCAAAATTTTCTATACGAATACTATATAGTCGGAACTTCTGCACGAAAATTCGGGGGGTCGGCCGCCCCCGCCCGCCCCAATAAAGCTTCGCCAGTGGTTATTACTAAAATAAAATAAATTTTGATCATATGACACTACCTAATCATAATTCTTATAGTAAAATTGGGTTTAAAACCTGTTTATGTCCCAACCCAACCCACATTTTTCCACCTCTACCCATGGAAGATACGGTTTAAAACAAAAGAAGTATAGTAAAAACTCACTTTTTCACATGGACCTAAAACAAGTATTTCTCAATGACGTCTAACAATGCCTACAAAGATTATCAAAATTGCAATATTCAGTAAAACATGGATAATAAACTAATAAAAGATGCCAGACCACAAGATATAAGCATACCATATGTTGTGCTTGTTCAGAACCCTGTGCTGGCCAATGCTAACGCCAAACAGAACCATCAGAAGCAGTGCCATCAACGCCTATCCGACACTCTTTCAAAATTTCCTGAAGTGCTACCAATTAGAGAATGGTGCAGTTTATGGGGTTTTGAACTAATGTAAGAACTTGTTGCAAAAATATTAAGGAGAAGTCGGGTCTAATGTGTAGAAGCATTGTTTACTCTTCTGATGTAAATGATAATAAAATGGTAGGAGCATTCATTGACGTAAATAACAATAAAGGATTCAATGAAAAGCATTAGTTTACTTGAAATTGAATTGGGGATTTATGGGTGTTATGATGGGGTTACATGTTGAGATGGATATAAAGTGTGTATTACACACATATACAATAAGTATTATAGGCTGTACACAAGGGGTATAAAGGAAACAAAATTGAGCAAGATGGATAGGGTTCTGGTGTGTCAAGAGTTCTTTAACAAATGGCCCTCGGCTTGCTTAAGGGCTTTACCTAGGGATTATTCGGACCATTGCCCTCTCCTTGTGACTTGGTAGATTCCAATTTTGGGCCTAAACCATTTGGATGGTTCAATTCGTGGCTGAGTAGGGATGAGTGTGAAGGGGTGGTTGTGAAAGCGTTTGAAGTATGTGATTTTCAGGGTAACCCGGATGAGATCATTAATAATAAGTTCAAATATTTGAGACAGTGCCTTAAACATTGGTGGAAGGAAGTGATTAAGAAGGAATGGGAGTAAATAGGTAATATGAAGGAGGACATGGAGAGATTGGAGACTGCTATGGAAGACCGAGAGTTAGATGAAGAGGAAATATGGGTTTTGGAAGAATGTAAGAAAGGGGTGGATTTTTTAAACTTAAGTCATAATAGAGATTTAAAACAAAAAGCTCGAGTGAGATGGGCCACTGAAGGGGATGAAAACTTAGCTTTCTTTCATGGGATACTTAATGGGAGAAAGGCTTCAAATTCGATTCCAGGTCTTATGGTAGATGGGGTTTAGGTGTCGAAGTTTACTTTGGTCAAAAAAGCGTTTTTTCGACACTTTAGAAGGCATTTTGCGGACGATTTAAAGATTCGACCGGTGATTAGATGTGAGAATATGAAGCAGCTCCAACGGGGTAGGGGTGACACGTTGATTGCTAGATTTTCGAAGGAAGAGATTAAGGAAGCCGTCTTCGATTGCGAGTCGGATAGAGTGCCGGGTCCAGATGGTTTTAATTTCAGGTTTGTCAAGTTTTTTTGGAGCTTCTTGGAAGATGATTTTATGAACCTGTTTGATTGCTTCCATGAGCATGGAGTTATTAGTAGGGGTTGCAGCTCTTCGTTTATTACTTTGATCCCCAAATCCAAAACACCCGTGGGTTTAAAAGATTATAGGCCCATCAACTTAGTGGGGATTATTAGTAAGGTGGTTTCCAAGGTCTTAGCCATCAGGATTAAGAACGCTTTGGATATGGTGATCTCGAGTACTCAGTATGCTTTTCTTAAAGGGAGGTTTATTTTGGATGGTCCTCCTTTGATTAATGAGATTATTGGGTGGATTAAGAAAGCGGGTAAAAGGGCGTTTATTCTTAAAATTGATTTCGAGAAAGCTTATGACAACGTGAACTGGGGTTTTTTTGCTAGATACGTCGGATCAGATGGGTTTTCTGGGCAGGTAGTGTACTTGGGTGAAAGGGATTTTAGCATCAGCACGCTCGGCGGTTCTAGTTAATGGATTTCCCACGTTTGAATTTCAGTGTGAAAAAGGGGGTTCGCCAAGGAGATCCTCTATCTCCTTTCCTCTTTTGGTGGTTATGGAGGTTCTCCACTGCATGTTAGAAAAAGTGGTGGACTTGGGTGAAATAAAGGGTATAAGTTTTGGTAGAGGTTCAAACCTGGTCTCTCGTTTATTTAATGTAGACGATGCTTTGATTGTGGGCGAGTGGTCTAGAGATAACTTGGAAAACGTGGCTAGGGTGCTTCGGGTCTTTCACTTGTGTTCGGGTTTAAAAATCAACATTCAAAAGTCATATTTGTATGGAGTTGGTTTATTAGATTCGAAGTGGAGAGTATGGCTTCTCTTATTGGGTGTAGAGTGGGAGCTTTACCATTTGATTATTGGGGATTCGGGTTGTTGCGAATATGAATCGGGTTTGTCACTGGAACTCGGTGATTAAAACGATTCAAAATAGACTTTCTTCTTGGAAGGCAAAGACTTTATCGATGGGGGGAAGGTTAACTCTTATTAAATCTGTTTGATCGAACCTTCCTATTTACTTTTTGTCTCTTTATAAAGCTCCGATGAAGGTGTTACAGGAATTGGAAAGATTGATGAGAAAATTCCTTTGGTCCGGTTCGGATGAAGTGAATAAAGTTCATTGGGTGTCTTGGGTATCTCGAGATTGTCGGACGTTAGTTTGGCGCTCCTCGCCAAATGGGCTTGGAGATTCATCGTGGAGGACAAGTCTACATGGAGGAAAGCTATAGAGGAGATTCTTGGTGAGAGGGGATCTTGGTGCTTTCTCCGGTTAAAAGATCGATTCCAGGTTATTGGAAGGCTATAGTTAATGTATTGGAATCTATTCGTATACAAGACAAGTCTTTGCATCAATTGATTAGGGGGTGGTTGGGAAAAGGGATAAGGTTTGCTTTTGGTATGATCATTGGATTGGTGACACTAATCTAAAGAATCGTTGGCCTTGCTTATACAATCTAGATAAAAAAAAAGAGGTGTAAGGTTAGTGATCGGATGATTATAGGGAGTGGTGATTTATTATTCAAAGGATCCTGGAAGAGGTACCCAAGAACAGTGGAGGAGATCTCAGAACTTCAAGACTTGGAAAGACTGCTCTCGGGCTTCAGGCTTAGTGGCTCGTTGGATAAATGGGCTTGGGCTGATGGTTCGCATGGCCCATTTACTGTTGCGGATTGTAAAAAGAGGATGAAAGATACTGTGAGTGGTCCGATTTCTTCTAATATGGTATGGGAGGGTTGGGTCCCTATAAAAGTTAATCTTCTTTCCTGGAGGGCCGATCACAACAGATTACCAACTCGGGTGCGTTAGCCAGAAGGAGAATTAATATACCGGATGTTTTATGTCCTCTGTGCAACGTGTGTAATGAAGATATCAAGCACTTGATGGTTGGATGTGGTTTTTCCTATGGAGTTTGGAGTATAATTTGCAAATGGTGTAAGCTTGAGCCGTTTTTTGCTTACGACTATGATGATCTTTTGATGTTATACAACAATGTTCATGCCGGAAAGTGGAGGAAACAAGATCATTAGGGGTATTGCATGATTACTTCTTGGGTTATTTGGAACACAAGGAATGAGAGGATTTTTCACAATAAGGAGACCAAGGTTATGGAAGTGGTGGCAAAGGTGAAGTCCAAGTCATTTTTATGGTTAAAGTATAGGTCAAAATTTAATAATATTGTATGGAGGGATTGGACAAACTATCCTTTGTATATGTGTGTATAAGTTGGCGGCTCTTGTTTTGAGTGCTTGCCGGTGTTAATGAAATTTAATGTTAAAAAAAAATAAAGGAAACAAAATGAACAAAGATTAAAAATTTGTGAAGGTACCCTCAACTCACATCTTAAAAATTGTATGAAACAAGTTGGCGTCAACCCGCGCATTGCGGCGGTGTGTTGATTATGAACGGCTATAATACCAGTATATAAGATGTGAAAATTTGTAAGTTTTTCAAAACATTATTTTCAATTTGCCTAACCTACAACCTACAACACCATACTAAAGCATTTTGCTTTAAAACTTTCTTTTCATTTTCACCTGCACCAAACTAACGACATTGATACCTAGTACCTACCGCCCAAAATGGAAAAACCACCGGCTCAGTTAAATAAATTATTAGCACATCACTTAACAATTTGCAGGCCCAAACATATTTCCAAATATCTTCGCAATTCAATTTCTAGTTTATAGGCAACACTTTTTGTGTTATTCATGACTTATCAATAGTTATCATTCCACTCTTTTGGATTAAACACCAAAAAGTTGGATCCACTATGATCAAAACCCAATTTCAATTTAAACACAGCAGCTAACATTTTTAAAACACCAAAATTGAATCCATTTTAAACAAAGTTCAGCCAGACAACTTTTGATCTGTATCACCGGCCCATAATTGTTTTGAATGCAAATATGTTATGATGCCCAAAACAATATTTTACTGAATAATTTGGATACGAAGACATTAGACATTTAATTAATTAATGGTATTTAAAAACTTGTTTTACGTCTTGAAGCCATCAAAATATTTAACGAACCCTTTTCATCTACTTTTCATAATTTTCCCTTCTTTATCGGCAACTTTTGTTAATTCTTTGAAACCCCAAAACAACACAGCGGCTACTGAAGTCATTCATGTCAATCACTGACAAATGATCAACAGATTTTGAGATGAATTTTGGTGACACATAGTAATTGCTCGATAGTCAGGGACCAAAGGTTTATTTTTAGTAGAGTAGGTTTTGCTATCCAAAAGGGGGTGGCGACGCAGCTTGTTGCCCGCTTACCAACCGTCCACTTGTAATCTCTTTGTGGGTTTATGAATGAAATTATTTGTTGTATTAAGTAAATTTTGGTATTGAATTTGTGGCGATTTAAAAGGAAAAAAGACAGAAAAACTTGGAAACCCCAAAGATTATTCTGTATATGCAGATTCAGAAGAAAAAAAAAAGAAGCTAAACCCCGGACCTGCGAAAATAATGGCAAACATGGATACCCAATATCACTCTGTATAAGTAGAAGCGATTATTGGTGATTTAAGAAGTGACAACGGCATCTAGGGTTATTAAAGGATTTGACAAATTGGTTTCGGTTATTAGGGAATTATGTGATTTTTATGTCAGGGTATTTCGACTTGGCGTTGCATATAACCTCCATGGGCTCTTTGGTAGATGCAGATATTATGGATGTTATGCAGATATTATGTGATTTTTATGTCAGTGATATTGAAAGAATCCCTAAATGAAGAAATATATGAAGGGAAAATATAGGAGGGGAAAACGGTTTTCTATACAATAAAGAGGAAAAAAACGGTTACCTAGAAAGTAGATTGAATTCTAACGGTGGTAGAATAATTAACGGTGGCAGTTAGATGAACGTGAAGTTAGTATTTGTATTAATATATAATATCATTCTTACCCACTTTTCTTACTTAATAAGGTAAGGTAAGATAGAGAAATAGAGATAAACCCATGAATGGCCGGTATAAGACTCGATTTTTTCTTTTTAGTCGCTAGACTAATAAAACTAAGAGCTAAATACCTTAAATGGGCCTATTAATCTATTATAGGTGGGCTTTTTGTGAGCCACATCCCAATTAGAACCTGGGCTCATCTAGAAGAAATTAAGTGAGCTTTAAATCTTTATTTAATAGCATGCGCCATACAAAAACCCAAGAACCCAAACCCAACCGAATTATGAAACCAAAGGATTACTTAACAGTCTTACACCAAACTGTGGATAAAATACTAACAAATTAATTTGCTTTTTAAACTGTATGATCTAATTAAATAAAATGGTAGCAAATCGCCTCCTTTTATGTGTTTGGGTTGTTTCTTTATGTAATATCGATATGATAAGTATGAAAACAAATTAACAACTGAATCAGACTTCAAGTAAAATTAAACCAACTTTTATACTTATTTATTATTTTTTATACATTTATATATCGAAAAAAATTTGTTACAACTTTCTGTAAGTAGCGTGCGTGTATGTACACCTAAACAGTTAACTCGGGCGATATATCGGTGATTAAGTGTTCTTTTTTATCTGTAGGTCGTGCTTGTGCTTTAAAGAACGCACACAAACATGCTATGTCTAAATTCCTTCAGTTAATTTAGTCACCTAATAATTTTCAAGTAATAACTCCATTATTCTTTATTTATTTTTCCTATTAATAAGTAAACACCATATATTAGGTAATAACTCCATTATTCTTTATTTATTTTTCCTATTTATATTATATACATGACGTACATAGTGACATACTCTTAAACCTCATTCCTTTCATTATTTTTTTATTGTTATAATATCACATAATTTTAGAGTATACTACTATTAATTTATTTAATCTTTGTTTTAATGTAGTAATACCTTTTTAGATAAATAACTAAATAATGTTATTTTACGTTAACCGGCTAGAATCTTGGATTTTAGGGTTTTCTGATGGAACATTTTTGTTGTTTACCATATAAAATTATATTATTACTCATGAAGACACGAGTGGACTGAGTTTCTAAAGTTTAAGTAGTCAAGTCCAAAAAATGAATCCATTTATTACTCCGTCTCCACTTGTCTACCTCCTCTTCAACCTCCCCTCTAAACCGCGGCAGCCCCCCCCCCCCCCCCCCCCCCCCCTCTTTTCATACCAATATTAACACTTCTAATACTAATATTTGTTTGTTTTATTCTTGAAACAAAAACATGAAAACCAAGTTCTTTCTCTGTATGCGACCACCAGTCATCGAAACAGAAGACGGAGACTACAAAAAACTACCACCAACACTCGGATCATCATACACAACAGTCTCCGGTAAGACTTCAAGACGCCGTAGAGATCCACGACAGAGGAAAACAGTCGCTCAAGAGAAACACATCAGTCAACTGTCCATCATCAAGTCAAACATTAACGTACAAGAACAGCCGGTAAAATCTTTGTTCAATGAAGATTCGCTTTGTTTAAAAAAACTTAGTACGAGGATATCAAATAATAAAGTCAGCGGTTGTCCTAAGCCAAACATAGGAGGGCGTGTAATGATGGTCAGTAGCTTATTCTTCACAATGTTTTTTGGGAAACTGTTTGGGATATTGTGCACATTGGTATTGGTTTGTTCTCTTTATTCTCACCGGAAGAATGACGTCATTGTCGACCGGATGACGTCGGAAAATGTGGTGGTGAAGTGGCCGGAGGAAGGGTCACCGGAAGAGTATAAGAAGAGGGTGATAATGGCAGGGTTGCTGGAAAGGAAGAGCCATTATAGATAACACATTTGTTTCTTTAACACTTTATAATTAGTTGATGGCTTTAATGCATGTCAACTTTCACCAATCTGAAAGACACACTTGCTTTTTTGAGGTTTTTGTTAAAGAAAGTGTAAATTATCAAACTTTTATTGGTGTTCTCTAAAGTAATGTACTTTTTAATATCGCAAGATATTATATATATGGTTTGAATTTAAAATAAAATGGAGGTTATGTTATATAAGTATGATATAGTTAGGTCAAAAAAACATTGGAATTAGATGTTATAGACATAGTTGATAAATGTGCAACATCGTACACTTTAACATTCCCAATCTCAAAACGTACGGGTGGTCGTATACTCTAACCAACCAAATTTGTCATAACACAGGGATTTTAAATTCAAATCTATGAATTTGTTTAGGGTGTGGTTTCCCTTTCCCCCTTGTCCACCTTAGTCACGTCACTCTCCCTTCCCCTTAGTTCTCACAAATCAAGGAGATGATTTCTCTTTCTTCCCTCTTCCCCCTACAATTAACATCAAAGAGAGAGGAAGAGAGAGCGCGAGCTCGAGAAGGAGGGGAATTTCCCCGTCTTCACTGAAATGCCGGGGAGAGGGGGGAGGGGGTTCCTTACAGGGGATAGGGCCACGTGGCTCCCCGTCTCCCACACCTCTAAGCCTAATAGTTGAATCACATTAAAAACAACTATATTATGATCCATTTCTAGTAACATTACTTCGCTCATGGTCTAACATATGTTTTATATGGATCATGTTACTTTTTTTTTATTCTCTTCGTAGATATATGATGAAAAACTATCATTTCTAGTTCCTCACAGGATAGACCTATAAGGATATACCTATCCTAGTAACAAAAAAAGGCGTGAATTGACTATAAACTAAATTGGCTAAAGGTATGGGTCTTATTATAGGATGCTCACATGGTCCAACGATCTTTTATATAATCTTCTTATTGCAATTCTAAGTACTATTATTGTAAAGTAGGCTTAGCGTGGTTCTAGAACTATCAATGATGGGTGAATCGACATATTTGTTTGCAACTCCTTTGAAAAAAATACTCGAATGGTAATCTTTCATGTATCTCAAGTACTTTTTACCTTAGCTAGAGTGTTGCGTAGAATTTTAAAAGGTGAGACGCTCACGCTTATGTTTTGAAAGTTGATGCACGAGTATATGGAAATGAATGCACTAACTTAATTGGCGTGTGTGAAGCATCCGATATTCATAAAATACTTTTACTTAATTCTGGATAATATTTTCAATCTTGGTAGTTATCTTGAACACCATAAAGATATCGAATACATGCAAATTAGTTCAATGTACAACCAAATATTTCTTTATGTACATTTGTCTCTCAATGTACAACTTAAGGAATTCCTTTTCCAACCGACTCTTAACTCACATATTTTTATTTTTTCTTATTCACAAGTTCTTCGTCTCTTTCTTCTTATATTTAAGGATGACCCTGAGTTATTTGATGAAAGTAATTATCGCTTATTGCATTTCTAGTAATATTCAAACAATACATATGATATATTATGATGTTTACATTATTCTACCCAATTCGTGTAAAAAGGTTTAGGGTTCTTACATTTCCTTCTTCTCTCTCACGCCGTTTACTGATCGGAACCTTATCAGCTTTTTTTTTAACGGCCAAAAACTTTATATATAAATATAAAGACCCAGCAAGGAACTGGAAACGATACAAACACAACCCCACAACACCCAAACGGGCACCAATTACAATAAGTCTAAAACATCAAACACAACCCATTTATCAGCTATTATTAGCTCCTTTCACTCATCGCCCCCTTATGTGATTATTTATATACTTATCCGTCTGTCCCCGCCACGGGAATGTATTGTACACATATATAGACTATGTTGGACTTATTTTTCTCTCAACCTCGTGCCACCATTACAACTCCTGTCTTTATATCCATTTGCTTCTTGTTCTTGCTGTTACAGCTTTAAAAATTTTCAATTACAATCACGTGAATAATAGTGGTCATTGGAGCCGGAGTATAAACCGAAAAAATTTATAATTATTGTGTTAATGGTAGAATATTCCATTTCCTTGATTTTGTCATTTACTCTCCTCAATCATGGAGAGGTTGTTGCATTTTGTAAGCCTCAATCAAATCATTGAGGTTCATTTTCTATTTCTCCACGTGAGCAATGAGATCACGAAATAATGGCGCTGGTTTGGTAGCATGAACAGCAATAGAGAACACTTCAAAGGAGGGACCGAGTCCGCAAAGAAACCAGTGCAGTTTATCAATATCAGCCACTGGATGACCAATTGCAGCAAGCTGTTCACACAAAATCTTAAACCATCGAGAGAAATCCGTAACAGAGGACATGCCTTTAGATAGTTGTTGAAGAGAGTCTCGAAGAGACTGAACACGCTCAATAGAGGCATTGCTATATTCGTGTTCAAGACCAATCTAGATCTGTCTGGCAGTCGTTAATCCAAGGACCTCGGCTGCTGATTCTTCAGTTAGAGAAGAGAGAAGAAGCACCACAACTTTTTGATCAGAAGTAACCCATGATAAATACTCCGGATTAGGGATGGTTTTGTCGTCAACCGTGAGTGACTCTGGCGGTGGGGAGGAGGAACCATCAATATGAGCGGAGCGTTTGTGGAGGGCGACTAGGAGAGTGATATGGTTGCGCCATACCAAGTAATTGGTAGACGAAAACTTGACACACTACTAGAAAAGTGGCCATTTGCTTCATAAGTTTCCTACGAAAAAAATGTGCCACAAATTCTGACAAAGTTGCTACACATTTGTGACGACAAAAAAACCTCTAATTTTTTAAACAAATTTGCAACACAATAATGACAAATACCTAGGAAATTGCATAGGAAATGGCGTAGGAAATACATCGCAAATTTCCACACCATATTTTCGTAGGAAATACGTTTAAAATAGCGTAGTAATTGGTTTCCGACGAGGGTTTTTCTAACATCAAGGTTTTGTTGAAAATGCGTCACAAATTTGAATTTGCTACGCATTTGAAACGAAACCTTGATATTAGAAAAACCCTCGTCGGAAACCAATTACTACACATTTATTACGCAATTTTCAACGTATTTCATACGGAAATATGGTGTGGGAAATTTGTGGTGCATTTTCTACGCCATTTCCTACGCAGTTTTCTAAGTATTGGTTGTTGTGTAGCAAATTTGTCTAAAAAATAAGAGTGTTTTTTGTTGTCACAAGTTAGTAGCAATTTTGTCAAAATTTGTAACACATTTTTTCCGTAGAAACATTTTGTAGCAAAAGAGCCACTTTTCTAGTAGTGATAGGAGAAAGATAAGGTATAGCGGCCATGGAGGGAAGGGTTTCTGAATTTGAAGAAGCCATGGGGAAGAACTAGTAGGGTCGTACGAAAGAGAAAGGAAATTTTTAATGAAAGAGACGGTGGGGTATGTGACTAGGCTGATACCATGTGTTGGGAGTATTTGGTTTAGTGCGTGGGTTTGGGCGGGATATAGAATTTAGATTAGGTATGTCTTCATAGAATGTGGTGAGAACTAAATTATGCGAGTCTAAAGAAGTATTTGAATCTTTAAATGGGAAGAATGACTCATTGAAGCGAGCATGACGGGAAATGAAAACCCGATTTGTGGTCGGGTACAAACATCGAAAACCCTTGTGAGAAGAGCTATAACCAATAAAAATACATGGAAGGCTACGTGGCTCTAGTTTATGCTTGGCGTAGTCACGTAGATAGGGGAAAACTTGACATCCATAGACTCGAAGGTTTGAATAAATCGGCATCTGAATAAATAGAAGTTGAAAGGGGGACTTGTTCTCAAGAAGATAAGAGGGCACACGATTGATAATATAGGTAGCCGAAGTAAACGCATTGAAACAATAATGAGCCGGAACATGAGCATTAAATAACATTGCAAGTCCTATTTCAACAATATGGCGATGTTTTCTTTCAGCATGCCCATTTTGTTTGGCCGTGTATGGGCATGAATATCGAAGAAAATTAGATAAAGGTGCGGATGAATTTTGTTCAGAATCGGTAATGTGGGCTAGGTCAGGATTAATGATGGTGGGAGTTGGGCCGGAAGTGGAGACATTGGGTTGGGGTTGATGTGTTGTCGTGTGATAATAAAAGTGCCAAGTTCATGACTCAAAATCCAGTCTCTCATAAGCATGCTAAACACATAGATTTGGATTATTATTTCATTATATAATTGGTAAATTCTTGCAAAGTTTGTACCAAATTTGTAACAACCCGACCCGGTGGGGTCAGGTCAAAACGACAGTTTGGTAACAGACTTGCACAACGGAAGCAACGATGACTAATATTTAATGTTTTTACAATTTCTAGTCTTAAAATAATACAAATACAAGATATAATTATAACTAAAGTCTATTGCAGGGACGAGACGCGGCGGTCGTCGAAGCAGTTGAGGAGTGTAATCCACTAGTCGATCCGATCTCTATCCGTACATATCTCTAGGTGCTCTAATCCGCAACACATATAGCCGAATCTTCTAACCAGATAACATTTGATTCGTTACTAGCAAGCATATACCTCGCGGTTGTCATCCATCCATTTGTAGTACCTAAACACATGCTTAAAAAGAGTTTGGGTCAGCAATTACGCTGGTGAGTCCGTGTAAGTAATAAGTGGATCCAAAACAGTTTTATCATTTCATAAACAAGTTTACACAGTTCAAATAGTTTAACACACGTGATGTACAAGCGACCCCTCAACCCTAACACTAGATCTATCTACTGTCATTATAGATCTACAAGGCATAATATATGTCGCAACGGTCCGCAGGCCTCAGTGGAGGGTTTCCCGGGCCCAACGTCCCGGGTCCACTGTGCGTGGGGGTTTCCCCAAGTAGTACTACCCATATATTAAGCGGCTCACCTATGAGTTAATGAGTGACAGTATTATCCGGCAGCTAGTATCTTGTCGCATCACAAAAGTTTAGACACACAAGCATATGTTCATGTAACACCCCGACCGATGGCGGAAACATCGAGGTGTCACGTAGTGACGATTGTTCAATAGCACATGGACTAAATTGTAAATATTAATAGCAAACAAACTTTCATTATCCAAAAAGGAAATACAAAAGTCTTAATAGAAATCCAAAACATAAATAATAAATGTTCAACTTTTATTTAAGCACTAGGTCCATCCTAAGCGTGAAAGCAAGTAAGATCAAACGTCACCTGAAACATGTACAAAATAATTTGTCAACACATATAATGCATTGGTGAGTACATCCGTTGGATATATATATAGTACAAAATGTTTCGCAATTCCTGTGTTGTATACCATTTGCAATTATGTAATTTAAGTAATGTCCGTTCAAAATCAACCCTAAATAAGTATCAAGAATCAAGAATCAAAAACATTTTTAGTAATATGAATCACAAGACAATGACCAGGGTCTCTCAACAGAGTCACAAGGGGTATATACCATAGTACTATTCATTGAAATGCCAGGCCCTCAAAGGTTAATGATTTTGACAAGTCATAGACACACAAATTAACATAAAGCAAACACACAGGAGAATTGCTATTTTAGTAAGATGTAATAGAAACTTGATAATAAGTACATGAATCACCCCAAAAATAGTAAATCGTAAAAAGGGGAAAGATATACTCACAGTTTCGCTAAGTATAAACTCCACAAAAGTTCGCCGTAAAGGATTTAGAATTCCGAAGAACTCAACCTATATTTAATAGAATACTAATGAGGAAAATAACTTAAAAGTCTAAGGCAACCAAAATCTAAGGCATTAGGGTTTACTAGACTTGCGTAGGGAAGATGAAGTTTTTAATAATAATTTGAATAATAGTTTTGAAGTAAATATATCACGATTAATTAAATAAGCGACTAAAACACTTATGTATCCCACACTTAAAAACATTTTCTATTTTATATAGAAAATATCCACGATAAATATTTTATGATTTATATTTAATTACACAATATACTATATCTAATTTTAAATATAAATAGAATAAATAATACGAGATATGATCCAAAAATGAAATTTCTATAAATATTATAAGTTTATATGTATTAAAAATAATTATCATTTGCTAAAAGGAAATAAATAAAGGTAAAAAAAAAATATCAGAAAAAAAGGAATGGGGATGCCTGGGTTCGAACCCGGCTCCATCCTTTCACCAAGCAAGCTTTCCACCACTTCTACACTAAGCTTTTTGTTGAAGGTTTTAAAAGATAAAATACTTAACATATTATTCCAATTCATCTTCTTCTTCCCCAATTAGACAAGAACCCTAACCCTTAAACAAAATCCAATAACCCCATTAAAGCACTCTAACAAATCTGTGATAAGGGGGTTTTGATCAGAAAAACGTGAACAACAAAACGGCAACATACAAGATAACTTACAATGCGTTTTAAGAATCGAATTTGAGAGAAAAAGGGCCGATGACTTGCACCCGATTAAAGAGGTTCTGGACACGATTTGGGTATGTTTTATGTGGGTTTAGATCGTATGATAGTGCAGAAAACGAATGGAACCAACTGTTTATATAGTTGTTTGATAAAAAACGGACTAATGATGCGATATAAAGACCCGACCGTTATAGGCTTGAGGTTCCGATTTAAGTCTTTTAAAACGCGTTTTTTTTCTGATTAATGATGGTATTATGCTTATAATGAGTGGAGAAACGTAAACCCACATTGATTAGGTGTTAAAACGCCAAGGGAACCCAAGAAACAAGTCGCCGGACATAGATTCCGGCTGCCGGAATCCTGATCGGCCGGAAAAACGTGGCTGGTGGGAAAGGAGGATATTTTTCTTTTAAAAACTTTGGTATTTGGCAGAAAAGGTCCCTCATGTTTAACATAGTTAGTTTTATTAAGTTTTAGTTACATCTTCCTTTATAAAAACTTAACCAAGTAACTAAACTAACCTAAAATGTTTCTAAAACTTTATAAACTCTCTAAAACTTGGAATTTTTATAAAATCCATTGCGTTGACGTTCGAGATACGTTTTTGACTAAAACTTACACCCGATCCATAATAAAATATATATATATATTTTTTTTTCAAAAATTTAAATTTGAAAACGACGAAACTTATATGGACTAAAATGAAAATATTTCGAGGGTTATTTTTTTGTAAATCAGACGAAAGACGAGGGTGACGGATGTCACAGGCTCCCCTACTTTAGAAAATTTCGTCTCGAAATTTCTTTCAAGCGAAGGTTTCTGGTGTATGTGTGCATGTTATTGATGAAAAAAAAAACAGTTACGAATTGGTCCAAGAAAGGTTTACAAACTTGATTCATAATATTCCTAAGATCTACATAAAAGTTATAATCGTTTAGATTCAACGTACGATTACGGACCACCAATTTTATAAGAATAAGATTGTCACTAGCAACCTTCATAGTAAAAGGATGGGTAAGGTAAGGCAAATACGAGAAAGCAAAGGTTCAATTTCTAACGAGACAAAACTCCTATCCATACCGATATCAAAATCGAAGCATATAAGTTAGTAATAAGAAATGTACCATTGACAACGTCGTTGGTAGCTTGATCTTGGTTAGCGTTGATGTTGAAAACACGACCACGGGCTGGAGCTGCTTGTATTGCTGGAGCTGCTGGGACTGCTGGGGTTTGTTGACGAGCCTGAATAAAAGCCGTAAGATGAGGGCATCTATTTTGCATATGGCTAGGATCACCACAAGCGTAACAAACTCTGGGTTGGTCAGTTCCCTGGTTTTGGATAACAGTCTGTGGGTTATTTATTGGTCGATTGGCAACACGACAGAAAGGAGTGGTATGACCCAGTCTTCCACAAGCATCACACTTACGACACGGTAAATTGGTGGGATGATGGTAGTGGCAGGTGGCACATTGAGGTTGTTTCCCAGTATAAGCCCTTGGGGTTGATTGAGGTGCAGTAGGTGGGTTTGCAACAGGAATCTGGTTAAGAGGTGCAACTACAGCATAGTTTTGGTTTCCACCTTTTCGTTTCTTATTGGAACTAGAGGCAGAGGCAGAGTTTTCTTGGGAAGGTTCAGTGGTAGCAGGGGTTTCAGTAGGTCTTTTAGTACCCTTACGAGTTAGAGTACCATCCTTGACATGCTTGTCAGTAAGAGATGCTGCGAGACGAATGGCATCTTCTACAGTAGCAGGTTTACTTCCCATAACCGAATCATGGATCTGAGGTGGCAGTCCCTCAATATACTTCTCAATTGCCAAGGATACCGGGGTTACCATACGAGGAATCAGTAAGCTCAACTCGTGGTAACGGTTGTTGTAGGGAACATTGTTTCCACTATCCTGCTTAAGGTGATAGAACTCATCCTCCAATTTCTTCATCTCACTACGAGGACAGAACTCAGTGGTCATGGCGATTTTGAAATCATCCCAAGTCATAGCTAAAGCAGCTTCCGTCCCTCGAGCATGTTTTTCACCATTCCACCAAGTGAGCGCTCTCTTTTGAAGAACACCCGTGGCATGACGAACACGCAGGTTGTCTGGACAGTCGCTATTAATGAACGTATTCTCCATACTTTCAAACCATTCAAGTAACCCAGTGGCTCCCTCAGTGCCATTAAACTTGTTGGGATGGCAGGAGTTGAAGTGCTTGAAAGTGCACTTATTCTCACTAGCCCCACCATTTCCATTTGTATTCCCGTTAGAGTTCCCATTCGAGCTACCGTTCAGGTTAAGGTTTGGAATAATAGCATTAATGATGTTAGGAACAAGTGTTTCCAACTTGTCATTTAGCATAGTCGCGATACGCTGGTCGGATTTCAGTTTAGCCTGACGCTTCGAGGCTCTCTTACGAGATTCGCGATCAGACATCTACAAAAGTGAAAAATAATTATGAGATTTGATTCCAAAAATCTTGGAAATGTCATAGTTTATATCAAGACAAGTAACACATAACATAAGATATAGTAATTATAAATTGATATAGGAAAAATTATGAACATCATAAAGAAAATCATGATAAAACTCCAAATGAGAAAACAATACCAAGTATAAAACGAGTTATAAGAGTGTTTCCAAAGAAACTGTTGACTGACTAAAGTAATTGAAATATTATTAGTGACTTGTGGGGGCGTACTTTAGCCTATAAGTGAATGCTCATCCCGAGAATTCCCAGGTAGGTAAACGGGTCCCTCGTCTGATTGGGATTTATGCGAATTACCAACCTAGACAGAAAACTCAGAATACAGGCGCTCACCCTTCCAGATTGCACGTGCCCCGTCACAAATATTTTCCAAAACTTTAGCGGATCTTGAAATGTGGAAATATATATATCCTCGAGATGTGGATTTCACTCCTAACTCAAAGATATACTTCCAAATAGTAAAAATATGATGGAGTGAAACTGGTCACTAAGATAAGGATATCACTCCTAGCTTAGTGAGTAAGTTTCTTTTGGAGGGATAGATTCCTTGAGATTTGGACGTCTCCTATCTCGAAAGGAAAATATTCCAAGATAAATAAAATAAATGAATAAAACATATAGAGAGTGAAACTATTCACCAAGGTATGGATATCACTCCTAACTTGGTGTTTTCGTTCCATTTGTAGAATAAAAATCTTCTCCGAGTATAATGAAAAGTAAAACGAGAAAATATATCTAAAGAAATATGAGGATAAAAGAAAGCATATAATGGGTAGCTTAGTTATAGTCTAGGTCAAAAGCATTTACTAATAACCTAATTCCCTATAACCATGGCTCTGATACCAATCTGTAACACCCCGACCGATGGCGGAAACATCGAGGTGTCACGTAGTGACGATTGTTCAATAGCACATGGACTAAATTGTAAATATTAATAGCAAACAAACTTTCATTATCCAAAAAGGAAATACAAAAGTCTTAATAGAAATCCAAAACATAAATAATAAATGTTCAACTTTTATTTAAGCACTAGGTCCATCCTAAGCGTGAAAGCAAGTAAGATCAAACGTCACCTGAAACATGTACAAAATAATTTGTCAACACATATAATGCATTGGTGAGTACATCCGTTGGATATATATATAGTACAAAATGTTTCGCAATTCCTGTGTTGTATACCATTTGCAATTATGTAATTTAAGTAATGTCCGTTCAAAATCAACCCTAAATAAGTATCAAGAATCAAGAATCAAAAACATTTTTAGTAATATGAATCACAAGACAATGACCAGGGTCTCTCAACAGAGTCACAAGGGGTATATACCATAGTACTATTCATTGAAATGCCAGGCCCTCAAAGGTTAATGATTTTGACAAGTCATAGACACACAAATTAACATAAAGCAAACACACAGGAGAATTGCTATTTTAGTAAGATGTAATAGAAACTTGATAATAAGTACATGAATCACCCCAAAAATAGTAAATCGTAAAAAGGGGAAAGATATACTCACAGTTTCGCTAAGTATAAACTCCACAAAAGTTCGCCGTAAAGGATTTAGAATTCCGAAGAACTCAACCTATATTTAATAGAATACTAATGAGGAAAATAACTTAAAAGTCTAAGGCAACCAAAATCTAAGGCATTAGGGTTTACTAGACTTGCGTAGGGAAGATGAAGTTTTTAATAATAATTTGAATAATAGTTTTGAAGTAAATATATCACGATTAATTAAATAAGCGACTAAAACACTTATGTATCCCACACTTAAAAACATTTTCTATTTTATATAGAAAATATCCACGATAAATATTTTATGATTTATATTTAATTACACAATATACTATATCTAATTTTAAATATAAATAGAATAAATAATACGAGATATGATCCAAAAATGAAATTTCTATAAATATTATAAGTTTATATGTATTAAAAATAATTATCATTTGCTAAAAGGAAATAAATAAAGGTAAAAAAAAATATCAGAAAAAAAGGAATGGGGATGCCTGGGTTCGAACCCGGCTCCATCCTTTCACCAAGCAAGCTTTCCACCACTTCTACACTAAGCTTTTTGTTGAAGGTTTTAAAAGATAAAATACTTAACATATTATTCCAATTCATCTTCTTCTTCCCCAATTAGACAAGAACCCTAACCCTTAAACAAAATCCAATAACCCCATTAAAGCACTCTAACAAATCTGTGATAAGGGGGTTTTGATCAGAAAAACGTGAACAACAAAACGGCAACATACAAGATAACTTACAATGCGTTTTAAGAATCGAATTTGAGAGAAAAAGGGCCGATGACTTGCACCCGATTAAAGAGGTTCTGGACACGATTTGGGTATGTTTTATGTGGGTTTAGATCGTATGATAGTGCAGAAAACGAATGGAACCAACTGTTTATATAGTTGTTTGATAAAAAACGGACTAATGATGCGATATAAAGACCCGACCGTTATAGGCTTGAGGTTCCGATTTAAGTCTTTTAAAACGCGTTTTTTTTCTGATTAATGATGGTATTATGCTTATAATGAGTGGAGAAACGTAAACCCACATTGATTAGGTGTTAAAACGCCAAGGGAACCCAAGAAACAAGTCGCCGGACATAGATTCCGGCTGCCGGAATCCTGATCGGCCGGAAAAACGTGGCTGGTGGGAAAGGAGGATATTTTTCTTTTAAAAACTTTGGTATTTGGCAGAAAAGGTCCCTCATGTTTAACATAGTTAGTTTTATTAAGTTTTAGTTACATCTTCCTTTATAAAAACTTAACCAAGTAACTAAACTAACCTAAAATGTTTCTAAAACTTTATAAACTCTCTAAAACTTGGAATTTTTATAAAATCCATTGCGTTGACGTTCGAGATACGTTTTTGACTAAAACTTACACCCGATCCATAATAAATATATATATATATATTTTTTTTCAAAAATTTAAATTTGAAAACGACGAAACTTATATGGACTAAAATGAAAATATTTCGAGGGTTATTTTTTTGTAAATCAGACGAAAGACGAGGGTGACGGATGTCACAGGCTCCCCTACTTTAGAAAATTTCGTCTCGAAATTTCTTTCAAGCGAAGGTTTCTGGTGTATGTGTGCATGTTATTGATGAAAAAAAAAACAGTTACGAATTGGTCCAAGAAAGGTTTACAAACTTGATTCATAATATTCCTAAGATCTACATAAAAGTTATAATCGTTTAGATTCAACGTACGATTACGGACCACCAATTTTATAAGAATAAGATTGTCACTAGCAACCTTCATAGTAAAAGGATGGGTAAGGTAAGGCAAATACGAGAAAGCAAAGGTTCAATTTCTAACGAGACAAAACTCCTATCCATACCGATATCAAAATCGAAGCATATAAGTTAGTAATAAGAAATGTACCATTGACAACGTCGTTGGTAGCTTGATCTTGGTTAGCGTTGATGTTGAAAACACGACCACGGGCTGGAGCTGCTTGTATTGCTGGAGCTGCTGGGACTGCTGGGGTTTGTTGACGAGCCTGAATAAAAGCCGTAAGATGAGGGCATCTATTTTGCATATGGCTAGGATCACCACAAGCGTAACAAACTCTGGGTTGGTCAGTTCCCTGGTTTTGGATAACAGTCTGTGGGTTATTTATTGGTCGATTGGCAACACGACAGAAAGGAGTGGTATGACCCAGTCTTCCACAAGCATCACACTTACGACACGGTAAATTGGTGGGATGATGGTAGTGGCAGGTGGCACATTGAGGTTGTTTCCCAGTATAAGCCCTTGGGGTTGATTGAGGTGCAGTAGGTGGGTTTGCAACAGGAATCTGGTTAAGAGGTGCAACTACAGCATAGTTTTGGTTTCCACCTTTTCGTTTCTTATTGGAACTAGAGGCAGAGGCAGAGTTTTCTTGGGAAGGTTCAGTGGTAGCAGGGGTTTCAGTAGGTCTTTTAGTACCCTTACGAGTTAGAGTACCATCCTTGACATGCTTGTCAGTAAGAGATGCTGCGAGACGAATGGCATCTTCTACAGTAGCAGGTTTACTTCCCATAACCGAATCATGGATCTGAGGTGGCAGTCCCTCAATATACTTCTCAATTGCCAAGGATACCGGGGTTACCATACGAGGAATCAGTAAGCTCAACTCGTGGTAACGGTTGTTGTAGGGAACATTGTTTCCACTATCCTGCTTAAGGTGATAGAACTCATCCTCCAATTTCTTCATCTCACTACGAGGACAGAACTCAGTGGTCATGGCGATTTTGAAATCATCCCAAGTCATAGCTAAAGCAGCTTCCGTCCCTCGAGCATGTTTTTCACCATTCCACCAAGTGAGCGCTCTCTTTTGAAGAACACCCGTGGCATGACGAACACGCAGGTTGTCTGGACAGTCGCTATTAATGAACGTATTCTCCATACTTTCAAACCATTCAAGTAACCCAGTGGCTCCCTCAGTGCCATTAAACTTGTTGGGATGGCAGGAGTTGAAGTGCTTGAAAGTGCACTTATTCTCACTAGCCCCACCATTTCCATTTGTATTCCCGTTAGAGTTCCCATTCGAGCTACCGTTCAGGTTAAGGTTTGGAATAATAGCATTAATGATGTTAGGAACAAGTGTTTCCAACTTGTCATTTAGCATAGTCGCGATACGCTGGTCGGATTTCAGTTTAGCCTGACGCTTCGAGGCTCTCTTACGAGATTCGCGATCAGACATCTACAAAAGTGAAAAATAATTATGAGATTTGATTCCAAAAATCTTGGAAATGTCATAGTTTATATCAAGACAAGTAACACATAACATAAGATATAGTAATTATAAATTGATATAGGAAAAATTATGAACATCATAAAGAAAATCATGATAAAACTCCAAATGAGAAAACAATACCAAGTATAAAACGAGTTATAAGAGTGTTTCCAAAGAAACTGTTGACTGACTAAAGTAATTGAAATATTATTAGTGACTTGTGGGGGCGTACTTTAGCCTATAAGTGAATGCTCATCCCGAGAATTCCCAGGTAGGTAAACGGGTCCCTCGTCTGATTGGGATTTATGCGAATTACCAACCTAGACAGAAAACTCAGAATACAGGCGCTCACCCTTCCAGATTGCACGTGCCCCGTCACAAATATTTTCCAAAACTTTAGCGGATCTTGAAATGTGGAAATATATATATCCTCGAGATGTGGATTTCACTCCTAACTCAAAGATATACTTCCAAATAGTAAAAATATGATGGAGTGAAACTGGTCACTAAGATAAGGATATCACTCCTAGCTTAGTGAGTAAGTTTCTTTTGGAGGGATAGATTCCTTGAGATTTGGACGTCTCCTATCTCGAAAGGAAAATATTCCAAGATAAATAAAATAAATGAATAAAACATATAGAGAGTGAAACTATTCACCAAGGTATGGATATCACTCCTAACTTGGTGTTTTCGTTCCATTTGTAGAATAAAAATCTTCTCCGAGTATAATGAAAAGTAAAACGAGAAAATATATCTAAAGAAATATGAGGATAAAAGAAAGCATATAATGGGTAGCTTAGTTATAGTCTAGGTCAAAAGCATTTACTAATAACCTAATTCCCTATAACCATGGCTCTGATACCAATCTGTAACACCCCGACCGATGGCGGAAACATCGAGGTGTCACGTAGTGACGATTGTTCAATAGCACATGGACTAAATTGTAAATATTAATAGCAAACAAACTTTCATTATCCAAAAAGGAAATACAAAAGTCTTAATAGAAATCCAAAACATAAATAATAAATGTTCAACTTTTATTTAAGCACTAGGTCCATCCTAAGCGTGAAAGCAAGTAAGATCAAACGTCACCTGAAACATGTACAAAATAATTTGTCAACACATATAATGCATTGGTGAGTACATCCGTTGGATATATATATAGTACAAAATGTTTCGCAATTCCTGTGTTGTATACCATTTGCAATTATGTAATTTAAGTAATGTCCGTTCAAAATCAACCCTAAATAAGTATCAAGAATCAAGAATCAAAAACATTTTTAGTAATATGAATCACAAGACAATGACCAGGGTCTCTCAACAGAGTCACAAGGGGTATATACCATAGTACTATTCATTGAAATGCCAGGCCCTCAAAGGTTAATGATTTTGACAAGTCATAGACACACAAATTAACATAAAGCAAACACACAGGAGAATTGCTATTTTAGTAAGATGTAATAGAAACTTGATAATAAGTACATGAATCACCCCAAAAATAGTAAATCGTAAAAAGGGGAAAGATATACTCACAGTTTCGCTAAGTATAAACTCCACAAAAGTTCGCCGTAAAGGATTTAGAATTCCGAAGAACTCAACCTATATTTAATAGAATACTAATGAGGAAAATAACTTAAAAGTCTAAGGCAACCAAAATCTAAGGCATTAGGGTTTACTAGACTTGCGTAGGGAAGATGAAGTTTTTAATAATAATTTGAATAATAGTTTTGAAGTAAATATATCACGATTAATTAAATAAGCGACTAAAACACTTATGTATCCCACACTTAAAAACATTTTCTATTTTATATAGAAAATATCCACGATAAATATTTTATGATTTATATTTAATTACACAATATACTATATCTAATTTTAAATATAAATAGAATAAATAATACGAGATATGATCCAAAAATGAAATTTCTATAAATATTATAAGTTTATATGTATTAAAAATAATTATCATTTGCTAAAAGGAAATAAATAAAGGTAAAAAAAAAATATCAGAAAAAAAGGAATGGGGATGCCTGGGTTCGAACCCGGCTCCATCCTTTCACCAAGCAAGCTTTCCACCACTTCTACACTAAGCTTTTTGTTGAAGGTTTTAAAAGATAAAATACTTAACATATTATTCCAATTCATCTTCTTCTTCCCCAATTAGACAAGAACCCTAACCCTTAAACAAAATCCAATAACCCCATTAAAGCACTCTAACAAATCTGTGATAAGGGGGTTTTGATCAGAAAAACGTGAACAACAAAACGGCAACATACAAGATAACTTACAATGCGTTTTAAGAATCGAATTTGAGAGAAAAAGGGCCGATGACTTGCACCCGATTAAAGAGGTTCTGGACACGATTTGGGTATGTTTTATGTGGGTTTAGATCGTATGATAGTGCAGAAAACGAATGGAACCAACTGTTTATATAGTTGTTTGATAAAAAACGGACTAATGATGCGATATAAAGACCCGACCGTTATAGGCTTGAGGTTCCGATTTAAGTCTTTTAAAACGCGTTTTTTTTCTGATTAATGATGGTATTATGCTTATAATGAGTGGAGAAACGTAAACCCACATTGATTAGGTGTTAAAACGCCAAGGGAACCCAAGAAACAAGTCGCCGGACATAGATTCCGGCTGCCGGAATCCTGATCGGCCGGAAAAACGTGGCTGGTGGGAAAGGAGGATATTTTTCTTTTAAAAACTTTGGTATTTGGCAGAAAAGGTCCCTCATGTTTAACATAGTTAGTTTTATTAAGTTTTAGTTACATCTTCCTTTATAAAAACTTAACCAAGTAACTAAACTAACCTAAAATGTTTCTAAAACTTTATAAACTCTCTAAAACTTGGAATTTTTATAAAATCCATTGCGTTGACGTTCGAGATACGTTTTTGACTAAAACTTACACCCGATCCATAATAAATATATATATATATTTTTTTTCAAAAATTTAAATTTGAAAACGACGAAACTTATATGGACTAAAATGAAAATATTTCGAGGGTTATTTTTTTGTAAATCAGACGAAAGACGAGGGTGACGGATGTCACAGGCTCCCCTACTTTAGAAAATTTCGTCTCGAAATTTCTTTCAAGCGAAGGTTTCTGGTGTATGTGTGCATGTTATTGATGAAAAAAAAAACAGTTACGAATTGGTCCAAGAAAGGTTTACAAACTTGATTCATAATATTCCTAAGATCTACATAAAAGTTATAATCGTTTAGATTCAACGTACGATTACGGACCACCAATTTTATAAGAATAAGATTGTCACTAGCAACCTTCATAGTAAAAGGATGGGTAAGGTAAGGCAAATACGAGAAAGCAAAGGTTCAATTTCTAACGAGACAAAACTCCTATCCATACCGATATCAAAATCGAAGCATATAAGTTAGTAATAAGAAATGTACCATTGACAACGTCGTTGGTAGCTTGATCTTGGTTAGCGTTGATGTTGAAAACACGACACGGGCTGGAGCTGCTTGTATTGCTGGAGCTGCTGGGACTGCTGGGGTTTGTTGACGAGCCTGAATAAAAGCCGTAAGATGAGGGCATCTATTTTGCATATGGCTAGGATCACCACAAGCGTAACAAACTCTGGGTTGGTCAGTTCCCTGGTTTTGGATAACAGTCTGTGGGTTATTTATTGGTCGATTGGCAACACGACAGAAAGGAGTGGTATGACCCAGTCTTCCACAAGCATCACACTTACGACACGGTAAATTGGTGGGATGATGGTAGTGGCAGGTGGCACATTGAGGTTGTTTCCCAGTATAAGCCCTTGGGGTTGATTGAGGTGCAGTAGGTGGGTTTGCAACAGGAATCTGGTTAAGAGGTGCAACTACAGCATAGTTTTGGTTTCCACCTTTTCGTTTCTTATTGGAACTAGAGGCAGAGGCAGAGTTTTCTTGGGAAGGTTCAGTGGTAGCAGGGGTTTCAGTAGGTCTTTTAGTACCCTTACGAGTTAGAGTACCATCCTTGACATGCTTGTCAGTAAGAGATGCTGCGAGACGAATGGCATCTTCTACAGTAGCAGGTTTACTTCCCATAACCGAATCATGGATCTGAGGTGGCAGTCCCTCAATATACTTCTCAATTGCCAAGGATACCGGGGTTACCATACGAGGAATCAGTAAGCTCAACTCGTGGTAACGGTTGTTGTAGGGAACATTGTTTCCACTATCCTGCTTAAGGTGATAGAACTCATCCTCCAATTTCTTCATCTCACTACGAGGACAGAACTCAGTGGTCATGGCGATTTTGAAATCATCCCAAGTCATAGCTAAAGCAGCTTCCGTCCCTCGAGCATGTTTTTCACCATTCCACCAAGTGAGCGCTCTCTTTTGAAGAACACCCGTGGCATGACGAACACGCAGGTTGTCTGGACAGTCGCTATTAATGAACGTATTCTCCATACTTTCAAACCATTCAAGTAACCCAGTGGCTCCCTCAGTGCCATTAAACTTGTTGGGATGGCAGGAGTTGAAGTGCTTGAAAGTGCACTTATTCTCACTAGCCCCACCATTTCCATTTGTATTCCCGTTAGAGTTCCCATTCGAGCTACCGTTCAGGTTAAGGTTTGGAATAATAGCATTAATGATGTTAGGAACAAGTGTTTCCAACTTGTCATTTAGCATAGTCGCGATACGCTGGTCGGATTTCAGTTTAGCCTGACGCTTCGAGGCTCTCTTACGAGATTCGCGATCAGACATCTACAAAAGTGAAAAATAATTATGAGATTTGATTCCAAAAATCTTGGAAATGTCATAGTTTATATCAAGACAAGTAACACATAACATAAGATATAGTAATTATAAATTGATATAGGAAAAATTATGAACATCATAAAGAAAATCATGATAAAACTCCAAATGAGAAAACAATACCAAGTATAAAACGAGTTATAAGAGTGTTTCCAAAGAAACTGTTGACTGACTAAAGTAATTGAAATATTATTAGTGACTTGTGGGGGCGTACTTTAGCCTATAAGTGAATGCTCATCCCGAGAATTCCCAGGTAGGTAAACGGGTCCCTCGTCTGATTGGGATTTATGCGAATTACCAACCTAGACAGAAAACTCAGAATACAGGCGCTCACCCTTCCAGATTGCACGTGCCCCGTCACAAATATTTTCCAAAACTTTAGCGGATCTTGAAATGTGGAAATATATATATCCTCGAGATGTGGATTTCACTCCTAACTCAAAGATATACTTCCAAATAGTAAAAATATGATGGAGTGAAACTGGTCACTAAGATAAGGATATCACTCCTAGCTTAGTGAGTAAGTTTCTTTTGGAGGGATAGATTCCTTGAGATTTGGACGTCTCCTATCTCGAAAGGAAAATATTCCAAGATAAATAAAATAAATGAATAAAACATATAGAGAGTGAAACTATTCACCAAGGTATGGATATCACTCCTAACTTGGTGTTTTCGTTCCATTTGTAGAATAAAAATCTTCTCCGAGTATAATGAAAAGTAAAACGAGAAAATATATCTAAAGAAATATGAGGATAAAAGAAAGCATATAATGGGTAGCTTAGTTATAGTCTAGGTCAAAAGCATTTACTAATAACCTAATTCCCTATAACCATGGCTCTGATACCAATCTGTAACACCCCGACCGATGGCGGAAACATCGAGGTGTCACGTAGTGACGATTGTTCAATAGCACATGGACTAAATTGTAAATATTAATAGCAAACAAACTTTCATTATCCAAAAAGGAAATACAAAAGTCTTAATAGAAATCCAAAACATAAATAATAAATGTTCAACTTTTATTTAAGCACTAGGTCCATCCTAAGCGTGAAAGCAAGTAAGATCAAACGTCACCTGAAACATGTACAAAATAATTTGTCAACACATATAATGCATTGGTGAGTACATCCGTTGGATATATATATAGTACAAAATGTTTCGCAATTCCTGTGTTGTATACCATTTGCAATTATGTAATTTAAGTAATGTCCGTTCAAAATCAACCCTAAATAAGTATCAAGAATCAAGAATCAAAAACATTTTTAGTAATATGAATCACAAGACAATGACCAGGGTCTCTCAACAGAGTCACAAGGGGTATATACCATAGTACTATTCATTGAAATGTCAGGCCCTCAAAGGTTAATGATTTTGACAAGTCATAGACACACAAATTAACATAAAGCAAACACACAGGAGAATTGCTATTTTAGTAAGATGTAATAGAAACTTGATAATAAGTACATGAATCACCCCAAAAATAGTAAATCGTAAAAAGGGGAAAGATATACTCACAGTTTCGCTAAGTATAAACTCCACAAAAGTTCGCCGTAAAGGATTTAGAATTCCGAAGAACTCAACCTATATTTAATAGAATACTAATGAGGAAAATAACTTAAAAGTCTAAGGCAACCAAAATCTAAGGCATTAGGGTTTACTAGACTTGCGTAGGGAAGATGAAGTTTTTAATAATAATTTGAATAATAGTTTTGAAGTAAATATATCACGATTAATTAAATAAGCGACTAAAACACTTATGTATCCCACACTTAAAAACATTTTCTATTTTATATAGAAAATATCCACGATAAATATTTTATGATTTATATTTAATTACACAATATACTATATCTAATTTTAAATATAAATAGAATAAATAATACGAGATATGATCCAAAAATGAAATTTCTATAAATATTATAAGTTTATATGTATTAAAAATAATTATCATTTGCTAAAAGGAAATAAATAAAGGTAAAAAAAAAATATCAGAAAAAAAGGAATGGGGATGCCTGGGTTCGAACCCGGCTCCATCCTTTCACCAAGCAAGCTTTCCACCACTTCTACACTAAGCTTTTTGTTGAAGGTTTTAAAAGATAAAATACTTAACATATTATTCCAATTCATCTTCTTCTTCCCCAATTAGACAAGAACCCTAACCCTTAAACAAAATCCAATAACCCCATTAAAGCACTCTAACAAATCTGTGATAAGGGGGTTTTGATCAGAAAAACGTGAACAACAAAACGGCAACATACAAGATAACTTACAATGCGTTTTAAGAATCGAATTTGAGAGAAAAAGGGCCGATGACTTGCACCCGATTAAAGAGGTTCTGGACACGATTTGGGTATGTTTTATGTGGGTTTAGATCGTATGATAGTGCAGAAAACGAATGGAACCAACTGTTTATATAGTTGTTTGATAAAAAACGGACTAATGATGCGATATAAAGACCCGACCGTTATAGGCTTGAGGTTCCGATTTAAGTCTTTTAAAACGCGTTTTTTTTTCTGATTAATGATGGTATTATGCTTATAATGAGTGGAGAAACGTAAACCCACATTGATTAGGTGTTAAAACGCCAAGGGAACCCAAGAAACAAGTCGCCGGACATAGATTCCGGCTGCCGGAATCCTGATCGGCCGGAAAAACGTGGCTGGTGGGAAAGGAGGATATTTTTCTTTTAAAAACTTTGGTATTTGGCAGAAAAGGTCCCTCATGTTTAACATAGTTAGTTTTATTAAGTTTTAGTTACATCTTCCTTTATAAAAACTTAACCAAGTAACTAAACTAACCTAAAATGTTTCTAAAACTTTATAAACTCTCTAAAACTTGGAATTTTTATAAAATCCATTGCGTTGACGTTCGAGATACGTTTTTGACTAAAACTTACACCCGATCCATAATAAATATATATATATATTTTTTTTCAAAAATTTAAATTTGAAAACGACGAAACTTATATGGACTAAAATGAAAATATTTCGAGGGTTATTTTTTTGTAAATCAGACGAAAGACGAGGGTGACGGATGTCACAGTTCACCCCAAAACAGTAAAACATAAAAAGGGGAATGGTACACGGAACTCACCTTGTTATCGTATCGTATCATCATACACGTCATCCCAAGTCGTCATCCATCTAACAACCTCTAACAATAACCTACTCAAACTTACAAACATTAGCGCGTGTATCTAACAGCGCGGTTACACGTGTGGGCGAGCTGGAACCTTTCTAGTTTTTTAATGTATTATCTATTCATGTAATTTTATAGCTTTTTGTCTAAATCTCTTCATATCGACTTGTTATCTTGGTCCCATATGTATATGTATCCGAGTCACAATTAGTAACTAAATCACTAATGTCATATGTTATGGCGCTTATACCATTCTACCGGTTTCTACGTGTCAAGTCTTTAGTTATGCAAATATATGTATAGTTATCTAGTGTCTTAAGGGTCTCGAGTCCATGTGATTTGTATAATGCTCGAGCGTCCCATGTATGTTTTGCTACAATAACTTAATGTCCTAACAATCGTCCATATCATATATGTTCTAGTCGTGTACTATATTATTTGTTATTCTTTAGGTGATCAAATGCCCTATGCGCCACATTGTACATCGTTGTTTATATCTTAATAATAAGTCCCAAGGTTCCAAGTCTCCTATCCGTAAGGTCCGTCTAGTGTTGCAATATATGTCCAATATTTATATGTCTAACATCTCTATTATCCAAGGGCTAAACTATCATTGTTTTCGTATTATCGAACATGATCCTCTTCGCATAATATCTATATATATATATATATGTTGGTTAAATCATTAGTTTATACAATATATATACATACATCTAAGCTTGTTAGTTATTATGGTATAACCAAATTAGTCTGAAAGCGAGTCGAGGTCCCACACGTGCCGGTCCGCATAAATATAATACTATGTATTTAATATGGTTCGAGTCTCATGTTTATACCTCTCAGATCCTTCTTCGTTGACTGGTCCGTTGACCAGGTTGACTTTTGTTGACCTGAGTTGACCAAGTCAGTTGACTCGGGTCATAACCATTCCTTTCTTCTTCAACATCTTATTCCTCCTACACTATACTACCACCACTCTCAACCACACTCATGATCAATAATCTTAACAGGTCCTAATCGAAATTGCCATTATCATGGTTCCGACATCCAAGTCCTCCGTAACCGCAGGCACCATCATCCACCACCAATAACCACCCCTGAAACCACCATCGCTCAACAACACATTCTAAATCAGATTTATAAAAAGAAAGGTTTACCTTTACTACCCTGAGATCAGATCTATCTATCCGAAAACTCAAGTCACCACCGCTGTCCTTCGTCGAAACCCTAGGTTACCGCCGCCGCCGCCTTAGATCTCCATCTTCTGTCTCTAACACCTAAAACTCCCACCATAACCTTATCTACTCCGTCACCTTCGTCTGTCCTCTCAATAATACCACTGTAAACGTCCCCATCTCAGAATATTAACATAAGGAGAGGGGTTTTATTGAGGGTTACCTTTATTGACCGGTAATATGGTGGCGGAGGTGGCGGCGCTGCTCTGTGCCATCACCAACCTTTCCATCTTTCATTTTCCCTCTCTACCGCCCTCTCTCTCTCTCTAACTCCATCTCTCTCATTCAATCTCATAGATCTGTAACTCCCTCTCTCCCTCGTATCTCTCTCTCTCTCTCTCTCTCAGCGTCTCTGCTTTCTCTCTCTGTGTGATAATAATAATAATCAGTAGGGTGAAGATGGAATGTTATTTGGGAACCGGTCGCCGGAGTTCCGCCGGAGATGGTGGCCGGAGCTCCTCCCTGCTCCTCCTTTTGTGTCGGTTTTTATCAGAGAAAGGAAAGGGTTGGGAGGGTGGTTTGGGTTTTATAATGGGTAAGGATCCATGGTTTAAAACAAAACCATACATGGTTTTGTTAGATGTTGGCACAATATGGGGAGGACAAGTGTCCTCCCCTAATGACTCATCCAAGGGTAATCGGGTGGGTTTGTTACGGTTATTAGTTCGGTTACGTATCATATATTAGTGTGTAATATTTATTTATAATAGTTCGGTTTCCCGTTTCGTTCCAAAATATATGGTTTATTATTTATCTTTGGTTATTAATAATTATATATTAATAATATTGTGCGAAAAATTTTGGGCCTAGTAACCGGGTTGTTACAAAATTCGTTCCAACCAATCTTTAGGTGGCTGACATTTTTACCAAGAGTCTTCCACGCGCACAGTTTGACATCTTTCGAAATATGCTCCGCCTTGGCCCGCCACCGTTTCGATTGATGGGGGTATTAACGGAAATAATTTATAATTATTGTATTAATTGTAGAATATTCCATTTTCTTGTTTTTGTCATTTACTCTCCTCAATCATGAAGAGATTGTTGCATTTTGTAATTATAAATATATACGTTCATGACTCAATCAAATCATTGAGGTTCATTTTCTATTTCCACATGGAGGTCTCACCGAAACAGCCTCTCTATCCCTAAGATAGAGGTAAGGTGTACCTACATCTCACCATTCCCAGACCCTACTAATAGTTTTTATAGTTATGGGTAAGATTATACTGGGTAAGATTGATTGATACGTAATACTTTATCACATGATTAATTGTTTTATTTACAAAACTAAATTTATCAGTTAAATTGCTTTATTCTTAAAACTAAAAACTTTATGTTTTTTTAACAGAAATGGAGCTCAATTTTATTCCAAAGAATAAACATTTTCTAAGATACAATGACAAAACTAAACTAATCGACAATTAGACTTATACCCTGTTTAAACCAACTATCGACTCCTATACTCTCCAATTTTGCTCAAAGTTTCAACCAAATAAACGAGCATTCCTTGATTTCTTCTATGATTTTCATGTTTGGCTTATGGACTCCCCTGATACTTTTTTCATTTTTTCATAACTAGATTTTCCAAAACGTCGCTAGGACCACACATCTTGCTGTTTTTTTCTTTTCTTCGACGCCTTCACTCTTCAATGCAGTGAATAACTTCCTTAACCGAGCTACAATTGACGAGGCAGACACAATTTAACCACACCCCAATCGTCCACAAAACAGCCTTTGCTGAGAGACATGAGACCAACATGTGGTGAGACGACTCTGGCATCAGACCGTACAGAGGACGAACAACGTCCCGAGCCTAATTCCCCTTTTGCGTAGCTCCACTTTCGTTGGAATCCTACTTGCCACTTCCCTTCAGACCATAGCGTTAACCTTAGGCAGAACCCAGCTACACCACTTTAAAATAAAAGGATTCGGGATCAAGTTCGCTGTCGCGGTAAGTTTTTCTCTGACCTGTTTGTTAGTGAAAAAAGCTGCATAATCCGCTTGCCAACGCCACGAGTCGCAACTATCTTTAACACTAATATTGGCGAGTAATTCCAATAAACTATCCAGCTGTATACAAGTCCCCGCGTCTGATGGATATGAGTTCTACCTCTAATCCCATACAATTGTCAGACCCACCATGAAGTAATAATCTGATACTTCCACTCCTCTATTTTCTGCTAATTTGAAAATACCTGGGAAGAATTGCAGTAAACAGGTGTTTGGAATCCATTCATCGAACCAGAACCTGCATTTGTCCCCCTTTCCCACCTTACACACAAGTTTTTGCTGAATGTTGATAATGTATTTCTGAAATTCCTTTGATATCCTGTCATTCTTCTTCCACACCCCTATAAGCTAACTGTTTGATGGAATAACCTCTTTCGC
Source organism: Ambrosia x helenae (assembly GCA_030844895.1). NCBI lineage: Eukaryota > Viridiplantae > Streptophyta > Magnoliopsida > Asterales > Asteraceae > Ambrosia > Ambrosia x helenae. Next base: position 128,707,109 of record CM061229.1, on the reverse strand, counting down.
CCATTGTTTCCTGTGAATTGCTTTAATTACCGAGCCCACAATTGCTACCCCTCCTCCCTAAACCTCCACCACCATTTCAAAAGTAGAGCCACATTTACTCTTTTAAACCTCCCACCCCCAAACCCCCCAACCTTTTAGACGCGACCATTTTTTCCTACCCAACCCATCTTATTTTTTTTATTAACCATAGACCCACCCCCATGTTACAAATACGAACTAGAGAATACACAATCGAAATTAAACAGCCAACGATTGTCTTTATTATTGATTAACGAATGATTACAGAAAAGGAATTGAAAAGAAATTGATTACAAAAGATTAACCAAATTGAAGCTAATGAACAAGCTTATATAGCCCTAAATCTGATTAACTGTTAAATAACAAACTAACTTTGAAAATGTCAAGACTAGTCCCTCGGGTTCTTGGCTTTATTCAATTAAAGCAGAAACTTATCTATTTAGACTTTTGGCTGTTTAAATGCTTTGACTTTCGTTGACTCAGCATCGTGGTCTTCTAATCTCAACAATTCTCCACCTTAGAGATCATGATTCTGAGTTTAATCACCTCAAACTTAACCAACTCCCAAAGATTCCAAATAAAATTCCATTTTTGGACCAAGAAGCACCTTTGTCAACATATCTGCTGCATTCTCTTTGGTGTTGACTTTTAAAACCTTGACCTCCCCTGCATTCACCACATATCTAATGAAATGCAACTTTACTTTAATATGTTTTGTACGATCATGGAACATATTATTCTTGGACAGCTGCACAGCACTATTGTAACATCGCGAAAGTTTCGTTTTATTTCACTTTACGTTTAATGTATAAAAAAAAAATTCATCCTTACTTACAGATTGTACTTTCTAAATATTTTTTTTTTCTTCTTTTAAATGAGAGTTAGTTAAAACTATTTATTTTAACTACTCTAGTACTCTTAAAACCTATATATATTATTTTTTTAATTTACATACATAATGATAATAATATATGAATTCGATATTCAATAAATATTATATAATGTTTCTAATAGATTTAAACGAATTCAAAATATAGTTATAATGATGATTGCAAATCTTGAATTCAAAATGGTAAAGCTTTAAATCAGTAAGTTTTGGAAACAAAACGTTGACATAAATTTCATTTATATAAATTCTTTTATTAATGGTAAGCTAAAATCTATATATTGACTTTGACCGATTAAAAACCCATGTGACCTTCCCCACCAATTTTGCTAAACCTTTAGATTATGTCGAGATTGTCGACAAAGAAAAAGAAACCGACATGTCGTAAATCCTAATTTCATTGAGTGCATTTCATTGTGTTGGCTTACCCTTCCGAGCTCCATATATTTGCTCCACAGACCGTCGCCTCGAACTATCTCTCTCAATCTTTGTTCGACTTCTCTGACCAAGTCCCGACCGGACAACTACCACAACAATGAACCACCGTTACATATCACCTCTACCCAACCCATTGGAAACCACTACCATCATCGCTGTGCGTCCCCCGCACTCAACCAATTCTTTATCTCTAAATCAGACGTGCTCTCTTATCTTGTAAGTCGTCACCGCACTTGAGTTTCGGCCAACTACCACCGGCGTAGAAACGAACACCATTCGAGGTAATTACGCTACCTCCTACTCGTCTCTGCTATGTTTTTTGGTTATGTTCGTTAGACTTGAAATTATTATTTTTTTTAAGAAATTTGGTTTGGGAGAGAAAATAAATAGCCATGTTTCTTTTCTATCAACGTACTCCATGCAGAGGAACATGGTTTGGGTTTTACTAAACATATAGGAATTTAAACAAGAACCCCAAATTCATTCCTACCTCTTCCATTATGGATTTTTGTATGGATTCCTTATTAATTCACTCTAGAGGTTTAGGTATTACGTCACAACTATAATTAAAAAAAAAAAAAAACACTTTTGAGTTTAAATATATATATATATATTTAAATGAGTAATGAAAATTGAAATGTTCATAAGTTTTCATAAGTTTTACGTAATAGGTTAAATTAAATAAACTATTATTTATATTATATTAATACAATCGTATTTCATTCTTTTGAACATATATTTTTTTTTCTTTTTGAACGTTTTAATCTAAATGGGTTGCACAAATGTTATTTAAAATGCCAAATGATAGTAACTTGCAAATAGGAAAATTAGAATCAAAATTAAAGTTGCGATAATATTTTAGGAATTCGCGACGCGTGATTCAAGCATTAGGAATTGTATCGACCTCCGTTATTTCTCGTAGATATTCATTGAATCCTAGCAACCCCATCACATTCAAGGTGAGTTTTACATAGCCCCTTTTCTATTTATCACCATTTTTGGGGTGAAACATGTTTATAACATCATCATTGCAATTCAATCATCAATGTGTCTATGTGTTTTCTATGTTGCATTATGTCTTGAGCATGATTAGAGTAAGCACCATTCTAGCATAATCATTAACATTGATCAAGCCGACGGTATACATTGATAGATCTATTGGACTGACAATCCCACCCGGATACGTGCCTCCTACAAAGGTTACGTGGGTGTTTGTTATCGCATAACATATTCAATTGGACCATGAGCGTATGGTATGTATCATTTTATAACAGTCATCAGGGTTGATTATGCACTCGATTTATTTCTAGTATGTTCTCACATATGGACTAGATTGACATGACACATGAATTGCACAACATTTTTATTCAATTATCAAAAACCTATGTAATTCTCACCAACTTCTAGTTGACCCCCCCATTTTTACAACTCAACAGGTAATAATGATGCATGAAGATTAGAGTGTTTATGAAGACAATAAGGAGTCTATGCATGCTTGATTCTTGTGTGATGTATTAGATTTCCACATTTAAAACTCTTATGTATTTCAATTTTTGGATATTTACAATTTAATATTTATTTCAATTAAAATTTGGATTACCATGTGCTACTGTATACTCATTCTTACGTGACACCTCGATGTTTCCGCCATCGGTTGGGGTGTTACAGATTGGTATCAGAGCCATGGTTATAGGGAATTAGGTTATTAGAAAAATAATCTAGTCTATAACCATAGGATTTAACCGGTACTTGCTTCTTTTACTTGCTATCTCTCTCCTACTTCTTATCTCTACAACCTGCTCCACGACTGGTGGAGGCTATCAAACCTACTCAACGATTGGTAGAGGTCATTATGCCTTTTTCAACAGTCGGGAGAGGCCCTACAACCTACTCCACGACTGGTGGAGACTATCGAACCTGCTCAACAATCGGTAGAGTCATAAAAGGACGCAAAACCCTAATGTAAGGTAAATTGATAATTACGGTTCGAAACGTAATCATGAATTTACAGGTACGTTAAGGTAGTGAGAAATTTTATCAAGGTTTTCGGTAGTCGACCAATTGTATACCTGGTGTTTTTCTTTTAACTTCGGGACGAAGTTCCTAAAAGTAGGGGAGACTGTAACATCGCGAAAGTTTCGTTTTATTTCACTTTACGTTTAATGTATAAAAAAAAATTTCATCCTTACTTACAGATTGTACTTTCTAAATATTTTTTTTTTCTTCTTTTAAATGAGAGTTAGTTAAAACTATTTATTTTAACTACTCTAGTACTCTTAAAACCTATATATATTATTTTTTTAATTTACATACATAATGATAATAATATATGAATTCGATATTCAATAAATATTATATAATGTTTCTAATAGATTTAAACGAATTCAAAATATAGTTATAATGATGATTGCAAATCTTGAATTCAAAATGGTAAAGCTTTAAATCAGTAAGTTTTGGAAACAAAACGTTGACATAAATTTCATTTATATAAATTCTTTTATTAATGGTAAGCTAAAATCTATATATTGACTTTGACCGATTAAAAACCCATGTGACCTTCCCCACCAATTTTGCTAAACCTTTAGATTATGTCGAGATTGTCGACAAAGAAAAAGAAACCGACATGTCGTAAATCCTAATTTCATTGAGTGCATTTCATTGTGTTGGCTTACCCTTCCGAGCTCCATATATTTGCTCCACAGACCGTCGCCTCGAACTATCTCTCTCAATCTTTGTTCGACTTCTCTGACCAAGTCCCGACCGGACAACTACCACAACAATGAACCACCGTTACATATCACCTCTACCCAACCCATTGGAAACCACTACCATCATCGCTGTGCGTCCCCCGCACTCAACCAATTCTTTATCTCTAAATCAGACGTGCTCTCTTATCTTGTAAGTCGTCACCGCACTTGAGTTTCGGCCAACTACCACCGGCGTAGAAACGAACACCATTCGAGGTAATTACGCTACCTCCTACTCGTCTCTGCTATGTTTTTTGGTTATGTTCGTTAGACTTGAAATTATTATTTTTTTAAGAAATTTGGTTTGGGAGAGAAAATAAATAGCCATGTTTCTTTTCTATCAACGTACTCCATGCAGAGGAACATGGTTTGGGTTTTACTAAACATATAGGAATTTAAACAAGAACCCCAAATTCATTCCTACCTCTTCCATTATGGATTTTTGTATGGATTCCTTATTAATTCACTCTAGAGGTTTAGGTATTACGTCACAACTATAATTAAAAAAAAAAAAACACTTTTGAGTTTAAATATATATATATATTTAAATGAGTAATGAAAATTGAAATGTTCATAAGTTTTCATAAGTTTTACGTAATAGGTTAAATTAAATAAACTATTATTTATATTATATTAATACAATCGTATTTCATTCTTTTGAACATATATTTTTTTTTCTTTTTGAACGTTTTAATCTAAATGGGTTGCACAAATGTTATTTAAAATGCCAAATGATAGTAACTTGCAAATAGGAAAATTAGAATCAAAATTAAAGTTGCGATAATATTTTAGGAATTCGCGACGCGTGATTCAAGCATTAGGAATTGTATCGACCTCCGTTATTTCTCGTAGATATTCATTGAATCCTAGCAACCCCATCACATTCAAGGTGAGTTTTACATAGCCCCTTTTCTATTTATCACCATTTTTGGGGTGAAACATGTTTATAACATCATCATTGCAATTCAATCATCAATGTGTCTATGTGTTTTCTATGTTGCATTATGTCTTGAGCATGATTAGAGTAAGCACCATTCTAGCATAATCATTAACATTGATCAAGCCGACGGTATACATTGATAGATCTATTGGACTGACAATCCCACCCGGATACGTGCCTCCTACAAAGGTTACGTGGGTGTTTGTTATCGCATAACATATTCAATTGGACCATGAGCGTATGGTATGTATCATTTTATAACAGTCATCAGGGTTGATTATGCACTCGATTTATTTCTAGTATGTTCTCACATATGGACTAGATTGACATGACACATGAATTGCACAACATTTTTATTCAATTATCAAAAACCTATGTAATTCTCACCAACTTCTAGTTGACCCCCCCCATTTTTACAACTCAACAGGTAATAATGATGCATGAAGATTAGAGTGTTTATGAAGACAATAAGGAGTCTATGCATGCTTGATTCTTGTGTGATGTATTAGATTTCCACATTTAAAACTCTTATGTATTTCAATTTTTGGATATTTACAATTTAATATTTATTTCAATTAAAATTTGGATTACCATGTGCTACTGTATACTCATTCTTACGTGACACCTCGATGTTTCCGCCATCGGTTGGGGTGTTACAAAAACAAGCGCCACCCGAGTTTAAAGTGTCTCCAGCAACACGCAGTCGTTTGCCAGTAAATTGTTTTGATGATTTTAGCTTGGTGATTTCTTTTGTGATTTAGCATGTTCGCGCCGCAACGTGCGCGGGAAATTATGAAAACAAAAGCTGCTGATATGATATTGAAAGGGTAGTATTCTCTTTGCGCTTGATTTCATTTGTTTTTGGTGATGTAATTGTCTTTCTTCTTACATATCGGCTAATCAATTTGTAGATTGTATTTGTTTCTAATTCTTATGCCATGGTACGTACTCATGGATTGGTTTGTATGCTTTAAACTATGTCATATACTTGCTGACATCATTTTTTTCTAAGCATTGTGTCATGTGTTGGTTATTATTCAGATTTGGAAATGTGTTGAAAGGGGAAATAGACGAATGCCTAGAAAATGCTCAAGAAATGGGTGCTTTAGTGGATCCAATATATACTCTGGCTTGATAGAAGTTAACATGTCAACTTAGTAACCTGACACTTAACAAGTAGATAAATATTTATTTCAGAAGGGCTTATTCAAACCACAACATCGGGTACCAAGGTGTACTATTGAATTGCATTTTTGCGTTTTGTAAATAATCACATTGTTGTATTGCAATTTTTATTTGGATCCCGCGGCAACATGCGGGTAAACCAATTGGTTCTCGAAGTTTCGGTTTATTTTTGGCCCACTCTGGTTTCTAGCCTGTACATGTTTGGCCAAAAACGAAAACCGGTTCTAATCCTTCTTAAAAAAACCCAAACCGGTTTAGAACCTAGATTGGTTTGAGAAAGAAAGGGTTATCTTTAGGCTTCGTTATTGTATTTTGCATAAAACAGACATGAAACATAAATGATTAATGCATTCTTTCAATATCTTTCTATTAAAAAACAAATTAAAAGATGAATGTTTCGGTGGCTACCATGAAGAAATTCGCATTACAAAACGAAAAAAATAGAAAAGCATAAAAGGGAGATGAAGATTTGATTAGTCATCTAATATGTGTGTATAATGTACAACACCAACAACGTGATTGACTAAACGCAACAGCCAAACACAGTGCAACCCCGCCGCAACGCGCGGGTTCCTGCTAGTATATATATGTATATATTCTTTTTTTTGTGTTGTACCAAAATAAAGTTAACTAGTTAAGTGCAAATAAGTAACAAGATGTTTCCAGTGAGGTAGTGGTGGAGTGGTTGGGGAAAGACTTAGTGTTCCTTCTGACCCAGGTTCAATTCCCACTCTCCTCATTATTTTATGCGGCATCCAGGTGAAGAGCGAATACGGGTGGCGTTGGTTCGACTAGGATGGGAGGCGAGATTTTACCGATTATTCCACTGTCATGCCTTCGAGCGGGTGGAGGTTAGGTTTCCGCGTATTTGAAAGAACAAGGGGCTGGGGCAGTCCATTGTCGTTCCTTGCCATTCAAAAAATAAAAAAGTAACAAGATGTTATTGTTTGTTACTTGCATTTTTAGACATGTTTTATAACACTTTATAACTCAATTTTTATCACATGTCATGCATTTTCATCCATAAATTCGATTATTTTGTGCAACTGTTTGTTTTGGTGGAATAGAATCTATTTTGGTAAGTTTTGATTGTGTTGTAGGTGTGGGCGATTGCGAGAGGCTACAATGAGCATAAGAGAGACCTTGAAGGTAGAGGTGAGCAAATCGGTTTTTTTGCCGAACCGGTTTCGGTTCCAAACCGGTTCGCTACAGTACCGATTCCTGGCCAAACCGGTTTCGGTTCCAAACCGGTTCGGTTTTGGACCGGTTTTGTCGATTCGTAAGACCGGTTTCGGAGACCGGTTTCGGTTTGGTTTGTTTCGGTTTCGGTTTTTAATCGGTTTTTTCGCGCACTTCTTAAAATCATATAAATTACATAAAATTTAATTTTAATAACTTTTAGGGTTTTTTTAAAGAATGAAATTGAATATTAATACAAAAAAACAAAGTTTTATTTGTGTTTATGGCCAAAAAAATGTATTTTTCTTAAACCGGTTTCGGTTCGGTTTTGGTTTTTTATCGGTTTCGGCCGGTTTTTAGCGATACCGGTTTCGGTTCGGTTCCGGTTTGTGTACCGATTTCGGTTCGGTTTCGGTTTCTTTTGACCGGTTTTTTTCGTCGGTTTTAGGCCGGTTTTCGGTTCGGTTCGGTTTGAGATTTTTTTAGTACCGGTTTCACGTGAAACCGGTTTTGACCGGTTTCGGTTCGGGTTGGTTTTACCGGTTTCGGTTCCTGGACCGGTTTTTTTTTGCTCACCTCTACTTGAAGGAATTGTCAATTGCTTTTCAATTGGGCTGAAATATTTTGGCAATTTAGTGTTGGTGTTGGACTACAATCTGCAACATCCAAATTAAATATTTATGGGCTTCAAACTGTTACATGGGCAAAAAAGCATTAGTGGATCAAATTAGCTCATAACAATTGACAAGTTTAATAGGCTAATGGGCCTGGAATGAGGACTTGGACGACGGCTGAAAGGAGATCAACAGAGAATTGGGTTCTGAACACTTACGCTGTGTTCCCGAGTTTTCTACCGGAAAGAAAAGAAGAGAAAGGAGATTTAGGACAGAAAAGAATGGGAAGGAAAATAAATATATAACTTTATTTTGTGTTCCCGAGTTTGAAGGAAGGGAAATGAAAATAAAAATTTTATGTGTTCCCGAGTTGAGAGCAAGAGAAAAGAAAGATTTAATTTTACAATAATACCCTTGTTGGGTGTTATATTAGATTAAATGGAAGGATAAAATAGTAAATAACAAAACATTTTAATTGATAACTTTCCTCTTCTTCCATTTCCTTCCATTTTGGAAGGAATATTTTAAGCAATAATTTTCATTCAACTTCCTCTCATTCTTTCCACTCCTTTCTTTTAATGAAACTCTGGAACACGCTTATTTTTCATTTTCCCTGCAATTCCTTCACCTTCTTTCCGGTTCCTTCCTTTAATGAAACTCTGGAACATAGTGTTAAATATAAGTTTTGTTTCGTAAGTTCACATTTATGTTTTGTTTCTTGAATGTTATGATTGATTTAGCCACCATGTCCAGCTAGGAAAATTTTAATTTCAACACTAAGGTTGTTGATTTTGATTTGACACATGTGTGAAATGGTGGGAAGGTGTCGCGGTGTTCTTGAGCTATATATAATGAGAGAAAGAAGAGAAAGACTCGCATTAGTTATTTGTTACGGCACATAGGGTATGTTTGGCAATGAACTTTTAAGAGCTTTTAGAAACTTCAATCTTCAAGCTTTTAAAAAAAAAGCTCATACTCAATAAAAAGTTTGTTTGGTTGAAGAAGCTGGAAGCTTTTAGGTTATGAGAAAAAGCTCTATAGTGAAAATCTACTAGTACTAGCGTTTAAGAAAAAGCTCTACTAGCTACAAGCTTTTAATGAGTAAATGACAAATACTCATTCTATTTTAAAAATAAAATAAAATCCTTCTTCACAAGCTTTTAATTATGCTTATTTTTGTCATTTTATACATTTTATTAAAAGTTTCAGCTACTCTGTCAAACATCTATATATATATATATATATATATATATATATATATATATATATATTGCAAAGGGATTAATCCTACATGTCATACTCTTATGCAATCTCTCATTTGAGAGATGCCACATAGGATGTGATGTGACAACTTTAAACCAATTAAAAAAAAAGAAATAAATATGATTTAACATAATCTATTATAATCTTTAACCTAATCTACTAAATCTAAATATTAAACCTTTATTATTTTATCTCTCGTGTTTCCTTCCATAACTTTTAAACGTTAATATCTTTTATATACGAGATTTTTTAAAGAAAAAAAGTACACCAAATTAACGAGCGTTTTATTATCTTTCCAACGAGTACCATAGTGCTATATAAAATCTATATCTATATATATATATATATATATCTATAATAGATTCAGAGGAGGAAGAGAAATTAAGATATGAACTTGAGAACAATGGTCCTTTGAGTAATCATTTACATAAAAAACTCGTGTCAGCACAGAAGGAAATCGCGATCTGGAAATCGAAAATCGAGAAGGAAAAACGAGAAGTATTGAAGCTTCGAGATCGAATCTCGAGATACAAAACGAATTTATCGAGACGTGATAGGGAAATCCGGGCCATGAGAGAAACATTATCAAATGCAAACAAGACATTATAACAAGAGAATATGCAGCTTCAAGAACAGGTTAAAAAGCTTTTAAAAGAACGGGCGCTTTTAGACGATCCAATAAAAGAATGGGATCTACGCTGTCAAACATCCGATGAGGAACTTCAAAGGATGAGGATAGTAAAAGTCGAAATGGAAGGTGGAACCGAGAAGCTGAAGTTTGAGAAGAACGAGCTCGTTGGCTTCAAAAGAGTGTCAACTTGACGGTTTAAGCCAGCATTTGGACCAATTACACTTGGAACATATCGAGTTAGTTGACCGGATTTCAAAGTCAAACAAGTCAATAGTAAGAAGAGTTGACTTCTAGAGGCGAAGAACTCGAGAAAGAAATCTCGAGGCAATGGGAAGTGATTAAAGAAGGCACAGAGGAGAAACGTGAAGTCATACGACAACTATGTTTTTCGCTCGAGCATTATAGAGACGGTTATCAAATGATGAGACAAGCTTTCCTGGGTCATAATAAACGACACCGGGTGGTGACATCTTAGGATAAAACGAGTCGGAGCAAGATGATCATTAGCTCTTTTTTTTTTTTCTAAGAAAGCTTTGAGTGTGTTTCTTTGTACACTACTTGCTAACTGAATATTTTTTAAACTTGTTTTTTTTTTCCTTTTCTTTTCTCAGTGTGTATGTGACTGGGATGGCATGAAAAGAATGTTCATTGAAGTTGAAAACATACCTTGAAGACATATCAAGGTTTTAACCATATCTCTTTGAATTACTTATATTTTAGTAACCTCATAATTCTTAACGTCTACTTCCTATGGTCTCAATTCTATTTCCGGAACATATAACACATTTAACTCTGAGGTGATTTTCTTTAATATTTAAAATCTAACCAAATACATATTTGTGGGTTCAGTAATCTAAACGTACCATTACCGAACAGAACAGGGGACAAGGGGTATAAATATGCAATGACTGAGGTGGTTGTCCCTGTTATTACAAAGTTTGACCCCTGATATGATGGTCTTTGTTGTTGGCCAAGATTCAAGTGCTATAAGTTTATATTTTGGATGTTAATACGTAATTCTTAAGGGTGGTAAAATAGGACAGGTTAGCGGGTGGATAGTGCCATAATGGGTCAATATGGTTTTCGGTTGACTTATCCTGCTTTTAAAAACCTTTACTGTTCGTTAACATATTAATTTGAATACAAAAGGTGGAAGAACACTGTTCCTTACCCTTCCATGCGTGGTATTTGGATGACGGCACGATTATAGGCAGGGCCGAAGAAGTAGCTAAAGCCCTAGACATCATCCGAGCAGAAGGTCCCCAGTTTGGGCTTATGCTTAATATTAAGAAGTCAGAGATCTTTTGGCCAACATGCAATGGTATTAAAGCGAAGTCCGGTATTTTTCCTAAGGAGATCGGAAGACCACAAACAGGGGTAAAGCTTCTAGGGGGGGCTGTTAGTCGTGATGGGGATTACATTAGCTCAATGGCAGTCAAGAGGGCTCAGCGCGCGGTTGGACTGATGGGTGTTTTGCAGAAATTACGGGACCCCCAAAGTGAGCTCTTATTGCTACGCTCATGTATGGGTGTGGCTAAACTGTTGTTTGGGCTTCGAACGTGCCAACCGACCTTTGTTGGGGAGGCAGTATCCATTTTTGACAAAGGGCTCCGAGGTGCTGTTGAGGATATCGTTGTTTGTGGGGGAGTTTTTTTTGGGGATCTTCAATGGCGGTTGGCGTCCTTACCGATCAGCTCGGGGGGCTTGGGCCTGTGCTCGGCGGAAGATGTGTCCGCATATGCGTATGTGGCTTCTAGGGCGCAGTCTTGGAAACTACAGGAACATATACTAAGGAACAGCGGGGTGGTTGGGATGGACGATGACTATAACCTCGCATTGGACAACATTCGCAGCTCTCTCCCCAATGTAGATGTGGGCGGCTTTACAGATAAAGACACCGCCCCAAAAAAGCCTCAGAAAATCTTGGCGAGTGCGTTTAAACTGTAAAGCCATGCAGTCTATGGAGGAGGAGTTTAACATGTCTTCGCGCCAGAAAGCGGTGTTTGAATGTCTTAAAGAGGCCCATGCTCAAGATTTCCTCACTACGCTCCCAATTGACGGACTAGGGCAACATATGTCGGCTATCGAATATCGGGCGGTTCTCAAATACCGACTGATGATTCCCATGTTTCCCGTCGACGAACCGTGTCCGATCTGTAAAAAAACACGCTTGGACAAGTTTGGAGAACACGCCCTACATTGTAAGGAGCTGCCAGGCTTTAAATACAGACATGACCTGGTTAGAGACGTTCTATGGGATGTTTTACGAAGGGCAGGGATTTCAGCCAAAAAAGAGGCCCCCGTGAATTTCTTGACGGACCCACGTGACGGGCGGTCCACATTGAGGCCAGCGGATGTTCTTGTGTTCGGATGGGCGCAAGGCAAGCATGCGTGTGTTGACCTGACTGGGGTATCCCCATTGGTGGGACTTCGGGATTCGGGTTTTGTGGCTGGGCAGGCAGTTTTGAAAGCTGAGGAAAAAAAAGTGGATAAACATGAAGCGGCTTGTCTAGAGAACCAGCATGTGTTTGTGCCCTTCGCTTTGATACTTTTGGAGCGCTGGCCCCGCAAGCAATCAAGCTCCTCGATCGCGTGAAGAAAGTTATGCAAAGTAATTCCCCAGCTGCTAAGGGCCAATGTTTTATTTTCAATAGAGTAGGTTTTGCAATACAAAAAGGGGTAGCGGCGCAACTTGTGGCCCGTTTACCTACGTATCACTTGTAATTGGTTGTCTTTTGTTTAATTAAAAAGTTGATTAACTAAAAAAAAAAAAAAACAACATTATCGCAAGAATGAAATAACGTATTTGGATAAAACAAATTTAGAGGTTATGTGCTCGAAAAATAGATTTTGGTAAAGTTTCAATCCATTGACCCGATAATAAATATGTGCAGGTTGGTTAACGGGTCAAATCGGGTAATTTTTGGTACATTATAACAATGTTGTATTGTAACGTATTTGTTGATCCCTACTACTAGGTTGTTATTTCAGACTTACTTCACGTCGCCATAACGAATCACCTACACTCGCCATATACATACCACAAACCCCAACAACACTTATAAGGCGACAAAAAGGACGCACCCGCAACAACGTGCGGGCATTCCCACTAGTATATATATATTGCAAAGGGATTAATCCTACATGTCATACTCTTATGCAATCTCTCATTTGAGAGATGCCACATAGGATGTGATGTGGCAACTTTAAACCAATTAAAAAAAAGAAATAAATATGATTTAACATAATCTATTATAATCTTTAACATAATCTACTAAATCTAAATATTAAACCTTTATTATTTTATCTCTCGTGTTTCCTTCCATAACTTTTAAACGTTAATATCTTTTATATACGAGATTTTTTAAAGAAAAAAAGTACACCAAATTAACGAGCGTTTTATTATCTTTCCAACGAGTACCATAGTGCTATATAAAAATCGGAGAAAAACATGACTATTTTTTTGTAACCCGACAGGTATTGTGTCGGGTTTGGGATTAGTTTAAAAAAATTGTGGGTTTGGGTCGGGTCTGGGATTAGGTAATACCCGACCCGATTACCTGAAACAACATACCCAAATACCCAAACTACATACCCGATCATATACCCATGAATTTTTTAACGCATCACATAACCCTTAGACTAATGCGTTCGATATTTCAATAATTAACTTTTTTTTATTATTTCATGTTAGTTCTTTTTAGAATGATCGATTACAAACTTCCGAATTCATTTGTAATGGCATTAGATTTATACCCCGGCGCAGAGATTCGTTTTTTTTTATATTTGAATATGATAACTTATGGCAGAGATTTGTTTAAAATAATAATAATAATAATAATAATAATAATAATAATAATAATAATATATTTTATTATGTTGTATTAGATATTTCAACCCGGGACGCTCCCGGGATAAAAACTAGTCAAAATATATTTAAAAAGCTTTCTGTTATCAGCTTGCAGCTACCAGCCACCTGCTAGTTTTGCCAAACATACCGATATTGTGCTTGTTGTTTAAGCACGTAAATTGTCTATATGATGACATAATTGATTACTTGTCATAGCCCGTGGTCTTTGTCCCAATAGATTAAATTGTGGCGATACTTTTATCTAAAATCTCAATCGCGCAAGTTCTATGAATAAGGTATACACTTCCAAAAACCTCTCTCGACCATGAGGAGAAGACAAAGGGGCGACGCCAAGGAGTTTCGGCAACCAAAGCAAGACAATCAGAACTACCAAGACCTAAGAAGAAGGAAGATTGAGGAGCAGAATAATCTGTCTATCCGAGGGAGAGCCGACAACGAGAGATGGATTCCGGTGATTAATAAGAAGAATGCCAAGAAGGAGAGGAAATTTCAAAATAGAGAGGCAAGACTTCGTAATGCCACGTCTTTCTATGTGTCCAACCTTCCCCCAGGGTGCAACGGGGAGAGACTGTGGAAGGCATTCCAACACCTTGACAATCTGGAGGATGCTTTTGTGCCGGCCAAAAAGGATGGTGCCGGTAATAAGTTTGGTTTTATTCGGTTTTCTAACGTTGGGGACGCTTCCAAGTGGGCTGATTTCCTTTCGGGGACTGCTCTAGATGGTGCTATCTTGGGGGTTAACGTTGCCATGTTTGGTAGAGATGGAAAACGGAACGTTGAGATGCCAAATCGAGGCCAAGCTTCGGTGTTTAATAGGCTTGGGCCCCAGGTGAAGGAGGATTTGATTGATACAGATGAAGCTAAGACAAAAGTTGGCCACATGCCGTATAGAGATGCGTTCATGAACATGGCCCCTAAGGAGGATCCTTCTAAGGTTATTAGCATTGAGCTTCCCCCTATGAATACTTCGGCCAAGAAGCAGTGGGAATTTAAATCTCTTATTGGGGAGGTTAAGGAGTTTGCCATCCTAAGGAAACTCGAAGAGTTTATGGCCGATGCTATACACACTGGGACGGAGATCAGGTACCTAGGTGGGTTGAAGGTCCTGATGTCCTTTCAATCGTGCGAGGAAGCTAATGAATTCCTTACCGACCAGTACGATTATTGGTCAATCTGGTTCGCTAGAATGTATGTGTGGGAGGGGATTCCTCAGGTTTTTGACCGGGTGGCATGGATTAGGGTGACAGGAGTACCGGTTTGTCTTTGGGACAGACACGTTTTTAACAAGATTGGTGAACGATGTGGTAGATTACTCGTCAATTCAGAAGCATCACTTGAAAATTGCGACTTGTCAGGTGATGTTATGGCGGTCCTGGTTCATTCGTGTGATAAGGTTTCGGCCGAAGTTCAGCTTATGTGGAAAGAGCATGTGATTAAGGCGTGGGTTCATGAAGTTGATGCTGTCTGGTCACCGTCTTTTCCGATTATACTGTCCAAGGTTCGTTCTCCGGTGAGTTCTCCGATCATTAAGTCGGTGATTAGAAAGGTAGAGCCAGAGCCGGAAGACGATGGGTTGATTGTTGATGATGAAGCCGAAGAGTCGACGTGCATGGGGAGCATGCAGACTTCTCCTGTCAGGCTTGTCTCGTGTGATGCGCCGCCTTTGGGAACTGGTGGGTCCAACCAGTCCGCTGACACAAGGGTGCAGAAGGAGATTAATTCGCCAGTAATTATGTCGTCTGAAAATGATGGGCCAGTCACCCCTAAATGTCAGAGTGGGCTTTCCCCCTCGGCCCAAGTTGATGTTTATAATACTAGGCCCAGTTACGTCACTCTCAGGGCCAAAGACAAGAAGAAATTGAAAAGATCTGTGGCCCAATCTTTCAAAACCCCGGACCTAAATACACCCGCTGAATCTGATCCTTTCTCTCTAGACGAGATCATTAAAAGAGATGCTGCTGAACACAAGATAGAAAAAGAAAAAAGTAGAGACATGGGCGGCGTTACAAGTACGAAGGCTGCTTTGGTGAGGTCCCCCTCTGTTGGGACTCTATCGGACGAAGATTGTGACTTTCTCAAAAAAGAGGTGGATGATACCCTTCGATATGGAGAGTGCCTGGGAATTGAGGTTGAAGGATTTGGAAACCATATGAGGAAAATTGTTCAGGGGGAATTGGCGACTGAAGTGTCCAAATGAATCTCTTGACTCTCAACATTAGGGGGGTGTCTGATCCGGACAAGGCGGTGTGGGTCCGGAGGATAAAACGGGAAGCTAAGGTGTCGTTTATTTGTTTACAAGAGACTCACAAACCATGTCTGCCGGATTCTTTCTGGTCCTCTTTCTGGGACAGATCCCCTGTTAACATTGTCTCTTCTAGTGCGGTTGGCAGAGCAGGGGGTTTGGTCTGTCTCTGGGACCCCTCTTTGTTCAGGAAAGAGGATGCCATTATCGAGCAACATTTTGTTGTGTTGAGGGGGTATTTTAAAGGCATCAATTGCAAGGTGAACATTATCAATATACATGCTCCGAATGATGTTGGGAGAAGGAGGATGTTATGGGACAAGTTATTATCTATCAGGGCTCAGTTGGATGGGATGTGGGTGGCGCTCGGGGACTTTAACGATGTTCGTGATGCTAGTGAACGCGTCAATTCCACTTTTGATGCGTCGGCCACTGAAGCGTTCAACTCTTTTATCAATGCTGCTGGGTGGCTGGAGTTCCCTATGGTGGGAGGTAAATTTACTTATATTTCCGATCATGCTGAAATTAAACTGAGCAAACTAGACAGATTTCTTGTTTGCGATGAATTCTTAAACATCTGGCCTGCCGCTAAATGTCAAGTGCTGAGTAAGGGAGCCTCCGATCACTGCCCGGTCCTCCTCTCGTGCATTGATTCTGATTACGGGCCGGCTCCCTTTAAATTTTATAACTCATGGTTAGGGGCTCCGGAGCTTGATAACATTGTTAAGACGAGAGTTGGTAATGGTCTGATCATTGGGAAAGCCGATAAATACCTTTCTGTTGTTCTCAAAGATGTGAAGCTTGATATCAAGAAATGGAGGGCTTTGGTTAGTGATTTAGAGGGGAATCAGAAAGCTGCTTTGTTAAGGGCTGTTGAGAGTATTGAAAAGATGGCTGAGGTAGCAAAACTTAATGATTCGGAGAAAAAGCTTAGGGTGAATCTTAGACTAAAGTTGAAAAAGATCGAACTGGATTATCTGAAAGACCTCCAGCAAAAATCGCGGCTTAATTGGATCAAATTTGGGGATGAGAACTCGGCTTTCTTTCACGGCTTTATTAACGTTAGAAAGGCTTGCCGTCGGATTAATGGCTTGAATATTCGGGGTCGTTGGGTGTCGGACCCGAAGTCTGTTATGGTGGAAACGACTTCGTGGTTCAGAAAAGCTTTTGCTGAACCTATTCGTAGAAGACCCACGTTCTTGAACAGGGGGTTACCGTGCATTTCCCAAGCACATGCTGACTCCTTATTCGACAGATTACTATGGAGGAGATTTGGGTAGCTGTTAAAGGTTGTGACGGTGGGAAGGCGCCCGGCCCGGACGGGTTTTCTTTAAAATTCTATAAGAAGTATTGGGAGACTTTGAAACCACTTGTCTTTGGGGTGGTGAGCGAATTTTTTCTGACTGGAAATATCTCTTACGGCTGCAATGCGTCGTTTATAGCCCTTATTCCCAAGACTAGTGACTCGCAATCATTAGATGAATTCAGGCCGATATCTTTGGTTAGTTCGATGTACAAGATTATTGCCAAGGTCCTCATGCACAGACTTAAAGTGGTGATGCCTAGTATTATATCCCCTACTCAGTCCGCCTTTGTGGAGGGAAGGTACATCCTTGATAGCCCCTTGATTGTTAGCGAAATTGTCTCGTGGGCTAAGAAAACGAAAAGAAAGGTCCTTATTTTCAAAGTTGATTTCAGAAGGGCATACGACTCTTTGAACTGGAAATTCCTTTCCAGAATTATGTCTTTTATGGGCTTCCCCGATTTGTGGGTTAGATGGATTAATGGTTGCTTATCTTCGGGGAAAGGGTCGGTGTTGATAAACGGAGCGCCTACCAAGGAATTTCCCTACAAAAGGGGGCTAAGACAAGGGGACCCTCTGTCCCCGTTCCTTTTTATTCTTGCTATGGAGGCTGTTACAATGTTTATAAACAGGGCCGTGGATATGGGACTTTTTCAAGGTTTGAAGCTTCCAAATAATGGCCCGACGATCTCCCACTTGTGCTATGCGGATGATGTATTATTCATTGGAGAATGGTCTGAACACAATGTCGTCAGCCTCAACCGCTTTCTTCGATGTCTTAATCTTGTTTCTGGGCTGCAAGTTAATCATAATAAATGTAGGCTCTTCGGGGTTGGGGTCGACGGGAATGAGGTCAGCCGGTTGGCTAAGATCCTAAGGTGTGAAGCTGGGGTTTTTCCGTTTATTTATCTCGGAATCCCAATTGGTGCTAACATGAAAAGAGCGCGGTATTGGCTACCGGTGATGCAAAAATTCCATTCTAAACTCTCAGCTTGGAAGGCTAAGAATTTATCCTTGGCTGGGAGAGTCACTCTCGCCAAGGCGGTATTGGGCAGCTTACCGTCTTATTACCTATCCCTTTTCTCGGCTCCCAAATGTGTGATTCGAAAGCTTGAAGGTTTACGACGCGACTTTGTTTGGGGCTGTTCGAGTACCGTTAAAAAGGTCAGGTGGATTCGTTGGGGTAATTTGATGAAGTCTAAGAAGAATGGGGGTCTCGGCATTGGCTGCATTGAAGATTATAACTTAGCTATGCTTTCTAAATGGTGGTGGCGCTTCAAAAAGGATCCAAACCAGCTGTGGGCTAAAGTTATTGCGGCTATTCATGTTTCGGAGTCTGGAAAAGGCCTCATCCCGGTTAGAAAATGTGTCCCGGGAGTTTGGAAGGATGTGAGTAGGGTCGAACAAGCGTTGTTTAAACTCGGTATTCGGTTGACTGATAAGCTGAAGGTTAAGGTCGGAAACGGGAATAATACTCGCTTTTGGAAAGATCCTTGGCTGTCTAGTGTCCCTTTATGTGATCGCTTCCCTGACTTGTTTCGTATTTCTGATGATAAAAACGGGACAGTCGGATCATACTTGGCTGAGGCTAGTCCTCGTGGTCAGTGGGCTGTCAAATGGAAGAAGAGGGCGCTGAATAGTGATGAGTGGTCCAGATACGGGGAGCTGTTGAGGCTTTTGGGACAACACAATCTTAGCGATGGCAACGACACGTGGGGCTGGGAGAACGGGTACGGGGCTGAATTTTCGGTGAAGCAAGTTAGATATGAGATTGAAACCTGCAAAGAACCGGCTAGTGCTGTCATCTCCTTCCAATGGGAGTCGTGGGCACCTCCGAAATGCAACATTCTTTTGTGGAGAGCTGTTCAAGGTAAAGTCGCTGCAAAAACTCAACTTCTTGCCAGAGGTATTAACATTCCTGATGCGAAGTGTGTCCGATGCGGTTACGGCATTGAAGACCCAAACCATCTTTTCCTTAACTGTTTGGTCGCGAAAGCCATTTGGTGGGCTGTTTTGAGCTGGGTACGGGTCTCTTTCCCTGTCGGAGTTGATGACCTTAACGCGTTTATTAAAAATATTGGCGATAATCCGGGGTGCAAGAACTGGATGCGGCTGGTCTCTATGGTCGTATGTGCTACGGTTTGGAGAATCTGGAATGCAAGAAATGTCATGGTGTTTGAGAGGAAATTCATCACCATTCAGGAAGTTGTGGACGGCATCAAGGAAGACACCTACGTTTGGGTTTGCAATCGGTCTCGGATTCCCTATCCGACGTGGGAAGATTGGGCTCATTTTAATGTGGCTGGTAGTTTATAGTCGTTGGGGGTCGTGTGTTGTTCGTTTTCCTTTTGTTTTGTATTTCAGCCCTTTGCTGGCTCTTTATATTTATATATGAAGTGATTGCCGTTCAAAAAAAAAAAAAAAAAAAAATCTCAATCGCCAATTGGTAGCGTAAAGATTTAAGCGTGTTCTTCTAATAAAAGTAAAATATATTTAAATCACCAACAATTGGCATATAAAATACCGGTAAAAACAATGCTCTTTGTTTAGTAACGTTACAATTCAATATTAAAAACTCTAGTTTTCAAATTTAATTAATTATCTAACATATTAACTTTACTTAAATCCAATTTAAAATCTGGTTGTTGACAGAACAATTATTAAAAATTGATCTTTAAGGAAAAGGAAAATAATAAAAGATACAAGGGACAAGCGTACCATTTTCTACCACAGCGATGTGCCACGTTGTCTCTAGGCACGCGAGCTACGGAATCATCAGATTTATGTACAAATTTGTGGTTGTTGCCCACCCACGCCAATGATTCTTCTCCCACCTTCTGCTCTATAAATCTCAAATCATAAATTGGAATATGTTTTTTTGTTAGCACTATATTTATTTAGGTATGGGAGGCTGTTACATACCGCATAATGTGATATTACAGTTTTAGAATGTGATATCACATGGTGTGTATGAAACTCAGAACCCATTTATTTATTTATTTGTTTTTTGAGGATTAAGTAGGCGATAGCACCCGCGTGTTTTGGTGGTGACATTTACGTGCTATTTCGGAAGATTTAGTGAAAGAAAAAATAAAAATTAAGTCGTGATATGTAAAAAAAATGGGCCAATATTTTTTAAAAGATCCTCATAAAAAGCAGTGCTGATTTATTTACATTTAAATTGAGAACAAACAATATTATAACTTGGCATCTTGTATTTGTAACCGAATTTCAATTTCACAGTTATAATGTTACACATGTTGATGAAAATATCTTTATAATACCCTTTTTATTTTTATGTGTCTTGACAACAAGAAAAAAAAGTTAAAAATAAATTAAAAAATTATTGTATTCTCAAGTTTACCCTTGTGCCCTTAAATACTGTCCTTCAATATATAATGGTATTTTGGTAATTATTTGACAAAAAATAATTTCTTTTTATCTATTGTACCACCAACATGCTATTTAGCATATATAGCACTTTGTGTTTCGTATTGAGGTTCGACATTCCTTGTGAACACAATATTTATCATAGACCTATGGCTAATGTGGGATTTCCCGTGGATCTAACAGTCAACCTTTATGGACTCATCTTCCTTGATGAAGTTTGTCTCGCCATCTTAATAAGGGATGTGGACTTTGCCTAAAGTATCATCCTGAACACCCCCGGGAACTCATCATCTTCAACGAGGTTTGCCTATCATCCCAAATGGTGGCAAATGAGTGGCTTTGGTATATATCATCCGGAACATCTGGTCTCCCTTGTCTCTTATAAATTATAATGTTCACTTTACCCATAAGCAGAAGTTTTTTTTTTTTTTTGGATGTTACGATTGAGCCTTCCCAAGAGGTCAACCATTCAGCTACAATACTCACCTAAACACGTCTAACTAACAATTTTTCATCATCTCTAGAGTCAATTCATCAAAATGTGTTGTTGATAATTGACATTTGATTTATAAACCCAACATCTTTTTATCTACAAAACTGATATAGGATTTTCCTATGATGTTACATCATACCCATCACTGATACACACCCTAATGATATTTTTTCACATATACATATACTTACGAGTAAAATTCAGTATCCACATGTTATTTATTCACGTTGACATTTTTATTTATAAAACAAAAGGCCTTGTAACCTACAAGAAATACAAACTAAAATTTCGAAAAATTTTATTTACTTTTTGAAGAAATATAAGGAAAAAAAATGCAAATACAACCGTGAATTATATCAAGATAAGACCATGTGTAGTGGGGGCTTTATTTATAAAGCCCCCTTCCTGATTGGTCCACGTGGCTGCTGAGTCAGCGTGGAGAGAGAAACTGAAAAAGGGGTGTAGTGGTGGGGCTTTATTTATAAAGCCCCTGATTGTGATTGGTTGATTTTTTTATTTTTTTTAATCTTTTAATTCCAAATAATTAAAATAAAATGCAAATAAATATAAAAAAATTACAAATAATATTAAAAACACACAACTAATATTAATTAAATTAAAAACAAACAACTTAAATAAACTACAATACCAAATACGGGAACGGCCCGCGGGTATCTCTCATCTCGTCCAACGCCCTGGCCAACACACCGTCATCACCTTCCCCGCTGGCCCTGTTGTCCTTGCAACGTTGGTAGACCTCCGCAAACGAGTGACATTTGTTATTAATGTCCGACCACTTTCCAGATATCGAGTCGTTGTCTCGATGCTCCCCCTACCCACCGCCGCAAAAAATAGGTCTCGAATCCGTTGCCAAAACACCGGGGTATTTTGATAGTTTGCTGCAAAAAAAATAACACACGATTTAAAAAGTATATATATAAATGTAAACACACAAAAAAAATACTAACCAACTTCGGGTCCTCGGATATGTCGAGCCAGGCTCGCGCTAACTTGTACTCCTCATCTCTTTCCCAATGTTCCTGTTGCTTTTTTTGACGAGGAGCGTTCGGGTCTTTCCTTTTATGCGAGCGTCTCCCGCGCCCGCGCCCAGAACCCTCGGGTTCGTCTTGAGTTTCTGGTACGGATTCGGGCTCCTCTTGAGAAGGTTGGATATAGTTTGGTGGAGGAAAAAATTGAGCGGGCATGTTTGGGCCCAGATAAAAATTGACCGGGCATGCCAAGAAGTTGCGCGTATTGCATTGTACTCGCGTCAAACTCGCCCCAATTGGGTGGCAGCGGAGTAGTAGTGTTTGGCCTCGTAGTGTTTGGCCTAGCACCCGGTCGACCCGGGACCCCGAAAGGTGAACCATATGGATACATCTTTTGCGTTTTAGTTTGTGTGTGGTTTTTAGTTTGAAAGTATTGTATGTTGTATGTGTGTTTGTATAAAGTGTTGGTATATATAACACTTTTTAAAAAAAATTACCGTTCAAAAAATTAAATGGACAAACGGTCCAATTTTTTTGACCGTTCGAAATGAAGCCTGCCATAGTGCCACGTGTTAAGTTTTAATTGGGCCAAACAATTGAACTGCAGCGTTATAAAAATCAAGCCCCAACATAAAAAACAGATATAGCGCCCGGGTGTATCGGTGTTTGAGGCGCTATATTTACAATTTTTAAAAAAATAACGCTCGAGTACAAGGGGTCTTGAGAAAAAGGAGATATGATAATACACGTCAGATAGTAAGAATCTTTATACAAGCCACTACACCTCCATGTCAAATGACACGTCAACAGTATTTTGTTCCAACATATCCTCAAAATATCTTTGGTTGGGACCCACACAACTTATATTAGACCACACAAAAATATTTTTTTAAAACCACGAGGAAACGGACTCTTGTTTCCCTACCGTTTGACATGTGGCACTACTCTCTCCCATTTTTAACCACAAGTTTAAGCGGTGGAAATTTCTATAATTCTTTCTCTTTTTCCATTGGAAAAGACTATTGTGCCCCTGAAAGCCGTCCACATGTTTTTGGGTGTTTTAAGTCATTATTATATTAATAAATAAATACATTGTGTGTGTTGTAAAAGTAGATGTCATTCTTTTTCAAAAAAAAAAAAAAAAAACTACGTATTCGTAAATTATTCGAGATCACAGCTTTGGTTGAGTAGAGATTAAACAAAGCTTGAGCTTGAGTATGTGTCTCAGTTGAATAATTAAAGTACTCAAGGTTTGGTATATCTATATTGAACCAATTTAATAAATGAGTTAAAAGTTTGATTAAGACCGAACGTAGTGGGGCGTGAAATCCACGCCCCTCCCCACTTTTGATTCGCTCATCCAATAAAAAGGCAATTTCACGCCATGCTCAAGCGCTAAATTTTTCACACCTAACGCCGAATCTCCCTTTCACGCTCTCGGGGGCGGTGTGGCAAAAAAAATGCGGGTGCCAATTGCCCCGTTCGCGCCCTATTAAATACTCCACTACGGCCAGTCTAAGCAAACGGTTTTAAACAGTCCTATGTATTATTTATATACATACAATAATCTTCATTTTGTATATAAAAATAAAATAATTACATATCTAATACATGATTAATGAGTTAAGCTCAACTTTCAAAAGTATTAACAAAATGAATTTGAGATTTTGACAAGATCAAAATGACTTGCCTACCATGAAACTTAAAGGAACTCTGACTTGGCTCATCTTGTTTTCACACTTAGCGGTGTATCTTGATGTTGTTACTATTTAGTAAGATGTCAAATGATCGTAGGGTCTAAAATATGTTTCATATATGATTTTTTAAATTAACAATTACAATCATAAGTTTTGTATAATATATTAAGATATGTTCACAAAAGTAAACATCGACACATCTTAGCTTTGACAACACATTGAAAATGCAACATACAACATATGTTACAACTTTTGATTATTAGAACATTCTATATATATATATATATATATATATATATACAAAATGATGTAATATATGTTCATCTTGTTTGAGTTTTGCTCCACTAAGAGCCAAAATCAGCTTAAAAATACCTATAAAAGATCGTCCTCTCTTATATCGCTCGCACATATCCATTTTAAGCATTGTTGCAAAATAGTGTCCATCTTCCTTTCCTTCTCCACTTATCCTCTTTCTCCTCAAACACCGTTGATAAATGCTTTATAGCGTGTCAGAGTTCATGAAATAATTAATAAATTAATAATGCCTTTTTATTAAAAAAATTATGGTAATCACAAAGATTAAGGTATCATGTGCTTAATTATGTGTGCATCTCGCCATCCCAGCTCATGGTGTCCTTGTTTTAAGATTTCGGGTTACGAGAATTAAAGTAATATTATGTGTTACTTTAAATTTAGACATCTATGTTTATATTTAGTGCAAAATTAGTATAATGAATTAAACTTATGGATCAATTTCTAACTAATATATTTTATCTAAAGTGATAATATGTACAAATCTCAGTTTAAGAAATATCATATTTTCTCATACCTAAAATATGTGTTTTTTAATCATTAAACCTTTGAATGTTACAACTCGACCAAAGTATGCTTCATTATATGCGGTTCAAGTTCGCTATTCATTTATCACTTTAACCGGTCTAATTGTCTAATATATACCTGAGTGTTAACACATGATATTCAAAAACAAATTACTCCGTATTTTTTTTACTAATAAATCTGATTTTTGATTTGGAATCAATAATCGAAGTCAATTTACGCTTACGGCTGTGCACATATAATGTATGTATGTGTCGTCCTCAGGGGGCAAAAGTAAAGTTGCACTAATTTTAACATTATTTTACTAATTTCATGAAAATAATGTTAAAAATGATGGATGGTTAATCATGCATTATGCGGTGGCATTGATAGCCAAAAGACAAGGGGTTACATGCACCAATCAGGCTTGTCACAATTGCTAAGTGTTTTGTGTCTTCTGTCCAAGGCTTGATACAAAACCACTATCGAGCCGAGGGTGTCACTGGAAGCAGCCTCTCTATTTTCACGGGGTAGAGGTAAGGTTGTCTACATCTTACCCTCCTCAGACCCTATCTTAGCTTTGCTATTGGTGGAATTAACTAAGTATGATGATGATAAATCGAAGTCAATTTTTCAACGAGATGAATTATGTGAAAGATTGATATGTAATGTATTAACCGTGAAAATCTGAAACTACAAAATTTAATTTTCGTATTTTCTTTTTCATGCTTTTATATTAAAACATACCATATACTTAAATAAAGAAATAAATAAAAAATAAAAAATTCAAGAAAAATATCACTTAAAAAAGTAGTGGCATTTTCGTAAATTTGAGTAGAATGAAGGGCAGTTTGAACAAGTCAAAACTAGTCCCACAACTTTGCTGTTGGTATAACATCCCATCGCCTCTCCTTTTTAAACCTTCTTCCTTCTTTATTTCCTGAGCCTTTCTTCGAGTCTTCATCAAGAGAGAGAAACAAATACTAACAAGTTTTCTAGAGAGAGAAACATAAGATCTGTTTTTGTTCAAACAAACCATGAAGTCATGCGAGCTTTGCAAATCCGCAGCCAAGATCTACTGCGACTCAGACCAGGCTAGCTTATGCTGGACCTGCGACAATAAAGTCCATTCTGCAAACTTCCTCGTGGCAAAACACAGCAGAAACCTTCTCTGCCGTGTCTGCCACGCGCTGACACCATGGACGGCCTCCGGCGAAAAGCTTGGGCCGTCCACGGTGTCAGTTTGTGAAAAGTGTGTTGTCGACGGTACAGCTATCCGTACCGTCGACAACAAAGATGATGTAAGAGAAAATAGTCTTGGTGATGATGATGATGATGAATATGATGCTGATGAAGATAGTGATAATGAGATTAATGTTGATGATGAAGAAGATGACGATAATCAGGTGGTGCCGTTGAGTTATTCTCCACCTCCTGCAGCTAGTTCTTCTAGCTGTGGTGATTATTGTGTAGATGATAGCTTTTTAATGAAGCGGAAGCGTGATTATGTTGCAGATCTGTGCTCTGAGGTTAGAGAATCTTCTTTTTCTTATTTTTTTTTTTTTACAAAATTTTATTTGACGAGTTATTGGTACACTGCTTTCCGCTTTATTGAAAATAGAGCGGAGAGGAGTGTACCAGTAAAACTAAATTCATAGACATGGGTAGCTCGTATAGTTTTTATTTTGATGTAACTTGACAAGTTTTAAGAAATAAAAATTTAAAGTGTTTTAAAGTACAATTCCAAAATTGAGTTGCTAACTTTTGTGTTTCGAATTCAGGATGATTGCTTATCTATGCGAAAAAACCAACGAGGGGTGGAGTCTTCTGAAGCGATTGAAGGTAACGGAGGGACATTGTATCATTTTCTACCATTAAGGTCGGAGGCAATGGGCGAGAAAATGAAGATGGTGTCAGAAGGAACAAGGGTTGTGGGAATAGATTTAAACTCATCCGATTGTTAGTAGTTGTAGATGGAAAGGAGCCTTGGTGTATTAACATAACAATACCATATTAGTATCGATCAGATGAACATAACCATGGTTTTATTCGGGTTATAGGTAGTAGCGATTGATCAAACAAAACAAATATCTTGATTATGATTTATGATATGTATTTTTTTTTTTTTTTCTAAATTGGAATTTGTTTGTTGTGATGTTTGGTTTGTCGCATGTTGAATCTGACTGTTGACTTTCTTGAAGTCAATTTCTTCGTCCAATTTGCTTCTATCAACATGCTCTTGACGTGTTTTATATAATGTAATACGCTTGATCTAGACATGATTAAAAATAAAATCTACCTTAGGTATTTACAAGGTTGTAGAACTCGTTAGGCGCTAGTTGGCCGGTGAGGTGGGACTAACAATTAATCGGGATTAATAAGGATTAATCTGGGAATTCAGGATTAATCAGATCGGAACTTTTATGTATAATTTTATAAATTTATATATATATATAACATTAATTTTATGCTTATTATGTATAGATGTATAAGTTAGGGAACCAAATATAGACTAGTAAAGATGTAGAGGGTTAATTTGTATATATATAACATTAATTTTATGTTTTTTTTTATTTATAAATGTATATGTTTGGGGACCAAATATATACCCCTAAAGATTTAGGGGGTTAAATGTTAAAAGATACAAGCATAATAAACCCTAATACCCACCCTCTTTAATTATACGCCTCCCTCCCTGTCAGGCTCCGACACAAAACACAAACAGTAGCTCTAGCTCAGCTCCAGATGCGTCGCCGGAAAAGTAAAGGTGGCCGGAAACATAGGATTCGTGCATCGATGGATCCAGGTAGGGTTCTTTACCTTGTTTTTGGGGTATTGATCTGTATTTTTTTTTATTTTTTTTTTTGAAACCATGTTTCGAGACCATTTGAAACTTAATTTTTTGGCAGACTACCTACGATTTCAGCAGACTTATGCCCGCTTGGGCTGATTCCGACTAATTGAGTGATTAATGGAAAATTAATCAGTATACCTCCAATCACCGATTAATCGGGGACTAGTCGGCGACTAGTCCCGATTTGTACAACCTTGGGTATTTATGATATTAGATTATTGCGTTTTGTAGCCTAAAAATTCATTTCAAAACTCAATCCCAAAAACTAAGAATTGATTCTTTGCGTTTTGAAAACGCAACAATCTAAAAATCCATTTTAAAACGCAACCCCAAACCCCCTTGTGATGCTCGTATCAAGTGTTGAAACTTGAAACACATCGCACTCTTTGATTGTTTTAACTTTTAAATGTATTGAGACCGATAGTTGATTGAAGTTTAAAAAAATAAAACTATATAAATGTTTAAATTGTTGTAATTATGACTATGAGATGACTTTTTTTTTTAACGGCCAACGAATCAATTCCGAGCACTCTCGAGCACCCTTTTGGCGAATCAGGTACTCGAGAGTACCCGGGCCACCAATTGCCACCAATTCCCGGGAACACCCGACCACTCACCCGCCCGAAGGCACAACAGTGAAATAGTCGGTAAAACCGGTCAGGATCAGGACTCGAACCCAAGCCAATAGCCGGGTCATCCCTCATTTCCCAACTATGAGATGACTTAAATTAGTATTTTGGATAAGTTTAAGATTGGTTTTAAGGTTTTGAGAATCTAAATGAGTAGTATTTTTTTTTATTCACATGTGGTCATAAACAAAATCTTTAAACCCGAAGAGTAAAGAGTATTCAAATACCTAATGAGCATGAATACAAATTTATAATCCAGTATAACATTAAGCTTACTAAAAACCATTACAAACCCGATCCATTTTATCCTGTTAAATGACAAATCTATAAATATGATTTACTAACCATTCATAGAGTAAAATATAAGCTACATTCAAATTCAAGTTGGTTATATTATGTCATCAAACCATTTTCGGTTAACCCTGATTTACCTAAGACTAACATTTTTTGAATAAACACTTGTTATTCAAGTTTATTATAATTTCGGCTAGGCCACGGGGGCCTAGGCCAATAACACCTAACTAATATGTTGTGATAGTTTCGTCTGTATATAAACTTTGTTTGTTCTAATTCTAGTACGTTGTTTAATAACCATATATTATGAATAATGACTCTTACATTACTTTCTGAATTATTTGATTGAACATTTACAATACCATCTAAAAATTTCAATATCATAGTATCTTACACGAGATAAAAAGATTTATTTCTATGTCCTACTAATTCTAAAACCTAGGATCCAAACAAAACTTTATAAAAAGAAAATGATATAACTTACAAAAAAATGTAATAACAAAGAAAAATTGAAAAAAAAAAAAAAAAAAAAAAAAAACTTATTCCATGAACAATAAAACGTCATCCATCCAACAACCATTGTTTCTGTTGATCAAATGATTTGATATTGATATGTGGGTGACGGGTGGTTTGGTGTGAGCCACCAGTGAGTGTTGCGTGTCAGTTGTGTTAACCGTTCACGCCAAGAGCATGTCCAATTAAACCCTTCTGTCACCACCCGGACCCCCATCTTTACTTTACTTTACTCCATTCTTATTTTCAAACAACAAATTTCAAATTTATGGCTAATATTACTCTTATTTAAAAATATCTTACAAGTTAGACAGACTATGTTGTTGTGGCCAAAGAGCAAGTAGCCGCGAGTCACAAATTAATCAATGTGGATCGCGTGAACAACAACAAACTTGGGTGAACGCTGACGCGAGCGAGCTCACACTAGCCTGCTCGCGTGTGATGACGAGGAGAATTCGACCGTTGGCAGCAACTAATTGTTGGCTAACGGCTAGTTTTGACTATTTATAAAAAAAAAAAAAACATTTTTAATTCATTTTTACACAAACAATTCACAAAAAATCTTCAAACGTTCAAACTACACACTGAGAAATGGATCCATCACTATAAGAAGGATGTTACCAACCGGCCTTGGAGTTCCTAGATGAAGACGAGTATTAAACGAATAACGAAATCGAAGAAAATCTTAGCCAAACGCCACCCTTGTCTCCGGATTTTATGTTTATTATTTAATTTGTCTTATAAATTTAAATATCATATCACATTTAAAATATAATTTAAAAAAAAATCTGGATAAAGTTGTTGCTCAACTCTAGCCACTTATCACCCTACTATGTTAACACTTACGTGACACAAAATTAGAGGATATAGTTGTAGCCCACATCTAGCCACAACACATATTCTTAGTACAATTTGTTTGTTTACATTTTAATTTGTTTTTTCCATTACACTTTTAACATATCATAATCCTATGTTTTAATTTAATATCTTTTAAATCAATAAAGTTTTTAATGATGATTAAGTTTAAAAACATATGCACTATTTACTTTTGAAATTTTTAAGGAGAATTTAATTTTTCAACTTTTTTCTCATTTTCTGTGATGGTTCACGATCAATTTTTATTTTATTTTACGGCCAACAAAATTTACCAAGAACTTCCTTGAAAGTCCTTATTCAGTCAAATCAGAAACCCTTCCACCTGGCATAGTCAGACATGTAAGGGAGTTCCTGGTTTCACCAAGTTCACCAATTTCGGGAAAAAACCCGACTATCACGACAATGGAATAATCGGTAAAACCCGACGCTCTCAAGAATCGAATCCATGACCTTTCAGTCATGGGTCTTCTATCATTGAACCTCCAAACCACTCCACCACAAAGTGGTTGGTGGTTCACGATCAACTTGATAGTTCATGACAATTAGTTCCTACTATTGGTATTTGGTTGTGCTATTGTTATTGTAATCGTCCTCTATGGAAGACAAGGGTTTTTTTTTATCATTTTTATATAAGTAAAGTGATTTTTGTTGCTAGTAGGATTTGATATAGTATTGACATTATGACGTTAGTATTCCTATATATAATATAAATATACTTGTATTAGAATGTTGTATAAGAAGGTTTTTTTTTACAATTTGTATATAACGGTAAGAGGTACTACTGTTTTGAGTGTTGTATATAGTTTTCATATACAAATGGTGTTTTAAATTTTTGGTGGCAAACTAAAAGATAGAATTCTAATGTTTATAAATTTTTTTATAGAATCACATGGTTGGTCCTTGTGCTTTCCAAAAATTGCAACTTGATCATAGTGGTTCACTAATTACAATGTTGGTACTTAGGTTTAACAAAAGTGCACTCGCGTGATCCCCATGACTAACGACTGTTATCTTTTCTGGTTAAGTCCACCCCACCCCACCCCACCCCATCCCACCCTTCTACCATCTTCAGGTTTAACCTAATCCCCACCTCACCCCTGTTTGTGATTCCAAAGCTCGCACCCCCACCATCGATCTGCATCACTACCATCGCCTTAGGTTGAGGTTAATTGAAAAAACGAATGAAGCATCCACGGAACACGAACGTCTCCCGCACCCCACCATAGATCTGCATCACCACTATCACTACCATCACCCTCACCCCTACCATCAATCTGCATCCTCACTACTTATAGCTCAAAAACCCTCAAACACATCGAACTCATGTCAATTTGTTCCTACTTGTGATCACCATACGCTGCAGCTTGTTTGTACCAATTAACAACGTTGACCAATTGATCAACATTAGATCCTCTTTCTGAATACTCCTTGTATCATTGTTCTATTGATATTGTTTTGCTAGGCGCCAGATGTAGAGTAAGGAGAACTAAAGTATTATAAGTGAAAGATGAAGTGCAGAAGCAATCTTCTATTTCTTGAAGCTTAGCTATAAATGCTTCTCAATCTAAAAATGTAATAAACTCGTGCAACTTATCATGAATGAGGTTTTAGTAGTTGTTGTGATGGGGTTTGGAGGCTGTTGTGGGGGTTAATAATGGTGATGTTGCTGCTGTGGGACAAGATGATGGTGGGGGTTGGGGAAACACTAGTGGGTGGTGACGGTTGAAAGATGATGGTGGTTTGGGATATGGTAGTTTGCACAGATGGTGGTGGCAACTGGTGGTGACGATAGAAAGGTGTTGGTGGTTTAGGGAGAACGTGAGGAAGAAGAAAAGGGTGGGATTGGTTTGTTTTTTAATTGTTGTTTGTATAATGGAAGGCAAAAAGAGTATAATACCCTCACGTGGGAGGACTTAACTAGAAAAGATAACATTCGTTAGTCATGGGGATCACATGAGTGCACTTTTATTAAACCTAAGTACCAACATTGCAATTAGTGAACCACTAGGATCAAGATTGCAATTTCTGGAAAGCACATGGACCAACCATAGGATTCTTTTTTTTATAATTTTATTGTACAACCCATCAATTAGACGAGTATAAAACTAGTTTTAATTTGTTTTTCCCATTACACTCTTTTAACATCTCATATGTTTTTATTTAATATCTTCAAGGCAAAAAAGTTTTTAATGATTAAGTTTATAACATATTGTTAAAAATATAACATACTAGCTGATTACCCCGGGAGTGTCCTGGGGTTGAAAAATCCAATATTACTTAATAAAAAAGGATAAAAGAAGTAAACAGTCTCAACCTCTTTTAATGTTAAAGAAAGTTGTTCTAATGTTTATACTATCAAAAGGGGTTCTCATGCTGCGCTCCCAGCAGATTAAAAAATCTCAACCTCTTTTAATGCTAAGCATATCGTTATAGCACATGAACATGGCCAATTCATATATGCAATAGTAGGTTCAAAAACATATATACTATCATAACATGATTAGTGACTTGCCTATATATGATTAAGAAATTACCTAAATACATTTTTTTTCTGCATGAACAAAACTTACTAAAAACTATTTTTTTCGTTTTTGTATAGCACTATATATGGTGCTCGTTGGAAAGATAATAAAGCGATCGTTAATTTGGTGTAATTTTTTTCAAAAAAATGTCATACATAAAAGTTACTAACGTTTAAAAATCGTGAGCGGAAAATAAGAAAAAAATAAAGATAAAAATATTAATTAACATATTTGAAATTTTTAAAATAAATAATAGTTCACTAACATTTAAAAAATGTGAGAGGAAAATAAGGAAAAGATATTAATTAACATATTTGAAATTTTAAGATAATATAGATATAGATTTTATTTAAAAATACAAAATAAATAAATTTAAAAGAAAACTTCACATGATGCCACATAACACATTCAATAGGGGGGGGGGGGTTGAGGCCTCTATTGAATGTCACATCATACAAACTCAATTTTTTTTTATTATAAGTTATAGATTTTCCAATTCAATATCTAATCATGATTATTGTGGTACAATGTTCTTAATAAGGTTTATTTTTGTAACATGTTATGACCGAGGATTAGACAATGGAACTGGACATCCTGGACTTGATTAGATGCTGAGTAGATGGATGGGCTAACAGATTGTAGATTGTAGCTGTGTAGCAGGTTGGTGTATTGGGATTATTTGTAGTTGTTAGGCTAACATTACAAATGCTTGTTCCTGGGCTGCAACACCGCCTCATGACCAAATGTGATATTATAAAGATCCACAATATGCTCTCTCTTATACACAGAAGGTTAATCAGCTCTCCCTCACAACAATAATAGAGAAGCGATTAGGGTTCATTCAAGAGCATAGTTCACTTATTGTGACACCCGGCAATTTCTGGTTAACAACGTTGTCTAGATGAAAGTCTACCTTAGCGAGTCACGCGTATATTGTACTTAACTGGGTTAGTTAAGTCGTGTTATGGTTCGGGAACTATCAGTTTAGTATAGAGGATCATCAGATGTTAGTCTAGAGGTTCATTAGATGTCAGTCCTTAACCAAGTGTACAAATGGTGACGATTCGTAGAATCGTCAGGTCATACGGAACATACAAGTCTCGAGTCTCGAGAATTGGTGAACGAGTGTGAATATGTTTGTTTGCAAGTGTTATGTGTTTACAATCATTATGTGACTTGTCGGTATGTGAAAATGTGTTAACATATGTTAAAACGGGGTTTAACGCGCAAAATACACAGAACCAGCCCCTATAGGCGATTAGGGGAGGCTAATCGCCTATAGGGTATGCATTTGGGGATCATTTCATGCGATTAGGGGGCTACTCGCATGAAATGATAGGCGATTAGCCCCTAAATGCATAAATGTCATGCGATTAGCAATGCTAATCGCGTATAGCTGCTGCACAATCGCGTGTTACGTGCTGGACGACTAAAAACGACTATAAATACAATACTTGACCTCCTAAACTTCATAATACCAACCCTAGTCGTCCCATAAACCGCCCCAACACACACACAGCCTCTGGAACGTGATTTTGGATCAAAACACAAGGTTTCAAGCTTATTTCATCAAACCATCACAATCTAAGGTGTGATTCTCATCCATGAAATCTTTATAAACGTTTTTATTAAATCCCTAACGGTCCAGACCTGTTTTAAAACGTATGAGTCTTCTGAAAATCGTTAATAATCATTGTTAATCGGATTCTAAGTAGCATGCATGATGTATGTGGGGTTTTCAATCAAAAGCTAGGGTTTTTATGATTCAAGATGGATGATTACATGTTATTAGGCTAGTTTCAGATTAATAATGATGGCATGATGATAGGATCTGAGAAATTGTTCATTAGGGTTATTGTGACACCTGGCAAATTCGGGTTAACAACGTTGTCTAGATGAAAGTCTACCTTAGCGAGTCACGCGTATATTGTACTTAACTGGGTTAGTTAAGTCGGGTTATGGTTCGGGAACTATTGGTTAGTCTAGAAGATCATTGGATGTTGGTCTAGAGGTTCGGTAGATGTCAGTCCTTAACCAAGTGTACAAACGGTGACGATTTGTAGGATCGTCAGGGCATACGGAACGTACGAGTCTCGAGTCCCGGGAATTGGTGAACGAGTGTAAATATGTGTATTTACTTGTGTTATGTGTTTACAATCATTATGTGACTTGTCGGTACATGAATATGCATTAACATATGTTAAAACGGGGTTTAACGCGCAAAACACACCTTCTGTGGGGCTATAGGCGATTAGGCTGTTGGGGATAGCCTAATCGCATGCTGTTGGGGCGAGTAGGCAGATGCCTACAGGCGAGTAGGGCTACTCGCATGAATAGTCATGCGATTAGGCACCCTACTCGCGTATAAACCTGCACAATCGCATGGAACGGGCTGGACGACTAGAAACGCCTATAAATACAACACTTAACCTCCTAAACTCAATTAGACAAACCCTAGTCGTCCCATAACCGCCCCAAACACTGAAACTACCTCTGGAAGGCGATTTTGATCAAAAACACAAGGTTTCAAGGTCTAACCATCAATCTTTTACAATTCCAAGGTTTGATTCTCATCCATAACACTTTGTAAAATGTTTTTAATCAATCCCTAATGGTCCAGACCTGTTCATAAACGAAAAGGCTTTCTGAAAATCGTCAATAAGAGTTATTAATCGGATTATAATTAATAAACATGCGTTATGGGTATGTATGATTAGAAAGATAGGATTTTTATGAATCTTGATGATGTTTTGATGTGTTATCATGCTAGGTCAGAATTGATATTGATAGTATGATGATAGAAACCTGATTAATTGATTATTAGGGTTATTGTTATGTATGTTGGTATGATATTGCATGCTACGTGTATGTGCTTGGATTGCTCTAGTTGCATGCAGGACTGATTTTACGAGGATGAACGAAGGGTTTTGGGTTAAACATGTTTAGGATAGTGTTTGGGATGATATTGGGTAGTTACACACGCTCTGGATCTGATTTGGAGCGTTAAACGCGCGAAAAAACCGGAACAGCAAGGCTACAGGCGAGTAGCCTTGCTAATCGCATGTAACAGGGGCGAGTAGGCCCCCACTCGCATGCCATAGGGGCGATTAGGCCCCACTCGCGTGATACTGGGGCGAGTAGCCCAATCGCCAGTCAACAGGGCGAGTAGCCCCTAATCGCGTGGCTTAAGGGGCGATTAGCCCCAGTCGCGTGACATGACATGCGATTAGCCGCCCTAATCGCGTGTACTGCTGCTGTAAGTGTATATTGGCATACCGAGACCTGATTTGACATGTAGTAACATGCTAGGAACCCCGTAACATATCTAGTAACTTGGTAACATATATTTAGATGTATTTCGGTGATACGTGAACTATGTGCTATGACTTGTTGTGCGTAAACGTATGTTAAGTATACTTACGTTATTGTATGTTTTGGAACGTAAACATAACACGGGGAGTCTCGGGTCACCAATGGGATGTCGAGTCTTGTACTTTGGGTCAGTTAAACAGTCACGGTATTTTTAAACGAACTTGGTTATGGTCTGGACATCTAGGGACTAATTAACCTGCGGGTTATTAGTCTAAGTACTTGTAACTGTCGTATGTTAGGTCGCCACTTTACGGGACTAGCATAGCAGCTGAGTTTGCTCGGGTTAAGGAGTAAAGGAACTTAAGGTGAGTTTACGGCCCCTCTTTTAAACTGGTTTTATACTTTCGGGGGAGAAAACATGTGTTAAAACTATATTTGGTAACTACTGTCATACTATGGGTTTCTATTGTGTACTACACGATCTTTGGAAGTCCCGGGGGGAACCATGAATGTGCGGGTTTGCACAACGGGGAAATGTGAATAGCGCTATTGGGAGTGACCAACCCCGCTCGTCGGCTTGGAGGGCCGGGCGAGTGCATATTGTCTCAAACAGGAACAACAGGAACATTTGGAACTATTCGGGCACAAAACTGGTATACGTGTTAGTAATGGTTTTCCAATCGTGGTAGTAGCAAAACGTACGCCTAGCTAGCGTATACTGGTTTTCTATTTATTATAGTATGGACAGGTGGACTTGGTACTTGAACTGCAAACCTGTAAACTCACCAGCATTTTTGTGCTGACGTAAACTTTTACATGTTTTCTCAGGTCGCTAAGGTAGCACAGGGGAACTAGGGCGCACGCGTCTGCACGGCGTCTAGATAGAGTTGCATGATTTCACAAACATTGAACTTGGTTTATTTATGTTGAACTTTATTTTGAATAAGCTTCCGCTGTAAACGGGATTTTAAAACTATGTTTTGGTATTGCATTAATTACATTTAGGCTTGTTTATTGTGATCGTTGGTTTGGATCCTGGTTTGTCATGCGCCTCGCGGTAAAACTCCGCAAGTGGATTTTGAGGGTGTGACAGTTATAGTTATGCATGTTAATATGATGTTTCATGCTATGTGTATTGTGTTTGGATTACATAGTTGCATGCAGGGCTGATAATACGAGGCAAAACGAAGGATTTTGGTTTAAACATGTTTGGTATAGTTGTTGGATTGATATTGGATGATTACACGCGTTCTGGATCTGATTTGGAGTGTTAAACGCGCGAAAAACCGGAACAGCTGGGTTATTGGCGATTAGCAACCCTAATCGCCTATGTTATAGGCGATTAGGAGGCCAATCGCCTATAAAGATGCCCTAATCGCCTATATACCATGCAATTGGGGGCTAATTGCCTCTGTTACATGCAATTGTGATCCTAAATGCTAGTTAAGTCCTGAAATACATGTCTTATAGCCCTAATCGCCTATAAACTCAAGATTTACATGTCTTATGACCCTAATCGCCTATATTATATGCAATTAGCCTTCCTAAATGCCTGTTGACCAACCTAAATGCTAGTTGACTTTTCCTAATCGCGTGTACTGCTGCTGTAAGTGTAAATTAGCATTCCGAGACCCGATTTGACATCTAGGAACATGCTAGGAACCCCGTAACATATCTAATAACTTGGTAACATATGTTTGGATGTAATTATGTGATACGTGAACTACGTGCTATAACTTGTTGGACGTTAACGTATGTTAAGTGTGATTGCATGATTGTTTGTTTGGGAGCGTAAACATAACACGGGGAGTCTCGGGTCACCAATGGGATGTCGAGTCTTGTACATTGGGTCAGTTAAACAGTCACGGTGTTTTCAAACGAACTTGGTTATGGCCTGGACATCTAGGGACTAACTAACCTGCGGGTTATTAGTCTAAGTACTTGTAACTGTCATATGTTAGGTCGCCGCTTTACGGGACGAGCATAGCTGCTGAGTTTATTCGTGTTACGGAGTAACGCAACTTAAGGTGAGTTTACGGCCCCTCTTTTAACTGGTTTCACTTTTCGGGGGAGAAAACATGTGTTAAAACTTATGTTTGGTAACTACTGGCATGTAACATCGCAAAATTTTCCCCCAAATATTTTTTATAAACGCCTTTATATTTTTTTTCATTTTATACAAATGTGGCAACGTCTTTATTTTTCCTCATTCACAACTTATGTACATATATATATATATATAGATTTATATTAATAATAATAATAATAATAATAATAATAATAATAATAATTATAATTCAGTTTTGTTTAAAAAAAATATATATATATACTTAAAACTGAATTCAGCTTCTGGCCCACTCCCGTTTTCCTTTTTGTTTGGAGCCCAGCATCCGGCCCACTAAACCCAGCCCACCCAGCCAAGCCCAACATATGTTCAACCATTTAACAAAAAAAAAAAGAGAATGCCGCTCCACCCAGGGTTCGAACCGGGGACCTTCAGACACAAACACCCCACCTCAACCACTGCTCCATGTTACCTTTTGTGTTTAGATTAGGAACTGTATATATTTATCACCTTCTTATTTTGGATCTGTTTCTTCTTCCTTTTCGCGACACAGCAGTAACAGCAGATTTGGTTATATTTTTTTTTCAAAACCCTTTGATTTAACAATCAATCGTATAATTAAGGTAAGACTCGTGATTACCGGCCTAGTATGACTCGATTACACATCAATTAACAACTAATCGTTGACAAATTTTGAATTCCTACGTGCTTGACATTTAAACGAGGGTCAACTTTCCAATTAACCAAACCCACTGATCCTCAGTATAAATAGACCATCTACGAACCTTCACAACTCGCTCACATCTCTCTCTCAACCTCCAATTGTTCTAAAACATCCCTGATAATTATCAAACTATACGCTGTTTGACTTTTTGTTTGACCGGGCAAACGAGCACGATTCCACACTGTAAGTCTAATCTTCTTGGTGGGTTTTGTTGGTCGGCAATCAAACAACAAAAGCCCTAATAACAATCGGGTTCATAATGTCTGAATCGTTTGATTGTAATATCTAGGGTTCATAATTATAAATTGGGGATAAACTGAATCTGCTTTGTGTATTTATATATTGTTAACCGGGGATTATCACAACCACTGGCCTAGGCCAAGTGGTTGTGACCAGGGCTTCCAATCCTGATCACCCGGGTTCGAGTCCCACTACAACCATATCTTTTGTTTCCTTTTTTTTTTAAAACAACAAAGCCTTATTATATATATATATTAGACATTTTAAACTTATAAATTCATTTTTAAATACTAAAGCTATGTTATAAATTCTAAAAAAATTATATTTGTTTAATCTGAGATTAAAGTTTTATTTAAAATTTTTATTTTTCAGAAATTCATTTATTTAATATTTATAATAATTAAATCAATTTTATTCTATTATATTTATAAAATTCCATTAAAATATCAAAACGATCTCATTAATTTCCACAAAAATTATTTTAAGTTTTTATAACATTAAGTTTTTCAGAAATGATTTTTATTTCTGAAAAATCATTTATTTAATATTTTTAATCAATTTTTGTTGGATTTAATCATAATTAAATCATAATAAATCCAATTTTCATCATTTTTGCACCAAAATTTTATACAAATTATTTTTAATCATTTAGAACAGAAATATGATTTTTAAAATAGAAATTCTTTAATTTTAGTATTTTTGAATATTAAAGTTAAATTTTGACAATTTGTGATAAATAGATTTAAAAATCTATTTTAAAGGAAATAATTTTATAAAAATTATTTTTATACTTTAAACACATTCTTGTGACCATCCTAGATTTAACATTTATAAAAAGATTTTTAGTTATTTATTTACTAAATTTCTCTCAATTGGCGAACATTTTTAATATTAATCAAACGAGCAATTATCCCCAATTCAAAGCCCTAGAACTTATACATTTGTAGACTTGATAGACTTAGACATATTTATTACCTCATTTTAGGTTGATACTTGATACATTTGGTCAACACAATTATCCAAATTTCTCAACAGATATAACATTTTACCAAGGTGAGTTTTACATAGCCCCTTTTCTATTTATCACCATTTTTGGGGTGAAACATGTTTATAACATCATCATTGCAATTCAATCATCAATGTGTCTATGTGTTTTCTATGTTGCATTATGTCTTGAGCATGATTAGAGTAAGCATCATTCTAGCATAATCATTAACATTGATCAGCCGGCGGTATACATTGATAGATCTATTGGACTGACAATCCCACCCGGATATGTGCCTCCTACAAAGGTTACGTGGGTGTTTGTTATCGTATAACATATTGGACCATGAGCGTATGGTATGTATCATTTTATAACAGTCATCAGGGTTGATTATGCACTCGATTTATTTCTAGTATGTTCTCACATATGGACTAGATTGACATGACACATGAATTGCACAACATTTTATTCAATCATCAAAAACCTATGTAATTCTCACCAACTTTTGTTGACCCAAAACATTTTCAACTTAACATGTTTCAGGTTCTATTTGCTTGAAGATTTGAATTGATGCTTGAAGATATGTGTATAGTTTCATTCAATTTGATGTACAAATTCTAGATCTATTGTATGTAATTTATTTAAATCATTAATGGAATCTATTATTCACCATGAGCTACTGAACAATCATCATTACGTGACATCCCGATGTTTCCGCCATCGGTTGGGGTGTTACAGATTGGTATCAGAGCCATGGTTATAGGGAATTAGGTTATTAGAAAAATAATCTAGTCTATAACCATAGGATTTAACAAGTACTCGCTTCTTTTGCTTGCTATTCTCTATCTCCTACTTCTTATCCCTACTATCATCCCTACAAGAAAGTTACTCTCCATCACTGGATCTACTCCTAGACTAATAGGACAAATTCCTCAGGTTTAACCTGAACCCCCTTGAGATCTCGTCGAAATTCTAGATTTTAATAACGAACACGTGCAATCTGGAAGGGTGAACGCCTGTATTCTGAGTCTTCTGTCTAGGCTGGCATTGCGCATATATCCCAATCAGACGAGGGACCCGGATGCCTACCTGGGAATTCTCGGGATGAGTGTTCACTTATAGGCTAAAGCATGTCTTCATATGTTATTAGAATCTGGAATCTTTGATAAGTCAACGTTTTCGTTTATTCGTTTTAATTAATGAATAAATGATTACATTCCTTGTATCACCTCATTCATTTCATGCCACATTGAATCTTCATTGTGTCCCTTACGGATCATGTCTCCACGTCGTAGCACTCACAATAACAGTGGTGGAAACCAAGAGGAAAGTAACAACAAAAACAACAAAGGTGTTGATGCCCGACTGGATGCGATTATCTACAACCCTGCTCAGGTTACAAATCCTAATCGTCCTGGTAATTTCAACTATGGTCAATGCTATGAATGTGGAAACCCAAATCACTTCCGTAACCGATGCCCTAAACTGAACAGAGATCAAGACCCTCCAGCTATTTAACAGCAAGTCCCACCATTTAAATGTTGTCTACCTTTAATTCTATGTATTGACACTTTTTGGATTCAAGTAATAAATTCAAATATTATCATAACATCTGTGTGCATGCTTGCTTTAATATGAACTAATTGCTATAATTATGATCATACTTGCTTACTTGTACGACAATTAGTTGACTACCAAACAATCTACTCAACGATTGGTAGAGGTTATCATGTCTTCCAACAGTCGGGAGAGGCCCTACCACCTGCTCAACGACTGGTGAAGACTATCGAACCTGCTCAACAATCGGTAGAGTCATAGAAGGACACAAAACCCTAATGTAAGGTAAATTGGTGATTGCGGTCCGGAACGTAATCGTGAATTTACAGGTACGTTAAGGTGGTGTGGAATGCTATCAAAATTTTCGGTAGTTAACCAAATGTAAACTCTAGATATCTAGTAGTTCATTTAGTAGCTCAACTCACACGTGACACGCCTCTTATCCACGCTATCCGAGACAGGTTACTCTATTCATTGTCATGCCCTAACATAAAATTCTTCAAGTCAC
This sequence comes from Ambrosia x helenae, assembly GCA_030844895.1. Lineage (NCBI taxonomy): Eukaryota > Viridiplantae > Streptophyta > Magnoliopsida > Asterales > Asteraceae > Ambrosia > Ambrosia x helenae. The sequence continues at coordinate 128,665,328 of CM061229.1, read as the reverse complement.
ACTTGTCCTAAATTTTATCCAATTCCCTTCAACCCTGTGTTTTCAATAAACTTCGGGACGAAGTTTTCAAAAGTAGGGGAGACTGTAACATCGCAAAATTTTCCCCCAAATATTTTTTATAAACGCCTTTATATTTTTTTTCATTTTATACAAATGTGGCAACGTCTTTATTTTTCCTCATTCACAACTTATGTACATATATATATATATATATATAGATTTATATTAATAATAATAATAATAATAATAATAATAATAATTATAATTCAGTTTTGTTTAAAAAAAATATATATATATACTTAAAACTGAATTCAGCTTCTGGCCCACTCCCGTTTTCCTTTTTGTTTGGAGCCCAGCATCCGGCCCACTAAACCCAGCCCACCCAGCCAAGCCCAACATATGTTCAACCATTTAACAAAAAAAAAAAGAGAATGCCGCTCCACCCGGGGTTCGAACCGGGGACCTTCCAGACACAAACACCCCACCTCAACCACTGCTCCATGTTACCTTTTGTGTTTAGATTAGGAACTGTATATATTTATCACCTTCTTATTTTGGATCTGTTTCTTCTTCCTTTTCGCGACACAGCAGTAACAGCAGATTTGGTTATATTTTTTTTTCAAAACCCTTTGATTTAACAATCAATCGTATAATTAAGGTAAGACTCGTGATTACCGGCCTAGTATGACTCGATTACACATCAATTAACAACTAATCGTTGACAAATTTTGAATTCCTACGCGCTTGACATTTAAACGAGGGTCAACTTTCCAATTAACCAAACCCACTGATCCTCAGTATAAATAGACCATCTACGAACCTTCACAACTCGCTCACATCTCTCTCTCAACCTCCAATTGTTCTAAAACATCCCTGATAATTATCAAACTATACGCTGTTTGACTTTTTGTTTGACCGGGCAAACGAGCACGATTCCACACTGTAAGTCTAATCTTCTTGGTGGGTTTTGTTGGTCGGCAATCAAACAACAAAAGCCCTAATAACAATCGGGTTCATAATGTCTGAATCGTTTGATTGTAATATCTAGGGTTCATAATTATAAATTGGGGATAAACTGAATCTGCTTTGTGTATTTATATATTGTTAACCGGGGATTATCACAACCACTGGCCTAGGCCAAGTGGTTGTGACCAGGGCTTCCAATCCTGATCACCCGGGTTCGAGTCCCACTACAACCATATCTTTTGTTTCCTTTTTTTTTAAAACAACAAAGCCTTATTATATATATATTAGACATTTTAAACTTATAAATTCATTTTTAAATACTAAAGCTATGTTATAAATTCTAAAAAAATTATATTTGTTTAATCTGAGATTAAAGTTTTATTTACAATTTTTATTTTTCAGAAATTCATTTATTTAATATTTATAATAATTAAATCAATTTTATTCTATTATATTTATAAAATTCCATTAAAATATCAAAACGATCTCATTAATTTCCACAAAAATTATTTTAAGTTTTTATAACATTAAGTTTTTCAGAAATGATTTTTATTTCTGAAAAATCATTTATTTAATATTTTTAATCAATTTTTGTTGGATTTAATCATAATTAAATCATAATAAATCCAATTTTCATCATTTTTGCACCAAAATTTTATACAAATTATTTTTAATCATTTAGAACAGAAATATGATTTTTAAAATAGAAATTCTTTAATTTTAGTATTTTTGAATATTAAAGTTAAATTTTGACAATTTGTGATAAATAGATTTAAAAATCTATTTTAAAGGAAATAATTTTATAAAAATTATTTTTATACTTTAAACACATTCTTGTGACCATCCTAGATTTAACATTTATAAAAAGATTTTTAGTTATTTATTTACTAAATTTCTCTCAATTGGCGAACATTTTTAATATTAATCAAACGAGCAATTATCCCCAATTCAAAGCCCTAGAACTTATACATTTGTAGACTTGATAGACTTAGACATATTTATTACCTCATTTTAGGTTGATACTTGATACATTTGGTCAACACAATTATCCAAATTTCTCAACAGATATAACATTTTACCAAGGTGAGTTTTACATAGCCCCTTTTCTATTTATCACCATTTTTGGGGTGAAACATGTTTATAACATCATCATTGCAATTCAATCATCAATGTGTCTATGTGTTTTCTATGTTGCATTATGTCTTGAGCATGATTAGAGTAAGCATCATTCTAGCATAATCATTAACATTGATCAGCCGGCGGTATACATTGATAGATCTATTGGACTGGCAATCCCACCCGGATACGTGCCTCCTACAAAGGTTACGTGGGTGTTTGTTATCGTATAACATATTGGACCATGAGCGTATGGTATGTATCATTTTATAACAGTCATCAGGGTTGATTATGCACTCGATTTATTTCTAGTATGTTCTCACATATGGACTAGATTGACATGACACATGAATTGCACAACATTTTATTCAATCATCAAAAACCTATGTAATTCTCACCAACTTTTGTTGACCCAAAACATTTTCAACTTAACATGTTTCAGGTTCTATTTGCTTGAAGATTTGAATTGATGCTTGAAGATATGTGTATAGTTTCATTCAATTTGATGTACAAATTCTAGATCTATTGTATGTAATTTATTTAAATCATTAATGGAATCTATTATTCACCATGAGCTACTGAACAATCATCATTACGTGACATCCCGATGTTTCCGCCATCGGTTGGGGTGTTACATGGCATACTATGGGTTTCTATGGTTTACTATACGATCTTTGGAAGTCCCGGGGGGAACCATGAATGTGCGGGTTAGCACAACGGGGAAATGTGAATAGCGCTATTGGGAGTGACCAACCCCGCTCGTCGACTTGGAGGGTCGGCGGGTGCATATTGTCTCAAACAGGAACAACAGGTTACTACATCGGGCACGACATCTGGTTTGCGAGTTAGTAATGGTTTTCCAATCGTGATAGTAACAAAACATACGCCTAGCTAGCGTACTTTGGTTTTCGATTTGTTATAGTATGGACAGGTTGAACTTGGTACTTGGATTACAAAACCTGTAAACTCACCAGCATTTTTGTGCTGACGTAAACTTTTACATGTTTTCTCAGGTCGCTAAGGTAGCACAATGGAACTAGGGCGCACGCGTCTGCACGGCGTCTAGTTAGGATTGCATGGTTTTCAAACGTTGAACACTTGGTTTATTTTGGATTATGTTTTGAATAAGCTTCCGCTGTGATTGGGGATTTTAAACATTGTTTTTGAAATTGCATTTATGTTCATTTAGACTTGTTTATTGTGATCGTTGGTTTGGATCCTGGTTTGTCATACGCCTCGCGGTAAAATTACGCAAGTGGATTTTGAGGGTGTGACAGATTGGTATCAGAGCCAATGGTTATAGTGAACTAGGACTGCATGTAGAGTCTAGTCTATAGCCGAGTCGCACACGCTAGACGATCACATAGTACTAACATTTTGATGGATTACGTATGGGTTGTCGGGGTGTCTCTAAATCATCTGACCTTTCTATGTTACATCATCCGTTCTATCCTAAGTCGGGTTACTTGTTTCCTAGGCAGTGCGGTATATTGGGGTAAATCGTGTACTCTTGAGATTTGTCCAAGGCTCGGACATCTCCCTTTCATACTCCAATAGAAACACTTGCCATAAACTACCGTAGTATTACGGTGTATAGCTAAGAGTCTATGTTCGGTGATTTGAACTTTGAACTAGGAGAACACTTGGAGGACCATGTAAAGCGGTTTATCATTTTGGGTGCACACAAAATCATAAACCGAAATGCATGGAAGCCCTAGTGAGCTCTGGGTTTGAAGGGATAGTCCTGGATTGGATCTAGCTTTGATCTTGTGAACGTTAGTGGTTATCATTATCTGCGAAACTAAATTTTCTCGTTCTTTCTGCTAGAATCATGTCTGGAGTACGAGGAGGACGTGGAGGTGGTCGCAATGGTGGACGTGGTGGTGGTCGCGGTGGTGCTGGTGGTCGTGGAGGTGTTAACCTATCACAGGATGATCTGAACAACTTGCTACAAGCTGCCTTCCAGTTAGGGCACAATGGTGGTGGTAAGTTGATTTATCCATTTTCCTTGCCTCATTGGTGAACCTTGTTTACATTCTTCGTGGTTTCTCATGCGTTTCATTTCAGGTGGTCCTGTTAACCCACCCCCACCCATGTGTACCTACAAGATGTTTCGGGACTGTAAGCCCCAGGAATTCTCTGGCACTGAGGGTGCGGTGAGTTTACTCAGGTGGTTAGAAAAGGTGGAGTCAGTGTTTCTGATGTGTAACTGCCTCCCAGTGGATCGGGTCAAGTATGCTGCTGCTTTATTCCAGGATGTTGCTTTGACCTGGTGGAATAACATCACTCAGAATATGGGAATAGGGGAGGCGTATGCTATGCCTTGGGAAAATTTCGTGCAACTACTGAAGCGAGAATACTGTCCAAGGGAAGAGGTACAGAAGTTAGAGCACGAGGTGTGGAACCTCAAGATGTCTGGGTCTGAAATTGAAAAGTATACTGTAAGGCGTAATGAGTTGGCAGTGCTGTGTCCTGATCTGCATGTGCCAGAGTACAGGAGGATCGAACACTATATTTCGGGGTTAGTACCAGAAATCGCAGGGTTAGTGGCTGCGGGAAATCATCCTACATACTCAGAGGTGGTCCGATCGGCTCATAGGATGACGAACTTAAAGGTGAATGAGGGTATTTTGCCTGCTAAGGGTTCGACTGTCAAGGCCCCAGAGAACAACAAGCGCAAGTGGGATAATGAAGGGAAAGGATCTGCACCAGCACAACAGGGTAAGAGATTTGATAGCGGGGGTTCTTCTTCTTCGGGTAACAAACAGGGTGGTTATGCGGGGAAACTGCCTAAATGCAACAAGTGTGGGCGTCATCATCAAGGGAACTGCGACAGTAATCGTTGCCATCGCTGCCAGCGAATTGGGCATTTTGCTAAAGATTGTCGTGTCACACCCTCAAATTCCACGTGCGGGGTTTTACCGCGAGGCGCGTGACACACCAGGATCTCAGTCAACGGTCACAATAAACATACAACAAACATGCATTCATAAATATATTTAAAACCAAAATATCATGCTTTGAGCCGTAAACCAGCAGCGGAAGCATTCTTGTTTACAACCAAAAGACATATCATTGTTTACAAAACATTGTTTAACATGCTTCAAAATATTAGACGCTGTGCATGACTCCGTGCGCCTAGCCCATTGACTGCTACCTTAGCGACCTGAGAAAACATGCCAAAAATGTCAACATATAATGCTGGTGAGTTCACAGGTTTTCTTTTATAAAGTGTTTGTTATAAGTTGTGAAGATCATATCCGTTACTACTAGGTTATAAGAACGTTAGCTAGACGTTAAGTGTTTGTTTACTACTGCGGTTGGGAATCCATTACTATACGTTTATAAGTTGTTGAAGCTTGCCCAGCAGTTTTGGCTATAACCGATGCCTCGGCGAGCCAGTAATAAGAGACAATATGCACCCGCCCGGCCCAGCCGTCGAGTGGGGTTTGTGAGGCCCAATAGATCTATCCACATTTCCCCCGTTGTGCATCCCCGCACATTCATGGTTTCCCCCCTGGGACTTTCCGTAAAAAGCCGCATAGTATATGTAAAGTAACCATAGTATAACATGACCTTTAATGGGTAAGTAAGTAGCATGTTTCTCCCCCGAAAGTAAAACGGTAAAAGTGGGGCTGTGAATCTCACCTGATGTACAGCGTACAATCAAATAGCAGAGAATAGCAAGTCCGTGATCAAGCACCTACGAACGTCCTAGTGCGTGTAAGTCACTAAGTCTATAGCGTGTGCTTTTCCGGCAAGTTGTACACCCAACTCCCAACACCACCATTTACATATAATTCCCCGTTTAATTAAACATATGTCCTAGGTCCGTTGGTGATGGATTACCATTGTTACAAGTTACATTTATTCTTTCATGAATATTAATTAACTTGTATAATATTATTCTCGACTCAACTTTACTTAACGTATAACTATTTTCCCATTAAATAATTATACTTAAGATCTCGTCGGTTCGGTATATATATATATATATATATATATATTATTTACTCGTCTCGGTTTCCTTCCCGTATATTTACTTTCTCATTAAGTAAATATACTAGAATTTCGTCGAGCCGAACATATATATATATGTATGTATTTTCCTCGTTAAGTCCATACGTTCGTTTAACGTTTTTAATCGTTAGATTATTTACGTTATATTTTCTCCCACGAATATTTTTCCAACACTTAGGAAAGTGTTATGTAAAATTTTCACCCAAGTTATATATATTTTAACTCCTTAAAATATATTTTTACTCAGCTTGACGTAATGATATTTTTCTCGTTTGTCCGCTTTTACGTCTTAGTTCGTTAACACGTCCAAGTCCGATTTCTTAACTTATATGTGATTATATAGTTAATCTTTTTCCAAGTCTTCCAATATGTGTTTTCTAGAAGTATTATTCAACTTTCTAATTCCCAACACATATTACTTGGAAGTTTTATAAACACTTTTATATTTTTAACACAAAACTTGACAACTTATATATAAAAATGTTCCAACACTTTTATATTCCCATTTATATAAAAGTGTTCATTTCTATATAAGTTCTCCCAAGTTTTAGTTTGTCTAACATTTTTTTTTTTTATAAAAACCTTTGTTTTTATATAAATCCATATGTTAGAAAAAGTCCATATTTTTATAAAACTCCATTTTATAGAAATACACCTTTATACAAAATACATGTGTATGTTCACTAGTATTTACCACTTTAACAAGTCTTATATCCTTAAGTTAAGACGATTAAAGTCACCTTCAAGTTCATCCAAGTTTCATTAACAAGTGTTACCCAAATTACTATTTTTCTTCAAGTATTCATGATCTTAGTAAGAACTACAAGAATACTTAACATCCATCACTAAACTTTCAATTTACTCACACTAACTAAACACCATTTTAGTCTTTAAAAATCATATGTTTCATTATTAAAAGCTCATTCAAGTTCACCCCTTGTACAACTTGCTTCAAGCTAATAAACATAAACTTTTTAAAGACAAAACAAGATCAAGAATACTTACAACTAGCACAAGGCTAGGGAAGCTAAAAATGCTTGATTTTGATGGAGTTTAGTGTGTTCTTCCTATGTGGTTAAGCTCCAAGCTTGAAACACACAATGGGGTTTTGGAAGATGGATGTTTATGAGTGATTTTGGAGTGTTTGAACTTGAAAGGAGATGTGTTGGTGCTCTTGCAACCTCACGGCATCAAAGAAAGAAAAAGAGGAGTTTTTGTTCAAGTGTTAATCTTTGTGATCTCTTATAGATCATATCATATCTTTCAAAGATCACCCATGATCTCACTTGGATTTTACATCCCTTATTTTATGGATACTATGTACTAGTTGATCTTGGATTGATTTTGGTGGGTGTTTTGGTCGTAGGTTTCAAAAGAAAAGGAAAGGATTGTTTGAATCTCTATGGGACATCAAATCCACATATAATATGTTATCATATCCATCCCATATCTCCTCATGATCTTTCAAGATTACAAGGATCCATTTCTAGATTTAAATCCCATATATTATAGATTTGTTTGTACTACAAGATCTCATGAGGATTGGGTAAGGGATGTTTGGCCGTAGATTATTAAGGAAGAATGGAGATTTTTGTAAATCTCATAAGTACTCAAGATCTCCTATATAATCTTCTCAAGATTCTCTCACACATACACATGATCTTTTAGGATTCATAAGATCTCTTACTAGATTCAAATCTTATATAATATAATGCTAGGTACTTGAATGATCTTGTGTGGATTTTATTTGAGGTGTTTGGCCGATTACTAATAAGATATGGAGGATTTTGTATATCTTTCAAGGATATGCATATCTCATATAAAATCTCTCATGATCCTTCTAAGATTTCATGGGTTAATTTGTACAAAGAGATCTTGGACATGGTTATGGACCGACTCCCGATGACCCCGCGGATCATCGTAACGACTCCCGATGATTCCCAGAATCATCATACCGACTCGACTGACCCCGTTAAGAACGTAATATGCATGACTCGCTAAGGTAGACTTACTAGTTTAGTCAACGTTACTAACCTGAGTTTGCCGGGTGTCACATCATCCCCCTGTTGAAAGAATTTTCGTCCCGAAAATTGCCCAAGGCCCAAAAAGGAAGAGACGAAAGAGAAGAAAAATTTTCCGGTTGCCACATCATCCCCCTGTTGAAAGGAATCTCGACCCGAGATTCATTCAGCTTCAGCAGAGACATGCCTTGATTCGAACGCGCGTTTAGGAAATAAATGGGGATACTTAGCCTTCATTTGATCTTCCCGTTCCCACGTGAACTCCGGTCCACGATCCGAGTTCCAACGGACTTTAACAATGCGGATTTTACTCCGGCGAAGGCTACGGATTTTATAGTCAAGAATTTCAACCGGTTCCTCCACAATACGCAGACGATCATCCACCTTGATCTCCTCGAGAGGAACAACCAAAGATTCATCCACCAAACACTTCTTCAGATTAGAGACATGGAAGACATTATGAACATTACTGAGTTCAGCTGGCAGATCAAGCCTGTATGCTACCGGTCCAATCCGTTCCAGAATTGCGAACGGTCCTACATACCGAGGATTCAATTTGCCCCGCTTCCCAAAACGTATAACGCCCTTCCACGGAGATACCTTCAACAAAACCCTGTCGCCAACCTCAAACTCCAAAGGCTTGCGACGACGATCGGCATAGCTCTTTTGACGATCCCGAGCTGCTGCCAAGCGGTTACGGATTTGTACGATCTTCTCGGAAGTCTCGTACACAAGTTCCGGGCCGGTGAGTTGACTCTCACCCACCTCGTCCCAACAAAGAGGAGACCGGCATTTCCGCCCGTAAAGAGCCTCGAACGGAGCTGCCTTGATGCTAGAATGGTAACTGTTGTTGTAGGAGAATTCCACCAACGGTAGATGACTCTCCCACCCCTTGCCAAAATCGATCACACATGCCCGAAGCATGTCTTCTAGCGTTTGGATTGTCCGCTCACTTTGACCGTCAGTTTGCGGATGATACGCTGTGCTCATGTCTAACTGAGTACCCAGAGCCTTATGCAAGGATTTCCAGAAGTTAGAGGCGAACCGAGGATCACGATCAGAAATAATAGAGACAGGCACCCCGTGCCGAGAGACCACTTCCTTGAGATATAACCGTGCCAGACGCTCGAGGCCATCGGTATCTTTGATAGCGAGGAAGTGTGCAGACTTTGTCAACCTATCGACAATTACCCAGATCATGTTACAACCACTGGGCGATTTCGGGAGTTTGGTCACAAAGTCCATCGTAATCCGCTCCCACTTCCACTCAGGAATTTCAGGCTGTTGCAGAAGGCCGGATGGCTTTTGGTACTCGACCTTGACCTTGGCACAGGTCAAGCACTTGCTCACGTACGAAGCCACGTCCGCCTTCATGTTCGGCCACCAATAAAGTATCTTTAGGTCTTGATACATCTTATCGGAGCCAGGGTGAATAGAATACCGGGACTTGTGAGCTTCATCAAGAACGAGCTCCCGCAAGCCCCCAAATAAAGGAACCCAAACACGTTCAGCGAAATAGTGTAACCCATCGGACCTGAGCTCAAGGTGGCTATCAGCACCATGCATGGTTTCAGCTTTAAGGTTTTCCTCCTTCAAAGCTTCTTGCTGCGCTGAACGGATTCGATCAGGTAAGCCGGAATGGATGGTGAGCTGAAGGGCTCGAACACGACGAGGTTTAGCCGTTTCCTTCCTGCTCAAGGCGTCTGCGACCACATTCGCCTTGCCCGGATGGTATTTAATAGCGCACTCGTAATCGTTAAGAAGCTCGACCCAGCGACGCTGTCTTATATTCAACACCTTCTGATCAAAGATATGCTGGAGGCTCTTGTGATCGGTGTAAATAGTGCATTTGGTACCGTACAAGTAATGCCTCCAAATCTTTAAAGCAAAGACTACAGCACCCAATTCCAGATCATGGGTGGGGTAGTTTTTCTCATGAACTTTGAGCTGACGAGAAGCATAGGCGATGACCTTCTCGCGCTGCATCAGTACACAACCGAGACCCCTGATAGAAACGTCACAATAAACCACAAAATCGTCCGTGCCCTCAGGCAAGGACAAGATAGGAGCAGAACAGAGTTTAGCCTTTAACATCTGGAAGGCCGACTCCTGCGAATCACCCCAGTCGAACTTCCTGTCCTTCTGGGTAAGCGAGGTGAGGGGTTGAGCGATCTTCGAAAATCCCTCGATAAAACGACGATAATAACCTGCAAGACCCAGGAATTTCCGCACCTCAGATGGCGTCTTTGGTGCTTCCCAGTTTTTAATGGCTTCAATCTTAGCTGGGTCAACGTGAATTCCTTTCTCATTAACTACATGACCAAGGAACTGGACTTCACGCAACCAGAAGCTGCACTTAGAAAACTTGGCGTACAACTGTTCCCGCCTCAGGAGTTCCAAAACAAGACGCAAGTGTTCCTGGTGGTCCACCTCGTTCTTGGAATAGACTAGAATATCATCAATGAAGACAATCACGAACTTATCAAGATAAGGCTTACAAACACGGTTCATCAGATCCATAAAAATGGCCGGTGCATTGGTGAGACCAAAAGGCATGACCAAGAATTCGAAATGGCCATAGCGAGTTCGAAAGGCGGTCTTCGGAATGTCAGCTTCTTGAACCCTCAACTGATGGTACCCCGACCTCAAATCGATCTTCGAATAGATACTAGAACCCTGAAGCTGGTCAAATAAGTCATCGATGCGAGGAAGAGGATAACGATTCTTGATGGTAACCTTGTTCAATTCCCGGTAGTCGATACACATCCGTAGGCTTCCGTCCTTCTTCTTGACAAACAAAATAGGGGCTCCCCACGGGGACGAACTAGGTCGAATGAAACCCTTCTCTAACAGCTCCTGCAACTGGTTTGACAACTCCTGCATCTCGGGAGGTGCAAGCCGATATGGGGCTCGGGCAATAGGGGCCGCACCTGGAGCAAGTTCAATACCAAATTCGACCTGACGATAAGGCGGAAGACCAGGCAAGTCTTCAGGAAATACATCGGGAAAGTCACGGACAACAGGAATATCTTCAATCTTCTTCTCTTCTTTAGACGAAACCGAAACAAGTGCCAAAATGGCAGAATACCCCTTCCGAAGATACTTATAGGCTTTCATACACGAAATGATACTCAATGGGACCCAGCTCTTCTCACCGTGCACCAACAGAATTTCTCCATCAGGGAGAGGAAGACGAATGACTTTATCAAAACAAACGATCTCAGCATGATACAGAGACAACCAGTCCATACCCACGACAACATCGAAACTACCCAAGGACACCGGCATAAGATCAATAGGGAAGGAATAACCCGACAACTCACGGTGACACTTCCTAAGGACGTGCGTCGCCTCGACTTTCTTACCATCAGCCAATTCTATCAAGTACTTAGCCTCTAAAGGTGTAGGTACCCTATCAAGCAATTGGCTAAACCCAAGAGATATAAAACTCTTATCGGCACCGGAATCGAATAAAACCGTAGCATAGCGATTATCGAGAAGAAACGTACCAATAACAGTGTCAGGATCCTGTCGAGCCCCGCTCGAACCAATCAAGATAAAATAGGCGATAATCGACGTACCACCCATAGCATTATGAGCGGCTTGAAATGCAGCCAGAGCAATATTCACGTGCTGCTGCATCAGGTTATCCAACTCCGCTTGGGTCATATTAATGTTCCCACGGCCACCGCCGCCACCACGGCCGCCTCTGCGACCTCCACGAGCTCCCGACATCCTTTTAGGCTTGCCCGTGGTATAACCCATTAGGAATTTCAAGAAACTAGACCGAGCCCAGTTCGGGTCCATTCGTTCAAGCCCAAAGTCCGCCAGGGATCCCATGCATCACAGTTTATGATCTCGTGTGCACCCGACATGATAAACTGTTCTACATGGTCCTCCAGACGCGCTTTAAGTTTGAAGTTCAAGTCACCGAACACTAGCGCCCAATCATGGTATTATCATAAGTATAAGTACAAGATAGTATGCATAAGAACGAGCGTGTTCATTAGGGCGTAGAAGGGAGATGTCCAAATCCCTGGACAGATCTCAAGAGTACGCCGAAGCTACCCCAATGTACACCGCCGTCAAGAAAGTCCAATAGTATATCGTTCGCCATCGAATCATAGTAAGGATGAGTCAAGAAATAGGATGATAAAGAGTAAATAGATGATGTAGCGTAGAAGATGACGACACCGACACCCCGACAAGTCATATCGTTACTCACTTGTTAAGACTCGACTAATTGTGACCGTCTAGTGTGTGCGACTCAGTTATAGACTAGACTCTACATGCAGTCCTAGTTTACTATAACCGTTGGCTCTGATACCAATCTGTCACACCCTCAAATTCCACGTGCGGGGTTTTACCGCGAGGCGCGTGACACACCAGGATCTCAGTCAACGATCACAATAAACATACAACAAACATGCATTCATAAATATATTTAAAACCAAAATATCATGCTTTGAGCCGTAAACCAGCAGCGGAAGCATTCTTGTTTACAACCAAAAGACATATCATTGTTTACAAAACATTGTTTAACATGCTTCAAAATATTAGACGCTGTGCATGACTCCGTGCGCCTAGCCCATTGACTGCTACCTTAGCGACCTGAGAAAACATGCCAAAAATGTCAACATATAATGCTGGTGAGTTCACAGGTTTTCTTTTATAAAGTGTTTGTTATAAGTTGTGAAGATCATATCCGTTACTACTAGGTTATAAGAACGTTAGCTAGACGTTAAGTGTTTGTTTACTACTGCGGTTGGGAATCCATTACTATACGTTTATAAGTTGTTGAAGCTTGCCCAGCAGTTTTGGCTATAACCGATGCCTCGACGAGCCAGTAATAAGAGACAATATGCACCCGCCCGGCCCAACCGTCGAGTGGGGTTTGTGAGGCCCAATAGATCTATCCACATTTCCCCCGTTGTGCATCCCCGCACATTCATGGTTTCCCCCCTGGGACTTTCCGTAAAAAGCCGCATAGTATATGTAAAGTAACCATAGTATAACATGACCTTTAATGGGTAAGTAAGTAGCATGTTTCTCCCCCGAAAGTAAAACGGTAAAAGTGGGGCTGTGAATCTCACCTGATGTACAGCGTACAATCAAATAGCAGAGAATAGCAAGTCCGTGATCAAGCACCTACGAACGTCCTAGTGCGTGTAAGTCACTAAGTCTATAGCGTGTGCTTTTCCGGCAAGTTGTACACCCAACTCCCAACACCACCATTTACATATAATTCCCCGTTTAATTAAACATATGTCCTAGGTCCGTTGGTGATGGATTACCATTGTTACAAGTTACATTTATTCTTTCATGAATATTAATTAACTTGTATAATATTATTCTCGACTCAACTTTACTTAACGTATAACTATTTTCCCATTAAATAATTATACTTAAGATCTCGTCGGTTCGGTATATATATATATATATATATATTATTTACTCGTCTCGGTTTTCCTTCCCGTATATTTACTTTCTCATTAAGTAAATATACTAGAATTTCGTCGAGCCGAACATATATATATGTATGTATTTTCCTCGTTAAGTCCATACGTTCGTTTAACGTTTTTAATCGTTAGATTATTTACGTTATATTTTCTCCCACGAATATTTTTCCAACACTTAGGAAAGTGTTATGTAAAATTTTCACCCAAGTTATATATATTTTAACTCCTTAAAATATATTTTTACTCAGCTTGACGTAATGATATTTTTCTCATTTGTCCGCTTTTACGTCTTAGTTCGTTAACACGTCCAAGTCCGATTTCTTAACTTATATGTGATTATATAGTTAATCTTTTTCCAAGTCTTCCAATATGTGTTTTCTAGAAGTATTATTCAACTTTCTAATTCCCAACACATATTACTTGGAAGTTTTATAAACACTTTTATATTTTTAACACAAAACTTGACAACTTATATACAAAAATGTTCCAACACTTTTATATTCCCATTTATATAAAAGTGTTCATTTCTATATAAGTTCTCCCAAGTTTTAGTTTGTCTAACATTTTTTTTTTATAAAAACCTTTGTTTTTATATAAATCCATATGTTAGAAAAAGTCCATATTTTTAAAAAACTCCATTTTATAGAAATACACCTTTATACAAAATACATGTGTATGTTCACTAGTATTTACCACTTTAACAAGTCTTATATCCTTAAGTTAAGACGATTAAAGTCACCTTCAAGTTCATCCAAGTTTCATTAACAAGTGTTACCCAAATTACTATTTTTCTTCAAGTATTCATGATCTTAGTAAGAACTACAAGAATACTTAACATCCATCACTAAACTTTCAATTTACTCACACTAACTAAACACCATTTTAGTCTTAAAAAATCATATGTTTCATTATTAAAAGCTCATTCAAGTTCACCCCTTGTACAACTTGCTTCAAGCTAATAAACATAAACTTTTTAAAGACAAAACAAGATCAAGAATACTTACAACTAGCACAAGGCTAGGGAAGCTAAAAATGCTTGATTTTGATGGAATTTAGTGTGTTCTTCCTATGTGGTTAAGCTCCAAGCTTGAAACACACAATGGGGTTTTGGAAGATGGATGTTTATGAGTGATTTTGGAGTGTTTGAACTTGAAAGGAGATGTGTTGGTGCTCTTGCAACCTCACGGCATCAAAGAAAGAAAAAGAGGAGTTTTTGTTCAAGTGTTAATCTTTGTGATCTCTTATAGATCATATCATATCTTTCAAAGATCACCCATGATCTCACTTGGATTTTACATCCCTTATTTTATGGATACTATGTACTAGTTGATCTTGGATTGATTTTGGTGGGTGTTTTGGCCGTAGGTTTCAAAAGAAAAGGAAAGGATTGTTTGAATCTCTATGGGACATCAAATCCACATATAATATGTTATCATATCCATCCCATATCTCCTCATGATCTTTCAAGATTACAAGGATCCATTTCTAGATTTAAATCCCATATATTATAGATTTGTTTGTACTACAAGATCTCATGAGGATTGGGTAAGGGATGTTTGGCCGTAGATTATTAAGGAAGAATGGAGATTTTTGTAAATCTCATAAGTACTCAAGATCTCCTATATAATCTTCTCAAGATTCTCTCACACATACACATGATCTTTTAGGATTCATAAGATCTCTTACTAGATTCAAATCTTATATAATATAATGCTAGGTACTTGAATGATCTTGTGTGGATTTTATTTGAGGTGTTTGGCCGATTACTAATAAGATATGGAGGATTTTGTATATCTTTCAAGGATATGCATATCTCATATAAAATCTCTCATGATCCTTCTAAGATTTCATAGGTTAATTTGTACAAAGAGATCTTGGACATGGTTATGGACCGACTCCCGATGACCCCGCGGATCATCGTAACGACTCCCGATGATTCCCAGAATCATCATACCGACTCGACTGACCCCGTTAAGAACGTAATATGCATGACTCGCTAAGGTAGACTTACTAGTTTAGTCAATGTTACTAACCTGAGTTTGCCGGGTGTCACATGTCGGGCTACACTTCCATCGACCCAGGCCCCAAGCAATACCCCGGCTCCTGCTGCTCAAGGAACTACGGGAAGACAAGGATGTTACAACTGTGGTGAGACTGGGCATTACAAGAAGGATTGCCCGAAACTGAAGCAGGGCGGAAACAACGGTAACGGGAACAACGGGGGCGGTGGCAGGAATGCACGTGCCTTCGTCATTGGAGCCGCTGAGGCTAGACAGATCCTGACACAGTTACCGGTACGTTCCTTCTCAATAATCGCTCTGTTAGTGTTTTATTTGATTCTGGTGCCGACAAGAGTTTTGTATCCATGGAAGTTAGTCGACTGCTAGATGTAGTACCCGTACCATTAGAGGCTAAGTATATTATTGAGTTGGCTGACGGTAAAAAGATTGAAGCTACTTGTATCCTTCGGGAGTGTCAACTAGATTTGTCGGGTTTGTCTTTTCCCATCGACCTTATGCCAGTACCTTTGGGTAGTTTTGACGTTGTTGTAGGCATGGATTGGTTGTCCTTGTATCGCGCGGAGATCGTTTGTTACGACAAGATTATTCGGATTCCTCTCCCTGATGGAGAATTCCTTTCTGTGTACGGTATCAAGGGTGGTGTTCCGCTAAATATCATCTCTAGCATGAAAGCCCTTAAGTATCTTCGAAAGGGTTACTCGGCCGTTTTGGCACTTTTATCTGTTTCCTCTAGCGATGAGAAGAAGATCGACGATATTCCTGTTGTACGCGAGTTTCCTGATGTATTTCCTGATGATTTATCTGGTCTTCCTCCCCATCGTCAGGTCGAGTTCGGTATTGATCTTGTACCAGGGGCTGCTCCTATTGCTCGGGCCCCCTACCGTCTTGCACCTCCCGAGATGCAGGAATTGTCTAGTCAGTTACACGAACGTCTCCCGCACCCCACCATAGATCTGCATCACCACTATCACTACCATCACCCTCACCCCTACCATCAATCTGCATCCTCACTACTTATAGCTCAAAAACCCTCAAACACATCGAACTCATGTCAATTTGTTCCTACTTGTGATCACCATACGCTGCAGCTTGTTTGTACCAATTAACAACGTTGACCAATTGATCAACATTAGATCCTCTTTCTGAATACTCCTTGTATCATTGTTCTATTGATATTGTTTTGCTAGGCGCCAGATGTAGAGTAAGGAGAACTAAAGTATTATAAGTGAAAGATGAAGTGCAGAAGCAATCTTCTATTTCTTGAAGCTTAGCTATAAATGCTTCTCAATCTAAAAATGTAATAAACTCGTGCAACTTATCATGAATGAGGTTTTAGTAGTTGTTGTGATGGGGTTTGGAGGCTGTTGTGGGGGTTAATAATGGTGATGTTGCTGCTGTGGGACAAGATGATGGTGGGGGTTGGGGAAACACTAGTGGGTGGTGACGGTTGAAAGATGATGGTGGTTTGGGATATGGTAGTTTGCACAGATGGTGGTGGCAACTGGTGGTGACGATAGAAAGGTGTTGGTGGTTTAGGGAGAACGTGAGGAAGAAGAAAAGGGTGGGATTGGTTTGTTTTTTAATTGTTGTTTGTATAATGGAAGGCAAAAAGAGTATAATACCCTCACGTGGGAGGACTTAACTAGAAAAGATAACATTCGTTAGTCATGGGGATCACATGAGTGCACTTTTATTAAACCTAAGTACCAACATTGCAATTAGTGAACCACTAGGATCAAGATTGCAATTTCTGGAAAGCACATGGACCAACCATAGGATTCTTTTTTTTTATAATTTTATTGTACAACCCATCAATTAGACGGGTATAAAACTAGTTTTAATTTGTTTTTCCCATTACACTCTTTTAACATCTCATATGTTTTTATTTAATATCTTCAAGGCAAAAAAGTTTTTAATGATTAAGTTTATAACATATTGTTAAAAATATAACATACTAGCTGATTACCCCGGGAGTGTCCTGGGGTTGAAAAATCCAATATTACTTAATAAAAAAGGATAAAAGAAGTAAACAGTCTCAACCTCTTTTAATGTTAAAGAAAGTTGTTCTAATGTTTATACTATCAAAAGGGGTTCTCATGCTGCGCTCCCAGCAGATTAAAAAATCTCAACCTCTTTTAATGCTAAGCATATCGTTATAGCACATGAACATGGCCAATTCATATATGCAATAGTAGGTTCAAAAACATATATACTATCATAACATGATTAGTGACTTGCCTATATATGATTAAGAAATTACCTAAATACATTTTTTTTCTGCATGAACAAAACTTACTAAAAACTATTTTTTTCGTTTTTGTATAGCACTATATATGGTGCTCGTTGGAAAGATAATAAAGCGATCGTTAATTTGGTGTAATTTTTTTCAAAAAAATGTCATACATAAAAGTTACTAACGTTTAAAAATCGTGAGCGGAAAATAAGAAAAAAATAAAGATAAAAATATTAATTAACATATTTGAAATTTTAAAATAAATAATAGTTCACTAACATTTAAAAATGTGAGAGGAAAATAAGGAAAAGATATTAATTAACATATTTGAAATTTTAAGATAATATAGATATAGATTTTATTTAAAAATACAAAATAAATAAATTTAAAAGAAAACTTCACATGATGCCACATAACACATTCAATAGGGGGGGGTTGAGGCCTCTATTGAATGCCACATCATACAAACTCAATTTTTTTTTTATTATAAGTTATAGATTTTCCAATTCAATATCTAATCATGATTATTGTGGTACAATGTTCTTAATAAGGTTTATTTTTGTAACATGTTATGACCGAGGATTAGACAATGGAACTGGACATCCTGGACTTGATTAGATGCTGAGTAGATGGATGGGCTAACAGATTGTAGATTGTAGCTGTGTAGCAGGTTGGTGTATTGGGATTATTTGTAGTTGTTAGGCTAACATTACAAATGCTTGTTCCTGGGCTGCAACACCGCCTCATGACCAAATGTCATATTATAAAGATCCACAATATGCTCTCTCTTATACACAGAAGGTTAATCAGCTCTCCCTCACAACAATAATAGAGAAGCGATTAGGGTTCATTCAAGAGCATAGTTCACTTATTGTGACACCCGGCAATTTCTGGTTAACAACGTTGTCTAGATGAAAGTCTACCTTAGCGAGTCACGCGTATATTGTACTTAACTGGGTTAGTTAAGTCGTGTTATGGTTCGGGAACTATCAGTTTAGTATAGAGGATCATCGGATGTTAGTCTAGAGGTTCATTAGATGTCAGTCCTTAACCAAGTGTACAAATGGTGACGATTCGTAGAATCGTCAGGTCATACGGAACATACAAGTCTCGAGTCTCGGGAATTGGTGAACGAGTGTGAATATGTTTGTTTTCAAGTGTTATGTGTTTACAATCATTATGTGACTTGTCGGTATGTGAAAATGTGTTAACATATGTTAAAACGGGGTTTAACGCGCAAAATACACAGAACCAGCCCCTATAGGCGATTAGGGGAGGCTAATCGCCTATAGGGTATGCATTTGGGGATCATTTCATGCGATTAGGGGCTACTCGCATGAAATGATAGGCGATTAGCCCCTAAATGCATGAATGTCATGCGATTAGCAATGCTAATCGCGTATAGCTGCTGCACAATCGCGTGTTACGTGCTGGACGACTAAAAACGACTATAAATACAATACTTGACCTCCTAAACTTCATAATACCAACCCTAGTCATCCCATAAACCGCCCCAACACACACAGCCTCTGGAACGTGATTTTGGATCAAAACACAAGGTTTCAAGCTTATTTCATCAAACCATCACAATCTAAGGTGTGATTCTCATCCATGAAATCTTTATAAACGTTTTTATTAAATCCCTAACGGTCCAGACCTGTTTTAAAACGTATGAGTCTTCTGAAAATCGTTAATAATCATTGTTAATCGGATTCTAAGTAGCATGCATGATGTATGTGGGTTTTCAATCAAAAGCTAGGGTTTTTATGATCCAAGATGGATGATTACATGTTATTAGGCTAGTTTCAGATTAATAATGATGGCATGATGATAGGATCTGAGAAATTGTTCATTAGGGTTATAGTTATGCATGTTAATATGATGTTTCATGCTATGTGTATTGTGTTTGGATTACATAGTTGCATGCAGGGCTGATAATACGAGGCAAAACAAAGGATTTTGGTTTAAACATGTTTGGTATAGTTGTTGGATTGATATTGGATGATTACACGCGTTCTGGATCTGATTTGGAGTGTTAAACGCGCGAAAAACCGGAACAGCTGGGTTATTGGCGATTAGCAACCCTAATCGCCTATGTTATAGGCGATTAGGAGGCCAATCGCCTATAAAGATGCCCTAATCGCCTATATACCATGCAATTGGGGGCTAATTGCCTCTGTTACATGCAATTGTGATCCTAAATGCTAGTTAAGTCCTGAAATACATGTCTTATAGCCCTAATCGCCTATAAACTCAAGATTTACATGTCTTATGACCCTAATCGCCTATATTATATGCAATTAGCCTTCCTAAATGCCTGTTGACCAACCTAAATGCTAGTTGACTTTTCCTAATCGCGTGTACTGCTGCTGTAAGTGTAAATTAGCATTCCGAGACCCGATTTGACATCTAGGAACATGCTAGGAACCCCGTAACATATCTAATAACTTGGTAACATATGTTTGGATGTAATTATGTGATACGTGAACTACGTGCTATAACTTGTTGGACGTTAACGTATGTTAAGTGTGATTGCATGATTGTTTGTTTGGGAGCGTAAACATAACACGGGGAGTCTCGGGTCACCAATGGGATGTCGAGTCTTGTACATTGGGTCAGTTAAACAGTCACGGTGTTTTCAAACAAACTTGGTTATGGTCTGGACATCTAGGGACTAACTAACCTGCGGGTTATTAGTCTAAGTACTTGTAACTGTCATATGTTAGGTCGCCGCTTTACGGGACTAGCATAGCTGCTGAGTTTATTCGTGTTACGGAGTAACGCAACTTAAGGTGAGTTTACGGCCCCTCTTTTAACTGGTTTCACTTTTCGGGGGAGAAAACATGTGTTAAAACTTATGTTTGGTAACTACTGTCATACTATGGGTTTCTATGGTTTACTATACGATCTTTGGAAGTCCGGGGGGAACCATGAATGTGCGGGTTAGCACAACGGGGAAATGTGAATAGCGCTATTGGGAGTGACCAACCCCGCTCGTCGACTTGGAGGGTCGGCGGGTGCATATTGTCTCAAACAGGAACAACAGGTTACTACATCGGGCACGACATCTGGTTTGCGAGTTAGTAATGGTTTTCCAATCGTGATAGTAACAAAACATACGCCTAGCTAGCGTACTTTGGTTTTCGATTTGTTATAGTATGGACAGGTTGAACTTGGTACTTGGATTACAAAACCTGTAAACTCACCAGCATTTTTGTGCTGACGTAAACTTTTACATGTTTTCTCAGGTCGCTAAGGTAGCACAATGGAACTAGGGCGCACATGTCTGCACGGCGTCTAGTTAGGATTGCATGGTTTTCAAACGTTGAACACTTGGTTTATTTTGGATTATGTTTTGAATAAGCTTCCGCTGTGATTGGGGATTTTAAACATTGTTTTTGAAATTGCATTTATGTTCATTTAGACTTGTTTATTGTGATCGTTGGTTTGGATCCTGGTTTGTCATACGCCTCGCGGTAAAACTCCGCAAGTGGATTTTGAGGGTGTGACACTTATATACCTGATCAAGAAAGAAACCCTACTCTATATAGAAGGTCTTAATCTCACAATCAAAAGTTACGGTCCTGTTCAAACGATGAACCTACAGATTGTTATTGAGGTTGAATGTTTGTCCGGTTTTGATTTGCCTCTCTCGCTATCTTTCAGAAACAATCCAAATATGGTTTTATTGTTTTTCTCTCCTATTTCGGTATACAAAACCTTCCAGATTTCTATTCTTGATTACTGATCTTGTCTAGGATTTTGAGTATAACTTAGATGTATCTTGTTTTGTTATTCTCAGAGTTGTTCTAGACGTGTGAGATCTTGTGTTGTAATCGTTTGAATGTTGAGTCTGTTGTTCTAGGTTGATAGGGTTTCTCCTTGTATTTTAAGGGTCTTTGTATGTTTAAGGATTAAACGTTTAGGTTTGGGTTAATAAATCGTGTGTTTGAAGTATTTGATATCATGTTTTTGACACATATGTACCATTTAATTTTGAAATTTAAAAAAAAAATCTCTTTGTTTTCAATGATGGTTCATGATCAACTTGATAGTTCATGACAATGCATTATATGCAAGGTTTTCAAAACCGGACCGGATGTCGAACCGGACCCCCAGGCGGTTCACCGGTTCGACCGGTCCAACCGGCCCGACCGGTCCAACGAACCGGGTCAAAAAATGTATTGAAACCCAAAAAATAAAAAAAATAATAAAAAAAACGGTCCGACCCCTTATTTTCCGGTCCAACCGGCCGGTTTTACGGTCCAACCGGCCGGTTCAGCGGTCCACAAGTGGTTCAGTTGCAGGGCGGTCCAAACACCCAAACCGGACCGGTCCAGGCCCCGGACACCGGTCAGACCGGTCCGACCGGCCGGTCCGGTTTTCAAAACACTGATTATATGAGATCTTCTTTTATTTTTGGTAATAGGATCTTACACTTTTGTTAAAATTTCTTTTAGTATTGTGTTTATGGTAATATTGTTACTTCGTATATTTTAATCTTATGTTTTTGGTAAGAGATCCACCACGTAGGCCAATGGATATTGAGCAATCGTGGAATGTTGATGAGGCTCCCTTAATTGGGCGGGACTCTCTCTTCGAGCCTAGCGATTAATAAATCATGTAAAACTTGCAATAAAAAAATATATAATATTTAATGTTAAAAGCATGTTTGATTTGCAACCTTAGAAAATGTAGTGGGTGAGATTAAATATTACTACTGTCAACGCAATTATAAAGTTTGCTGATTTATGGATGGATATAATGGATGGATGAGTCTTGATGCTTTTCATGTATTGATTAAAAAAACCTGTTGCCAGTTATTATTATATATGATGCCTTCTAACATCCCAATGATCAAGATATTTGTTAATTTAATTTAATTTATTTTTTTTTTTTTTTTTTTGAAAGGAAAATTTCATTAAACAAGAACTCGAAGGTCCTCAAATAGGGGACCTACGAGCGGGAAACAACCGGAAACAAAACGTCAACCCAAAGGGTAAATACACCAGTTTTTCCAATCGATATTTTTCCATCTAGACCTATTGCGTATCCAAAAATACGCTGAAGACTTAACTTGTTGCACCACCTCAATCGGCCTTCTCTTCTTGTTTTTGAAAATCCGGTTGTTGCGTTCATTCCATAAAACCCAGAGTGTAGTATAAACAATGCCCCGCAGAATAAGTCTAGTGTCTTTTGGATACATTTGTTTCTCCGGGACTCGAATGATATCCATGACATCAAAAGCGAAATCATGTGGTATGCGACACCAGCTTTCTATTCTTTGCCAAACCTCTTGAAAGAAAGAACATCCCGTGAAAAGGTGAAGAGTGGTCTCCAAATTTTCGTAACACATATAGCATTCCGTGTTTTGAATACTAACGCCTCTTTTAGCAAGTTCCTCAATAGTGGGAATTCTATTACGAGCAAGACGCCAGACAAAAATTTTACACTTCATAGGGACCCATCCCTTCCACTTAATCAACGAACTGCTTCCCGATGAGTTTTGAGCGAGAGCCGTTTTGGCCGAGGCTACTGTGAAGATCCCATCACTATCATATTTCCATTTCCATTTATCCATCCCTTCGATGCAGTTAAAGTCGTATAAATCTTGTAGTAGTTGAAACAATTCGGCAATCTCCTCTTGTGATTGAGGAGCCGTACGCCATTCCCAGCTGATACACTTTGAGCCATTGCTGTAATAAATCCGGTCTGAGACTTTGGCCCATTTGGAACGATCTAGCCTGAACAAATTCGGATAAATGTCCCGAAGAGGGGCTTCTCTCAACCAGACATCTCCCCAAAAGAAAGTATCCGAACCGGTACCCACTTCTGCGACGAACAATAACTTCACCGGAAGCCCATTCGATAGCTTCAATTCTCCAGTAGTTGCAATGTGTTTCCAGCAACTGGCATACAACTTATTGCAGGGGACAAGCGTCCAAGGCTTGCTCGAGCCATGGCACTCAACAATAATTTGTTTCCATAAGTTGTTTCCTCCATTTTTAAACCTCCAAAACCATTTTAATAAAAGAGCTTGATTGACATGATGAAGCTTAGAAACACCCAATCACCCAGCCCACTGACCAATCCCCTGGCCCATCCACCTCTACCACCTCCCAACCTCACCCGCCTACGACCAACCCAGCACCCCACCCGATGCAAACCCGTTCACGTGACGGAATTTTCAAACCAAAACTACCCTTTAATTTAAACACCCAAACCTCCACCACACCCTCACCCCTACCCAAATCACACCTCTCCGCCCTTACTGACCCAAACTGGAAGCGCGCCATGATCGATGAATATGAAGCGCTATTGGCCAACAACACGTGGGAACTTGTGCCTCGTCCACCCGATGCACCTGTCATCCGATGCATGTGGTTGTTCAAACATAAGTTTCACTCAGATGGCTCTCTCGAACGTCATAAAGCTCGCCTGGTTGTAAGAAAATGATGTAACGTGCCTAAATCAGTCATCCTGAACTCGGCTGTGAGGGACTGGATGATTTGCTGTAAAAGATTATCACTGGAGGCTGTTAAAATAATATCATCCACGTATAGTAATAGATATGCCATCTGATTTCCATGATGATAAATGAAGAGTGATGTGTCACAAATGCTGCTCTTGAAACCACACTTCAGCAAATACCCTGCAAAACGTTGATACCAAGCTCTGGGAGCTTGTTTTAGTCCATATAAAGATTTATTAAGTTTGCAAATATATTTCGGGTGGGTTTAATTACAAGTGTAAACACGATTAGAAGAAATCAAACGACTTTCAAGAATAACATTTTTAAATGGATTCATCAAATTTATACTTTCTTCTGTAACACTTAATAAATTTTTCATTAAGCCAAAGACAAACCAATTACAAGTGATACGTAGGTAAACGGGCCACAAGTTGCGCCGCTACCCCTTTTTGTATTGCAAAACCTACTCTATTGAAAATAAAACATTGGCCCTTAATAATAAAAGGCGAAATAATAGTTTGCTATGTGCTTATTTATTTGAGGTGAACATGGTTGTGGTTAAATGGTGTGCTTTAGTGCTTTACAACTAAAAGTTTAGAAGTCTAAATCTTGTAGTGAGTATTGTATTGATGTATTTATTCTAGAATATTTAAGAATTGTTGTCAAAATAAGCAATTCATTTATACTTCTTTTAAAGAGATCCCTTTAGCCTTGCCATGCATAACACGTACCACTCATGTCCAGACAACTAATTCGTTGTATAAGATCTTCATTGTAACGTTGGTTTGATTTTATTACTAAATTGTCTATTAACATTAACTTAAGTGAAAATAGAGCTTATGAATAGATGGGCCGACCTACAGACAAAAATATCGAGAAGGATTGAGTTTAATTTTAAAAACAAACAAGTTAACGTTAACCAGCGCGTTGCAGCTGGATTTTGATTAAGTGATATGAGGTGCGAAAATCTATACTATATGAGAAATTTTCGGTACCAATTCGGTATCTGGTTTTAATGATTTTGTTAAGAGAAGGTTTATTATATTTTATAAGTAGTTTTATAATTACATGTATCTAAATTAGTTTTTTATACATTTATAAATTATATAATAACATTTAACGCCTTCCATCACCAAATTCTAAAAAACCGACTCTAATTAAGTTTCCGTCGATCTAATTTGAAGATAGTACTGTAGATGCTGATTCGAATCACAAATTTTCTGTTTTGGGATATAACAAACCGAGCGGTGGTGGCGGTAGGTGGTGAGTCGTGGTTCTTATACGTTTTGCACGGTGCCGATGCCCGTAATTCATCTGCAATTGTCTCTACCGACATAGCGGTGCATTTCAGACTTCCGAAGAGGTTGAATACAACGACGGTTCATGCTCGAACGATCAATGGAGTCGTGTAAACAGAGGCCGATGATTAAATACTCCGTATATCTACGGCAAAGCGGTGGGCAGAAGAGTGTAACGGAGTTGATTTTCTGTACGTTACTGATCGAACATGAAAAGAAAGACACCGGTGGATTGTTGATTTTCTCATATCTCCTGCACTAATTCGTGTAATCTATTGAAAAGAGTCCATTATGAAAAATGAAGGATACGAAACATGGAGACGAAAAAAGGGAGAAGAAGTGGAAACGGTTTCTGCAAATTACATGGAGTTGTAACGGCGGTTTCTTGGTTAACAGAAGTTAATTTGACTGTCAAGTTGATAATTGTAGTTATATATAATTAGCAACATCTATTACTATTTATAAATATAACTTTAAGTTATATAACCATTAAAAGTGTCATTTAAAAAAAAATCGACTAGTTGTGTCCACTTGTTGTGTTTTTCTTCTTTTTTTTTTTTTTTTTTTTTGGGTCGTTGGGTCTACTCATTTTAAGTAAAGTGGTTGGGAAGTATTTAAGAAGAAGAAATAGAAAAAAATGAAAAGAAAAACAAAACAAAGATTGAGTGGAGAAAGATGGTTGGAGATATGTGTGGTCATAGGCTCAACAACTTGAAAAATACAAAATGATTTATTAAAGATTCTATGGTTGATATTTGAGGTTGTGTGATAACGACCTTTATTTTTTTAAATGATAACGACAACTTATATTCAAAGGAATCAAAGCGATGCATCGTGGACAAAACTCATGCTTCTTCTTTGCTTCACAAATGTGTATTTCATCCATATGTTTGTTTTTTTTTTTTTTTTTTTATCAATATATTTAAATATAATAGCAATAATAGAGCAGAATTATTTTATTAACCCTCAAACAAATTTAATCTATTAAATTACAAGCCTATTATTATTAATACTATTACTGTTACTAACTAAGCATGGGCAATAAATAGTATTTAATAGTTTGAATAGTAAAAAATGCATGCAAAAGCAATGTACTGAGCACCAGTAAGGGGACGGGGCGCTATCAGAATTGGTTACGGGTACCCCACTACCAGCACGGTAACATCGCCGCCACCCATGTTGGTAGTGGTCCCGTGAACCAAATTTTGGTTCCAGTTACCGTGCTGGTTCACGGATGTGGCACAAACCTTCACACAATTTTATTATTTTTTTATTCCTCTCTCTCTCTCTTTATTATTTGAATCACCTCTTCTATTTTGGTTAGAAGTTGCCTTGGTTGCCTGCTATTTTTTTTTGGGTTTGAAGTGGGTTTGTAAAGAAGGAGATAGATATGGAAGTATATGTATATGTTTACAAATGTGTGGGAAGACATATTTTCTCATTTATTAAATTGTTTTGTGGTACAAGTTGTCATTTATGTGGTTTTTTAAGCTTTTTTTTTTTTTTCTGAATTACATAACAAAATAATAATAATTTTTTGGAAGGTAAAAAAAAATAATAATTATTAACTATACTTTTATGTGTGAAAATTATTATTATTATTTGTGAAAATAATTGATAGTTGGGTAAAGAATCAGTGAAGTGTTGCCTTTAAAAAAGTGTTTCAGTGAAAGAAATTAGTGAAGTGATGTGGCAGTGCAGGATTGGTAGAAATCAGTGAAGTGAGAACACCTTCAGTGGAGCACCCGTTATGCCCTAATGTAGTGTTTTTTTACTCATCAATTTTATTAAGGCATTCGACAAGGAGATCCGCTTTCACCTTTTTTGTTTATTATTTTGATGGAGGCCTTATCGGGTATGTTGGCATGTGATATAGGTGCTTTTTATGGGATCAAGCTTCCTAACGATGGTCCGACTATGTCTCTTTTGCTTTATGCGGATGACGCTATGATTATGGGGGAGTGATCGTCGTTTAATTTCATTAATATGAAGGGTATTTTGCGTATTTCTTTATTTATGTTCAGGTCTTAAAATCAATCTCCACAAATCGGTGCTTTATGGAGTGGGAGTGGAAGACGCAGAGATTGAGGGTATGGTCGAGACCTTAGGTTGTAAGCAAGGGGCATTGCCATTCTCGTATTTGGGCATCAAGGTTGGGGCAAATATGAATAGAGTGTTGAACTGGGAACCTGTGGTGTCTACGTTTAAGCGGCGTCTTTCAAAGTTGAAAGCTAATACCCTTTCTATTGCCGGACGTTTAACTTTGATAAAGTCGGTGTTGGATAGTTTACCGACATATTACTTTTCCCTGTTCAAGGCGCCTAAGAAGGTTATTGGTGAGTTAGAAGGTTTAATGAGACGCTTTCTTTGGGGAGGCACGGATAATGTTCGAAAGATGAGTTGGGTTTCATGGGAGATTGTTACTAAAAGTATTAAAGACGGCGGGTTGGGGATAGCGAATCTTGATGTCAACAATAATGCGATGTTAGTCAAGTGGTTGTGGAGGTTTCTTAATGAACCTAATGCGTTGTGGAGAAGAGTAATTGTTTCTATACATGGCTCGTCTAGGAGTTGGGGTATTGCGCCTTTAAACAACGCCATTCCGGGTGTTTGGAAAAATTGTGTTACGTTTTGGAATAAACATAAGGTTGAGGGGGGTTGGCCTAAATGTTATTATCCGGGGTAGTCCGGGGAATAGGAGGCGAATTAGATTTTGGTTGGACACGTGATTGAGCCGTTAAAAGTTACTTATCCTACTCTTTTTGCTCTCGAGAAGTCTAAACGTATTATGCTTGCTGCTCGTTTGAAGGTTACAGGGACGTCCCGTATGCTTTATTGGGATTGGATTAGAGCTCCTATTAATAATGAAGAGATAATAGAAAAACAATTGTTGGAGGCTCAGTTACAGTTCATTAATTTGGATGATAGAGAGGACACGTGGGTTTGGTCTCATGGATCTAATGGTGGGTTCGAAGTTGCCGCAGCCACGAAATGGTTACGAGGATCGCTTAATGGTGCAGCCACTTTCGGGTTTCAATGGAGTTCTTAGGTCCCAAACAAATGTAATATTTTTATGTGGCGCGCGTTTTTGGACCGTCTTCCAACTAAGATGGCTCTTGCTCGAAGAAACATTGTCATTGATGATCAATTGTGTGTTTGGTGTGAGGCGTATGAAGAAACTATAGAGCATGTTCTTACAGGTTGCGTTATGTCTTTGGAGGTGTGGAATGCGATTTATGTTTGGTGTAACATTCTTAGACCGTTTGTTTTTCACGTCAAGAATTTGGTGGATTTACATGATCATAGTGGAGTGGCGGGGGTCAAGAAAACGATCCTTCATGGTATCATTATCATTGCTAGTTGGAGACTATGGCGAGCCAGGAATGATAAGGTCTTCAATAATAAGGCATCTAATGTGGTGGACATGGTTGCGGATAACAAGACATTGGGGTTTTTATGGTACAAACATAGGTTTAAGGGCGGGGTAGTGGACTGGAACCGATGGTGTTCGTTTAATGTGATGTAATTGGTTGGTTTGTACTTTCTTGATGTTCGGCTTCTTTCTCCGCCTTGAAGATAGTAGTCGTTTTAGTTGGTTTTAATAAAGTTCAATTTTCAAAAAAAAAATCAATTTTATTAAGTTACAAGCCTACTATTATTATTATTTTTATTGCTATTGTTATTACTAATACTAATCATGGACAATAAATAGTATTTAATAGCTTGAATAGTAAAAAATGCATGCGAATAGTAAAAAATGCATGCAAAAGCAACACACTCTTTTTTTTTTTAACGATCAACTAAAGTATTGCCGGGTACTCTGTACGCGGCCCCCAATGGTCGAAAGGGACCCCAGACGGCCTGTAGTCCGTACGGACAGAGCCCTTCGGCCCACCCGTCTTCTGTTCCAGGGAAAACCCGGCCCACAAACCCGCCGAAGGCACGACGATAGTGAACCGGTAAAACCTGGAGGGATCAGGAGTCGAACCCAAGACCACAAGGGTCAAGGGTCTCTCCATCACTTCCCAACCACCTACCCCACCACAAGAATGGGGGTATCCATCACACTCTTTAAGAGCACCCGTAATATAGTGTTTTTTACTCATTCATTTTATTAAGTTATAAATATGGACCAACTTATCCCGTCCGACAACATTGCCAGTCTTGTTCACAAAACCCCCCCCCCCCCCCCCCCAAACCAATGAATAAAGAATCCTGCTTTCAAGATCTCATGTTAATGCAATATTCAAAAAGTTAAAAAAAATATATATTTTAATGCATATCATATGGTACAATCTTAAAATAAGAGTAAATTAGCCTTTCAAACACTTTTACACTTTAAAGTTACGGGTTTTCATACCCCAACCCGGCTAGGGCTGACGTGTCACTATTACATATATCAAATTCAAAAACTATTCCAAAAGTTTAAAACAAAGCAATCCTAATTACATTTTTTTTAACATTACGGATATTAATAATGAAACTGGAACTTCAACTTCTTTTAATGCTCTTCACTGATTCCCCAATATCCCATATTACCTGCGAAACAAATAAGACAACACACCAAAAGAAAATACGGCTGAGCCAAAAATTGCCCAGTAACGGAGGAATCAACAGTACAGGTAAATTCAACGCAGCCGAAAAGCAAGACATAATAGAACTGAGACCGAAGTGAACATACAAAAAGGGAATACGAAAACCAAACGAACAAACTCGAAACCAAACTTATATCGAAACATTTGATGAACATAATCCGACGCAAAACCTGATACTTGACCGGAACATAATCAGACACATACCAAAGCACATAAGAACAATATCAAAAACTTATCAAAACAGATACATACATAAACTACGTGACTATTCATATAAATAAAGTAAGTCACGTCAAACGGAAGCACCCATGAGCCTAAACAAACTTACAAACTAGTACATAGCTAGCTAGTCCATGCACCTATGAGATGGTGAGCGTGGCGTACACCCATTATTCAATCTCCAGAAAACAGAAACATATATCAAAAGTCAGAATCAGATCTAGGATATATCCATACGCCTCTAAGGGACCATGTTAGAGACACCGTGATTTTGATTACGCACTGCCACGGAAAGTGTTCATGTCGTTGACGCCCCAACGACAAGTCAGAAACAGAGTGCTCGGGTGGCAGAGTACAAAAGTTAAGGCCATGTAAATAATTACAGGCAAACTAAAAATGACACTAACTGGAACATGCAACCATGAGTACAAGTCAGAGGTATGGCATGCTATGACACACTCACAACAAATTGACAAATACACAACGACCCAAATAATGAACCAAATACGAACCGATGATACGTATAAAACGATGACAAACAGACCCTAAGCATAGACGTAGGTCCGTACTACAAAGTAGCGGATATAAATTTATACTATAATGGAACGACCGATATGACGAACAATAATAAATACTATGATGTAAAGTAAAACGGAATCCGTACCTTAGCAAAGCAAAAGCAAAAACAGATCGTCTTCAACGCATACGCGAACCTATATTTTCATTGTTATCGAAATTAACTTTACAAAACCTTAAGTTGTTTATGTGATTCGTTGAATTCCGGCAACAGAAGGTATTAGTATTTTTTTTTTCAAATAATTTGATAGTTGTATTATATATAACACGAAATAACTTCACTCCGAATTCTATGTACTTAGCTCATTTAATATTTTCATAATGAAGTCAAATATATACTAGGCCAACTCAACAACTGGTTTATTAATTTGTTAATGGAATTACACCATCTCAACTTAGTTGATCCTATATTTATTCACACACATTTTGAAAATAAATTCAATTATTAAGATTTGTATAATATTGACAACCATATATACCCTAAATAATTTTAATGAGGAAGTCGGATACATACTGAATGTTTAAAGAGAGCTACTGTTCTTAATCTTAACAAACAAAAGAAAATACATGTAGCTTAACATTTGTATAAAACGGCTTCCAACTATCATATGCTCAAACTTTAGAGCCAAAAATTTACGTTAGGATAGAAAGATCCAAATGATATATTTATCAATTATTTCATGCATTGTATTTCACCAGTATTAAGTCGCCGGAACCAAATCAATCATCACGAAACATATACAATAGTGGAGCTCGAAACCACTAATTACCTAAACTAATCAGAAAGAACTGAGCAGATCTAATGGGTCGGTACTGGTTCAAGCTGGGCTACGGTAGCTGGTCAGAACTGGATTACACAGAGGCAACACACAAGTAGGGTGGCGATGGTAGTCCACGTCGTGAACCTACGATTACACGGTAGAGTATCGACAATCTGAAGTCGATTGATGGTCAAAGCTGAACATTGGTGGCAATCACACGGTTGTTGAAATGTTGTTGAACAATGGCGCGGCGCAACGGAATAGCACAGGATGAAACAATGAGGGATCCGATTCAGAACGTGATTCAATATCTTTTTTTTTCTATGGCGTGGTCGAAGGTTTAAAAGAGTTAACAAGCGGAGTTAACAATAATCATATCCAAATTAGTCGGCCAATTTGTTTGAAGAGATTAGGATCGAAGTTTGAACTTGTTTGTGATATGAATGAAGGAAAGCTTAAACCTCAATTTGAAAGCCAAAAGAAAGGATAACATAATTTATTATTATCACTTGTTTGTATTGTTTAGTTAACTTAGTAACCCGTTTTTTTTTTTCTATCATATATTCTTTATATTATATTATTATTATTATTATTATTATTATTATTATTATTATTATTATTATTATTTCAATTTTCGGGTGTTACATGGGTTGTGGTTTCTCCTTTTACGTTTTTTTATTTGAATACAACGGTAAAAAAATTGTAAGAAAATCTGAAAATGGACGGGAAATCGTCGGGGGGGGGGGGGGGGTGCCACTTAGCTTTAAAGTGTAAAAGCTAGGCTCCCTAGGCTCCCCAATCCCACACCCCTTGGTCTAATACTCTCATCTTAATTACACTTTAATTCTCACAAGTTTACTTAATTTTTGCTTATTTAAATAATAGTTACAATTTCCCCCCTTATAACAAACATAATTTTTTTTTCATACATTAATATTTTTTAAGAAAAAATACATCATAAAAATGAACATTTATTCTCTTTAATTTCAGTATAGTATTCCTAATATTTTTAATTTTAAAAAGGTGATGTGTTGCGTGATTAACAATATCTAGGGGTGAGCAACAATATCGTTAAGCAAAACAAACCAAAAACAAACGAAACTAAAGATAAATCAATAGAAAACCGAGTTAAGCAAAAGCTGAATTAACTTAAAATTGGTTGTCGTTTTTTATCCATAGTTAATAGAAATTAACCAAACCAAAACTAAACCGTTATATATTCATATATTTTTAACTTACATAACCCTATTTCATGTACTTCAAAGCAAATTAGCCAAAGTTTGGTTTTGATTATTAATAAAATTAATTTAACCGAACTGAAAACTAACAATCTAATCTAATTTACAGAACTAAACCGAACCAAATTATGTCTACCCGTAAACATGGTTGTAGTCTTCGTCACATTATGCAAGCACGCTGCTAGTACAATATAGATGTAGACGAATAATGAAATTTAAGAGTTTTTTAAAGGGCAAACAAAATTAAAAAGTAAGTCAACTTTTCGTGGCTATATAGACATAGTATAGGGATGAGTATGAAAACTAATATATGAATTCTCTGTGGGAGTGTTATAATAACAAAGTAGGAGTTATTCAAGTGAATAATCCATTCTCAACCCTAATTACCTACCTTTTTCTTACAGTATTATTAAACACGAGTAACAAATAAATGAACTATAGACTTTTTAAAATAAATCAATCATCTAGATAAAAAACACACCTCAAATAAGTGACATTACTTCCTCCATTATTCTTCATATGTTCCCTCTCTCAATGCTACTAAATTATTTTGATAATTTTGTTCTAATTCTACTCTTATATTGTTCAAAGGTTTGAGAACCGTTTTTTTAATAACATTGTTTTCTTGTTAATACGTAGGTTACCTATTGAATAATCCATGTACTGACAATGAGAATGTTTATGGTCACCCTATCAGTCACATATAGGTCTGATAAGACTCGTAACTGATGGACATTAATGACGTGTGGGAGTTTGTGCACCCACCTATATGCCGCGTATAGAGGGGTGTATGTATAATTAATTTTGAGGGTGTACCATTACCCCACCATCCTAAATATAACTAATACAAAGACACCCATTCACATATTTTGTTAT
Organism: Ambrosia x helenae; assembly: GCA_030844895.1. Taxonomy (NCBI): domain Eukaryota; kingdom Viridiplantae; phylum Streptophyta; class Magnoliopsida; order Asterales; family Asteraceae; genus Ambrosia; species Ambrosia x helenae. Next base: position 128,631,457 of record CM061229.1, on the reverse strand, counting down.
GGCTTTAAAAGATGAAGAGTACAGTGCACTTTATTTTCTTACTATATTTAGACTTTGATTCATTTCTTTGTCAAATCAAACCAGCTAAAAAGGTTCAAACCAATGAACCAATAATAGTGAGCTTATGAACATTTTTACTATGTTCTTAATCAACTTTGAGTTGTATCAAGATTTAAAAAAAAAAATCATAGAAACTTCTTTTTAAAAATTTTATCCAACAAATCCATAACAGTATACAACTTTTATTGCATAGAGTACAAATCAACACTAGAATGGTTCAGTAAGATTGGGTTAATGTGACCTTTTAGAAGCTTCCAGAGGACATACCTCCTAGAACACTTGCAAGATTTAAGAAAGTTTTATGGGGTCACCACACAGCTGTTTAATCTCAGTTTCCAATGTATCAAGAAGTTTAGCCTTTGTCCGCCTGTATATCCAAGCTTCAGCGGTTCGATCCCAATCAAACCTTGAAGGACCACTGCACATAATTACATTAAAACTACATGAATATCAAACATAAACCAACATGAAATCAAGAAGGTTTGTACCTCACAGGTGAAGACATCCAAATCTGTCTGTTTGGTGTCTGTTTGTTTAACACATAAGTTCCCAAGTTACCGAATTTTACGGTTAAAACTTGGTTCTGTCAAAATCAAAACAAAATTGTTATATAAATAATCAACAACTTAAAGAAAACAAGCAAAGTTATATGGGAATCGAAACTAACCCCATAATCTATATCGAAACCATCAATGTCCACAGAATCACCATATTCCTGTCAGACAAGAAGAAAATAGGGTTGAAATAAAGATTCCAATACATAATGGTGTTGCAAGCATGGATTAACAATCTTCCTACATCTAAGATGAATATTATTATCAACTCTTGTGCAAATCCACCAGTATCTACTAAGGAGGCAGCTGACACTGTGAATACGCCCTACTTATGGTGTGCACATATGATGTATATATGTGTGGCCCTCGGGGGTAAAAGTAAAGTTGCACTAGTTTTAACATTATGTTACTAATTTCGTGAAAATAACGTTAAAAACGACGAACGGTTAATCATGCATCATGTGGTGGCGTTGATAGCCAAAAGACAAAGGAGTACATGCACTGATCGGGTTTGTCCCTATTGCTAAGTGTTTTGTGCCTTATGTCTAATGCTTGATACCAAACCACATCGAGCCGGGGGTCTCACTGGAAGCAGCATCTCTATTCTTAGGGTTAGAGGTAAGGTTGTCTACATCTTACCCTCCTCAGACCCTACCTTAGCTTTGCTATAGGTGGGATTAACCGAGTATGATGATGATGATGAGGGTTTTAGTATCGAGCCAACGGGCCCGATTTATCTCTATATGTTGTAACCATATTGAATGGAATATAATCAACCAATTCTATCATCTTACATGGTATCAGAGCCAGCCTAGCGTCACGCCCCGCCTAAATTACAAGCCTTTACACCGAGATTCCGAAAATTTCCAAACCATTTACGAAGCGTCAAAGGCTGCTGGAATTACCCGGATCATACAAAGAAGTACTAAAACATTAAGCCAACATACCTTAATACGAAAGGCTCTAGAATATACCAGAAATTCTGGTCTAAACTTACTAGCAAAGAAGGGCCTAGAAGGACCTTGAATCATTACCCGGATCATACAACGAATTACTAAAACATTAAGCCAACATACTACGGAAGGCTCTAGAATATACCAGAAATTCTGGTCTAAACTTACTAGCAAAGAAGGGCCTAGAAGGACCTTGAATCATTATCCAAATGTTGGATATTTTACAAGAAAACTCTAGAATCAAACATGTATAAAATATCTTTAGAATGATCTATATTAAGAACTATCTAGATAACCACTTACTAGTATAAATAGGCTTCATGGGCTATCATTTGAACCAACCTAGCTCACTTGTAAACAAGCATTGTAATCCTTGTTCTAAAGTAATATAAAGCACATTTCTTGTAGACTTGTGAACCAAGTGCTACAAAACCAAAACTTCCACTGCCAAACACAACTAATATCGATATCAAGGTTGAACTTAGAACGAGTCTAAGTGCCACACGTGAGTCAAAAGATTTACTCCATAACACTAGGCTCTATACTATTTCCACTACAGCACCAGAAAATACAAACCCTAGCCGTCACCCCTTGAGAAAAACCCTAGCCAGGGCGGCGTGCCGCCAATACCGTCGCCGCCCTGTCCGACAATAGTTCATTTTCAATGTTCGTTTCCTACTTGTTTTTTTTTTCCTTCATATTTTCCCTTTAAAATAAAGTCCCACTTTAAGATTTCGGTCATATCATGCGATAATTTTTATTCCAATCGAGCCTTACACTCTTAGCGGAAAACTTTTCCTTTTGTTGTTTTACCGTCAAAGTCTTGGGGCACTCTGTTCTTCCTCATTAACCCTTATTTGTTGACTTTTGAAACTTCAATGTTGGAAAATGTCGCGCCTTGCACAGAGCCATAACCACCCTGGCATGTCTTTATTCCTACTATGTTATCTGTGTCATGGACCTTTGTATCACGAACTTTAATGTTAGAAATACATGTTTTCGTGTTATGTTTACCAAGGCTCCTGATGCTTATTCCATGACCCGGTCCACAATCCACATTATGTATGTTTACACCCGAACATCCAGTTTGTATAGAAACGCAATCATCTCCACAAGCAAGTCTGGTGCTATGGATGGTTACATCTTGAGAGTTTTGCAAGTGAATTCCATCTGTGTTTGGACTGTCACTTGGTGACGAAATAGTGACATCGAAAACCTATACCGATTTATAGTTGTCGAACTTGAGGTGTGTTAGTTGACTTTTTTGTATCGGAGGACTTGCTCCACCATCCTGCGCCTTGCCCGTCAATAACACCAATTCCAAATATCGTTATCCCGTTTAGCTTTGTAAACTCGAGCCATTGAAGGAGTCCAAACTTCCATGTCTGCTTGGAGATATGATCTTGCCATCTAAGTATCTAACTGAAAAAAATGTTTGATTCGCAATTATATGGGTTTGATTAAAAAGACTAAGCCATTTGGTACAATCATAGTTGATGCCTCCCGTTTACAAGGGGCTAGCCATGCTACTTCAAATGCCTTTGTGTCGTCAGTTGTTCCATCGCCTTTTGCACCAAAAGCTAAAACATTGAAGGTCGTAGAGGTGTTTCCGTATGGTAATGAACTTGGGATAGTCTCTTCGTATCTCGAGTAAAACGTCTCTTTCAGCAGCCTCGAGCCATGACCGTGTGCGTTTCTCTTGTGGCATTGACACCTTGATGTTGCAAAAACAACACGTGCACACATGTCAAGATGCCAAACATGCAAATCTTCTTCATATTTTGGTTCTTCATGTTGTAGAGTTTGGATTCAGTTAGTGGGTTTTTCGCAAAAGTTTCAACTTACAAGGACCAAATCGAAGATAATGTTTTCTATTATTTTTATTATTAATTATTTTTTATGGTTTTTTATTGTTTTCCAGCAAGATAATTTTTACTAAAAGCTTGAATTAAGCCATACTTAAATGAGATAAGGCAAAGATTGAAGCTCATTTAATAAACAAGATGAGCCACCAAACTTAACAAAGCGCGCAAGCCTAAACAAACCTCTTATTTATATAAATATTTTAACACACACATACATACACACAAGTGTGCGTGTATAGATAGAGACATTTTAATATTTTATATTAAATGAAGTAATTACATAATTAATAAATAATACATGAGCTTAACTTGAACTTATACGTGCTCGAGCTCGGCTTGCCTCGTTTATGCCCTTAGTTTTGCATGACACTGACAGAGGTTTTTAGTAGCTACCAAGAGCTTATAAATGAGACTGAATGTTCAAGATGAGGATATTAGGTAGACCATTATCAAAAATCCCAATGTATGGTAATCATAAATGGAGCAAGGAATTTTAATATTCAAATTCTAATGTGTAGAACACAGATCTTTAAATGTGTCCTTTTATGCAAGGTTTAAAAGTACAAGATCGTGCCTCGAGGCGTTTTCCCTTCGCCTCACGAGTCGTTCGGCAAACCGAGGTGGAATTAAAAAATAAATATAAATATTATATATCTTATAAAAAAATGAAATACTAACTAATCCATCATCAAAAAACGCACATTAAAAGAACATGGAAATGCTTGAAACTGACACAAACAGTGCAAAACATCAAAAACTCTTGAGGCGCAGTTTTTGTTAGTGCGTAAGGCCTATAAGGCGCACGTACAAAATGACACCATGAGGCGCCGCCTCAAACTTGTTTTTTTACCAAATCGCCTTGAGACACACCTCGAGGCACACACCTCAATTGTTTTTTTTAACATGCTTTTATGTCATGTACACTTTACAAATACAACTACATTTGCCAGACAATTCTATACAGCTTAAAGTTTTAGCTCACAGCTCTAGTAAATGTTGGCAAACATACCCTTAGCATTGTTATGGGCATGAGGTGAAATGGGTAAGAAAAGTTACTCAAACTGGCATGGAGTTATAATTAAAACTGCAAAACTTGTAACCAAGAAGCAAAATAACTCATGAACGATATATTCAAAATGGATGAATGAGGGAAACAAGTATATGAAAACGATTCAATTCAGTTAGATAACGGAAGGCGGTTTATACTAATGCTTCTCTATATCTGGCTTATGAAGAGTCTAACCATTAAATCAAAAGGCTAAAAATTAAGAGATTTAAAAAGCACCTAAACTTGAAAAGTTTAAGCACTTTACACGAAGATGATTACCTCTATCTTCTCCAACAAATCATGAATGGTTGCATCGGCCAGTTTATGAAATTCATCCTCCTGTAGCAAAGCACTGTGTGCATATTAACTATTAGCAATTTCAAATTCTTCTCATTACAAAAGAACGGATAGCTAAAAACTATTATAATGACTGTCGTGATCAAAGAAATGCATGCCAATCTACTTATATGAACAAATTTCTGTTTCAATACAAATCAGCGCACTTTTCAAAACAAAAGATGAGACACATCATCACATGGGCAAGAATATACAAAAAAGATACCATACAGCTTGCAATCTGGTATCCTAAGAGTAAAACAGATCATCTACCTCTCAGTTTTCGATATCTCTAATAACATAAAGCTTACTTCTCAAAAACGAAATCTGTTACGTATGCCAACTTCTTTATATATCACTTTGCATAAAAGAACACAAGCGACCTTTCTACAAGAATTATCTATGAATGTTTAGTTATGCTCTTCATATAAACAACAAACAAAACACATACACAAGGGACAACACAACAGATGACCTTCCTAGTTAACCAGAAGCTCAAACAACCAAATTCAAATAAACAGTTCACAGCTCACTAGTTTCTTGGGCTAAATATTAGTATGTTCCACCCGCTCTAAGAGAAAGCCGCGTGCTTTTCGGCTTTTGATGCTAAAGGGGTGTATACGGCATTTCGGCTTCAAAATTTAATCCCAATTCTAGATTTTAATCAACAAGTAGTACACTACATAGTGAATTAGAACAAAAATAAAAGAGGGCTATACATACACATATATAATTCTTTTTAAGTTTTAACAAACCAAGAACCTTAAATGTCAAACTTATGTACATCCTAAATTCCTAACATATAAATACCATAAATTCATACAAAACTTAGATTCAGTGCATATACAGAACAGAATTTGTATACACTATACACTACAAATTAAATAAAGGGTCATCAACAAAGAGCAAATGATGAAAGAACAAAACCTGTAATCAATGGGAGCAGGCCCTTGAGAATTAAGTTGGTCAAAACTAGAGGAGCCAGAGCAGAAACCTCTACTGCAAACATGGTTGCGATTATAGTTATCAAGAAAAGAAGGAGTAGCAGGCGTTTTATGGTGAAAAAGAACACTATAATCTGAAGAAGATGATGATAACAATCGATAATTGTTTATGGAAGTAAGAGATCTTGATACCCTTTGCAGAATCTTGGGATAAAAAGCCATTTTTTATATGTAGGTTATAGCTTCAAGGTGTGTGTGCAGAAAGGTGAAGGGAATTGGTTGGGGGTGGGGTTAAGGCTCCAAGAGTCCAAGATGTTTAGGTGGGCTTCTATTTGGGCCAGGGTATTTGGGTCTTCGGACCTATTTAGGTTTAGGTTTAGTACGAACAGGTTCAAGTCATTTTTAGGTCGACCTTCGGGCGGGTGCCCTATGGATACTAGGTTTTACCGATTATCAGGGCCGGCCACCGTCCAGCAGCGGTGAAGAGAGAATAGAGATGAAGGGCCGAGAGTGATCGGTGAAGAGTTAATAAATGATCAACAGCTTTTTCCCGACAACAACAAAGGTTCAGCCTTTACGGCTGTAGTTTTAGTTATTAGCTAGGGTTATTTAACAGAGAAGACAAGGAAAAGGAAGATGGGTTTCGGCCTTTGGGCCTTTTTTTTTAAATGGGCTTTTTAAATTCTGAGGATATCTGTAAATCGTAATTGCCTATATTATATACACATTATATATACACTATAATAATGGGCTTTTTAAATATGTGGATATCTGTAAAAGTACTCAACTTTACAAGTCAAACATAATAATGCCTATTCCATATTTCCCCATCATATTAAAAGAAATAAAAAAAAGAAATAAAAGAAATACAAAAACAAATAATACAATCCATACACAATAACACATATAAAAAAATAAAATGCAACAAAAATAAATATACATATGAATTATTTTAACCGTCCGTTTTGAACCGCCTTCATAAGGCTAGGGGGCACATTTTTCGCATCTCGGCCCAGGTACACGAATTCTCGGAGACGGCCCTGCCGATTATTCACTATCATGCTTTTGGACGGGTGAGTGGTCGGGTTCTCCCTGGATTGGTGGACCTAGAGGACTGGGTGTCCCGTGAGTATCTTGAATTCGTCATAAAGGGATTCCCATGAAAGCCTGTGACGACTTTGTTGGCCTTTAAAAAAAAGGTCGACCTGTAAGCCTATCTATACTATATTATAATGCATGAGACAAGGGTAGTTTAAGATACCCAAAAGTTAAGAACTTTTTTTTCTTTAATGCATAAGGTACAACACTAAAATGAGGGTAAATTAGTCTTTCAAACACTTTTACATTTTAATACCTTCATCTTAATTACACTTTAATTCCCTCAACTTTACTAATCTTTTTCTTATTTAAATAATAGTTACATTTTTCTCATATTTCAAGCCAACTACCCTCACGATTTTTAAACGGCCATATTTTTTCATATGTTATTTTTTTAAAATATATATATAATAAAAATGAGCATTTGGTTCTCTATAATTTGAATATAGTATTGTTATTATTTTTTAATTTTAAAAAGTTAATGTGTTACAAACCAAATATACAATGCTTTTCACAAGTGTATAGATACCCAGAACTTGTTTTCCTCATAATCTTTAAATTTAGGGTAAATTAGTTTTTCTTCCAAATCAATTTGAATGGATAAGTTTCCATAGCATAACTTTGTAGCCGGGAAAACACAATTTAAATCTTTTTGAATCTTCTCTGTTCCAACTATCTCCGTCATTCAAGCTTCCTCACCCCTAAAATAATGATGATTGGGTGAGTAAATTGTAACCGACGAGGATGTGCGATCCATACTTATCTACGGGCTCATTTAGGTAATTTTTTGCTCAATTGGATTCTTTAAGAATATCCATCAAGATTTTACTGCTTTTGTTACTAATAAACAATGATTCAACAGGTGCACGATGAGATTATAAAAGTCATAAACACCATAACATGTGTGTTATGTGAAGTTAGTTTATCTGATAGATATATTAGATAACTTCCAATCATTTAATCACTTACTTTGGGTATTGTGAATCTGTAGCAGAAGATTCATACCAACCAATGTTGTTACATGCATTGAACTAGGTTTGAACTTTCTAAATTTTGACTTTTGGGTGATTCAGGTCCTTATGTTCCTCAATTGCCTCAGAAAGTTACTGTTAAATCTCTAAGGACGCGTGTGCCCAAGATGATGGCTTTAATCTTTGTCAGTCGCTCTTGAAGTTGCTCATTGTGGAACGACGTGGGTCCTTACTAATGGCCGCTTCCAGCACAACCGGTAAATGTTTGCTTCCGTTGTTTAAGCTAAAAAAAAAAATTTAAAGATTCTCACTGGAATATATAATAATCTTAAGCATGTTCCTGTTTGATGTTATTATTTCAAATAACAACTTCAATGAGAGTATCCGAAAATTGGTGATTCGCAAGAATTAAAGGAGTTGGGTGTAAATGGGTTGGTGTTATATCAACAGATCTACAATGGCTCTAAGCACGCGATACATCAAACTTTTTCAAAGAAGAGATCAGATACATAAAACTGTCTGAAATCACTGAACAAGCCAAAAGATGCGCTGAAGTTGCAAGGTACTTTAGCTAATGCTAACTTTCAACATTTGAGATCATGTTTATGTAAGTCGATAACATTTAACAAACACCTGGATCGGTTTATATATAGGTTGCGCGAGGTACTTACGTTCAAGGGTCACGCTTGTATGATTTTTGGTGAAATACGAGAAGAAAGAAAAAACAAAATTCCTAAATTTTGCTATTTTAAATGGTTTGGATATGTAAATATGTAAGTTTAAGAATCTGTAATCTGACATGGAAGTTAATGTCGTATTCAATCATCATTTTGGGGCTTTATTGTTGTGCAAGTAAACTTTTTGAAATAAATAGTGTTCTTTTGTCAAATGCATATATTGATTATTCAGATAGCTGATAAGCACAAGTTAGTTCAATTATGAGAACCCTCACTTTGATTTGCAGTTAAGGTAAACACCGTATCCCGTTTTGATGACTAAGTGACGATCTTAAGATCTATCGGCATCGTAATAAAGTCAAAACGGTTGGTCACGTCCGGGTCTACTTTATTTTTTGTTTGTCTTGAGAGTTCAATTTCTTAATTTTGTTGTACTCTCAGCTCTCTTCCTTCTTATATAACCAAACTCCTTTCTAATATCAGCTAATTTTATAGTCCTCATAATCATGATGAGCGCAAGTGGGCTAGGATGGATATTGGATTAGTCTGGTTTGCTAACCAGCTGGGCTTGCCCAATGAGGGTTCGGAATTGTGGCCTTAGGTCGCGGGTTCGATCCTGAGGGGGGAGGGTTTACCCACATTATGTGGGGTTCCCGCCCGGGTTGTCCCCGGTTCGACTCGCAGCTCCAGCAGACCGGCTCTCGTAAGTCCTACGGGCAAGGGTATCAAACGGCTGTTGGTCGGGTTCGAACTCGGGTTGGATCAGGGTTTCTCACAAGGCTTTCCCATCTGATCTACAATCTTCAAAAAAAGATTAGCCTGGTTTGCTACTATAAAAATATATATGCAATCCAAACACCAGTATAGGATTTTCCAAATATGATTATATATAAGGTTTTTAAAGACTAAAAGCATTGCGAAGTACATTAATTAAAGGACTAGAAAATAGGCAATCTGACGAAGTTACATACCAAGTTTTTCACATTCGACGTCACAGTATTACAGTATTAGAGTTAATAGTTCTTAAACATCCAGAGTTTAATATCCGTTTGAACTTAAAATCAATATCTTTGTTGTCATCAAATTTCAAATTGTGCGTGTTTCATCAAACCATTATGTTTTGAAGAAGCATAATATATTTGAAATTCATACACCTTTTTTGATTCACTATGCTCATGAACCACACATGGTTTACTAAGGATATTTTGTGTGTGTTCGATTTTACGTTGTTGCATCCCTCTTTTGATTCACGGAACTTGCATCCCTTTTAAATCACCATGCATTTTGCTAAGCGTTGGTTCATGTAATATTTACACAGGTATACTAAAACTTCTAGATGGTATGACGCAGTACTTTACATTTTGTTTGTGTTCGATTTTACGTTGTTGTCTCCGCCGCAACGCGTGACTAACTAGAAACATAAATGGTAAAATAGTACTATAAAATATATTATGAGACGTTTAATAAATTAACATAAAACAAGTACCACGTTTTAAATTCTTGCTACACTGTCATGTCGCGTGGGTTTCCTAATTTACTTTGTACAAATTAGTATGTGTATTATTTACTTGATTTCCTACTACAGTATATAATTTACTTGCTATAAATTAGAATGTGAATTATTTACGACATATATACGGTATATAGGTGGGAAGTTTAAAAGTAGTATGCGTATTATTTACAACATATGTGGTCAAGTGTATTAGAAGGTGTGCTGGTTGTTTTGTTTATTCTTTTCACTATAGCATATGATTTCAAATTCATTCAGAATTTCTATTTTATTTTTGTAACCTGACCAACACATATTTATTTCACCGTACTGGAAACTGACAATTTAAAAAAAAAAATGAACCAATTAAAAGATTTGTTAAAAGATCGATTATCTGATGATATCCGTTTCGGTTAGGGCTAATAACTAAATTTAACCGAACCATGTATATCCTTAAAAGATTTTTTTTTTCATTAATGCATAATGCACAACCCTAAAATGAGGGTAAAATAGTAAATACTTTTACACTTTAATACATTCATCTTAATTACGCTTTAATCCCCTCAACTTTTGCTTATTTAAATGATATTTATATTTTTCTCCTTGTTTTAAGACACATACCCTTCACGATTTCTAAACGACCATAATTTTACATATGATAATACTTTTAAAAAACAATTATAACATAAAAACCAACATCTTATTCTCTTTAATATGAGTATAATTTTGCTACGGCTCATGGTAAAGATAAACGACACCGATGATCAGAATAAGAAAACTAACAGACACACTAGGCAATATACCACAAGAGTATTGATTAACTATTTGCAACGACTATCGTGTTGTAAATTATCGCCCGCTGCATCGCGCGGGTTTCCTACTAGTTTAGCTAAATGGATCGATTTATGCCAACCTGACGGGTTCAATGGTGGTTATGTTTATCCCATTTATTTATTGGTTTAGTTTCTTAACATGTGTTTTATGTCATTAATTAAGTTGCTTTATTAATTAAGTTGGTTTACTATTTGATGCCAAAATTTAAAAATTAAAAGTGAATTTGATATAAGACTTTATAACTAGAATGTAGTTGTTTTATATACATTTGTAACTTTGTTGAAATTTTTTAAAAATGCCGGTTAAATATGTTGTGCTCGTATCAACCTGTGAATTTTCGCGTCATGTTCGGGTTAACATGTCTTAATACATCTAACATGATTTTTGGGTTTGGGATTGTATTTGGTTAGACCCGCCAACCCACAAACAAAACCAGGTTAGCATCCCTAATTTTAATAGGTTTAAAGCGTAAGTTAGTTTTTTTAAGTTAAATGATAAGTTAAAACGTTACTAATGTTTTTTTATTCTATGTAAGAGTATACGGAGTGGGGGGGGGGGGGAGCTTACAAGCCCACAACACCACCCCCTGGTGGCGTGGAAGAGGGCGGGGAGGGCTTCACTGGCGTGGGGCGGGGGTGGAGAGGTGTGGAGGGTTTTGATTGGCCAATTTTTTTTATTTTTATTTCCACTCCCCACAATTTTCACCCTTCAAACATTAGCCTCACAAGTGTTACATGACGCTTCATATCTCTCTTTCCCCCTTCACTCCTTATAGTCTATGTTAAAACCAAATCATTAAAAAAATAAGAATTAAACCAAACCAGACTGTTGCTATGATGACATGATGTTAACTTATTAGGCCGTTAAAATGATGACTTCTTTTTTAAGTTACCGAAACTTTGATGCTACGTAAAAACAAACAAAGAGAGTAGTGGCTAAGTTTTAAGTACGTCAACATAAGGGTTGTTTGTATCTACATTTTATCAATATTGTGTAGGTTAACTAAAATGGCTCGTTTTAAAACAAAAATAACTTTCGCTCTATTTAGAGTTACAACTTACAAGACCTATTCGTAGTGAAAAAAAAAAGTCTTAAGCCTTGACAAATAAGATAAAACGACAAACTGCCACAAGGTGTTTGCCTCAGTTGTCTTACATGAGTTTCATAATCTTGGCCCTTGTTTTTTGCTTGACGTTTTACCGTAATTTTAGCAGCTTTTAATTGTTTTGTTTTGATTGTGGAAGCTCGTAAATCGCTGAACATTATGTGTTTATTTACTTTTTTTTTAACTAATAAGCTGAATTTTGTTATTTGAAAATGTTTCAAGTTGATAATTTATTTAAAAAAAAAAAAAACCTTTTAGAATCATCAAGAGGTATGTAATTTGGTGTTATTGTTTTCTGGTTTTGGTGTACTTTTCCAGCTTCTGACTGGCATTTTATATACAGTTATAAAGTGATTACCGTTCAAAAAAAAAATCATCAAGAGGTTGTGAAACCTAAGAACTTAAAACCCACAAAGAAAGAAAAAAGGTGAACAAAATTAAATGAGTCTAGGGAAGACAACAAACATAAATGAGTTTAAATGAACGAGTTTTTTTTTTTTTTTTTTTTTTTTGGGTTATGGGTTTCATACACTATGTGACATCACATTTTGGGGGTATGACATCACTTTCTGGGGTATGTGGCAGGCTTCTATTGGTGTGTAATGTGGGCCAAAGTGTATAAATCCTAAATTAGGGGTGTATGATTCCTAAATACCTTTTTTTTTTTGAACGGATAATTTAATACACCTTAAAAAAATGAACGAGTTGACGAAATCGATGAAATCAAAAAATACATTCAAGTCATTAAAAAAAGTAATACATTTTACTTTTTATTTAATATTAATTCCTAAATTTTCTAAGATGAATACATACTGTTAAGAAAAATGTAATTCAGTCACTTAACAGTTAACACGTTTAATATTATTTTGGACTTTTGTTTTGTTACAATATTGGCAGGTATTATTGGGCTAAGTCATTTGGGCTTTTGTGGTTATTAAAGAGATTATTACTGGGCTTAGCTGTATTGGGCTTCTCAAGTTGTTGTGAGCTGATCAAATGGATGGACGAGATCATTTGGATTGTTTGAGAATGGATTGTTCTAGAGGGTTGTATAAATGGATGGACGAGACATTTGGCTGTGTTTTAGGGTTTGGCTGGAAACGTTTTTAAGATCGTTAATAAATATATTTTGTCACCGTTTTGTCGTTTCTTCATGTGTACTTTCTTTGTGTTGATCTTGTTGTATAGATTTTTTTTTTTGAACGGCCAACAAATAAAAAAAAAAAAAAAAAAAAAAAAAAAAAAAATTCTAGGAAGGGTGAGAAGGATTGTGATCCATTGATCATATATTTGAAGGGTTGAGATTAGTTTGTTTAAAAAAAATAAATAATAAATTAAAGAAAGGGCATAAAAGGAAAACCACATTTGTTGACTTTCTCTCTCCACATGCAATGCACATGTCAATTCCCCCATCATTTTAAAACGTCTATAACTTTTTCATACAACATTTTTTTTTCAAAAAAATTTCACCATATTAACGAGCGTTTTTTTATCTTTAATATGAGTACCACATTGCTACATTAAAATTGAAAAAAAAAATCGTGCTAAATGGGTTTTTTTCTCCGTTGTGTCTTCTGCACGTTCATTGTGTTATAGTATGCATGTGTGCTTTATAAATATGTTATTTATGTTTTTTTTAGTCTACACATGGTTTAACTTTGTCCATTGTGTTTTTAGTATGCTTTTAATTGTGTTTTACGCAAATGAGTTTTGTATTTAGGCGTACATTGTGTTTTATTATGTTGTTCATTGTGTTTAAGTCTATTATTCATTATGTTTTAGTATTCTGTTCATTGTGTCTTTTATATGTCGTCAATTGTGTTTTATTAAACTGTTCATTGTGTTTTATACCATATTATTCATTGCATATTTAATTGTTACTCATTGTGTTTTACGTTATCTCCATTGTGTCTTACGCAACTGGGTTTTCAACTTTTTTTTCAAAAGTATTCATTGTGTTTTAATCTTCTGTTCATTGTGTCTTTATTATGTCGTCCATTGTGTTTTACACAATTGGGTTTTTAACTTTTTTTTTTCAAAAGTATTCATTGTATTTTAGTCTTTTGTTCATTGTGTCTTTCGTATGTCATCCATTGTGTCTTACGTAACTGAGTTTTCAACTTTTTTTTTTCAAAAGTATTCATTGTGTTTTAATCTTCTATTCATTGTGTCTTTAGTATGTCGTCCATTGTGTTTTACTAGACCCTTGATTATGTTTTATACCCTATATTTAATTGTTGTTCATTGTGTTTTACATTTCATTGTGTCTTATGCAAGTGGGTTTTGAAATTTTTTTTCAAAAGTATAGCAATATGGTACTCATATTAAAGATAAAACGACGCTCAATTTTATGGTATAAATTTTTTTTTAAAAACGGATGACGTATAAAAAAGTTACGGGCATTTAAAAATGAAGGTGGAAATGGCATGTGACTAGCATGTGCATATGTTTTTGACAAAATTACCCCTCCCACTTGTTAATCCTTTGGATACATGTCATTTTCTAGTGGTTTCTCATCCTTCTCATTTTTTGTAGTCTTTGTAGAATAACCCAACCCTATAAAATATTAGGGCATGTTTGGCTCTCCATCTCCTTATCTCCTCTTTTACCACCTTATTTCCTTAATAAAAAAACTCACAATTTCTAACTTATTACTTGTCTCCTTTTCAAAGCACAAAAAGTCATTTTCAAACCATTATCCAAACACTTTGTTTTAACTTATTGACTTTTTAAAGAAGCTAAACATGCTCCTATAGCTTTTTTTTTTAACAGTAAATTTTATTAAAAAAACGACGCGCCCTCAAAACGAGGACCGCAAGAAAAACTACAACATGTACAACGGATTAACAACCCAATTTTTCCTGACAACATCCTTGAATCTAGATCTATTTCTAATCCATAAGAACGAATACGACTTAATCTTTGCAACCACCTCAACTGCCTTCGGAGTAGACCCATTAAACACCTTCTCATTCCTCGCCTTCCATATTTCCCAACAAGACGTCATAACAATCCCCTTGATAACCCTCTTTTTTCATTTATCACCTTGGAAGGAATGACGAATCTTCAAAATATCTTCGAAATCAAAAAGCAAAACAGGCGAGAAATTGCACCAAGAACCCACTTTTGACCATACGCCAAACGAGAAGCCACAATCCGTAAAAAGATGTCCAACATCTTCATAATCCGTATCACAGAGGCCGCAAGTGGAGTTCTGAATGTTTATTCTTCTGCCAATCAGCGTTTTCTTAGTCGGGATTCAACCTTTTTCCGCTCGCCACATAAAAATAGTCACCTTAATCAGAATCCATGTTTCCCAAGTCATAATCTGCTCAGATCGAATCTCCTCATCTTGACGAATACTCCTTTTCAGCTCCGCAACAGAGAATCTTTTCTGCTCATCTGGATCTCCCCACCACCATTGATCTTGCATACCTGTTAAGACAATATTGTGAAAAAATTTCAGCTCCGCAACAAAGAATCTTTTCTGTTCAACTGGATCTCCCCACCACCATTGATCTCCTATAGCTAATTAGTGAATAACTTAGAGATTCCGATTAAATACTTTGGATTAAATCAGGATTGGTTTGATTCATAAATAACTTAAAAAAAGGTTTAATTTAAGAATTAGAATCATATAAAGAACTAAAGTTAAAAAAGAATATATTTGTGATGCTTTTGGTTACAAATAATCAATGTTTGTTTGTGCTAGATGTTGGTGTATGTGACGGTGGTGCGTGTAGTAGTGTGGAAACGAAGATGCAGTGGTGAAGGCAATGATAATGGTAATGAAGGTGCTGGCGACGCTCGTAATGGTGGCAAAAAATGGTAATGGTGGTGAGGGAGGGTGTGATGACGAGATTTATAATAAGGGGGTGTTTGGGATTGATTATTCAAAATAGATTATGCATTTTGGAAAAGCAGGGGTGGAGCTGCTTATAGATTATTGCGTTTTGATAGCCTAAAAAACTGATTATCTGCGTTTTCAAAACGCAATCCAAATACTAAATACTGATTATTTGCGTTTTCAAAACGCAATAATCTAAAAATCTGATTCAAAACGCAATCCCAAACACCTAAATGCTAAATTTCTTAATTCAAATGGCAAATTCAAATTTCATTCATAGTCCAACCACAATAATCCCAATGATTTGGTTTTGGTTTAGATCAGGATGTGCTTCAAGATCGATAACTATTTACAAATTGCATATGCGAATTGATACGATGATTTTGTACATGTGCTATAAGTTGTTTTACACAATATAAGTAAGTATACATGTCTCCTCACGTTGGCATACAATAAAATTACACCAAACATACATAAAATATGAAAAATTATATTTCCGTTTTCAATAGAAAAATATGGTTGCAGGAAGGTTTGGTGAAGTCACCTCTTTGTGCATTGTACCATCCAGAAGCGAAGGTGAGTCTTTTTCAACGGAACATGCTAAAGATGTGCTTCATTTCTTGCGCTCTTGTTCTCCAATTATTATTTTGTTATTCCTTTTTTTTTTTTTTTTTTTTTTTTTTTTTTTTTTTTGCTTATACTCTAGTCATCACGTATATTTGTATAGTAGTGTTTTCTATGTGCTATAAACTATTAACTAATATATTATTACTATTAAATAAATATATTAGAGAAAGTATAAGATAGAAAGTATCCTTAACATGAGAAGTGTAGGAAGCCACCACAAATTGACACGTGTAAACCATGTTTAACTCTAACTAACTCAGATCATTTGGTTCACAATTCATGAAAGCTCGAAAGAAAAACTCATTCAGATTGAGAAAGCAGAAACAAGAGCACAATTGAATAAACAAGGAGATTCAAGGACCCGACCCGATTACAAATTGGTTTGGCATATGCAACCCATTAACATTAACGCTTAAATCGGGTTCTTGTTTTGTTTATGAAACAATGATGTTGAAAGTAGCAGGCCTTGCTCCGGCGATCGAATTAAACATAAAAATTAGGTTGAAAGTTGCAGAAGAAAAAGAAGAAGTTGGTGATAACATAGTGTTTTGGACGCACCTTGTAAATGTTTAGACGCACTTGATGTAGAATTTAAACGCACGTTGTAAAATGTTTAAACGCACGTAGTAAATACTAGGGCTGTTCAAAACGCTCGGCGCTCACCGATCGCTCGCCGCTCGTTCTGAATTTGCTCGGAAATTGCTCGCTCGATTTGCCACTCGGTTGTAAACGAGCTGATCGGCTCGGTTCGGTTTGTAAACGAGCCAAGCACGAGCAAAGGTCCGCTCGGCTCGGTTCGGCTCGATATAATTTTTATTAATTTATTATATATATAATTATAGGCTAGGGATCCTAAGAGAACCAACCCCTATTTGAGAACTGGGAGAACCATTCTAGGCCACACATTTCATATAAAGGCAATTTTTTTTTTTTTTTGCATTAATCGCACATTTTTATGCAAAAAAAGTTTTTTTTGAATTTTTTTTATTTATACATATGTGTATATTGCATTATACATATGTGTATAATGCAATTATACACATGTGTATATTGAAAAAAATAAAAAAAAAATTCTTGCATATAAAGCAGCGATTAAAGCAAAAAAAAAATTGCCTTAGAAAAAATTTGTGTTCTAGAATGGTTCTCTCAGTTCTCAATTTGAGAAAAGGTTCTCATTTGAACAAAATCCTATAGTTATATATATACACATTAATTATCTATAGTACCTTATTAAGGAGGAGAGATAGGCAAAGTAGTCATTTTACCATCATTTTAAGATGGCATGTGAAGGGTTTTGTGTTTTATACTCTACATGTCATGAAAGTTTTTCCAATGCTACCCTTGAATGCAAAAACAACTTGTACATCCCTCTTCCAAATCAATTAACAACAATTCAATGATGGTTCAAGAATTAATGTTGATTTTAATTTACTCAATAGTTTGTACCCATTGTAACTCAAGTTTTTAAGACACTGTACATACATCTCTTAACACCTCCATTGTAACTGATACATGTTTATGATGGGGAGCTGAATTGATCGGTCATGAATGGTTATGATGGGGAGCCAGCCTCCTATAAATTCCTTCAAGCATGCTTCATTCAGGGAAAGAGAGGGATAGTAAGAAGGAGGTAATTTCACCATCATTTTAAGATGGCATACAAAAGGTCTCATGCATAAATCTCTAATTTTTACCATTTTCTTCCATCTATGCCCTTATGTACAAGTCACTAATACAAATCAATTGCACCATTCAATACATTTAATTCATGTATTAACTTTTTGTTACCTAGAACCATTACCAAGTAATAGATTTTTTTTAATGGATTAACTTTTTGTTACCAATGGAATTTGAATTATCACCACAAGAAAAGGCTAAGCCTTATTTAACACTTTGTAACCAGTAGGCTAAAGGTTCTTTGGTTCATGTGTGTAACTAAATGTTGCAAATAAAAATCAAGCACAGATCGGATTGGATAAATGACAGTATGGTGTATAAAGTTTTGGCAATTTAAAATGTGAATAAAAATACATACCCGCAGCAACGCGCGGGCATTCCACTAGTATTTATAGTTTTATACATGCCACTCTATTAGGTTTGGCTCAATATATGCATATATACAATTATATTTATAGTTATTGGCCCAGACAACCCAATGATAACTTAACACTAAGTTTAATTGTAAAACCCTAAATCGTGAAAAAACATGCTTGACTTCATATTCCCATTAGTTGTCCACCATCAATCATCTCCAGCTATCAATCTATGCCACAACGCGACAATTGTTATATGTAGTATGCTCATCACCTTAATGGCCTCAACTAGAGCCTCATTCTCGAACGGTCGAACATCAGTCATCACTAGGCAGCGAGAATATTAAAGGAAACATCCCAAATTTATTGTTGTCCGAAAACACTCGCCGCTCGCTAAAAAAAAAAAGCGCGCTCGAACAATGCTCGCTCGGTTTCCGGATCGATTTGTAAATGAGCCAAGCACGAGCAAAGGTTCGCTCGGTTCGGCTCGACTCGTGAACAGCCCTAGTAAATACCCATATATATATAAACACACTCAATTCTTCATAACGTGCGTCTGAATTCTTCATAACGTCCGTCCAAAACCTTAATACGTGCGTTTGTTTTATTCAACCAAACAATTTTAAACTCTTTTTCTTCTGCAACTTACGTTTAACCTATTTTTTTTATGTTTAATCCTTCTTCTTGAAATATAATTGAAAGTATTTTACAAATTTAACGAGCATTTATTCGTTATCATACGTTTATCGTGTCATTTAATCGTCTACGTATACAATCCTCTGTTTTTTTTATTCAAACTCTGTTATAACGTTTAATCGATTTTTTATTTGTTTCTTCGTTTGTGTAATATCTCAAAATGTTTAATCGATTTGAAATCCTATAAATTAATCTTTGGTTAACTCTCTGTTGAAATAAAAAAAATTGTGAACGTTTTTTTTTTTTTTTTTTTCTAATTTACCCTTGGTTAGATACCGCTGATCATGATAAGGGTTGTTAATTACTATCATGTCACCGCCTAAAATTTAAGGGCTGAAAATATTTCTTACACTTTTCACGTTAAGGTTAATATGTACGTTATCTCTTTCCAATATATTATTATTATTTTGAAATAAAATACGTAGTATATTTGTGGACTGGTGTTTTGAATGTGGTATAGACTATTGATTAATATATTACTACTATTTAAATAAATATTTTATTATTTTGAAATAAAATACGTATATTGATGGAGCTAGCTCATCAAATGCAATCTTTATATGAGTTGATAAAATTGCATCATATAATTGTTTTAAAGGTTTGGTCTTGTCACACACTTGTACTAGAAGAGCATTCATATAGGGTTCTTCGTATATTTGTCATTTGTAAGAGAATTATTTTAGGAAGTGGTTGTTGTGAGCAACGTGAAGATGCCCATGATGTCTATGATAAGAACACCGCTCCTAGGTGTCGTTATCGTGAGGAACGTGAAGTGCCCATGATGGCTACGAGAAGAATATGAGACTTTGATATTGGTGATATGGTGTGGGTAGTGAGGTGGATGAAGGGGTATCATGATGATGAGGGTAGCGACCACACCAAATCTTAGTGGAAGAGAGTAGAAAAGGGATGCTAACATGGCACTATGATGGAGGTCTCGCACTAGTGATCACGCCCCCATTGCATAATATCATATATTTCCGATCAAAGTTTAAAAATATTGTATTTTACATGTCTTAATTTATTTTAATACTTTGCCCTTATTTTTATTTCATATTAATCCTTCTTTTTATATTTTTCATCTTTAGTCAGAGTGAATATCTTTTAAGTAACGAGCCCTGTTCGAGCTCGACCAGGCTCGATCTCATTTAAATTTTGAAAGCTTGAGCTCAACTCGATTCAAGCTTTGTTTTTTCAAAGCTCGAGCTCGGCTCGTAAGTATTTTTTTCAAGCTTG
Organism: Ambrosia x helenae; assembly: GCA_030844895.1. Taxonomy (NCBI): domain Eukaryota; kingdom Viridiplantae; phylum Streptophyta; class Magnoliopsida; order Asterales; family Asteraceae; genus Ambrosia; species Ambrosia x helenae. The sequence goes on along the minus strand of CM061229.1, from coordinate 128,611,084 downwards.
AGCTTAGCTCGGGTCAACTCGTTTATTATTCATTAATTATAACTATTATGTTATATATAATTTTGTTATTTTTTGATAATTTTATAAATAATCATTAATATTATTTAGATATATATATTTAATACATTATATTTAATTTTAAAACAGTGAACTTGTTTAGGCTCGGGAGCTTGCTCGAGCTCGATAAGCAAAGCTTGTGCTCGAGCTTGAGATCGTTTACTAAACAAGCTTGTTTTTAGACACGGGCTCAGACTCAAGCTCGTTTGAGCTTGCCTTGTTTGCCCCTACTTTTAAGTATCACTTTATCAGACATTTAAGCATTTTCTTCATGATGTTGGCATCATGAAAGCTTAAGCTTGTGAACATGAACCTAAATTCGGGTATGATTTTTCCCAGTAACCAACAAAAACCATGATCAAGAAACAAGGTTCTCACAATTTTCCCTGTCGTGATGGGTTGAGCAACCTCAAAATTCGCCTTACAAACCATTGGAAGCCATATGCCAAGGCTGTCCCACCTAAAATCATTCAATTATGGCCGACAATATACTTTTTCTTTACAAGGCCCATAATCCTAATTTAGGGAATGTTTGGTAAGGCTCTTGATGAGCCTATGAATCATTCAAATGATTCAGCATTCAACTCATTCAGCGTGTTTGTTTCAGCATCTGAATGAAATGGTTAAGGCTGAACCATTAAGACTTGAGATGTTGTTGAACCATTAAGCACTGAATTAATCAGCCAAGCAGCCCCTTACTTTTATTAACCACTTATATATGCACCTTGCAGGATACGAACAATCCACTTAATGGATATAAGAGATAGATTACCATCAAAATGCCTGCTGATATCATCTGCCTTTGTATTTTTTAGGGTTGGTTCGACTTACCCATGGTTCGGTTCAGGTGCGTGTGGTGCAAGTCCAACGGGTTGGGTTTGGCACAATTGATGACGTCAACAGTAACACATGCTGACATCACCCGCCTTCGTATTTTTGAAAGTTGGTTCGACTTACCCATGGTTCAGTTTAGGTGTGTGTGGTGCAAGTCCAACGGGTCGGGTTTGGCACAATTGATGACTTCAGCAGTGTCCCTAGGATATATGAAGAAACAAATGAAAGGTTCAAACACATAAAATCTATATGATCAAAAGAATTTAGAAGAGGAGTACTCTGTAAGTTCTTTTCACAACTTCATTTTTTCCTACACTTTTTCATTAACACCTACTAACCCGGTGCTATCTCGGGCTCGGTAGCCATCTCCGATAGTATACTACTGTTTCGGTTGTTGTATCTTGGAAACAGACGTGTTCGTCTTAGAGGAAGCATGAAATTTATTTTAAGATGTCTTTGTCTAAACGATTCTCAAAAAAAAAAAAAAAAAAAATCCGTCAACTTTTTGGTTTGTTGATTATGGAAGTCAAGGAGTACTATTGAAGTCTCATCATGGTGAATGTTCGACCTCAAGGATACTACAAGAAGCAATGATGGATCTAGAATTTTTTTTTGACGGGGGGGGGGGGGCACAAATTTGTTTGGTTAAAACAAGGTGGGTTAAAAAAGTCAGTTCCTAACAGGCTAAGAGGTGTGGGATTCCCAAATGCGTCCAAAAAACGTTGATGATTTGAGAGGCAGAGTATTCATTATGAACCAAGAATCATTTCTAGCCATTACTGATATGGGACCCCCTATATCGTTACAATCACCCCTTTTTAATCGTTCATTGTAGTTGATACTTGATAGTTGTTAATAGCAAAATTTCTTCTTCCTGTCACTATAGGAACCCAAAAGAATATGAAACTTTGGATTCATAAATAAAAGTTTTAATAGGACCTACCTTAGCATCATGATCAAATGACCTTTACACGACATCTTTTTAATTTCTTCTTCCTGTCACTATTGGTAGTACCTTCATCAATAATTTCACATGTAGATCTTCATCCTTGTTTTCCTATAACCAACATTTGAATACTTAATGTGTACTTTTGATAACTCAATTTATAGAGATTTTGGGTTGGTTAAATTAACACATGGGTAATTTCTTTACAATAGTTATGTTAGATAAATTAAATATCATACTTTATGGCTATTGATCACATAATTTATTGGTGCCAACTTTATTTTAAAATTACATTGTGTGTAACGGAGGCATTAAAGCCTCCACATCACTCCAACCAAGCGCCAAACACCATTACGGCTAGCCTAAGGAGGGATCAAAGGTGGGTTTTGCCACCACAATAACTGGCGTCAAGACAATTGTTGTGGGGCGAGGTTTTTTTCTAACCAATCATAATCTTATCGTCTTTTTATATATAAAAAGACTAAAATAATTACGTTTAGTTGTTGCGTCAATACATACGTGACAATAGCAGGTCTTAGGCTTGTTGGTGTGCCATCGGGGAAGGAACTCGGGGACATGAGGTGGACAACTCCCCGATCGGGAACACCGCCCCCCCCCTAAAAAAATTCGGTGCCTTCGGTGAAATTTCCCCCTTCTCCCCTTGTCATGTGATTGGCCCATTTTTTTTCTTTTTTTCTTTTTAATCAACCTTTATCCAATAAAAAATGAAGGGGGATTAAGGGAATTAGGGGAATACCATTTCCAAACATTGGGGGAAGAAATGGGAAAAATAAGGTGGCGCTGACGTGGCATTTGGGGGGAGTTGGGGGAGTTGGTCTCCACACCATATAGTCTTAGAAAGATGGGTTTTGGGGTTTTTGATAAAATATAGACCAAATAATTAAAATAATGGAAATTTGTGGTTTTGTGGCATCCATGTGCGTAGAAACTTCATATTTGATGTGCAGAACTTATTAGAATTCATATATGATGGGTAGGCCTATAATTGTAAACAAACCGAACGTTTATGAACTGTTCGTGAATTGTTTGGCGGAAAGTTCGTTTGTGTTCCTTTATTTAAATAAATGAACGAACACGAACACAATTTTTTGTTCGTTTAATTAAACGAACGAACATGAACACACGCTTTGTTCGTTCATTTATATTCATGAACTTTCGTTTATGTTCGTTCATTTATGTTCGTTTATGTTCATTCATTCATTTATGTTCGTTCGTTTATTTTTGTTCGCTTAATTAAACTTAACTTGATTTTTATTATTTATTTCCTTTTGTTAAGTATCTTAATTCATATGTTCTAAAATTTTAACCCTAAACCTAATATTCTAACCATATCACTTATCAGACGCTATCCATACTTCACAGCCACACCTCCCTTCTTCTTCACACTCCACAGCCCTACCTTCTTCTACTTCCGGTCGACCACCTCAACAAAACCGCCTCCACTCACTAGCCTAAACAGCGTTGCCGTCTCCCTCACCCCCGCCTCCACAGACCATAGCGCCGTCGTATTTCTCATCCCCGTCATTTGGTTTTGGTTGCATTGTGACGAATCATTATTAACTTGTTTTTGTTTGTGTTCGTTTATGTTCATGAACAGTTCGTTTAAGTTTTAAATGAACGAACATAAACGAACACGAACACGACAAATTTCTTAATGAACGAACACGAACACAAAAATGTGTTGGATTATGTGTTCGTGTTCGTGTTCGGTTAAAGTTAAATGAACAAACACGAACACGCCTGTGTTCGTATTCGTTCAGTTCATTTACAGGCCTAATAATGGGTGTGAGAACTAATTCAAAATTTGGGTGTGGGTGTTTCTTGATAAATTCCATTGACATTTCTAACCAATGTAATCCTGATCATGCGGCCTAGTGGTAAAAGGGCCGGTTCTCTTTTTGGGGGAGCTGGGTTCAATTCCCACGGGAGCATGTGATGGATACCCCCACCCTTGTGGTGGGGTAGGTGGTTGGGAAGTGATGGAGAGACCCTTGACCCTTATGGTCATGGGTTCGACTCCTGATCCCTCCAGGTTTTATTGGTTCACTACCGTCGTGCCTTCGGGCGGATTTGTGGGCCGGTTTTCCCTGGAACAGGATACGGGTGGGCCGAAGGGCTCTGTCCGTACGGACTAGAGGCCGTCTGGGACCCATTTCGACTATTGGGGGCCGCGTACAGAATACCCGGCAATACTTTAGTTCATCGTTCAAAAAAAATTTCTAACCAATGTAAACGCTTTACAAACACCTCCCCTAAACTTTATCAAAACACAATATTCTAACTACTAAAATATATCTTTTTTATCATCAAATGTTTGCTTAAAAAGAAAGCACAAATCCTTTTGAAGCTTCCGAAATATTTGACAATTCATTACTTTCCAAATAAACAACTATGATTAAGGAAGGAATTTATTTGTCTTTTAATATATAAAGATCATGATAAATGTTAAAAAAGCTGAGATATATATTACAATTAAAAAAATGAATAGAGTTGAGTCCTGGGGTACATGTGATTCGTAAATATTGCACATTTGATCCTTACACTTTATAAGTATATAGGTGGTCCAAGTTCTTGTAATTTTTTAACTCGTGTGGTCCCAACATCCAACGATTGTTAACTTTCTCTATTAAGGTTTTGTTTGTTTTTAAGAGGTAAAATGTCTCAGTCTGCGGACCACATCTGCAAGAAAAGAGGAGGACCAAAGGTCTGCAGTCTGCAAGAAAAAGACTGTTTGTTTGTTAATGTTTATAACGTAACCTAAAACCACAACCCACCACAACCATATATAAATATTAGTATATTACTTTCATATCTTTTCATAAATACAAAATATATAAATCATTAATCCAAATATAAACATATTCAGGTTAGAAGTTACTATTCCTTCTAGAACTTGTATATTAATTGCTATTTTTATTCTATTGAATTCACTTATATATAAATAAAAGATATACAAATCACTAATCCTAGAGTTTTTTTTTTTAAATCAAAACTCTCATATTATTATTAGTTGTTATTATTACTATTAGTTATTTGAAGCATAGTTGTCAAAGCGCTTAGGCGTACTCAAAACGCATAGGTCGAGCCCGGAGCCTAGAGCAAGGTGGAGCAGCAGCGGTGGAAGGCGGTGGCGGAGGGTGGAGGAGAGGGGTGTGACATCCGTCACTTTTCCTTTTATTTTTATATATAATAATAATAATAATAATAATGATGATAATAATAATAATCATATCTTTTTTTGACTAACTAAACCCACACATAACCTCAACCAAACCACAACCAAACCATAGCCCAAAACCCACTTCTTTTTATTTTCGGGCCCATACACCAGCCCAAACATGGCCCAAGCCCATCTCCTTTCCTCTTCTCTCTAAAAAAAAAAAAAAGGAAAAATGTTGCCTCTGCCCGGATTCGAACCGGAGCAGGGCCCAACACAAGTCACACGCACAACCACTTGAGCCACAGCTCATTGTTGGTTTAATCCCAACTCATAAAGTATATATACACACGTGTAAAGCTGTCTGTCTTCCTTTCCCTTCAATCGCTGCAATATAGAGCCACGTAAATCAAGCTTCTTTGACTCGATTGAACCATGATTGATTACTGTAAGTTGACCAACGATAATTAACGCATTACAACAGCTCTTTAAGCCGTGATTTCAGCTTAGATTCAAGCCAAATTGACGCACGTTTGACCACTACGGGTCAAACTTCCCTATAATCGCTCGGGTCTATACCACTATAAATTGAGCACACCAATTACACCTAAAAGTGCCGATTTAAAGAACCCCCAAACAAACTTTCACATTCAAACACTATACAATTCGGAATTTGAAGCTTTGGTGCGATTTTGGCTTGTTCGCGACTGCACACTTCTGGTCACAATCATCTTCGATTAAATGTATGTTTTGTCTTGCTTGTTAATGTAGAACAGAAGCCCCATGGGTTCGTTCAATATCTACAACGAATCGTGGCTAATTAGAAGCCTAAGATTTTAGGGTTTATAGAGATTGGGGATTTCTGTTTCAAATATTGTTTAAATAAAATCTAAATCCAAGTTGCTTAACAAACCAGCAACCAGACCAGTTGGTCTAGCCGTGTTCTTCCAACCAGCAGGTGTCGGGTTCGATTCCCACTACAAACAACATTTTTTTTTGTGTTATTCCTTTACACTTATATTATCTTTATTCTTTTAAAAATCATTTTAAAATACTAAAACTATTTTATAAATTCTACAAAATTTATTTTATGTTATTTCAATGATAAACTTTACTATCCAATTTTTAGTTTTTCGAAAATCTTTTATTTATTATATATAATAAATATTACAAATTTATTCTATTATAATTATAAAATTCTATAAAAATATCTAAACGATTTTATAAAATTCCACAAAAATTATTCTAAACTTGTGTAACAATATACATTTCAGAAATAATTTTTATTTCTGAAAAACCGTTTGTTTAATATTTTTAATCAATTTTTGTTAGTTTTAATCATAAATAATTCATAATAAATTCATTTTACAATATTTTTTGTACCAAAATTTTACATAAATTATTTCTATTCATTTGGAACAGAAATACAATTTTTAATTCAGAAATTCTTTAATTTTAATATTTTTAGATATTAAAGTCATATTTTGACAATTTGAAATAATTAGATTAAATACTCTATTTTCAAGAAAATAATTTTATAAAAATTATTTTCATACTCAAAACCTTATGTTGTAACTATATTCAACTTAAAATTTTACAAAGAGACTTTTATTTATTTATTTATTAAATTTCTTATATTTAATAAACAATTTGTTTATTAATCAAATAAACGTTTATCCCCAATTCGAAGCCCTAGAAAATACTTGTAAACTAGATAGACTTAGACTTAATTGTTACATTATACATAGGGTGATACTTGGCAACGTTGGAATACACTTATTCAATTACACAAGACTTAACACCTTGCTAAGGTGAGTATTACTTATCCCTTTTTTCCGCTTTTACAACTTTTGGGGTGATTCATGCACAAGTATACAAAACTTTCGTATTCATTTACACATACATTTTATTCATTTACAATTCATATACGTGTCTTGTTTATCTTTGTGCTTATGCTTGAACATGAACGTAGCTTACATACAAAATCATACATACAGACATAACTTATGTTATGGTGCTCTTTACATACAGACGTAACTTATGTTACGGTGCTCATTTAGACATAACTTTGTGTTATGGTGCTCTTTTAGACTCACACGTGTTGAGGTGCTCATTATCAATTACATTGTACAACTTTACATTTGATCTTTGTCTTGTTTGGTTACTTGCGTGTTTACATAATGCCTTGGTGATGCTAGACACATGAATTGTACTACTTTTCAAACTTATACTATACGTACAAAACTAAGTAGTACTCACCAACATCATATGTTGACAAAATTATTTTCGTGCATGTTTCAGGATAAGCTGCTTGACGCTTCACATAGGACTTTGGACTTAGATTAGATCAATCAATTATCTTTATCTTTGTTGTCTTGTATTTAATTTCACTTGTTGTAAACCAATATTCAATAATCATATATTTACATTTTAGTACCATGAGCTTTTGAACAATCGTCACTACGTGGCACCTCGATGATTCCGCCATCGGTTGGGGTGTTACAGATTGGTATCAGAGCCATGGTTATAGGGAACTAGGTTACTAGATGAAATAGGCCTAGACTATAACCGAACTTTAACTTTCATGCATTATACTTCCTAAATTACCCTACCCCTCATTTCCTCTACTTTCCTTCTTCTATCTCTCCCTTCTTCTCCCTTCTTCTCATCTTTCATCATGGTGCATAGAGATGGTGTCCTACAAGGAGTGGAAAGTCTACATCATCATGGAACGGGAGTAGTACTTTTCATGAAAGACACTCTTAGGCATAATGCCTACTCTTATTCTGCTCCTTCAAAGTTGTTGAACTTTAATGAGTGTGATAAGGACACGTGCAATCTGGAAGGGTGGATGCCTGTACACTGGGTTTTCTGGCATAGGCAAGCATAGCGCATAAATCCATTTATGGACCCGTTATGCTTACCTGGGGATTCCTGGAGTGAGTGTCCACTTATAGGCTAAAGCATGTCTTCTTTGATCACCATTGGGTCCAACTCCTTTGAAAAGTCAACGTTCTTGTTAGGCTTTACAGCTAGACAAGGGCACTCCAAGCATTTATGCAAGTTTTTCAATAATACTCTCTTGTTTCATATACAATATCCTGTATATCATGATTTTCATATATTGCTTACAAGTTCATACTTTCATAATCATTTGTACAGTTATACACTCACATTTTCTAATCTCATGATTATTCATTGACTACACCATAGATGTCTGCTCGCCGCATGCTCCGTGATGTCCGCCGACGCCCTGTTCATACTTCTGGACAACGTTCTGATCGTCGCCTCGCATCTTTAGTCGCTAAGGAAATTGCTGCAGTGATCCCAAACCTTGTCAGTGAGATAACCCGGAATAGTAACAGTGCCAACACAGGAAGTACGACTCAATTTCGGTGCACTTTCAAACACTTTAACTCCTGCAACCCCACAAAATTCACTGGTGAGGAGGGTGCTACTGGCCTCCTCCAATGGTTTGAAAGCATGGAGAGTACTTTTGTGAACAGTGAATGTCCTGATGAACTCCGCGTTCGCTATGCTACTAGTGTCCTTCAAAAGGGAGCGCTAACCTGGTGGAATGGCGAAAAGCGCAATCGAGGAGCTGATGTTGCCTTATCTTATTCTTGGACTGAAGTTAAGGAACTCATGATCGCCAAATTTTGCCCTAGGAACGAAATCAGAAAACTGGAGGATGAATTTCGTGAGCTCAAACAAGACAGTGGAGAGAATCTTGCGTATAATACCCGATATCATGAACTTAGCATATTGGTTCCACACATGGTCACCCCGGTCTCTCGAGCAATCGAGAAATATATCGAGGGATTACCTGACCTGATACAAGACGTAGTCACTGGGAGCAAATCTACTACGGTGGAGGAAGCCATCCAGCTTGCAGCCACCTTGACAGACAAACACGTAAGGAAAGGAAACTTGGTTAGGAAGGGCACCAAGACATCTGCTGAGAAAGCCACTCATGTTGTAGAACCATCTAAAACCGTTTCAGCAAAGGCCGCCACTACTGCTTTGAACTCTAGGAAACGAATGGGCGATAATCAGAACCAGAGTGTTGTGGATCCTGTGACTCAACCTCCTAACAAGAAAGCCTACACGGGAATCCATCCTCAATGCAACACTTGCAAGTATCATCACCCTGCAAATCTTCCATGTCATCAATGCACTGGATGTGGAAGGTTTGGACACTTTGTCACCACTTGTCGAGTAATAGTTGGGACACAGGGTAATCCTCAAACAGCTGCCCAGGAACCACTACAGATTACTAACGGTCGGGCATGTTATCATTGTAGAGACCCTAACCACATGCGACCTCAATGCCCTAAATTGAATAATGTAAACCTGGCGGCACATGGACGAGCTTTCAATATCAATATCAACGAAGCAGACAGTCAGGATGACGTTAATCCCACTGGTTAATCCATGGATTGAATCTTTTTAAGACTCGAGAATCCAATACATGTGTTTTCATTTTCTTGATCCTATTATCATTTTGTAACCAATTTTGTCGCACTCATTAGCATACAACATCTAGAAATTTCCTTGCATACTATTGTGTACGAACACAGATTGGAAATTTATCAAATTCGGTTACATTTATTTTATATCGTATAAGTTTCAGACTCTACCTTACATTTTGTTGAAACATTTGGTCTTGACTTCCATGAAAATCAAAATACTTATTCAATCCTACAGAGCTTTTCTAAAAACATCATTGTTTGTCATATGAAACTTGATTTTTCCTTTAATTTGACTATCCATTAAACATTTAATTATTCATGATACTCGTAAACTATTCCTATAGGCCACTAAGATAACACTTACACTTAATGGTTGTATTACTTACAAACTTGCTTTCATGTGTGTATTATCCACGCAACTCAGATAAACATTTCATTTAAAGGGCTCCTCGGACGAGTGGTAGCCCATACTTAAATACTGTTATGCTTACAAGTCATTGCAATGCAATTGACCTAGTCATTACATAGCCTCATTTCATTGATAAACGTGTTGTTGTGTCATCTTCTTGTGAAACTTATTTGCTTTAATGTGTGTTAGATTAGGATCATAGAAGGACATAAAACCCTAATGTAAGGTAAATTGATGATTCCGGTCCGGAACGTAATCATGAATTTACAGGTGCGTTAGGGTAGTGTGAAATTCTATTAGAGTTTTTGGTAGGCGTCCAGTACGTTTTCAAGGTATCAAAGGTGTGGTGGGTTAGCTGCGGTACACCCTGTATACAAACACTAATGATGCATTGAAAGTGAGACTGGAAGTCGAACCAGGAACAAACTCTGTTTACTTGGTAGTTCATTTAGCCTTTTTATAGTCAATCAACTCATACATTTATTTTAGGATTTCTAAAACTTGAAGTTTAGTGTTTACTAGATTCTTATTCTCCTTATTATTCGAGACGAACCTAATCCAATCCTTAACTCACACCTATCAAACCTCTTATCCAAATCATTCGGAACAATTCACTCTGTTACCTATAAATTTACGTCGTGCCTTAACCCAAATTTTCCAAACCACAGTTATCTTAATTTTTACCCAAGCATCCATAACCCTATGTTTCTAATAACTTCGGGACGAAGTTTCTAAAAGTAGGGGATGCTGTGACATCCGTCACTTTTCCTTTTATTTTTATATATAATAATAATAATAATAATAATAAAAATAATAATAATAATAATGATAATAATAATAATAATAATCATATCTTTTTTTGACTAACTAAACCCACACATAACCTCAACCAAACCACAACCAAACCATAGCCCAAAACCCACTTCTTTTTATTTTCGGGCCCATACACCAGCCCAAACATGGCCCAAGCCCATCTCCTTTCCTCTTCTCTCTAAAAAAAAAAGGAGAAATGTTGCCTCTGCCCGGATTCGAACCGGAGCAGGGCCCAACACAAGTCACACGCACAACCACTTGAGCCACAGCTCATTGTTGGTTTAATCCCAACTCATAAAGTATATATACACACGCGTAAAGCTGTCTGTCTTCCTTTCCCTTCAATCGCTGCAATATAGAGCCACGTAAATCAAGCTTCTTTGACTCGATTGAACCATGATTGATTACTGTAAGTTGACCAACGATAATTAACGCATTACAACAGCTCTTTAAGTCGTGATTTCAGCTTAGATTCAAGCCAAATTGACGCACGTTTGACCACTACGGGTCAAACTTCCCTATAATCGCTCGGGTCTATACCGCTATAAATTGAGCACACCAATTACACCTAAAAGTGCCAATTTAAAGAACCCCCAAACAAACTTTCACATTCAAACACTATACAATTCGGAATTTGAAGCTTTGGTGCGATTTTGGCTTGTTCGCGACTGCACACTTCTGGTCACAATCATCTTCGATTAAATGTATGTTTTGTCTTGCTTGTTAATGTAGAACAGAAGCCCCATGGGTTCGTTCAATATCTACAACGAATCGTGGCTAATTAGAAGCCTAAGATTTTAGGGTTTATAGAGATTGGGGATTTCTGTTTCAAATATTGTTTAAATAAAATCTAAATCCAAGTTGCTTAACAAACCAGCAACCAGACCAGTTGGTCTAGCCGTGTTCTTCCAACCAGCAGGTGCCGGGTTCGATTCCCACTACAAACAACATTTTTTTTTTGTGTTATTCCTTTACACTTATATTATCTTTATTCTTTTAAAAATCATTTTAAAATACTAAAACTATTTTATAAATTCTACAAAATTTATTTTATGTTATTTCAATGATAAACTTTACTATCCAGTTTTTAGTTTTTCGAAAATCTTTTATTTATTATATATAATAAATATTACAAATTTATTCTATTATAATTATAAAATTCTATAAAAATATGTAAACGATTTTATAAAATTCCACAAAAATTATTCTAAACTTGTGTAACAATATACATTTCAGAAATAATTTTTATTTCTGAAAAAACCGTTTGTTTAATATTTTTAATCAATTTTTGTTAGTTTTAATCATAAATAATTCATAATAAATTCATTTTACAATATTTTTTGTACCAAAATTTTACATAAATTATTTCTATTCATTTGGAACAGAAATACAATTTTTAATTCAGAAATTATTTAATTTTAATATTTTTAGATATTAAAGTCATATTTTGACAATTTGAAATAATTAAATTAAATACTCTATTTTCAAGAAAATAATTTTATAAAAATTATTTTCATACTCAAAACCTTATGTTGTAACTATATTCAACTTAAAATTTTACAAAGAGACTTTTATTTATTTATTTATTAAATTTCTTATATTTAATAAACAATTTGTTTATTAATCAAATAAACGTTTATCCCCAATTCGAAGCCCTAGAAAATACTTGTAAACTAGATAGACTTAGACTTAATTGTTACATTATACATAGGGTGATACTTGGCAACGTTGGAATACACTTATTCAATTACACAAGACTTAACACCTTGCTAAGGTGAGTATTACTTATCCCCTTTTTCCGCTTTTACAACTTTTGGGGTGATTCATGCACAAGTATACAAAACTTTCGTATTCATTTACACATACATTTTATTCATTTACAATTCATATACGTGTCTTGTTTATCTTTGTGCTTATGCTTGAACATGAACGTAGCTTACATACAAAATCATACATACAGACATAACTTATGTTATGGTGCTCTTTACATACAGACGTAACTTATGTTACGGTGCTCATTTAGACATAACTTTGTGTTATGGTGCTCTTTTAGACTCACACGTGTTGAGGTGCTCATTATCAATTACATTGTACAACTTTACATTTGATCTTTGTCTTGTTTGGTTACTTGCGTGTTTACATAATGCCTTGGTGATGCTAGACACATGAATTGTACTACTTTTCAAACTTATACTATACGTACAAAACTAAGTAGTACTCACCAACATCATATGTTGACAAAATTATTTTCGTGCATGTTTCAGGATAAGCTGCTTGACGCTTCACATAGGACTTTGGACTTAGATTAGATCAATCAATTATCTTTATCTTTGTTGTCTTGTATTTAATTTCACTTGTTGTAAAACAATATTCAATAATCATATATTTACATTTTAGTACCATGAGCTTTTGAACAATCGTCACTACGTGGCACCTCGATGATTCCGCCATCGGTTGGGGTGTTACAAGGGGAGGGGAGGAGAAGGCGGCAGACGGGGTGAGGAGAAGGCGGCGACAGAAGGTGGAAGGAGGGAGGAAAAAGAAGGAGGAGAATGATGTCTGATAAAGAAGAAGACTAACGAAGAAGAAGAAAAGAGAAAGAAGAAAGAAGAAAAAAGAAAAGAGAAGGGGAGAAGTGGTTGGAAGACTTTGGTATATGTCTGCACCAAGAAGAGAGCATGAAAACCTTTTTTAGTGAAAGGTTTTTCAAAAAACAAACAATCTGCAGACCCCAAATGTTTGCGTGCGTCTGCACGGCGCAGACAAAAGGGGTCAGGAGTACTTCTGGGCAAAAAACAAAAAACCACCTAAGTCTCCCCACGTGCATCAACATGAGAGTATTTTGGTTAAGGCTGTTCACGAGCCGAGTCGAACCGAACGGATGTTTGCTCAAGCTTGGCTCATTTACAAACCGAGCTGAGCCAAGCGGAGGGACTCGTTTACAACCGAAGCGAAAAGCTAGCGAACATTTTTCGAGTGCAAAAATTTTCTAGCGAGAAACGAGCGGAGAGTGATTTGGACAACCATGAAATTGAGATGTTTTCTTCAATGTTTTCGTTGTCGAGTAACAACTAAGGTCGAACTCTCCTATAAGGACACTAATATTGAGGTCCGAGTGTTCGAGAGTGAGGTTGGTGAGGCAATGAGCATATTACAGAGAACAATTGCCGCATTGTGGCTTAGGGTGATATCAAGCGACAATTAGCGACAGATGATTAATAACATAAAGAAGTAAAGCCTATTATGTTACGACTTAGGGTTTTACTATTCAACTTAGTGTTAAAATTTTTATTAGACATATTTTATTTGCATATATTGAGCCAAATTTTATGTATAAAGCTATAAATATTACTATGATTTGTGGGTATATATATAATTATATATATAATAGATAAATAATAATTTATACGAGCTGATTCGAGCCGAACGGACCTTTGCTTGTGCTTGGCTCGTTTACAAACCGAACCGAGCCGATCGGCTCATTTATAACCGAGTGGATAATTGAGCGAGCATTTTCCGAACGAGCAATAAGCGAGCCACAAACGACGGACGACTTAAACAACCGTAATTTTGGTCTTTTCAAGTTAACAACCGTTACACACTAGAACCACACAAGTTTAACAATTACAAGAAGAGATACCACTTACGTAATTTTGAAAGTGTGAACACCAAACCTATAATATTAACAACCAATCACTAAAATCAAACGAATATATCCTTAATATTATTTCTTTTGATATCACAACCGAAAGCTACTTTGTTTTGGAAGGTAACAAATAAAAGTAAATTATTCCTCACCTTAATAAAATCAATCAATATAATAATATTATTAACGACCAACTTGCAAGAAAATCGCAAGAAGCAGGCTACATGAATTGTCTCGAAATCACATAGCGACGAATCTGCATAATATTATCAAACCCATCGCCGTTCACATCTCAACAACTCTCAGCCAACCATTCCTAAACCCTTTTTTTTCCCATTAAATCCTGTCACACATACATATCTTTTTGCAATGCACACACTTTTTTCTTTTATCTATACAAAGTCAAATAAATAAGTTACCTCCACAATTTTATTTTCGTTTGTATAAACTTAAGAGTTTTTGCATCAAATCTGGCTATAAAGAGGTTAGATCTTTAATATTATTTGAATTTTATTTAATCTTTTAGGGTTGTTCTATGTTTTTATAAATCTTGGTTTTAGGGTTATTCTTGATTTTTGTTATTTATTTATTTTGATTATGAACTGTTTGCTTTGATTATGAACTGTTTGCTTTGATTACTTGTTATTGTATTTAAGTGGGTTCTTTAAAATTCACCTGCTTTATTAATTATTATTATTATTTTTATTTTTTAGGTGGGTTTATTATTAACTTATTGTTGTTTATGCCTGTTTAATCTTTAGGGTTACTTTCTCTGTGTAATTTGTTTGATTATTGTATCTTTTTTAGCAAAGTTTTGTTCTTGGCTGATTTTTAGGTGTTTTAAAGATTAGAATCTTGAAAAAGACTATAAATTGGTGAATTCTTTGGTCTAATTTTAATGAATTATGAGATATATGTGTGTGAATACAGGCACGAATGCGGAATGCGTCGAATACTGTTTGATCGAATTTTCTTGAAATTTTGTTCAGGCGATTGTCTCTTACGCATGTCAAAAACTGGGATCCAATAGGACCCGAAAGAGTTGTTTCAGTCTGGCAGATACAACAAATATAAACTGCTCTCGCACCACTAAACCGGTGGTGGGTGATAATAATGAAGGAGTGATTCTACTTTGTGTGTTGAGAAGATCAAGATCATCACATATATGGAGGCTGCGCCGTGTGTCTGTTGGATTGTCGCTTGACTACGGCTAACGCTGCTATATTTGTTTTACGAGTTTTTGTTATTGAGCTATAGACGTTTGTTTTAGATATTTTCAACCTTCTAGATGTAGTTGATCAGTGAGTTTGTTCGTTCTTGTTACATTTCAAAGTCAGTTAAACGCAACAGTTTGATCAAGATGTTTAGGTTCTCTTGCTTCCATTATCCTACTCATTCTCAGAAACCCAAGGTGAGTAATATTATTTGATTTTGTGGTTATGTGGTTTAGACTAGAGGTGGAAAATTGGGCGGGCCGGGCTGGTTGATTGACGGCTGTAATGGTTCTTGTGAAAACAGGCTAATCCTTTGATACGGGTCAAAACGGGTTGGATTTGAGATGGTCTGTTAAACATGACTGAGAAAAATTATATTTTCACTAACATATAATTTTTTTTTCCTGAGTAAATCAATTTAGGCTGTTGTATGCATCAAAAATACTCTTTGGAACCGTTTGACCCGTTTAATCTGTTTTCATTTTAACTATTTTTTACATGTTTATTTGTACAACAAATCCTCTTGTGGTTGACGACGATTTTATTCTTCTGTATGTAGAAAACCGTCCACTTGCCTACCGAAGCAATGAAAAAGGTACTGGAAGATCACACCACAATTAAACCCAAGAAAAATCCCGAATTGTCCAAGGAAGCTAACGAAGGCTACAGTGGTAACCCATCTCCATCTTCAATGGGTCAAGATTGGAAGTCTGAAGGGCTTAAAAGCATGAATGACACAGATAGTGAACATGGCCATCAAATCAGGGGAATGAGGAAGAGTTTGTCTTTAGGAACTGGCCTGGCAGCCTATCAGGACGTGACATCTGGCGAAGATTTGTCGTCTTCTCATGGTAATCTTAGTGGAGAAGAGTATCACAATGCTCAGGCTTCTATGTCTCCTCAAATAAGTTCCAATTTGGTTAATCTTGCATCAGATTTGTCACCCGATAACCAAAAATCTGACAAAGAGGTTGGTGATAATTCCGAGACTCGTTTTTCTGGTGGTGGTGGTTCTAGTGGCTCTCCACCTAGAATTACACAAACCATTATGAAGTCGAACTCTTTTCCGTATTTGCATTTGGGTCATGGTGATGTGGTTCATCAGTCTCGATCTTCTGAGGATTTGAAGGCTTTAGACTCGAGATGGAATGATAAATCAGTTGCTGAAGATGACGTTATTTCCCGGAACGGGAAATAGAAAATGGTAGTGTCGAAGATGATAGCGCGGGTCATGTTGACAAAGTTGGTGGTGATTGTGACGATGGATATGACTATGCCGGTTTGTCAAAAGACTGGATCGTTCCTGCGGTGGATGAATCGGGCAAGGGTAAAGGCGTCCTAGAAGATTATTCGGTTTGTCAGTGGGAGGATTTGCCCAATGAGGATTTTAAGATAAAGCGCATTGAGAAATGGGTTATGGATCTCAAACATTCTTCGTCATTCGAAGAAACCACCATGCTTTCAGACCTTGACCACCAAGGGCAAAGTGGTAAAAGCACCATCTTGGATCCATCGGCAGCTTCCAAAAGCGATGCAAAGACTATTCTGGGCATGGATGCTGCTAAAAGATACATTTCTTCTTTAAATGCTGCAGCGACAACAGCTCAACTTGCAAACCATGGGTTGGTTGTGATTCCTTTTCTGAGTGCGTTCTCCAGCTCAGGGCGCTTAATTTGTCAGGAAATTCTATAGGTTCGAATTTTTTATCTTCTATTCATTTTTGGATTTTGATATTATGTTGCTGATAATATTATTTGTTTTATCAGTGAGAATAACTGCCGGTGCTCTTCCTCGCGGACTTCACATTTTGAATCTATCAAAGAACAGTATCTCGACCATCGAAGGGCTTCGAGAGCTCACGAGATTGCGTGTGCTTGATCTCAGCTACAACAGGATTCTTAGAATCGGGCATGGTATGTGGTTCTCTTTTAATTTATATTTTCATGTCCGTTTTTTATCTTTTAAATTTGAACTGAGGTATCTGTGTTTTTGAAGGTCTGGCGTCGTGTTCTTCGTTGAAAGAACTATATCTGGCAGGAAACAAGATAAGCGAGGTGGAGGGTCTGCATCGTCTCCTGAAACTGAACGTATTGGATCTGCGTTTCAACAAGCTGTCCACTACAAAGAGCCTAGGACAGCTCGCGGCCAATTACAACTCGTTACAAGCCATCAGCCTGGAGGGAAACCCTGCGCAGAAGAACATAGGAGACGAGCAACTGAAGAAGTTTCTTCTTGGGCTTCTCCCTCATCTTGCTTATTACAACAGGCAATCAATCAAATCTGGTGCCATGAAAGACTCGGCTGACCGAGCTGCCCGGCTTGGGATCTCTGCACATCAAATTGACCGTGGGATAAGGTCAGAAGCGAAAAAGTCAACGCACGGTAGGAAAAGTCAAGGGGTGAGTAGTCGTGGACGGCACGTGAGGCTGCCGCCAAGTGGGGTTAAGGTGACGGGCGATAAGCATCAGTTTCATGATGTGAGTAGCAAACTTGTGAGTTTCAGGCCGGATCTTGGCATGCGAAGAACTCACAGTGAAGGATTGCTGAAAGCTGTTTGAGATGGAAGAATAAAGGAATAAAACTGTGTTTGAGATTTGGGAATTTGGTTGTTTAATATGACATTATGATTTTCATTGGTGTTGGTTTGGGAAAATATTGTTGTTATGTTGGATGTTAAGCTTTGTTTATTTTTCAGACAATTATGGTTGGGCCATGAGTCATATAAGAAACTTATGTTAAAAAATTCCATTTTGTTTATTTACCCTTGCTGTGTAATTACTCTTTCAATTTAAAAGATGTAGAGGAAGAGCTACGAAACCATAGCTTGTATTAAAAAAATAATCAAACGTGTCAAAATCTATCTAGGCTATATGGTATCTTGAGAGACGTGAGGTGATGTGGAGCTTAGGTGCCATCATGGCAACTAGTGTAAAGCAACCTATAGCCTTGGTGATGGTGATGATTATGGATGATCTCATGAAGGCCGAGAGAAAGAATTGTTTGGGTTGGACCTACAATAGTAATTTTCACTAGTAAACCACACTAATATTTAATGGAAGAGAAAGATGGTGGACGGGAATGATGACGTGGTGTCGAGATGGAGGATGGTGATGATGGTTCACTAGTGAACAACAACCAATAGCCTTATAATTTAGAACCAAGGTTCATTAAAAGTATCTTAGTAGTGATTTATTAACTCGCTTGTTATGTTATTAAAGTTTGCCAACATGTTTTAAATTTACAACTGTAGTTAAGATTTCAAATGATTTTAATTAATCACACTATATATTCATGGTTTAACTAAGAGAAAACATTAGTTCATGTACAAATCTATGCCGTTATAATCACCTGTAAATATCTAAATAAATCCTAGTCAATCGCTTAAATTCATGTGGATCCCTTGATAATTGACAAATGAATCAACCCTAATACACAAAACATAGTATGAATTCATTCTATAAAACAATATCAAAAAATGTATATATTATACATGAGTGTAACCCGTTACAATTAACATCTGGCATGCCAAAGGTTCAAACAACTAGAATAACTTTACACATTGTATATATATTTAACGTAGAGCTAATTTGAACAGTAATGGTAAATCCGGTAAATCACATTTGCGTCCAAGGGTTTTTTTGTCTTTGAACTCCTTTCTTCCTCCATCTTTCTACTGCAGTGCAGAGACACACATTTTGGGATATGGGAACCGATTTGTAGCACCACCAGGGTTGATCAACTATGCCACCTACCACCCCATCTTCTTTTTCTATTTCTCTTTCAGCCCATGTTCATCAGCTACGGGAGGAGGTAAGGAAAGCAGGGTGAGAGACAAATCAATAGCACCAACGACGGTGTCAGTAGCGGGGTTACCACAATCATCGGCGGCGATTGGCGATTTAGGTATAAAAGTTTGCTACCAATTATTATTCCCACGGAATGAATGAAGGTATGTGCCTTTTAATTCAGCTTTGAGATTTGAGATATTTGATTTGGGTTAACATAATCAGACGTTGTTAACGCCTTAAAGATGGCTAAAGTTGAAGACGACGTTGTTTGCTTTAAAAAAATAGAAATTATGTAAGGATTAGTCAATGACTGTTTATCTTGGTTTGTTATACATACAGGCTTTGATGTATCATATCCTTTATCGAAATTCAGAAGGGATTGACAAGCTGAAACCGGAACCTGTAAGATTTTTGGAACTCTTTTACCTTCGTTTTCAGTGGTTTACAAGTTTATTTTATTGGGTATATAAATTTGCAAGAGGACATGACAATGATTGATGAAGTTGATGAGGTGACATTGAGATCAATAATAAAAGATGATTTATGTTCCGCATCTGATTCTGATTTGGATTATCACCATGAAACGGCTGAGGTAATCTTGAAATCAACCATGTGCTAAAGATTTTAAATTAATTACTTAATTGATGTTTGTTATGTCTGTTGTGACGAAGATACTGAGTAGAGCTGGCGAGATTCTACGCGAACCATAATCGTTACAAATTTTTGTACACAATAAGTGAAACTCGAGTAATATGATCCAAAAACACCTGATAATTTGTTGTTCTTTGTCTGGTGATATGTAATATCCCAAACCTGTAATGACATTATTCACATTTGCAGTTCATTATATGGCTTATGTGTATCTAACTGGTTTTTATAGAGTTTATCTGCTAGACTGCTATGGAATTAACGTGCATAGGTTTTGCTCGAAAGCACATGTTTTTATTAATTAATGTTTTTAATTTTGTAATGTATGGGTTATTTCTAAATGGCACATCAATCTGACCCATTACTATTAAAGTTGAGTATAATATTACACAATTGTAACCACATGATGCTTCTGAAGTTATTCGTTTTACTCATCAGATAAAGACAAGAAGGTGTATATTTTTTCCTACACCATGGCATGCTTTTGGAACTTAAACTTGATGAGGTATGTAAATTCATGGTTACTTTTTCTCACTTAATTATATATTTGATATCACAGTAAACTTTGTGCAAAACTTGACATTGTTTTCTCTTTTCCTTCTACATATCAATTCAAAGTCAACTTCACTCGATACATTGCTTAAAAAAGGATATAAATGAAGAAGCAAAATTTATTTATATTTCCTCATACTGGTTTGATTTTATCTTTTCCTCAGTTTCTTTCGTTAGACGTTAGTAATGATGATTTTGCTTTATGAGTTTTTATACACATTTGTGTGTGTGGAGAGAGGATGTGAAAGGCAAAACAATTTTTCATACCTTTGGGCGAGAGTTTATTGGTCCAGTAGTTTATAAATGGTTTTATACACATTGTTGTAAAGGTTTGGACATATAATCATATTTGTACAGAGTTCGGTTATGTATCGGATCTTAACACTTTTAGCGCGTCTTACATATTAGTAGTCTTTTTATATGTTTTTACAGTAGGCCTTGATTGACTCTATTATAATTAATTGGCTTTTGTGTTCACATTATGTGTTTCATTAGGTCTGCAACAAGCTAGGGAAATCTGATAGAAGTTACTTTTTTTCCTGAATTGTAGATAAACTTTCCTACATTCTTCAACTTAGGTAACTTAACTTACATGACAATTTCTCCTTTTTAATGTAGCCCTTTGACTATGAACTTTTGACTTTCCTATCATTGTGTAGATAAATCACCTTTCATGCAAATATGTTAACAGAAGATCCATATTGGACAAAGGAGTGGTATGGTGAGCAAGGCAATCTGAGAAAAGGCTACCTATTTTGTCAGAATTTTGATGCATATCATAAGGCGCTAGGGTCCATTGGTGTTTGGTGCAAACTATTTAGCTAAATCTTTGGTGTATGGTATGTTGTACATTAAATGAATATACGATTATATTGGAATGTAAAAAGTTTATTGTTTTGTTTGCTAGAATATGATGTCCGGTTTTGGTTGTTTTCTTTAAGCGACAGGAGGGGCGTCTCCACAAAGCCATCTTGTAATCGCGCAAAGCGCGGTCATGAATAACACTAGTTAAATTTTAACAAATTGTAACCAAAGTAATAATAATTAAGCTACATTTTACGTATAAAAACAATAAACCCGTAATTTTATAAATGCAAAATAATTCAAATAAGAGTTTTCAACTTTGTCCCTACCATTTGGTGAAGTGACATAGGGAAATGAAGATAAAAGTTTGAGACCATTTGGTATCAAGTTGGAATCTGATCCAGAGAGGTTTTACCGCAGTGAGCCTTCAGACAATGGGTTTTCCTCCTAATCAGTGGCTTAGTAGTAGGGGTGTTTAGAATTCGATTCGATTATCAAGAATTTGAATTCGATTCAATTCGAGTTCAGTAAAGCGAATACAAATTTACGATTTTAAATTCGATTCGATTCAAAATTCGAATAAAAATAATACATATTTATTATATATATAATTATATACACACATATAACTTTAGAACATGAGCTAATCTATGAATTTGACGTAAGTAATAAATTAGCCCATTACTAATCTCAAGTCTAACTAAAGCCCATAACTCAAGTCTTAACCTTAAACGAATTTATTCGAATTTGCTTCGAATT
Organism: Ambrosia x helenae; assembly: GCA_030844895.1. NCBI lineage: Eukaryota > Viridiplantae > Streptophyta > Magnoliopsida > Asterales > Asteraceae > Ambrosia > Ambrosia x helenae. The sequence continues at coordinate 128,588,964 of CM061229.1, read as the reverse complement.
CAAGTTTCTTATACGAATTCGAATCGAATTGGTCAGCTTTTAATCAAATTCGAATCGAATACGAATTCAGTAAAAAAAATAAATTATTCGAAAAATTCGATTCAAATAATTCAAAAATTCGTTATTCAATTCGATGAACACCCCTACTTGGTAGACTTGGGTTGCCCAGTAAGCGGAGTAAATAATATTATTCGGTGTTTAGGGTTACTTTTAAAGAAAATTTGGAGAAGGGCTATTGTAATGCTCTCTTTTTAAAACTTCAAAAGTGCTTATTGGCTTATGACTTTTTGAAAAGGAGTTTTAAAAAAAGTGTTTGGATTAGCTTTTGCGATGAGAAGCGTCAAAAAGTCAATAAATTGTTGTTTTTTTTAAGTGTTTCGCTTAACTTATTGTGAATATTGGTTGTATGGGTAGTATATTTGTAATTTTTTTCCAAAAGTCAAAAGCGAAAAGCAAAAAGCTAGGATTTCTAACTTTTCAAAAACAACTTTTCCACCCTTAAAATCCAAAAGCCAAAAGTCAAAACAGTGCTTTTGGGTTACACAAACAGCTTATTGACTTATTGGCTTTTTGGAAAAGCCAATAAGTCAATAAGTTGTTTTGAAACTCAATTCCAAACACCCACTAGCATTTCTCCCAATTTTGAAGCTTAAAAACCCGCGAAAAAAAATTAATCCCTTTATAAACCCTAGGTTTCAAGTTGCACACAGAAACCCACAAAATCTAAACCCAATTCCAAATCCAATGCTCCAAAACAAGCAATGGAGAGAGGGATGATATCAGTTGACCGATGGAGTGAAGGCAGTCAGGTCTATTTCTTAACCCATCTTCACGCAGATCACACCGTTGGTTTATCCCCTCGTTGGAACAAAGGCCCTCTTTTCTGCTCTCACATCACCGCCCGGCTTTTCCATCACAAATTCGCCGGTTTCGACACCTCGTTGCTTCGAACACTCGATATCGGCCAATGGTTCTCGTTATCGTTGCTTTCGTTGTCCACTGGATCACAAACCACTGTTCAGGTTATGGCTATTGAAGCCAATCATTGCCCTGGTTAGTTACTAATTTCTGTTTAGTTGCTACTTGTTTGTAATTGGTTGTTTTGGCATGGTTTGATGTATTTATTTTATTAAAATGCTTATCTTACTTAGGGTTATGAATGTAGTTAATCATATGGTTATGTTGTGAAATCTTTTAAGTTATACATTGGTTAACAGCACTGTGCACCGAGAGTCTCCAAGTACTGTAATTTATAGACACGCTGTCGAGTGATGTGCATTGCTGTATTGATTCTTTTGGCGTGTCATGATCGTTTTATTCATGACTGTAGTTAAATGAAATCATTGTTTTTTTGTTTATTTACTTTAGGCATATAGAATGAGTTTGTGGTGCATTCAGTGTGATGGCAAATGCATGTTTCCAGATTTAAAAGAGAACAATTCTTGTACTCTGACTACGCTTTTTGAAGCTACTAATTAGTATTGATGGTAGGATGGTCTCCTTTCCGTCTTCCATTTATTTGGTCAGTCCAAAAACAATGTTTTATATGTGTCTCTGCACAACTTGTTTTAAGGTTTATCAGTTTATTATTGTTGAGTAATATGCATACAAGCTCACACCCTTGTAGCTTGTACATATTTTTGTGTACTAGGGGAAAGTATGTTGCAAATTAAGTCGAAAGTAATCACTGGGTAATTTCTTTAGGCATGGTTTAAAAAAACGGGTGAGGCGTGCGCCTCGTGGCACGCCTCAAGGCGATGCTATAAGAAAACGAATCTGAGGCGGCACCTCAGGGTGTTATTTTGTAGGTGCGCCTCATAGAGCTGAGGCGGTAACTAAAACTGCGCCTCATGGATTTTTGATGTTTTGAACCTTTTGTGTCAATTTCAAGTATTCCATGTCCTTTTAATGTTTGTTTTTGATGAATCTGATGACGAAATGAGTTAGTATTTCATTTTAACATATATAATATTTATATTTATTTTTTAATTCCGCCTTGAGCTTACGCCTCGGTTCGCCTCGAGGCGGACGCATCATGAGGCAAAGGGAAAACGCCTCGAGGCACAATTCCGTACTTTTAAACCTTGCCTTTAGGTTCGACAATTGGTTTTTGAATAAGATTGAATGATTAATTACTTTCTTAATTTCTGTCATTTCTTTGGTATGTGACAGGTGCGGTTATGTATCTATTCCGGGGTACGTTTGGCATAACGCTTTACACCGGGGATTTCCGTTGGGAAGTAACAAGTGAAGTTGCACAAATGGGAAAAACTATGCTTCTAAATGCTCTGAAGAATGATAAAATAGACACCCTTTACCTTGACAACACTTACTGCAACCCATCCTATTCCTTTCCTTCAAGGGAAGTTGCTGCTCAACAGGTAATATTCTGTCTTCAAGGTTTAATGGCATGCATATCATTCAAAAGTGTATTTATGCTTTATTGTGTAACAGAGTAAAATATACACATTCTTATCTTGCTCTTAATGACCAACCTTTAGGTAGTCAATATCATCAATTCCTATCCTGAACATGACATCATCATCGGCATAGACACGTTGGGAAAAGAAGATTTATTACTCTACATCTCAAAAATGCTGAATGTAAAGGTAAATCACCACCAACTTGTTTTTATATAACTGTAGCGTAGGTGATTGCAAGGGCAATGTTTACACCTTTGTTTATAATTTTGTGGCAGATTTGGGTATGGCCAGAGCGCTTACAAACCATGCATCTTCTTGGGCTACATGACAATTTCACAACCAAAACCACTTTGACAAGAGTGCGTGCTGTTCCTCGTTACAGTTTTTCTGTTGAAACACTAGAAGCATTAAATACTATGCGTCCAACCATTGGGATTATGCCATCTGGACTTCCATGGAAGCTAAAGAAAGCTGGATGCAAGGATAAATCTTGTGGTCTTTCTTCATTGAAGAAAGAGACAGACGACGATCTTCATATGAATATGCGAAATAGATTTACGAATAACATAGAAAAACATCATCAGTATATCTACACAGTTCCATATTCCGATCATTCCTGCTTTTCAGAGATAGTGGAGTTTGTTAAGTTTTTGTGCCCCAACAACATCAAAGGTATCGTGTCTTCATCATTGTCTTATGTTGATCCATGTTACCATCTTCACAACATTTATGGAACATCAAGTTTATGTCAAAAACATGCGATCAAGGAGGAAAGGGCGCGAGTTGAAGGTGAATGTAAGTCTACCCTTGCATGTGATGGTTCCAATGATATGAAATTAAAGAGAAAAAGGATCAAGCAATATAGATTGTGTGTTCATAAAACTAGGGTTAGTTTGTTAAGAAGGTTTAACCGTGGTGCAAAGATAACTAGTGAAGATTGTTCGGATAATTAATTGTTATTCTAACTGTTTGTGCTAACTTGCTAAGTGATGGTAAAGCACCAAATCTGTATTGAATATGTGCAATATGGAAGATCATATAGAAATATGTATAAATTAGAAAATGATGAAATGTTATTTTTTGCACAATTATTTGCATCTTTGTTATCAAGTGGAATGGTTGGACAACATCTAGTTCTGATTAATATGAATGTTATGTGAAGCCGTGAAGGGATAGTTGAGCTTTCGTGCTTCATAATATATTTGAAATATAAATGATCTTATCAAGCTTTTAAATTTGATAATGCTTATATTTTTCTTTCCAAGATACATTTTAACTATGTTAATGGTCGTCTTTTTATATTTAATTTTCAAATTATCTACCTTTTCTCATGTGTAATATATATAAATCATTAAATTTGTTAATATAATAAACTAAGAACTAAACATATTATGCTCATTGATTTGGGGCATGTTACTACTGAAGTTGTTCATAGTAAATCATGATATTGTAGATATGCGGCACCATGAACAGGCATATAGGGATATTTAGATTAGATGCTTAACTAGCTGACTAGTTATATTTGGTAATCATCTCATGATTCTAAATCCCTTAAAACTCCCATCTTTTGATTATTCATTGAATCAGTACTCACTAGCTGGCTGTTTTTGTTGAATATAAATGGTTTTTGAACTATTCTGCTTTTAATACAGCAGGTCAGAACCACAACACCCATTCAATGTTCACTACTGGCCAATAAAAGTTGTTGGTGCTAATTTGCTTGGACCACTGTTAATATAGTGGATCACAACACTCATTTGATGTTCACCGTTTGTTGTTGGTGCCAATTGCTTGTATTAGTGGAGTAAACAGGGATGTGATTAGTCTAACATGTGGAATATAAATGGTTTTTGACATTCCACTGTCAAAATGTGCTTTTTACAAGTTAGATAAAAGTCAGTCTTCCATTATAGTGGAACAGGTCTTTCAATCTATATTGACTTGATTTCTTTAGACGTGTGTGCTGATCAAATGTCAATTCTATAAAACCCGACCCAATGCTGGTAGTGCAATATCTCTATCAGTCAAGTGGTTCACAAAAAGTAATAGTTTGATCATTAATGGGGTTTTTGCTCCTTTTGTGTTTCTCTCTCATAATTTCTTTCTCATCTGGAGCTGATACCATATCTGCAAATCAGTCTTTATCTGGAAATCAAACAATCATATCCAACGGTGAAAACTTTGAGCTGGGCTTCTTCAAACCAGGTAATTCTTCAAACTATTACATAGGCATCTGGTACAAAAAGGTAGCTTCCAATCCTCCTACCGTAGTCTGGGTGGCAAACAGAGAAACACCCATCTCTAATATATTAATTTCAGAATTGAAAATTGTAAATGGTAACTTAGTTCTCTTCAATGAGTCAAAGGAAGCGATTTGGTCCACAAATGTCACCACCACCAGTTTGAATTCTGTAACTGCTATTCTTCTTGACGATGGCAATTTGGTTTTGAGCGACGGGTCAAAACCAGATGAACCCGTTTGGCAAAGTTTTGACCATCCAGTTCATACCTGGTTACCTGGTGCTAAACTTGCTTATGATAATAGAACAAAAAAGAGTCAACTTCTTACTTCATGGAGAAGCAATGAAGATCCTGGTTTAGGACTCTTCTCGTTGGAGATTATCCCTTCTAGTAAAGAGTATGTTAGCAAGTGGAATGGGTCACAAGAATACTGGACAAGTGGTGCATGGGATGGGCGCATATTTACTTTAGTACCTGAAATGAATTATAATTACATCTATAATTTCAGCTTCGTTTCAAATGAAAATGAGAGTTACTTCACTTATTCTGTGTATAATACTTCCCTCATATCTAGATTTATAATGAGTGTCTCTGGTCAAGTTCAGCAGCTATCATGGTTGGAACAAATGAAACAATGGAATTTGTTTTGGGCTCAACCTAGAACGTCACACTGTGAGGTATATGCTTTCTGTGGTGCTTTTGGCACTTGCAGACAGACTGTATTGCCGTTTTGTAATTGCTTGACTGGTTTCATACCTAAATCAGAAAGTGATTGGAATCAAAGTGATTTCTCTAGTGGGTGCGTGAGAAAAACAAATTTGGAATGTGGGAATAATAAGGAAATCTCCTTTTTAACGGTTAAGGTCATCAATGTCCCTCGAAATTCTATGTCTGTGGCAGTTGGGAGTGGTGGAGAATGTCGTAGCACATGTTTAAACAATTGTCATTGTTATGCTTACTCTTTTTTAGATAATCAGTGCTCAGTTTGGGAGGTAGATCTTTTGGATCTTTCAGAAGACAATGTTAATGGGAAAACAATCTACATTAAAGTTGCTTCTAAAGATCTTCCACCGCAGTTTCATGAAAAAAATAATCTCTGTGCTGTTATTGGGTCTGTTGTTGCAGGTGGCGTTCTTGTCTTGGGTCTAATTTTCTTTATAATCCGTAGAAGGAGGATATTGGTTGGGAAGACGACAATGGATGGATCTTTGTTGTTGTTTGCTTACAAAGATTTACAAATAGCCACCAAAAATTTTTCAGATAAACTGGGAGGAGGTGGGTTTGGTTCGGTTTTCAAGGGGGTATTGCGAGATTCATCCATTGTGGCGGTGAAAAAACTTGAAAGTGTTAGCCAAGGAGAGAAGCAATTCAGGAGTGAAGTCAGCACAACTGGGACCATTCAACATGTTAATCTTGCACGTCTTCGTGGATTTTGTTCAGAAGGTAGCCATAAACTGTTGGTGTATGAATACATGCCAAATGGTTCTCTAGATTTCCATATTTTCCACAGAAAACAAGAAAATGTTCTAGACTGGAAAACTAGGTATCAGATTGCAGTTGGAATTGCGAGAGGGTTGGTTTATCTTCATGAGAAGTGTAGAGATTGTATAATACACTGTGATATAAAGCCAGAAAACATTCTTTTGGATGCTGATTTCTGCCCCAAAATTGCAGATTTTGGTCTAGCTAAGCTCGTGGGCCGAGACTTTAGTAGGGTTTTGACATCTATGAGAGGGACGCGGGGGTATCTAGCTCCAGAATGGTTATCCGGCGTGCCTGTCACTGCCAAAGCGGATGTTTTTAGCTATGGAATGCTGCTTTTTGAATTAGTACACGGTAAAAGAAATTTAGAGCAATCTCATGAAGGTTCGAGTTTCACATACTTCCCTAGTTTGGCTGCAAATGTTGTTTTGGGGGGAGGCGATATTCTTAGCCTACTAGACAGTAGGTTAAATAGGGAAGCTAGTGTTGAAGAAGTAACCAAAATTTACAAGATTGCATATTGGTGTATTCAAGATGAGGAAGAGAATAGGCCTTCAATGAGTCAGGTGGAACATATTCTTGAAGGGGTTGTGGATGTCAGCATGCCTCCAATCCCACAGTCTGTAACGTTCTTTGTTGATGACACTGAGGATGTTCCATTCTTGGACTTGTCTTCTTCAATCTTCAATGAGTCCACCTCAATCGGAAGTTCACAAGTACAGAGCAATTTAAGTAGTGATTCCCAGACAAAGAATGCATCCTCTTGAAAGGATTTGTCTTTACATATTTCTTATTAGATCCTTGGTAGATATAAATCCTGAAGCGGTCGGTTTTGAAAGAAAGCGAAAGTTGAAGGGGTGATTCATAAAAGAGTTTAATCAATTAGTATATATTTTTTAATTTGAATGTTTAGAACTAATGGTTGTTTAGTTTGAATTTTAAATTGCATGTTATTCAAGTTAACGAAGTCCTAGCTTGTTAAGGTTTGCCTAGTTTAAATAGGGTGTTTTGGTCGATTGTTTTAGTGTGTGATTTCTGATTGGTTTAATAAAAAGAGTCAGTATAATTTTTTTGTTCAATATCTCCTGTTAGTTTATTATTTTTGTGTTCTGTGATACAGTAGGGAAGAAGCTGGGCCAACAATGCTTTCATGCTAAAACCATGTTCAAATGTAGTTGTTGCCTGTTGGTTCTTCTTGAGGTTTCAAAATATAAGGTCTATTGTACAGCACTAAATTGTGATGTGTTTTTTTTTATATAAATAAACTGAAATGAGTAAATATGATATTATAAGTATTAGAATCATGTATATTTGATGTTTTCAGTTTGGCAGGATATATATATATATGAAATTAGAAAGATTTAGAAGGGTATATATTCCACTGTTAATATAGTGGGTCACAACACTCGTTCGGTGTTCATCGTTTGTTGTTGGTGTCAATTTGCTTGGATTAGTGGGGACTAGACAAGGATGTGATTAGTCTAACATTATATGGAATATAAATGGTTCTTGACTTTTCACTATCAAATTGTGCTTCCTTTTCCATCTTAGATATAAGTCTTGGTCTTCCATGATAGCAACTTATACAGTTTGATGGAGAGAGGACTTATAATGGAGAAAGGACTTATAATGAAAATGTCTTTCAATCTATTATTGACTTGATTTCTTCAGACGCGTGTGCTGCTCAAATATCAGTTCTGTAAAACCCAATGCCGGTAATACAATATGTGCATCAGTCAAGTGGTTCACAAAAAGTAACAGCTTGATCATTAATGGGGTTTTTGCTTCTTTTGTGTTTCTGTCTCGTATTTTCTTTCTTATCTGGAGCTGACACCATATCTGCAAATCGGTCATTATCTGGAAACCAAACAATCATATCCAAAGGTAAAAACTTTGAGCTGGGCTTCTTCAAACCAGGTAATGCTTCAAACTATTATATAGGCATCTGGTACAAAAAAGTCAAAACACAAACAATAGTTTGGGTAGCAAACAGAGAAACACTCATCTTTGATAGATTTTCTTCTAAATTGAAACTGAAAGATGGTAACTTAAAGCTTTTAAACGAGTCAAACACTCCGATTTGGTCAACAAACATGAGTTCTACTGATATGTCTGCATCAGTAGCACTAAATCTGTATTGAATATGTGCAACATGGAAGATCATATAGAAATATGTATAAATTAGAAAATGATGAAATGTTATTCTTTTGCACAATTATTTGCATCTTTGTTATAAAGTGGAATGGTTGGACAACATCTAGTTCTGATTAATATGAATGTTATGTGAAGCCGTGAAGGGATAGTTGAGCTTCCGTGCTTCATAATATATTTGAATTATAAATGATCTTATCAAGCTTTTAAATTTGATAATGCTTATATTTTTCTTTCCAAAATACATTTTAAATATGTTAATGGTCATCTTTTTATATTTAATTTTCAAAATATCTACCTTTTCTCATGTGTAATATATATAAATCATTAAATATGCTAATGAAATAAACTAAGAACTAAACTTATTATGCTCATTGATTTGGGGCATATAACTACTGAAGCTGTTCATGGTGAATCATGATATTGTAGATATGCAGCACCATGAATGGGCATATAGGGATATTTAGATTAGATGCTTAACTAGCTGACTAGTTATATTTGGTAATCATCTCATGATTCTAAATCCCTTAAAACTCCCATCTTTTGATTATTCATTGAATCAGTACTCACATTTTAAATATGTTAATGGTCAGAACCACAATACCCATTCAATGTTCACTACTGGCCAATAAAAGTTGTTGGTGCTAATTTGCTTGGACCAATGGAGTAAACAGGGATGTGACTTGTTTAACATCATATGGAATGGAATGGAATTAAATGTTTTTCGAGTCGGTCTGCCTAACTAATTCATATGCACAAACATGAATGCCATTTGCAGCAATCCGTCTAAGAATCATCAATGAAGTGGGGGATGTTACACTGGCAACTGTATATCTTGGTTGCAGTTTCTTCTCACCCTCACTCATGTCCTTGTAAGACCATTAGTTGGTAAGTTGAATTTAAATCAAAAGCTGTGAGTGACAATAAAATCAGATTTGATTAATTACTGTTAGAAGGATAAAAGAAAGGTTAAGTGGGACTATTGTGAATTGTTTTTAATAAAATAATTTGAAATGAGTAAATATGATATTTATGTTTTCAGTTTGGCAGGATATATATGAAATTATAAAGATTTAGAAGGGTATATATGAAAATTCTTGTAAATATTCCACTGTTAATATAGTGGGTCACAACACTCATTTGATGTTCAACAGGGTTGGTGCCAATTGCTTGTATTAGTGGAGTAAACAGGGATGTGATTAGTCTAACATGTGGAATATAAATGGTTTTTCACATTCCACTGTCAAAATGTGCTTTTTAAAAGTTAGATAAAAGCCAGTCTTCCATGATAGCAACTTATACATTTGATGGAGAAAGGACTTATAGTGGAACGAACAGGTCTTTCAATCTATATTGACTTGATTTCTTTAGACGCGTGTGCTGTTTCAAATGTCAGTTCTATAAAACCCGACCCAATGCTGGTAGTGCAATATCTCTACCAGTCAAGTGGTTCACAAAAAGTAACAGTTTGATCATTAATGGGGTTTTTGCTCCTTTTGTGTTACTCTCTCACAATTTCTTTCTCATATGGAGCTGATACCATATCTGCAAATCAGTCTTTATCTGGAAACCAAACAATCATATCCAAAGGTGAAAACTTTGAGCTGGGCTTCTTCAAACCAGGTAATGCTTCAAACTATTATATAGGCATCTGGTACAAAAAAGTCAAAACACAAACAATAGTTTGGGTAGCAAACAGAGAAACACCCATCTTTGATAGATTTTCTTCTAAATTGAAACTGAAAGATGGTAACTTAGTGCTTTTAAACGAGTCAAACACTCCGATTTGGTCAACAAACATGAGTTCTACTGATATGTCTGCATCAGTAGCTCTTCTTGATGATGGTAATTTAGTTTTGAGATATAGGTCAAGTTCAAGCGAGCCAATTTGGCAAAGTTTTGATCATCCAACTCATACTTTTTTGCCTGGTAGTAAGTTAGGATACAATAAGCGTACAAATACAGCAAATGTTATAACGTCTTGGAGAAATAAGGAAGATCCTGCGGCGGGACTCTTTTCTTTAGAGATTGTCCAAAACACGAAGCGGTATGCACTCAAGTGGAATAGATCTGTAGAGTATTGGACTAGTGGACCTTGGAATGGTAGGTTTTTTGGCGGATTGCCGGATATGGCGGTGCCTTATATCTACAACTTCAGCTACACAGACAATGAAAATGAGAGCTATTTTATATATTGGTCAACTAATCCTTCAGTTATATCTGGAATGGTTCTAGACGTCTCAGGGCAGATGCAACAGCTGACATGGAAGGAGAGCTCTGACCAGTGGTATTTGTTTTGGTCTCAACCAAAAGAAATTTGTGATGTTTATGCTAAGTGTGGGGCGTTTAGTGTTTGCAATCAGCAGACCTCGCCGTTCTGTAACTGCTTGGCGGGGTTTGAGCCTACATCGCAGAGTGATTGGAACCTGAGTGAGTTTTCAGGAGGATGTGTCAGAAAAACCGAGTTGAATTGTGGAGTTAAAGAAGAAAAACCTGGGTTCATTTTAAGTTATGTCCCAGTAAAGTATTTTCCAACATCTCATCAAAATGAGACTCCTTCGTTGGATGAATCGATGTGCAGAAGGTCTTGCTTGGATGACTGCAATTATGAGGGATATAGTTTTTTCTTCGAAAAGTGTCGCCTTTGGAATAGTGAAAAGTTGAATAGCATATCAGTTGTATTTGTTTCAGATGACTCCTCTGTAAGGAAATTTGAAGTGAACATCAAAGTTGCTTATAAAGATCTTCAACATCCCATCCAGAATATTCATAAGAATGATAAGATCAAGCTTGGTGCTGTTATCGGGTCTGTTGTTGCAGGCGTAGTTTTTGTCTCAGGTGTAATATTTCTTATAATCTACAAAAAGAAGCGGATATGGGTTGGTAAAACGAGAATGGAGGGATCGTTGGTAGCGTTTGCTTACAAAGATTTACAAATAGCCACCAAATTTTTTTCAGATAAATTGGGAGGAGGCGGGTTTGGTTCAGTTTTCAAGGGAGTACTGCGAGATTCATCCATTGTGGCGGTGAAAAAACTTGAAAGTGTTAGCCAAGGAGAGAAGCAATTCAGGAGTGAAGTCAGCACAGTTGGGACCATCCAACATGTTAATCTTGTACGTCTTCGTGGGTTTTGTGCACAAGGTAGCAGTAAGCTGTTGGTGTACGATTACATGCCTAACGGTTCTCTTGATTCCCATCTATTCCATGAAAAAGAAGATAAGTTTCTTAACTGGCAAACAAGGTATGATATTGCACTTGGAATTGCGAGAGGGTTGGTTTATCTTCATGAGAAGTGCAGAGATTGTATAATACACTGTGATATAAAGCCAGAAAACATTCTTTTGGATGCTGATTTCTGCCCAAAAATTGCAGATTTTGGTCTAGCTAAGCTCGTGGGCCGAGACTTTAGTAGGGTTTTGACAACTATGAGAGGGACGCGGGGGTATCTAGCTCCAGAATGGTTATCCGGCGTGCCTGTCACTGCCAAAGCGGATGTTTTTAGCTATGGAATGCTGCTTTTTGAATTAGTACACGGTAAAAGAAATTTAGTGCAATCTCATGAAGGCTCGAGTTTCACATACTTCCCTAGTTTGGCTGCAAATGTTGTTTTGGGGGGAGGCGATATTCTTAGCCTACTAGACAGTAGGTTAAATAGGGAAGCTAGTGTTGAAGAAGTAACCAAAATTTACAAGATTGCATATTGGTGTATTCAAGATGAGGAAGAGAATAGGCCTTCAATGAGTCAGGTGGAACATATTCTTGAAGGGGTTGTGGATGTCAGCATGCCTCCAATCCCACAATCTGTAACGTTCTTTGTTGATGACACTGAGGATGTTCCATTCTTGGACTTGTCTTCTTCAATCTTCAATGTGTCCACCTCAATCGGAAGTTCACAAGTACAGAGCAATTTAAGTAGTGATTCCCAGACAAAGAATGCATCCTCTTGAAAGGATTTGTCTTTACATATTTCTTATTAGATCCTTGGTAGATATAAATCCTGAAGCGGTCGGTTTTGAAAGAAAGTGAAAGTTGAAGGGGTGATTCATAAAAGAGTTTAATTAATTAGTATATATTTTTTAATTTGAATGTTTAGAACTAATGGTTGTTTAGTTTGAATTTTAAATTGCATGTTATTCAAGTTAACGAAGTCCTAGCTTGTTAAGGTTTGCCTAGTTTAAATAGGGTGTTTTGGTCGATTGTTTTAGTGTGTGATTTCTGATTGGTTTAATAAAAAGAGTCGGTATAATTTTTTTGTTCAATATCTCCTGTTAGTTTATTATTTTTGTGTTCTGTTATACAGTAGGGAAGAAGCTGGGCCAACAATGCTTTCATGCTAAAACCATGTTCAAATGTAGTTGTTGCCTGTTGGTTCTTCTTGAGGTTTCAAAATATAAGGTCTATTGTACAACACTAAATTGTGATGTGTTTTTTTTATATAAATAAACTGAAATGAGTAAATATGATATTATAGGTATTAGAATCATGTATATTTGATGGTTTCAGTTTGGCAGGATATATATATGAAATTATAAAGATTTAGAAGGGTACATATTCCACTGTAAATATAGTGGGTCACAACACTCGTTCGATGTTCATCGTTTGTTGTTGGTGTCAATTTGCTTGGATTAGTGGGGACTAGACAGGGATGTGATTAGATATAAGTCTTGGTCTTCCATGGTAGCAACTTATACAGTTTGATGGAGAGAGGACTTATAATGGAGAAAAGACTTATAATGAAAATGTCTTTCAATCTATTATTGACTTGATTTCTTCAGACGCGTGTGATGCTCAAATATCAGTTCTATAAAACCCAATGCCGGTAATACAATATGTGCATCAGTCAAGTGGTTCACAAAAAGCAACAGCCTGATCATTAATGGGGTTTTTGCTTCTTTTGTGTTTCTGTCTCGTATTTTCTTTCTCATCTGGAGCTGACACCATATCTGCAAATCGGTCTTTATCTGGAAACCAAACAATCATATCCAAAGGTGAAAACTTTGAGCTGGGCTTCTTCAAACCAGGTAATGCTTCAAACTATTATATAGGCATCTGGTATAAAAAGGTAGCCTCCAATCCTCCTACCGTAGTCTGGGTGGCAAACAGAGAAACACCCGTCTCTAATAGATTCATTTCAGAATTAAAAATTGTAAATGGTAATTTAGTTCTCTTAAATGAGTCCAAGATACCAATTTGGTCCACAAATGTCACCACCACCAATTTGAATTCTGTAACTGCTGTTCTTCTTGACGATGGTAACTTAGTTTTGAGCGACGGGTCAAAACCAGATGAACCCGTTTGGCAAAGTTTTGACCACCCAGCTCATACCTGGTTACCCGGTGGTAGACTTGCTTATGATAATAGAACAAAGAAGAGTCAACTTCTTACTTCATGGAGAAGTAATGAAGATCCTGGTGTAGGAAATAGGAATCTTCTCATTGGAGCTTATCCCTTCTGCTAAAGAGTATGTAAGCAAGTGGAACGGGTCACAAGAATACTGGACATGTGGTCCATGGGATGGGTGCATATTTACTTTAGTACCTGAAATGAATTATAAAAACATCTATAATTTCAGCTTCGTTTCAAATGAAAATGAGAGTTACTTCACTTATTCTGTGTATAATACTTCCCTCATATCTAGATTTATAATGAGTGTTTCTGGTCAAGTTCAGCAACTATCATGGTTGGAACAAATGAAACAATGGAATTTGATTTGGGCTCAACCTAGAACGTCACACTGCGAGGCATATGCTTTCTGTGGTGCTTTTGGTACATGCAGACAGACGGTATTGCCGTTCTGTAATTGCTTGACTGGTTTCATACCTAAATCAGAAAGTGATTGGAACCAGAGTGAATTTTCTAGTGGGTGCGTGAGAAAAACAATTTTGGAATGTGGGAATAATAAGGAAATCTCCTTCTTAACGGTTAAGGTCAGCAATGTCCCTCGAAATTCCATGTCTGTGGCAGTTGGGAGTGGAGGAGAATGTCGTACCACCTGTTTAAACAGTTGTCATTGTTATGCTTACTCTTTTTTAGATAAACAGTGCTCAGTTTGGGAGGTAGATCTTTTGAATCTTTCAGAAGACAATGTTAATGGGAAAACAATCTACATTAAAGTTGCTTCTAAAGATCTTCCACCTCAGTTTCATGGAAAAAATAATCTTTTTGCTGTTATTGGGTCCGCTGTTGCAAGCGGGGTTCTTGTCTTGGGTCTAATTTTCTTTATAATCTATAGAAGAAAGACAACGATGGATGGATCTTTGGTGTCGTTTGTTTACAGAGATTTACAAATAGCCACCAAAATTTTTTCTGAGAAACTAGGAGGTGGTGGTTTTGGTTCAGTTTTCAAGGGGGGTACTGCATGGTTCATCCATTGTGGCTGTGAAGAAACTTGAAAGTGTCAGCCAAGGAGGTAAGCAATTCAGGAGTGAAGTTAGCACAATTGGGACCGTCCAACATGTTAATCTTGTACGTCTTCGTGGGTTTTGTGCACAAGGTAGCAGTAGGCTGTTGGTGTATGATTCTCATCTATTCCATGAGAGACAGGATAATGTTCTTAACTGGAAAACAAGGTATGAGATTGCACTTGGAATTGCAAGAGGGTTAGTTTATCTTCATGAGAAGTGTAGAGACTGCATTATCCACTGTGACATAAAGCCAGAGAACATTCTTTTAGATGCTGATTTCTGCCCAAAATTAGCAGATTTTGGTCTGGCAAAGCTCGTGGGTCGAGATTTTAGTCGGGTCTTGACGACATTTAGAGGGACAAAGGGGTATCTAGCACCCGAGTGGTTATCGGGGGTGCCTGTCACAGCCAAAGCAGACGTTTTTAGCTATGGAATGATGCTTTTCGAGTTAGTTTATGGCAAAAGAAATGCTGAGCAATCTAGTGAGTCAAGGAGTAAATTCTTCCCTAGTTTGGTTGCTAATGTATTAATGGTGGGAGGTGATATCCTTAGCCTACTAGACAACAGGTTAAATAGGCTGGGAAGCTAGTGTTGAACAAGTCACCAAAATTTGCAAAGTTGCTTGTTGGTGTATCCAAGATGAGGAAGATAGTAGGCCTTCTATGAGTTTGGTAGAACAAATTCTTGAAGGAGTTTCGGATGTTAACATGCCCCCGGTCCCACAAACTGTCAAGTTATTTCTTGATAACACGGAGCCTATTGTTTTCTTCACCGAGTCATCATCAAATGGGAGCTCACAAGAACCGAGTAATTCATCGAGCGGTGGTTCAGTCTAAGAGTGCATCTTCTTCAAGTACCAATGTAATTGTCTAGAATATATAAGAGATGCATTGTGTTTGCATTTATAGCTAAAAGATATGCCAAACTATTGTAACTGTTTGTTCCTCTTGGGGTTTCTAAGTATCAGGTTGTTAATGTCATATAACATGAGTAAGATGTAAAGAATAAATCATATGAGAACTATAAAGATGTTTTAGCACAGAGAACTTCTATCAACAAATCAATATTTATTTTATTTTTTTAATTAAAAGGTCATTATTACAACAATAAGGAAGTTTAAATGTTAAAAATCATATAAACAAATTTCGTTGCTTATTTATATAACCTACTTATGTACAAGTTATGTGTAGGAATGTTACCTACACAACCTAACATGTGGTAAACTTGATCATCCATCAACTAGTTTGTTACTCATTCATCCTTCTCTAAATCACCTCAAATTCTACCCTATCCTGATCAACCTCAAACCTTAACGGATCTTTATCTAATTAGTCAATACGACTTCAATTCAGAGTTCTATAACTAGGTGTTGGAATATTCAAGTGGAAAGTCCTAACTTATTTCAGTTTAATGAGGTCTTGAAAGTACATGGACCAAATGTGTCATTAAGTGAAAGTTAGAGGCTAAGTAGTGAAAAATTCTACCGTGAGTGAAAGTGATGCAGTTACAGAAACCATCAAATAGTTCAAGAACAAATAGTTAAGCAAAGTCTCAAAAGGAACCAAAAGGTTCAAGAACAAATTCTTTCAATTAAAATTCATTAAAAAACTAACTACACAATAAATCCTAAACCAAAATTTATAGAGTAGGAAACATAACTGCTACTTGTTTATTTCTTGTCTTATTTTATTTGTTTACTTGTTTATCGCTTTAGTTACTTTTTAGTTAAAAATCATGCTCTTTTATTTAGATTAGGTCTCGACAGAGGTTTAGTATCGAGGGCTGCATATCAGTGTCCATGGATTGATACTTGGTCTTACCGACTTTACTACACTACGACCGGTACACTGCCGTGTTGTGTGGTTTAGCTTGGTGATTCCATTTTTAAAACCAGATTGTGAAACTTAAATTTATTTTTATATATTAAATCACGACAATCAGTTTTTGGCGCCGTTGCCGGGGACACTGGCGACTTCGAGAATGACCCGAGTCGGGGATCTAGTCATTCGTTCTTTGTTTATATCCGCTTTAGTTTAGTCATATTTTTAGTTCTTATTTCATTTTAGTTTTATCTGCGTGCTTTAGTCTACTTGTTTCCTTTGCATGAGTTTGATTTTTGCTTGATAGATTAGCCATTTTTTTTGCCGTTTTTTACTTTAGTCCTACTAAAAAAAAAAAAGAATCGTCATGGCATCTTGTATTGGTAAAAAGACTGTTGCAGACTACATAAGGGAACGTGACCACGCGAGCCGTTATGAAGAAAACATGTACACTCAGTCGTGCTATCGGTACATGAATGTATGTTGTGAGATCTGTGGTGGAGCCCATTTTACAAACGAGTGTTATCTTTCACGTGGGAGGTCCACACAGTGTTATAGAGTTGTTGATGAGAGGTGGCGTACAGATATACAGATGATGATTGATCACATGGAATCAAAGCGTGTAAAACCTCTCACACGCGTGGTTTACGACTGTGAAGGGAACATATTGGGTTATAAGGATTCATCAGGAAATATGATTGATATAATCCCAGAACCTGAGGCGATAATGGACGACGCAGTCCCATCTTCAGTTCAGCAGAATATTAGTCGTGATGAGTCGCCTTATTGGTATCCCACGCCTTGGAGCCATGGACCAGAACCCGAAGATGATGATTTCTGTGGTGATGATGGCATAGAGGTAGTGGAGTTTGTTGAAGACACTACGAACCTGATTGAAGAAGAAGTTTTTGATGAGGGAGTTGAGATTGAGGCAGCTAGCGAGCCAATAGATGAGCTTAAGTATGAGGTGATAGAGGACGAGTGCCTTCCATCCTGGGAGGATGAGTTCGGTGATGAGTTGGTGGATTTACAGAGTGTAGATGGTGGAGAGTTTGACCCTGTTGGCGATCTTGATGAATTAGAAGCACTACTATTCGGAGAGCCAACAAAGGAGATCCAAGAGGAAGAAGGAATGCAGATTGAGTATAGTTGGCCTGTGGAAGAAGTAGATGATGGATCGCTACCCCAATCAGCAAAACCACAGGAGATGGCTCCCAGACAACTTGCCTGGAATTTAGTAAGCATGCACACCATTTGGATGGACGATCGACTCCTTCACTACATGTGCCGTATATATTTTGGTCCAGGTAAGTATAAAGATTGGTGGGCTGATGTGAAGAGGTGGAGTGATCGGCCGTTGATGAGTATTAGCCATTGGTGGACTCATTGGGGATTGAACAAGAGTGTTAAGGATGATTATGTTTTTGTAGTTCATGACCATGGTGTGAAGCATGACATCAGTGGTCCGGGTGGAGATTGCGAGGTTGAGGCAGTCTCCTTTCACCCTCCATAGGTTTGATTGTCATGATTTGTTCTCGAGTGTTGGCTCGAGTGTACATATTAGTTGAGCTTATTTCTATTTTTATCTTTTCTTTATTTTGAGTTTTTATATTAAATTTGCAAAAAAAAAAAAAAAAAAAAAATGGTGTAGAAACATCTCCCCCGTACTCAATCTCCATTCGGGGGAGATTGTTTTCAAGCCTTATTTATTATTATTAATGGTTTGTTTCTTTGTTTTGCCGTGATTCGCGAGCATTTGAGTTGTCATGCAGGTTATTATTTGGTTATGCTTGATCGAGCCGGCAGTTACACGTTTTTAGGATGCTCCCACATATCAGCTCATCGCATTTTTGTTAGGGGAGTATCAGTTTTCCTTTATCTTTTTCTTATTTTAGTTTATGTTAGCCACTTTTGACACACATTGGGGACAATGTGCGTTTTAAGTGTGGGGATGGAGTAAATAAATAAAATTTATATTTTCAGAAAATCCAAAAAAAAAAAAAAATTCAAAAAAAAAAGGTCAAAAAAAAAGTCTAAAAAAAAAGTAAATTTTTTTTTGAAAAATACAAAAAGAAATAATAAAAGTTTTTGCAAGTCCCGAGGCGATTGATTACACATAGAAGACGCGCCTTAGCCATTGTAAAGCGTAAGCTGAAGGCGGGTCGATGTGGGTTTGCATTTCTTGGGGGCACGGGATTTCTTTAAGTTGCGCGATAGTAAAGTAGGTCCAGCCAGTCGGTTTTTGAAGTAAAATGGTTTTTGGGATACTTATGATAGTGGAACAAACTTGATTGAGGAAGACCAGTCTTGGT
Organism: Ambrosia x helenae; assembly: GCA_030844895.1. Taxonomy (NCBI): domain Eukaryota; kingdom Viridiplantae; phylum Streptophyta; class Magnoliopsida; order Asterales; family Asteraceae; genus Ambrosia; species Ambrosia x helenae. Next base: position 128,570,131 of record CM061229.1, on the reverse strand, counting down.
TTTACCGACATCCCATTCCCGCACTTCAAAGTGAGGTTTTGAGCCGTATTGATTATTATGATATTCACTTTCATTTGTTGAGTGCAACCTACATGTCGCTTGATTACAGAACTTGTGCATCATGATACATTTTTAGACCTTGGGTTTGGACTTGGCATTAGCGTAATAGAGGCATTTAGGATCACCCACATCTTAGCCTTCTTCTTTCTTTTTGTTTTTCATTTTTTTGACCCTTTCGATACACCCTTAGTCGCCACTTTGAGCCGTTCTCCCCTTTCGTTTGTCTACCCTATGTGCCACTTTTATTTTTGTATCCGGGTTTTGAGTTCTAGTTTTGTTGTTGAAAAAAAATAAATAGATATATTGATTATAAAAAAAAGGCAAAAAAAAAAAAAAAAGAAAGAAAAAGAAAAGAAAAGAAAGAAAAAAAAAAGTTGTTCGAGTTGTATATAAATAAATTGTTGAGTTAAAAAAAAAAGAAAGAAGAAAAAAAAAGAAGAAGTTATATATGTGTCAAAATTACCCATTTTAGTTATTTTTATATTTTGAGTTTATTTTTCCGAATTTATTTTCTTTTTAGCCACTTTTCCCAAATATATCCTACCCTTAGCCCTTGCCTACCCATAAGTCCTCTTGATTAATGTTGGTCCAAGCCATTTAGGTGAAGATTTGATCCTTGTACAAGCCTATGTGTTTCAAGCTTCATGTTTAGGTGTTGAGCGTTTACTTATATATGCTTTATCTATACCGAGTGATGAGAGATGTTTGTGAGGGGTACTAGCTTGGTTTGGTTGGAATCTTAATGGGGAGTGAAGCTTGATTAGGCAATCCCATGCTTTAAAAAAAAAAAAAAATAGTATCACCTTTGACTAGTTGGGCCATATGCTTCTTGACCGTTGTAAGTCTTGTGATTTCTTTGTGTCCTTAGGATTTGTGGCTTGCTTAGGCCTTGCTAGATGTTAGTCGTATTTGGTCTAAGTGTGGGTATGATGTGTTGTTTGATATTTGCTTAGGGACAAGCAAATGAATAAGTGTGGGAATGTTTGATACGCTCTAAAATATACATATATTTATATCAATATTCTCTACATTTAAATTAATATTTGGGTTAGTTTTTATTAAAATTTACTCCTGTTTAGTTTGTATTATTTATTTAAAGGTTTTATGAGGAAATGAGCTAAAACGGTACATTTGAGTTAATTTAAGACTCACTGAATTTTTAGTGGTTGAATGAGTCATATATTTAAATATTTAATTTAGAATAGACTTTATTTATTTTTTATGTTGTAGGAACTATTGAGGCAATGCTTAAACAAGATTAACATTGGGCTACAACCAAGACTTATTGGGCTTCTTAAACTAGTATTGATTTGGGCTAAACAAGAAAAATTAAATGAAAATATGGTGGCTGCTGGCCCAAGAAGCAAACGAGACATTATTGGGCTCGGCCTAAAATGAATTTTAGGGTGCACAAGCTGACAGGTTATATACACGGCGGCTCCTAGATTTGAGGGGAGGAGGACAAGAAAAATAAAATGTAAGAGGAGAGCAGAAGTTGGTACGAGGAGGGCGACTGTCATCCATTTTGACAGGGTGTCATTGCAACACAAATATATATATATATATAATATTAATAATAATTTTGGTGGGGATAGATCATTCTCGAGAGACAACAAACAAGAATGTGAAACTCCAAGATTTTGGGACTTTTGGAGCTCAAGAGACACTATTTTGGTTTGCTTTTATTGGTTTATTTTCATTATTCACCTCATGAATTTTGTTTATGAACTTATTTGTTTTAATTTGTTATTGAACATGAGTGGCTAGATTTTGTGTTGGTTGCCTAGATTTGAAATGACTATTGATTATTGTTGATTGTTTTTAGGATTTGACACTCGTGTGACACTAGTTTATGTATAAAAAAACCTAATCTTTATTGGTTTATGTTGTGATTTGTCACCCGGATGATATATATGTTATATTTTTAGATCCATATGTGGTTATAGTTTGTTGACTTCGTGTTTTTAAATTAAAAGTCGCATATCTTTATCATTTGCTTCGTGTAATGATTTGATGGTTGACTTGGGATCTAGAAATTGGGTATTTAACATCGTTTTGGGTTTGTCACCTACCTTGAGACCGAGAGGAGATAGGTTGTGGGTTTGTTAGGATTTATTGGCTTATTTGGTTAGATATTGCACGAGAGTGAATTTCTTTCCCGGTATCCTTTTTATCCGCTTTCCCAAACATTTACCTATAGGAATAGATTCACCCCTTGATACCGTTAGGTGTTTCGTGATTAGTGAGACCGAGAGGAGATCTAATCTTTGGGTGCGTAAACTTTTATGTTTGGTGAGACCGAGAGGTGATCCATTCTTTATCCGGTGAGCTTCACAACTGATTAGGATTTCATTTAGTGTTCTAGTGAGACCGAGAGGAGATCTAGATACTATAGTGTTTCCCGAGTTGGTTATACCCGTAGATCCCGGTAGTCATTCGAGTATCCATTTCCCGTTAGCTTTCAGCTTTATCAGTAGGATTCCCAGTCTAGGCAACCATCTTTCTCCATTTCTGTTTCCCCTTTCGTGAGCGTTTACTCCCTGATCACTCGTACTTGCTACTTGTTTATTTCTTGTCTTATTTTATTTGTTTACTTGTTTATCGCTTTAGTTACTTTTTAGTTAAAAATCATGCTCTTTTATTTAGATTAGGACTCGACAGAGGTTTAGTATCGAGGGCTGCATATCAGTGTCCATGGATTGATACTTGGTCTTACCGACTTTACTACACTACGACCGGTACACTGCCGTGTTGTGTGGTTTAGCTTGGTGATTCCATTTTTAAAAACCAGATTGTGAAACTTAAATTTATTTTTATATATTAAATCACGACAATCAGTTTTTGAATACGCATCACCGATTGTTTACGAACATCTAACACTTCTATTGAACGGATCTTTTCTAGTTCATGATCCAAGTGAACACCAATAGCATCCACAACCTCAAACGGATCCTCATGAGTACGACGCTCAACCCCAAACTCAACTTCATCATCCCCCGCACGTAGCTTCAGTTTACCCTCACTCATGTCCACAAGGGCTCTCGAGGTAGCAAGGAAGGGACGACCTAGAATAATCGGAATGCGGTAGTCTTCCTTCATATCAAGCACGACAAAATCGACAGGGAAAACAAACTTATCCACTTTGACGAGTAGATTCTCAATAATACCCCGCGGGTATTTTGTCGATTTTTCGGCTAACTGTAAGCACATACGTGTGGGCTTCAAACCTCCTATACCAAGCTTAACAAACACAGAATATGGCATCAGATTAATGCTGGCTCCAAGATCTGCGAGGGCATTCATAACGGATAAACTGTCGATCGAACAAGGAATCGTAAAACTGCCAGGGTCGGTCATCTTCGTCGGCAGTTTATCCAAAATAACAGCAGAACACTCCTCACTCAGTGTCACATGGGAAAGCTGTTCCAACTTCTTCTTGTTGGAAAGCAGATCTTTTAGGAACTTCCCATACTTCGGCATCTTTTGCAGCACCTCAATGAATGGGAGGTTCACCTTGAGCTGTTTGACAAGCTCAATAAACTTCCCATACTGCACCTCATAATTCTGCTGTAAACGCTCACGAAAGGGGAAACATAAAATGGAGAAAGATGGTTGCCTAGACTGGGAATCCTACTGATAAAGCTGAAAGCTAACGGGAAATGGATACTCGAATGACTACCGGGATCTACGGGTATAACCAACTCGGGAAACACTATAGTATCTAGATCTCCTCTCGGTCTCACTAGAACACTAAATGAAATCCTAAGCAGTTGTGAAGCTCACCGGATAAAGAATGGATCACCTCTCGGTCTCACCAAACATAAAAGTTTACGTACCCAAAGATTAGATCTCCTCTCAGTCTCACTAATCACGAAACACCTAACGGTATCAAGGGGTGAATCTATTCCTATAGGTAAATGTTTGGGAAAGCGGATAAAAAGGATACCGGGAAAGAAATTCACTCTCGTGCAATATCTAACCAAATAAGCCAATAAATCCTAACAAACCCACAACCTATCTCCTCTCGGTCTCAAGGTAGGTGACAAACCCAAAACGATGTTAAATACCCAATTTCTAGATCCCAAGTCAACAAGTCAACCATCAAATCATTACACGAAGCAAATAATAAAGATATGCGACTTTTAATTTAAAAACACGAAGTCAACAAACTATAACCACATATGGATCTAAAAATATAACATAAACATCATCCGGGTGACAAATCACAACATAAACCAATAAAGATTAGGTTTTTTTATACATAAACTAGTGTCACACGAGTGTCAAATCCTAAAAACAATCAACAATAATCAATAGTCATTCCAAATCTTGGCAACCAACACAAAATCTAGCCACTCATGTTCAATAACAAATTAAAACAAATAAGTTCATAAACAAAATTCATGAGGTGAATAATGAAAATAAACCAATAAAAGCAAACCAAAATAGTGTCTCTTGAGCTCCAAAAGTCCCAAAATCTTGGAGTTTCACATTCTTGTTTGTTGTCTCTCGAGAATGATCTATCCCCACCAAAATTATTATTAATATTATATATATATATATATTTGTGTTGCAATGACACCCTGTCAAAATGGATGACAGTCGCCCTCCTCGTACCAACTTCTGCTCTCCTCTTACATTTTATTTTTCTTGTCCTCCTCCCCTCAAATCTAGGAGCCACCGTGTATATAACCTGTCAGCTTGTGCACCCTAAAATTCATTTTAGGCCGAGCCCAATAATGTCTCGTTTGCTTCTTGGGCCAGCAGCCACCATATTTTCATTTAATTTTTCTTGTTTAGCCCAAATCAATACTAGTTCAAGCAGCCCAATAAGTCTTGGTTGTAGCCCAATGTTAATCTTGTTTAAGCATTGCCTCAATAGTTCCTACAACATAAAAAATAAATAAGAGTCTATTCTAAATTAAATATTTAAATATATGACTCATTCAACCACTAAAAATTCAGTGAGTCTTAAATTAACTCAAATGTACCGTTTTAGCTCATTTCCTCATAAAACCTTTAAATAAATAATACGAACTAAATAGGAGTAAAATTTAATAAAAACTAACCCAAATATTAATTTAAATGTAGAGAATATTGATATAAATATATGTATATTTTAGAGCGTATCAATAACTAAAGATTAGAAAATTCAAATTTTAAATAATCAAAAGATATACTCCTGCATCAGAAAGTCCATCGATTTGTAGTGTGTGAGCACCAGTGGCGTAGCTTTTAAGGGGCGGGGAGGGGCAACCCCCCCTCGAATTTTCGCTCAGAAGTTCCGATTATATAGTATTCGTATAGAAAATTTTTGGTATATACGGTTTCGACCCCGGGAACTAGTGATTTCTGACCCCCGAAATTTCGGGTCAAGCCATATTTCAATTACCCAACCCAACACACTTGACCGCTCTACCATGCATTGATAAACATCATGAATGGCTGAGAGTGGAATTCAAGTTTATTACTAAACCTGAGTTGCATGCTCATGAAATTTAATGTTTAATTAATATGGAAAGAATTTTTATGTGTCAATTGTCAAAATACTAAAAGGGGTCTTTTGTAGTTTAGCATAATATGGGGGTTGTAATTGTAAATTGTCATTTGTATCAGTTTGTTAAATAAACAAGGGCGCCTCTTATTTGCACCGGAGTAAAATTTATTTGCACCTATCTACAGCTCGTAGAGGCCTCTACGAGCTGTAGAGGAAACTCTACTGCTTGTAGAGGTCTCTACTACTCGTAGAGAACAATGTCAGGTGGTCCACACTTGCCAATGATTGACAATCAGCAATCTGACACCTCTACTGCTCGTAGAGGCCTATACGAGCAGTAGAGTTTCCTTGAATTTTTTTTCTTTTTGGATGGCATGAACATCGAACAAATATTACAATACACCTCTACTGCTCGTAGAGGCCTATACGAGCAGTAGAGTTTCCTTGAATCCTTTTTCTTTTTGGATGGCATGAACATCGTGATGAACAAATATTACAAAAATAATTTTTTTACTATTATTTAAAAAAATTAATTAACAACGTGTGTTCTTCTACGACTCGTTACACATTTAGTTTTTAGTTTTTTTATTTGTTAGCGGTTTTTTGTTTCAGTTGTCGTCTCGATAAGCATGTAAGCGTATAACAAACATTTATATAAAAAACAAACAAATATAAGCAAGCATTTCCAAACATAATATACGAAAATATAATAATAACATAATATAAGAGTGTATTCCAAACATAATATACGAAAATATAATAATAATATAATATAAGAGTGTACTAGCATGCATCATATGAAAATAACACTACTGGGGGGGCGTCTGCTGCGTGGTGTCAACAGGCGGCGGCGGCTGCAGTGAGGACGATCCAGGCACCTGGGAGGACGACCCAGACTGCTGGGAGGACGTCCCGGCATGGGTGACTGCACCAGGCAGTGATAAAGGTGGCAAACCGTCACGCGCACGCCTCTCCTGCTCGCTCGCAAACAGCACACTGAGAGCCTGATCCATTCCCTGCCGCCACTGACGCGCCGCCGCAGCCTCCTCCGACATCTGCTGCCGCCACTGACGCGCCGCCGCGGCCTCATCCGCCATCTGCTGCCGCCACTGACGCTCCACCACAGCCTCATCCGCTATCACCCGTAGCTGCTCTGCGAGCGTAGAAGGCAACTTCAACCCCCGAAAAACGCGTGCCGGATTCTGCCGGTCCTGAGGATCGGGCACGGGCCCCGGGATCTCCACCTCTACACCGCCCTCCACCTCCGGCTCTGCCACGTCCACCATCTCAACCTCAAGATGCCCCTCGTTAAGACCACGATGTACCAAAGGTTGTGGCACATACTCCGGGTCACCATGCTTCGAAACGAAATAGTATTTAGGTGGGCGCGTCCTCGTCTTAGCCGCCATCAACATATTTTTCATTGATTCCAGATCTAACGATCTGCAACACAGAATTATAGTATTATTAATAATAATAAAATGATAATAAATAAATATAAATAAATAAATAAATAACGGCATTACTTAGGCGGCATGTAGTGTCCCTCTAATGGCCCACCATCGGTGGTATGCTCGAGGTATACTAGACCTGCGACATGCTGCGCTAAGCCACAGATGATCCCCCCGCAGGCTATGGCCGATTTCTCCGACTTGTGCGAGAGCGACACAAACAGCTCGGCGAGGCAAATATGCATAGCACAAGGTCTGTCCCTGATCATGCAGTAAAGAAAAAAAAGGTCGATCTGGTTGACCTTGTCGTTACCCGACCCCCGCGCCGTGATAGAGTAAGTCAGGCAGCGGTGCAGGTAACGAATCAACGGGTCAACAATCTCAGACGCCTTGGCCCACCTGCACAGTTGATATAATGACTAAAACAATAACAATATTTTATAATAATAATAATAATTAAAAAAAACAATACCTATTCGTTGTTCCTATGACACCGTATGTCGGGCTACCAATGGTCGGCCACCATGCAACCAGCTCATCTAGATCCAAGGTGGTGATGCCCGTAGTGTAATGATCCTGTACGAGCTCAACCTCCTCGTACAGCCCTGTAAAAGTAGCCCACTGATCTAAAGACATCCCTTTCTCAATGCCTAACACCCTAAACGAGATATCCGGGTTGTCCAGGTCCTCAACCTCACCGGCCGCACGTGGGCGGTAGCGAAAAGTAGACAAAAACTCAATAACGATAGGCCTGTAAGCCTCCCCATTACACATACTAAACAATCGGGCAGCTGTGGTTGTTCATTCAAATCCGGTAGCGGTGCTTTCCCGGATATAACCTCTGGCTCACCATGCTCACTATCGCTTTCCGGGACGCAACATACGTCAAACCATTCACCCGAAGACATTGTGTTACGAACCGGTTGGCCGGATGGTATTTTCGCCGGAGAAATTCCGGAACCGTCGGAGAAAAAAATTTGAAATTTTAAAGTCTGGACTGAAAATCGTGCAGGTTGATGGTTTAAAGTGCTTAAAGAAAACTCTACCAGTCGTAGAGGTCTCTACTGGTCGTAGAGTATGCATATAAATGCTCACAACAACCAGACCTCTACAGCTCGTAGAGGTCTCTACTGGTCGCATAGGGGTGATTTCACTGAAATGTCAGTCTGATACTCGGATACGTTGTACTTTCTAACCCTATACCACTCGTAGAGGCCTCTACTGGTCGTATAGGGGTGATTTCACTGAAATGTCAGTCTGATACTCGGATACGTTGTACTTTCTAACCCTATACCACTCGTAGAGGCCTCTACTGGTCGTATAGTGCCTCTGCGGCTCGTAGAGGTCTCTACGAGTCGCAGAGGTGACTGACACACCTGTAGAGACTCTGATCATTGAATGTTCTGTGGGCCTCCACCTCTACGGCTCGTAGAGGCCTCTACGAGTCGTAGTAGGGTTAGTTTTTAGGGCAACAAAGCTCTACCACTCGTAGAGGTCTCTACCACTCGTAGAGGTCTCTACCACTGGTAGAATTTTATGGAATTCAGCAATCTGACACCTCTACTGCTCGTAGAGGCCTCTACGAGCAGTAGAGATGTGTAAAACCCTAAAAAAGCCCTCGGTGCAAATAACATGACCCATAAACAAACAGAGTACATAATGAAGGTAGCTGATGATTTGAGTATTTCTCTTCTGTGTTTCTTCCTCTCTATCCTCGCTCTTTTCCTCTGGATAACCATTTCTTTCATGGTATGATACTATGACTGTTTCTGGCGGTTCTTTTAAGTTAGTAGGGACTGAATAAAGAGGGGTGGGCTGGAAATTAATGCAGTGGACCACATCATAGACCCATTCAACTTTTTTTTTTCTTTTTTTTTATATTAATTTTTTTTGGGTTTTAGGTTTCATACAACCTGTGACATCACATTTTGAGGGTGTGACATCACATTCTAGGGTATGTGACAGACTCTTATTGATGGATAATGTGGGTCAGGGTGTATGTTTCCTAATTAAATGGTGTATGATTCCTAAATACCATTTTTTTTAACATAATTTACATTATTTCATTAGAGAAAGTGTAGGGTACAAAGTCTCTTATCCTACAAAGTGTAGGAAGCCACAAAATGATGTCACGTGGAACTTGTCTGTTATAACTCTATAACTGATTAGAGGGGTAGTATAGTCAATTGGACATATCAATTAATCACGTTTAATATCAAATCCCTGTTTTATCGTTCATCAATATTTCAAATTTCATAACTGATTCCATAATATACGATTATCAATTCTTACCATATTCAAAAATCTACAATCATAGTCAATCACTGTTTTCAATTTTTTACGAAAATCATAATCAATTTGCCGAGTTCTTCACCATGTTCGGTATGTACTCTGTTTTTATTTGTTTTCAATTAATCGTGATCTTACTTTTAATCTGTGTTTTTAGATCTAAACAATGAACCTGAATTCTTATTCGATGAAGAACATGAAGTTGTTGATCCTCATAATCTCAATTTTGAAGGTTAGTTTCTACTGTTTTGAAGTTTTTTTAGATCAGTGATGTTACAGAGGTTGAGCATTCCATTAAAATTTTTTATGTAGATATTATACATGAAGATGTAAACAACACTGATGAACATATTGGTGAGAGATTTGATTTCATGGTTGAACACAGAAGGATGCAAGGTATTTTTTGATGTTTTGTGGTTTTGAAGATAATCATTTGCGTTTTAGGATTAATAACATGCGTTTTAATATAACTGGTTGTATGATCGTATTGATAACATTTTCTGAATGCGTTTTAGTATGTTTTATACATGCGTTTTGTTGATTTTTATTAAAATCTGATGAACTGCTGATGAAGTTATTAAGTATTGCTGATGAAACTGCTGATGAAGTTAATAAGTACTGCTGATGAAGTGCTAAGGTTAATAAGTACTGCTGATCAAACCACTGATGGGCTTATAACTACTGATGAATGATAACCACTGACGAGTAACTAACTATCAGTGGTTTCTCTCATCAGTGGTTGTGCAGTACTTTCATTATCAGTAGTTAACTTCTTCATCAGTAGTATCAATCAGCAGTTCATCAGATTTTACTCCTCTGTTTTATACATGCGTTTTAGTAGTTTTCAAATGCGTTTTAATACATTAGTATGCAAGGTGGATGAACCGTCAACATGTAACATTTGTGGGGAGGTAGGACATGATCGTCGGAAACACAAGTTAAAAACCACAATGCTACAAGATGAGAATGAGGAAGATGAAAATGCAGAAGACCAAGGAATTGATCATAAAGGAGTTGAAGACCAAGTGGATGAGGACTGATTTTTATGATTTTTAATGCTTGCGTTTTAGTAATAATGAATGCGTTTTAGTATACTATATACAGTTGCAGATTTTACCATGTTTTAATGAATGCGTTTTGTGATTATTGAATGCGTTTTAGTATATGTTTCTATAGCTTATACATATTTTTTATCATTTTATTGAATGCGTTTTATTGTTTTAATAGATGCGTTTTACTAATAAACATTTATATATATAATCATTCATTACATATGGCATAGATCACCATCCATGCCCCATTTTTAAACATCCAAAAACCCAAAAACAAAAAAAAAACCAAAAAACCACATCCAAGAAAACATACTAACTTAAAAGCCAAAAAACTACCAACAAACCACCCACCACATTCATAAACCACCAATCCCATTCAGTCTTTGTTGTTTAAGATTTCATCCCTCCCCTTCCTCTTAGCTTCCATGTTTGACCAGATGGCTTCTTCTGTGTTTTTCAGACTGTGATAGATCAAATGATCAAAAGATTCTTGTTGAACACCCTTCTTTGGGTTATCTACATATTTCTTTAACTTTCTCAAATCTTTTAAAGGAGTTTGGAAATCATCATCAGACCCTGGATCCCTTGGTTGTTCTGCTTAAGACATCAAAACAAACAACAACAATGCATAATTTTACATTAGAATTATATCACTGAAGGCGTTTTATTATATCACTGAAGGCGTTTTACTGCATAATATGACAGTCTTAGTATCATTAGTAAAACGCATCTACTAAATTACAAAACGCATTTATAACAGAATCATCCAATTTTTCATACAACAGGTTACTAAACATCTTATTCATTAGTAACATTAGTAAAACGAATCCATAATTAACTAAAACGCCTCCATCAATAATAATCAGTTACATTCAGTAACATTCGTCCAACTTAAAACAAAAAAATTATCTAATGCATTACTAAATTCATAAAACGCATCTACTAAAACTTCAAAACGCATCTACAACTATAGATCACCAAAACATCATACTAATCAGTAAAACGCCTTTACTTTTATTATATATATGCGTTTTGAGATACCCTTACTTGTCATCAGTATGATAGTTCTACATTAGTAAAACGCCTTTACTATTATTAGTTGATGCGTTTTGAGATACCCTTACTTGTCATCAGTAAAACGCCTTTACAATTAATAGTAGATCACCAAAACATCATCCTAATCAGTAAATTTAGTAAAACGCATTCATAAACACATAAAACGCCTTTACAATCACATTCACCCAAATTTTCAAACAATCAATAACCTAAAACATCATCAAATCATCTCATGTATCAATAATCAGATAAAACGCCTTTATCATAAGATCTAAAACGCCTTTACTAGATCCAAATGTTAATCTTACAAATCATCAAAAAACTTCTAAAACGCCTTTACTAATTCAATCAACCATCTAAAACGCGTTTAAATGATACCTGTAATCCTTGGTTTTGAAGGCCTATCATGATATTGCTTGCTTCTTTTTTCACGTCCTTCACCTATTTTAGGTTTTTAAAGTAAAATCATGAAGTAAAATTAAAGTAAAATACGATCAAAATACGATCAAAATTAAAGTAAAATCATGAACAATTCCTTACCTGATTTGCGTTTTGGAGGCATATTTGTTGATATGATTAGTGTTTCTCCGATGCTCTGTTTTTTGATTTTTGATTTTTGGACTTCGGTGTCAGTTTTGATTTTTGGAGAATCAATCGCACGCATAAAATGAAGTAACCGTCAATTAATGAGGTTGAATTGGGCGCTGGATTAAAATATTCAAATTATTTTAGTTTGTAATTTGTCTGTTTTACCCTCAAATTGATAACTGCCATTAATGACAAACGTGGGTAATTAATGTACGAGGTTTTCCTTATAAAACGCAGAAGGTGGGAGATGGAGGGCCAGGATCACTTCTTACACTTTGTAAGTTAAGAAGGCTTTGTACATTAGCCGGTCTCATTTCATTATATAGCATCACATTACGAGTGGACGGCTGGTAAGCGGGCAACAAGCTGCGCCGCCACCCCTTTTTGGATAGCAAAACCTACTTTGTTAAAAATAAAACTTTGGTCTCTGGCTGTCGAGCAATTACTATGTGTCACCTTTTGTACCCGATCTAGAAATCGGATGGCTTCGGGGGCAAGGCCCCCAAAGGTATCAAAAGCGAAGGGTACAAAGACATGCTGGTTTTCCAAGCAAGCGTTTTCATGTTTAGCGACTTTCTTTTCTGAACGGCTAATTTTTTTGTCACCTAATAAGGGATTTTTCGCGTTTGTTTTTAGTAGGTTAGGGTTTGCGGTCCAGAAAGGGGTTGCGGCGCAGCTTGTTGCCCACCTACCCGCTATCTTGATGTAATTTTTCGCGTTTATGCGTTAAGGAAAGATATTACTTAATTAAAAAAATAAAAAATAAAAAAAATAAGAGATTTGAACTCCTCACCACTTTGAAAGGCAGAGCCTTATCGAACACCTTGATACAACTAGGCCAAACATAAATACCAATTTTTTAATTTATTCGGACCAGAAGAGTAAACAGGGATGTGACATGTCTAACGTATGGAATATAAATGCATTTTTGAACATATTCACTGTCAGCTTGTGCTTACTTTTCCAAGTTATTTTTATGGAAAAACAACTTACAGTAGACAAAGTCATTTAAATTATATTGACTTGACTTCACTTATAATGTGATTGATGCTCGAATCTCAGTTCTATAAAAACGTATGCTGGTAATAAACTATCTGCATCATTCAAGTGGTTCACAAAAAAGTAATGGAGTTTTTGCTTCTTTTGTGTTTCTCTCTTTTAATTTCCTTATCATCTGGAGCTGATACCATATCTGCAAACCAGTCTTTAACTGGAAACCAAACAATCATATCCAACGGTGGAAACTTCGAGCTGGGCTTCTTCAAACCAGGTAATGCTTCGGACTATTACATAGGCATCTGGTATAAAAAGGTAGCTTCCAATCCTACTACCATAGTCTGGGTGGCGAACCGAGAAACGCCCATCTCTGATAGATTCATTTCAGAATTAAAAATTGTAAATGGTAACTTAGTTCTCTTAAATGAGTCCAAGATACCAATTTGGTCCACAAATGTCACCACCACCAGTTTGAATTCAGTAACCGCTGTTCTTCTTGACAACGGTAACTTAGTTTTGAGCGACGGGTCAAAACCAGATGAACCCATTTGGCAAAGTTTTGATCACCCGGTTCATACGTGGTTACCTGGTGCTAAACTTGCTTACGATAATATAACTAAGAAAAGTCAACTTCTTACGTCATGGAGAAGCGATGAAGATCCTGGTGTAGGACTCTTCTCCATGGAGCTTAACCCGTCTAGTAAGGAGTATATAAGCAAGTGGAATGGGTCCAAACAATACTGGACAAGTGGGGCATGGAATGGACATATATTCAGCTTAGTACCTGAAATGAGGTTAAATTATATTTATAATTTCAGCTTCTATTCAGATGAAAACATAAGTTACTTCACTTATTCTGTGTATAATCATAATCCTTCCATTATATCTAGATTTGTAATGGATGTAAATGGTCAAGTTCAACAACAAACATGGTTGGAAGGAACGAAACAATGGAATTTGTTTTGGTCCCAACCTAGAACACAGTGTGAGGTATATGCTTTATGTGGCGCTTTTGGTACTTGCAGACAGACTGGACTGCCCTTCTGTAATTGCTTGACTGGTTTCAAACCGAAATCAGAGAATGATTGGAATCAGAGTGATTTCTCTAGTGGGTGTGTGAGAAAATCGGATTTGAAATGTGGGAATAACAAGGAAATCTCTTTTTTAACGGTTAAAATCGCTAGCGTCCCTCCAAATGCTTTGTCTGTCGCAATTGGAAGTGATGGAGAATGTCGCACCGCCTGTTTAAACAGTTGTCGGTGTAACGCTTATTCTTTTTTAGATAATCAGTGCTCAATTTGGGATGTAGAGCTCTTGAATCTTTCAGAAGACAATGATAATGGGAAAACAATTTACATTAAAGTTGCTTCTAAAGATCTTTTGCTTCGGGTTCATGAAAAGCGTAATCTTGGTGCTGTTATCGGGTCTGCTGTTGCTGGGACGGTTGTTGTCCTGGGTCTAATTTTGTTTATAATCTATAGGAAACAAAGGATAATGGTTGGGAAGACAACAATGGAGGGATCGTTGGTAGCGTTTGCTTACAAAGATTTACAAATAGCCACCAAATTTTTTTCAGATAAATTGGGAGGAGGCGGGTTTGGTTCAGTTTTCAAGGGAGTACTGCGAGATTCATCCATTGTGGCGGTGAAAAAACTTGAAAGTGTTAGCCAAGGAGAGAAGCAATTCAGGAGCGAAGTCAGCACAGTTGGGACCATCCAACATGTTAATCTTGTACGTCTTCGTGGGTTTTGTGCACAAGGTAGCAGTAAGCTGTTGGTGTACGATTACATGCCAAACGGTTCTCTTGATTCCCATCTATTCCATGAAAAAGAAGATAAGCTTCTTAACTGGAAAACAAGGTATGATATTGCACTTGGAATTGCGAGAGGGTTGGTTTATCTTCATGAGAAGTGCAGAGACTGTATAATCCATTGTGACATAAAGCCGGAAAACATTCTTTTAGACGCTGATTTCTGCCCAAAAATAGCAGATTTTGGTCTGGCAAAGCTTGTGGGTCGAGATTTTAGTCGGGTTTTGACCACTTTTAGAGGGACAAAAGGGTATCTAGCGCCCGAATGGTTATCAGGGGTTCCTATCACAGCCAAGGCAGATGTTTTTAGCTATGGAATGATGCTTTTTGAATTAGTTTACGGTAAACGAAATGCTGAGCAATCTAGTGAGTCAAGGAGTAAATTCTTCCCTAGTTTGGTTGCGAATGCAGTAATGGTGGGAGGTGATATCCTTAGCCTACTAGACAAGAGGTTAAACAGGGAAGCAAGTGTTGAACAAGTCACCAGAATTTGCAAGCTTGCCTGTTGGTGTATTCAAGATGAGGAAGATAACAGGCCATCTATGAGTTTGGTGGAACAAATTCTTGAAGGTGTTTTGGATGTTAACATGCCACCGGTCCCACAAACTGTCAAATTATTTCTTGAAAACACAGAGCCTATTGTTTTCTTCACTGAGTCATTATCTAATGGGAGTTCACAAGGGCTGAGCGGTTCATTGAGCAGAGATTCACAGTCTAAGAGTGCATCTTCTTCAACATAGTTTTCTAGGATAAAATCTGCATTAGTTATCTTGCTAATGGATATGTGTTTTGGGTAGATGTACAATATCTTGTTAGGAAAACTATGGATTATGTTAAAGCCGTTATTGGTAATTGTTGGTTCCTTTTATCAGGTTTCCAAAGTATCAGATGTTTATATAACACAAATAATGCTTAATAATAATCTATTCTTTCTTCAAATATGGAGTTTTATCTCTTGCACGAACGTACTCCTTCTGGCGATTTATCTACCTTGAGTTCCTCGCTAGCTCTTACCACGAGCAATCACTAGATTTCCTTCTACTACCTTCCACTAACCATCACCAAACATAACATCATAACCCTTATCATCCAACTGCCCAACTGAAATAAGGATCCTCTTCCGGCTTAGAATAACTTTGACTCCTGCGTCGTATGTCTCACCCCATAGTTAGGTGACTAATTCCTTCAAATGTAAAATTAAGTAGTTCCCACGAGCTTGTTGGCGAGTTAATTCCTTGAAGCGCAAGTCGGCAGCTTCAAGAGAGTTGTAATCGGTTTAAACGAGTTTATGTTTATCCGTTAAGGAATTAAACTAAGAGATAATTATCAATAAAGAGAGTTTTGATAATTATAAGAGTTTGATCCTAATTAGAATAGGTTAGAGATTATTAGCCTATATAAACCGGGTTGTGGTTTAGTTATTTTGTATCTAAGTTTTGAGTTATTTTCTTAGTAAAATTATTGGGAGCTTATCCAGTATAATCGTTGTTTTAGTTTTCTGATTTGCTGTTATCACTATAATTGGTATCAGAGCCAGATTCGGCTCTCGACTATCGATTGTTTGGGTCCAAAGGGCTGGATCGATCGGGAAATCTCCAGTTTCAGTTTACAGACGAAGATCGAAGATGGGAGATGCTGCAAATCAGAACGTGGTAGTAGCACCGATTAAAGAGAACAATATAACAACACTTCAGTGTCCGATTCTAAGCGCTACGAACTACAACATATGGGCGATTAGAATCAAAGCTGTATCCCGAGTTCATGGGATACTCGAGGCACTTGAACCTGCTGAAAATACACCAGTCAAACCAAAGAAGGACCACATGGCGGTGGCTCTTCTTTTCCAAGCAATACCGGAGGAACTTGTTCTCCAAGTTTCTCAATTCGAGACAGCACAAGAGATTTGGAATGCCCTGAAGACACGGTATGTGGGAGCAGAGCGAGTAAGGGAGGCTAGACTGGAAACTTTACAAGCAGAATTTGAGTCTCTCAGGATGCAAGATGGAGAATCGGTTGATGACATAGCAGGGAAGATCAGTCAACTTGTGTCCAAGGCGTCTTCACTCGGTTATGCTTTTGAAGACAAGAAGCTGGTTCGTAAAATACTTGGAGCTGTACCACCAAGATTCATATCCTTGGTTGCTTCCATAGAACAGTTTGCGGACCTGAATACTATGCCGTTTCATGAAGCTGTTGGGAGACTTAAAGCTTTCTAAGAAAGGCTAAAGGGTGCAGCCTCGTCTTCGGAAGATCAAAGTAAGTTACTATTCCACAAATCTGAAAACTCTTCTAAAGGTTATGAAAACAATAAAGGAAGGGGACGAGGTGGTTATAACGGTCACGGCCAAGGAAGGGGACGGGGCAGGGGACGGGGAAACAACCAAGCACACGGGTCTAAACAACCCTCCCAAAACCGAACCAATGAACGTGACAAGAGAAAACCAAAGGACCGGTCAGAAGTATAATGCTTTCGTTGTGACAAGTACGGTCACTTCGCATCCACTTGCCCCGAACGAAAGGACAAACTCGAGGCTAATTATGCAGAAACAAAAGAAGATGAACCCACTACGTTGTTTATGGTTAAATCAGTCGAAGAAGTTCATTTAAATGAAGAAAAAGTCAAGCCTAAGAAATATCGAGGAGACGCCAAAGATTTCTGGACGTGGTATCTTGACAACGGGGCAAGCAATCACATGACGGGTGATCGAAGCTTTTTCGTTGATTTAAATGAAAGACTTGGTGGATGGGTAAGATTTGGAGATGGTTCCAATGTCGAGATTAAGGGCAAAAGGAACTATAGCACTTAAATGCAAGAATGGCGAGCACAGGTTAATTACTGATGTCTATTTTATTCCTAACCTTCAATGCAATATTTTTAGTCTTGGTCAAGCTACCGAAGCAGGATGTGGAGTATGGATGAAAAACAACTTTTTATGGTTGTATGATAAAGACGGAACCGTTATCATGAAAGTGCCGAGGACAAGTAACTGTCTTTACAAGATCCACATACAACCTGGAGTACCGGTATGTCTACATGCAAACCTAGATGACGAAGCGTGGACTTGGCATGCAAGACTCGGGCACATAAGCTTCGATTCCCTAAAGGAGATGGCGAACAAAGAGATGGCTCGAGGCTTACCAAAAATTGAAAAACCCAACCATATTTGTGACTCGTGTATTTTGGGAAAACAAGTAAATAAACCATTCCCCATGGCAGCACAGTTTCGAGCAAAGGAGCCGCTCGAGCTTATTCACGGCGTTTTGTGCGGCCCTATCTCTCCTCCTACTCTAACCGATAATAGATATATGTTCCTTCTTGTTGATGACTATAGCAGGTACATGTGGTCATTTATGTTGAAATCGAAGGATCAAGCGTTTGGCACGTTCAAGAGTTACAAAGCACTCATTGAAGCTGAAACAAGCAAGAAGATAAAGATATTGCGAACCGATAGAGGAGGAGAATTTACGTCTCGTGAGTTCATGGAGTTTTGCAAGAATAACGGAATTAAACGGCAACTCACAGCTCCATACACTTCGCAACAAAACAGAGTGGTGGAACGGAGAAATCGAACGATTCTTGGTACTACTCGATCAATTATGAAGGCCAAGAATGTTCCTGCCTACTTGTGGGGAGAAGGCATAAGGCATGCTACTTATGTTTTAAACCGGGTCACGACACGAGCATTAAAAAATAAAACTCCATATGAAGCCCTTAACGGATACAAGCCGGAGTTAGATCACCTAAGAATCTTTGGGTGTATCGCCTATAATAAATCACCAAACTTCAAGCTTGGGAAGTTGGATGATCGAGGTACAAAGCTCGTGTATCTTGGAAGTGAATCAAGTGAAGGAACTATCGCGTGTCGACTCTTTGATCCAGTTAAAAGGCAAATAATAATTGGACGAAGTGTTGAGTTTGATGAAAGTAAAGGCTGGGAATGGATGGGTCGCTTGGGTAAGGATGACAAGCTAAAAACTGAGACGTTTGTGGTTGAATCAAGTATCGAGGAGACTACTAACGGACCAGCAACTTATGAAGCAGAAAACGGATCCAGTAGCTGCACACAACCCAGCTCCGAAGCCAGCAGTGGTGCGTCTGGCAGCGCTGATAATATGACCAGCCCCGAAACAGCCCAGACGGGTCAGACTGGTCACGTTCCTGACAGCAGCGAGTCGGGTAGTTCGTTACAATCAGGAAACCAATCTTCAGAATTAGATTATTCTGACACCGAAAATGTTGAAGAACCAAGAAGGAGTACACGGGTCAGAACCATTCCACGAAAGCTGGACAATTATATTCTTGATAATCGAGTTACCCACAGGAACATAAATGAAGATCTACTGTTAGCTTGTGATGACGAGCCGATGTCGTTTCAAGAAGCCAAAGAAAATCAAGAATGGGTATTAGCAATGAAGCAAGAGATGGACTCGATCGAGAAGAACAAGACATGGTTTCTTACGGATCTCCCTAAGGATGCAAAAGCTATTGGGCTGAAGTGGGTGTTCAAGATAAAAAGAAATCCAGACGGTTCTGTTAATAAATACAAAGCTCGCCTTGTTGCAAAAGGGTATGTACAACAGCACGGGATTGATTTCGATGAAGTTTTTGCGCCTGTCGCACGACTCGAAACAATCCGGTTGCTTATTTCTATTGCAGCTAGCGAAGGATGGGAGATGCATCATCTAGACGTAAAGTCGGCTTTCTTGCACGGTGACTTGAAGGAAGAAGTATACGTACTCCAACCGGAAGGGTTTGAGAAGCCGGGTCTAGAAGCTAAAGTTTACAAGTTAAAGAAAGCCTTATACGGCTTAAGGCAAGCCCCTAGAGCTTGGAATGCCAAGCTAGATGAAACTCTCAAGAAGTTAAAATTTTCTCGATGCTCACATGATCAAGCGGTTTATGTAAGGTCATCACCAAAATCCTTTCTTGTAATTGGGGTCTATGTCGATGATCTCATTATAACAGGAAGTTCATTAGAAGAAATTGGTGATTTCAAGAGACAAATGGCAACCAAGTTTGAGATGAGTGACCTGGGTAAGTTGTCTTATTATTTAGGCATAGAAGTTCATCAAGGTGCCAAAGAGATCTCAATTAAGCAGGAGGCTTATGCATCAAGAATTTTAAAGGAGGTAGGGATGTCAACTTGCAATCTAGCTTACTGCCCAATGGAACCGGGAGTAAAGCTCTCAAAAGACAAAAAAGGCAAGGATGTGGACGCTACGAGTTTCAGACGAATAGTGGGTCGTCTTCGGTACTTAGTGCATACTCGTCCCGACTTAGCATACTCAGTTGGAGTAGTTAGCCGCTATATGCAGGAGCCAAAAGAGTCTCATTCGGCAGCATTAAAACACATTCTAAGGTATTTAAAGGGTACAGTAGACTACGGGATCAAGTACGGACGAGGTGGATCCAAGAGTTTGATCGGGTTTAGTGATAGTAGTCACAATGTAGATCAAGATGACGGGAGTACCACGGGACATGTATTCTATTATGGAAATCATCCGGTAACGTGGTGTTCTCAAAAGCAAGCAACCGTAGCTCTCTCGTCTTGTGAAGCAGAGTTCATGGCTGCCACTGCAGCCGCGTGCCAAGCACTATGGCTACGGGAATTGTTAAGTGAAGTTATGGGAAAAGTAGCACAGAAGGTGGTGTTGAAGGTAGATAACACGTCAGCTATTGCTCTCATGAAGAATCCCGTTTTTCATGGTCGTAGCAAGCATATTAACACCCGATATCATTTCATTAGAGAATGTGTGGAAAGAGAGCAAGTTGCGGTTCAACATGTTAGTGGAAACGAGCAAAGAGCAGACATCTTAACAAAAGGTCTCGCGAGAATCAAGTTTAGAGAAATGCGGGAACTAGTCGGTGTGGAAGACCTCTCTATTACGCTTCAGAAATTAAGGGGGTGATTGTTGGCGAGTTAATTCCTTGAAGCGCAAGTCGGCAGCTTCAAGAGAGTTGTAATCAGTGGCGGATCCAGTGTAGCAGGAGGGTTGGCACGTGCCCACCGTACGATTCTCCGGCGAGGCAAACTCCCTTTAATGGTATGTAATGTCAGCCCCTTTTTATACCTTAACCCTTTCAAGTTATTGTCAGTCGAGTTGGAGCGCGGTGGAGAAGACAAGTGAAGTTTGAGTGACTGTAATTAACTTGCTCAACTGCGGCTCCGACACCCACGCTACTATAGTAACAGCGGGCAGCGACATGAAGAAGAAATGAAATACCTAATGGGCCCAGTGTTCAAAATTATGTGATGGGGCAGGCTTTAAAAGTTAATAGCCCAATATGAATATCTTATAAACCTTTCGACTTTTCCATGAAAAAAAAGACAAAATAGAAAAAGAAATGTCAACAAAGCAAAGCACAAATGTAAGAAAAGTAACTATTTTACTTACCTGTTATTTTTCTTTTTAAATTGGCTTGACATTTAAACAACATCAAACAATCTGTAGGGGTGTTCATGGTTTGGTTCCAAACCGTGAAACCGCCCAAACCGGTCGTTGGTTTGGTTTCACGGTTGGTTTTTTTACCAAACTTTCGGTCGGTCGGTTTCAATATTTTCAAACCGTAGGGAACGGTTTGGTTTACGGTTTGTGTAAAAAACCAACCGTGCAAAACCGGACCGGACCGTAAAAGTTTATTAGATATACTGTTTATATTATATTATATTTATATATACTATATACTTTATTAGAACTAATTAGAATTGTTATACTTTTAGTTTAAATAAAGTACGCCAAATTTGCATTCTAAAGCATGAGTAAGCCAGGCCCCCATTTACAAAGAATCTAAGTTTTTCACTCTAAAAGCTAATTAATTATTCATACGTAGAAAATCATCTATTTAAAAAACTAGCCGCTCTAAGTCATTGATCAGTTGATGACTCTCAAAGAACCCGATAACAAACTAAAACTATAAAATTTTGGGCAGATTTATTTATATATCTCATACCTTATTCTAGACATTTTATGTAAAGGCCCAAGGAGTTCAAACCGCGAAACCAAACCGGAACCAAACCGTTAATAACGGTTTGGTTTGGTTCGGTTTAAGAGTTAGACGGTTCGGTTTTGGTTTACAAAAATAAAAAACCGTTACAAATGGTTTGGTTCACGGTTTGACCCAAAAACCGCGAAAACCGGACCGTGAACACCCCTAACAATCTGTATTAGGTATTAATCATAATTGGTTAAAGTGAGTGTACAAGTGAT
The DNA here is from genome assembly GCA_030844895.1 of Ambrosia x helenae. Taxonomy (NCBI): domain Eukaryota; kingdom Viridiplantae; phylum Streptophyta; class Magnoliopsida; order Asterales; family Asteraceae; genus Ambrosia; species Ambrosia x helenae. Next base: position 128,548,123 of record CM061229.1, on the reverse strand, counting down.
TTGTTCTGGTATGAGATTAGTTGATCGATTTTTAAGTGATTTTTTATTTTCAAATGTTCTAAATTTATCATATTATTATTAAGTAAATAAAATTGAATACTTTTTTAAAGTATCATTAAGCTCATAAGTATACGAGATCTATTTTGACCAAACTGTTTGACCTCGCATTCTTTTTAACTCGACCTGTTTGTGCCCCCCGTCAAAAAAATTTCTGGATCCGCCACTGGTTGTAATCGGTTTAAACGAGTTTATGTTTATCCGTTAAGGAATTAAACTAAGAGATAATTATCAATAAAGAGAGTTTTGATATTATAAGAGTTTGATCCTAATTAGAATAGGTTAGAGATTATTAGCCTATATAAACCGGGTTGTGGTTTAGTTATTTTGTATTTAAGTTTTGAGTTATTTTCTTAGTAAAATTATTGGGAGCTTATCCAGTATAATCGTTGTTTTAGTTTTCTGATTTGCTGTTATCACTATAGAGCTACTAACTGTTGTCACAGTTCCAGACCAGCTGAACCTAAACGAGTTATGATTAAATTAAAATCACAGATGTTAACTGCAACTGAGACACCCTCTCTCATTCTGGTGTTAACTAACTAACTGTTGAATAGAAACGCTTTATTCAAAGATAAAGCCTTTTCAAACATGTTGGATAATCCGGACTCGTTAACAATGCTGTATTCAATGATATCCGCTAACGAAAGTCAGACTACTCTCAAGGCTTGTCGATCCAATATCCTTTGGTAATCTGTTGCAGTTAAATTGCCAAGCTCTATTTTTACTCCGAGGCATCCATAGATGAGGCATTATTAACATAACATACTTTTTTGCATCAATTGATCATGCAAATCTATTATTGATGACTTTGAGACCATGTCTCAGTTTCTCATAGCAAAAGTACTGAAACTACCATAAGGACCACCATATAATTTTACTTAAAAGATTATATTATATGGGGTAGGTTCACGTGCAAACAGCTTTTTCGTACGAACTGTACGAATTGAAGGAAAAAACACGCGGGCCGTTTATAACTAGAGTAATTATAGCGTGTTTTTTCCTTCAATTCGTACAGTTCGTACCGAAAAGTTGTTTGTATTTGATCTTTTGTCATATTATATAATGGGTTTGGTTAAAAAAAAAGTGTGTCACAAAACATGCAGACGAGTTAAATCCAATTTGTTATATGATGTTTGACCATTTTAACACATTCAGTTCAAAAGGTAATATTCTATTAAAACCACTTAAGTCACCATCACTCCCTAGTGTTAAGTCTTAAACTTTTGTATGAACTAAAAGGATATATTAGTCCTTTTATACTTAAGGGACTATTTTTTTTTATACAAATTACTAAGATTAGAACACCGGGTTTTCTTTTTCCCCAAACAATGGGGAGACCTCACCAATAACAGGGAAGACAAAAATGTTTGTCTTTTTTTAAAGGCCCTTGTAGTTTGATTTTCATTCTAGAAACCCCTAAAGTTTATTTGATTTAAAAAAAAAAGGTAAACTAGAATACTTCATATATTTTCCAAACCACGTTCTAAGTCCCAGGACCGTGTGTTCCTGCCCCCTGAGCCTTGGCGGCGTTGGCGTTGTAAGGATGGGTTGTTTTGTGCGTCTTTAACGCATACAACCAGAGCCATTTCTTCATTTTCGGTCCAGCGCGTCATTTTGAAAGGTGTGGGTGTTGTTGATGTTGAAGTGTGTTTTCACCACCGTAGTATGGTGGTTTATATACAAAAAAATCTCAACGGTATTGCATGTAAAATTCAAGTTTCTGACGGTTAGATGAGACCGATTTTAATGCACATAAATAGTTTTGACCGTGTTGGGTGGGACGGTTTATGAGAAATTAAATCTTGTGCTAACCGTTTGGTGGTAAAATTTAAAAACCGTGTTAATTTAAAAAAAAAAAAGGTTAAATTTGTATTTAAATGAAAAAAATCAATGAAGTGTTGGCTCCAAAATAGTATTTCAGTAAAGTAAATCAATAAAGTAATGTGATAGTACATAATTGGTTAAAATAAGTGAGGTGAAAAAACTTTAAGTTTAGCGCTCAAGGTACATGGAATATATGGCTGAGGCGGATTGCTTTTGTGAGTTCCCATAATAGACGATATGACTTGTCTAAGAGCATTCACAGTAGGTTCCCCATCCCTCATTCACTCACAACCAATCACAACCACATATTACATTAAAAATCATTAAAGTTTCTCTTTCCTCCACTCACAACCACTTTCAACAAATATTAAAAAATAAATACAGTTTCCTGTTTTCCTCAAAAGATTCCCAAATAACCCCAATTATACCGATCAACAGTAGATTCCCCGTTTTTCTTCACTCACAACTACTCAAACTAACGCCATATAATTTAGGGGACATACTCACATAAAAATGGGGGAGCTACTGTGAATGCTCTAACTTCATGTTGAATACAAAGTCTAAATCATTCATTCCACTCGCAAAATGTCAAATTGTGCTTTTTTTTCAAGTCACATAAGTTTTACAAGTTTTCCACAATGATAACTTTGTGGACATTAGGCGATGTTTGAAATTGAAAGTTTGCCATAATAGTACGTATATTTTGTACTGTTCAACAAATGGGTATATCCAGGGGCGGTTCTTAGTGGAGTGGAGACCGGGCCTCGGTCCACCTAGTTTTTGTAATAACTTAAAGACAATCTTAATAATTCTCTCTTAATTTTATTTTATTCAAGTTTTATTTCAGAAGGTAACTAAAATATAACTTTTGTTTAAAAAACTTAACTATATTAGTTTTTATACCTTTTTCATAATTTTCCATAAAAATATTAAAACCTACTTTAGAGTTTATTACAAAGATGGTTCTTGTGGGCCCTCTAGGGAATATAAGTGTACTAATTTTAACGTTATTTTATTACTTTCAAACAAAAATAATGTTAAAAATACGGACGGTTAATAATGCACCATGTGGTAGCGTTGATAAGACAAGGGATACATGTACCAATCGATCTTTGTCCCTGGTGCTGAGTGGAACTGTGAAAACAGTCTCTCTATTCATACGGGAAAAAAGTAAGGTTGTCTACGTCTTACAATCCTCAAAAGTCAAACCCTACTTTAATGATGTTTTTAATGTGGTTTGTACCAAATAGCATATTTGGGGTCCAACATTTAAAAGTTGATAAGTTTGGAGTCTAAAATTTCATTTTTTTTAACAAGTTTGTATCATTTCAACTTAAAATTAAAATCAATATGAATATATGAATCCAGTTTCACTGAGATGCTGAGCTGAAAATATGAACTCAGATTCCAGAAACCGAACCTTAATTTCTGAAGATTCTAGGAACGATTTTTGACTTAATTAAAGTCAAAATCCAGTTTGTACATATGGCTACTTTTGTTAAGTTTGGTTTGTTGCTTAGTGCATCTGATTTTGGGGCTTTATTAAGTTTGGTTTGTTGCTTGATTCAATAGGCACTCCACATGTTTGATGAAATGTTTCAATGAACGAAGCCGTGGTAAAGGAAAGATAGATCTCAACACTATATGATGGTATTGGAGCTTCTGTATTGATAAAGTTTGGAGCATGGACCAGTGGCGGATCTAGAAACATTTTTCAGTAGTAACGTTTTTCATTTTTTTTCATTTTAGTAGCAACGTTTTTCAAATTTCGTAAAAAAAAACCAAATTTTCCACTAATTTTCCACTACGCGCGCGAAGTTGAGCCGCAACGTCCGCACCCCCTCCCCATGAACTAGATCCGCCCCTGGCATAGACCATCTGTGTAATTAACCCGATTCTTTATTTTGGATGAAACTCGGTTTAATAAAATGTATGTCGAAAACTTTGAGAGAAAAACAAAATCGGTTATTTATATTTTCTTAAAGATATTAGAGATACATGTTATCAGAGAATGAAAAATTAAATTATTTTTATAGTCACTAATTTATTCTATAGTTTTAAATTTATATCAAGATCATTATTGAATTTGAACACTCAACTACTTGCAAAGAAACATCTTTCTAACACACACTTTAGTACCGTTAGGCGAAAATCTAAATAATGACGATAAGATGTCCAACACTTGTAGCCTAGTTGGTTGAGGGCCTAAAGTTTCTTATGGGAGGCTTGGGTTCAATTCCCACTAGCTACATTTGGAGGACATTGGTGGATGGGAAATGAGGGATGACCCGGCCATTGGCTTGGGTTCGAGTCCTGATCCCGACCGGTTTTACCGATTATTTCACTGTCGTGCCTTTGGGCGGGTGAGTGGTCGGGTTTCCCGGGAATTGGTGGCAATTGGTGGCCCGGGTACTCTCGAGTACCTGATTCGCCAAAAGGGTGCCCAAGAGTGCTCGGAATTGATTCGTTGGCCGTTCAAAAAAAAAAGATGTCGCTACCCATATGTCGAATCTTTCAAGACATTAAGCCCATCCAACTTTCAAACAATCTATAATACCCAATGCTGGCAATACAGTATCTGTATCAGTTCAATCATTAATGGAGTATTTGCTCCTTTTGTGTTTCTCTCTAATAATTTCATGCTCATCTGGAGTTGACACCATATCTGCAAACCAATCTTTAACTGGAAACCAAACAGTCATATCCAAAGGTGGAAACTTTGAGCTGGGCTTCTTCAAACCAGGTAATGCTTCAAACTATTACATAGGCATATGGTATAAAAAGGTATCTTCCAATCCTCCTACTATAGTATGGGTAGCAAACAGAGAAACACCTATCTTTAATAGATTCATTTCAGAACTAAAACTAGTAAATGGTAACTTAGTTCTCTTAAATGAGTCCAAGATACCAGTTTGGTCCACAGATGTTACCACCACGAGTTTAAATTCTGTAACTGCGGTTCTTTTTGACGACGGTAACTTAGTTTTGAGCGACGGGTCAAAACTAGATGAACCCATTTGGCAAAGTTTTGATCACCCGGTTCATACGTGGTTACCTGGTGCTAAACTTGCTTATGATAATAGAACAAAGAAAAGTCAACGTATTACGTCATGGAGAAGCAATGAAGATCCTGGTGTAGGACTCTTCTCTATGGAGCTTGTTCCATCTAGTAAAGAGTATGTAAGCAAGTGGAATGGGTCACAACAATATTGGACAAGTGGGCCATGGAATGGACAAATATTTAGCTTTATACCTGAAATGAGGTTAAATAACATAGATTACATTTATAAGTTTAGCTTCTTTTCAAACGAAAATGAGAGTTACTTCGTTTATTCTGTCTATAATTCTTCCATTATACCTGGATTTGCTATGGATGTTTCTGGTCAAGTTCAGCAGCTAACGACACAATTGAATTTGTTTTGGGCTCAGCCTAGAAGAAGGTGTGAGGTATATGCTTTGTGTGGTGATGGGTGGATGTTTAACCATGTTTTAGTATGTGTAACTAGGTGTTTTTAAGTGGTTTATATCATAAAACATAGTTACTTTGAGAATGATTGGGATTTGCAGGTACTTGAGGCTTAATGAAGTTAATTGGAGCTTAATATGAAGGTTTTGAAAGCTAGACAAGAGGTTGGAAGTTTATGGATGCAATCCCAAGTGAAAGTGTGAAGAAAAGAAGGAATTTCGAGTTGGAGCGCAAGGTAAAATGCCTTTGAGCGCAGGTGCTATGATCCCGGCGCATCACAGAAAGTTTGGGGAAGTTGGTGCTCCCCAGCGCAAGCTGAGAAGGGTACCAGCGCAAGGTGCGCTGGTCTTGTCTGACCTTGCGCCCCTGCCAGCATAAGTTGCGAATTTAATGGTTTAAATCCTATAAATAGATAATTATGCTCCCAAACGTAGAGGGACTTAACCCTAGCCGTTTTTAATCATTCCCAAGGTGTTTTTCCCTCAATTAATCATTCCTAATCATCATCTTAATCATCAAATCATGCATTCAATCTCCAACAACACATCAATTGAAGATCTTGCAATGGAGATGAGCGGCTAAACATCTTTGTAACCACCTCCGGGTGTAAGGTTTATTTGTGAAACTTTAACTCTTGTTTATTTTGGTTTATGGATTGTCTTTTAATCATTTGAAAGATATTTGTGGTTTGAGTTATTTAAACAAGTCACGTTTGTGCAATTGCTTATCTTTTAGTCATTCGCATTCGGTTTTCTTGCATCGTGAGCAGTTTGATTAACGGGAGGGTAGTTGTTATTCGTGGGTTGGTAATTAAATTGTACGAGTTATTATTAAAAACTTGTGTTTGATTATCACTTAACTTAAACCGTTCAACAAAACTATGTCTATGTGGTATCCAATCATCTAAACAAGGGTTGGGTGAATCATTGAACCGGAAACCTGGAGGGGGTTACTTCTTTCTCATTATTGTTACAACTTCTTAAATCCGTTTTCTTAATTCAAAACTAAAAAAAACAAAGTAATTAGATTTTAATTTACTAGTTAACTTACAAAACTACTCTTTCCACCAATTCCCTGTGGAGACGACTCAACTTCCACTTTACTACTTATTTTCATTATTTTTGACCGACCAAACGACATCGATCAAAATGGCGCCGTTGCCGGGGAATCGGTGCGCTTAGTTAGATAGTTTTGTTTTAGTTTTTATTTATTTTCTTAAAAATCTTAAAAAAATAAAAAAAAAAAACCAAAAATATTTTCTTTTTCTAGTCTTTTAGTTTAAGTTTTGTTTTGTTTTGTTTTGTTTAGTTCAGTATTACGCGTGGTTTGCTTGTTTGTGTCTGTGCAGGTACTTTAGTTGCATGCATCATACACGTTATTCGGGCAAGACTTCACCACTAATTTACGATCCGGAAATTGAAAAGACAGCTAGAAAGAACAGAGCCATTCATCAAACCCGACCAACACCAAACATGAGCCATCCCAGTAACCAAGATAACCAACCTCCACCGAACCAACCTGACCCAATACCACCACAACCAAACCCATTGGGCAATATGCCTCCACGACCATTTCAAACAGCATCAACTCCAAGACAACAACAACCATTTCCACAATTTAACCCAGATCCGAACGCTGGTGGTTCTAGACAATTTCAGCAAGGCCATCAAGAGCATGACGAGTGGGACGAACATTATGAAAATGATCAAGCTTTTGAGGCCCCACAACAGCAACAACAACCCAACAACCCATTAGCCTTAAATCAACAACCACCACAAAATCGAAACCCGAGATCTAACAGTAATAGAGCAACGGATTCACTTCATGGAGATGACAGTATGCACGGTACAGCGGGCACTTTTAATGGTAGAGTTGCTGATTGGGATGGAGGAGTTGCTGATGATGGATACTACATGAATCAGGATCAGTTCAACTATGATGAGGATGATGAGTTTGGTCCGCAATATCAGCAGCAACATCAGCGAGGGTTTAATATGAGGGGACATAATCAGGGACAGCGAGGGGTCCCTCAGAATCAACCAAGAAATCAAGTGCGAGGGAATGGGCAGAGGCAATATGTAGATGGAGTACCTCGGGTGAACTACAGACCTCCTGTAAATGGCGTTGGGAGCCATTTTATTCCAGTGGCCACCGAGCACACTTCACCTGTAGTACCACCACATCAGAACGGAAGGAGCTTTGAGGTTAGACCCCAATATTTAAACCACCTTCCGAGTTTCTATGGTAAGGCAACAGAGGAACCCTATCTACACATTGCAGAGTTTGTGAGTATTTGTAACACCATTGGGGGCCATGGGTTTAGTCCGGATGAAGTGAAGTTGATGATGTTTCAGTTCACCCTCAAGGATCAAGCAAAATTGTGGTACCATTCATTGCCTGCTGGGAGTATATTCACATGGCAAGAGCTTCAACAGCAGTTCTTAGAGGAATATTATACTATGACTCGCACTACTGATGCTCGGGAGGCTATCAGAACTTTCCAACAACACTCGGGGGAACCATTTCATGAAGCCTTCACGAGGTTTAAGGAGTTGTTAAGGAAGTGTCCACATCATGATATACCTATGTGGGAACTGATTAAGTCGTTTTATGACGGCTTATTACCCGAGGATGTGAGAGATTTAAACGCTAACAGTAATGGTACCTTTTTGACTAACCATGAGGATGTGGATTGGGAGTACATGGAGAGGTTGGCAGTGACATCGAAGAGACAGGCTCGTGCTAGTAGAAGAAGCAGAACAGGTGCAGCTAGGGGTGTTGATGCAGAGGCCGAAAAGAGAATAGCAAGCTTAGAGCGACAGATTGCACAGTTGACAGCTGGTAGAGGCGCAGGAAGGAGTGATGGAGCAAAGGCAGCTAATTCTTTTACAATTTGCTCCATTTGTGATGATCTGGGACACATGGATGCTGATTGTCCTACTCAACAAGGGAAATCTGAAGAAGTAAATCAGCTTTATGGACAGCGAAAGCCATATGATATGAATTCTAATTCATATCACCCAGGTTTGCGAAATCACCCTAATTTTAGTTACAGTAATACTTCTAACCAGTTGAATCCTCCATCACAGGTACCTAATCAAAACAATCAAAGAGGATATTCAGGCCAAGGGAACTACAGCAATCAAAGAAACTACCAGCAAGGATCTGGAAGCAATCAAGGGAGTTCTCAAGGCAACTGGAGAAGTCAAGGCAATCAACAGGGTGGCTCTTCGGGACATGATGGATCAGTGAGAGAGATGTTAACTGAGTTTATGAAGTCAACAGGAGAATTCATGAAGTCAACGGGCGATTTCATGAAGGAGATTAGGAAGGACAACGAAATCAGGGACAAGGAGTACAAGGCCCTTTCGAAGCAAGTTGGCCAAATTGCTGAAGAGATGTCCATCATGCGTCGAGATCCAGGTAAGTTGCCTAGCACCACTGCAGTGAATCCAGCACATCAGGCGTCAACCACAAAGAATGTGCACATCAACGCGGTAAGTATTCTCTCCAATTCTGAAGATGAGCAGGAAACGTTTTCACAATCAAACATTAAAGTTAAAAATTTGAAAGAAAGGTTTTGTGAAAAGTTTTTTGAGGAAAATGTGGATGCGGCCAAGGATAAGTGTGGGAAAGTAAAAATTGCACCATTCCCTTCGGCCTTATTAGCACCAGAAAAAATAAGGGCTTTAAGTAAACGGGACCCATCGAAGGACGAGGGGTGGGAAACCTTTAAACCAGTTAAAATTAATTTACCATTACTTAATGTCATTCAAGAAAGTCCTGGTCATGCTGAAAATTTAAAAGAATTAAGCACCCAAAATCGGCATAACAAGCTGCCAAAACAGTTTGTCTTACCGGCGCATGTGCGTGCCGCGTTATCGGGTACAGTTCCACCTAAGCGCCAAGATCCGGGAGCGCCCCTTATTTCAATACAAATAGGGGAGCTTAAGGTTGATCGGGCACTTCTAGATCATGGAGCTTGTGTTAGCATTCTCCCGGGAAGTATGTATGATCAACATGAATTTGGTCTATTACAAAAAGTTGACACCACAGTGGTGTTGGCTAATCAAAAACCCATACGTCCCAGGGGAATGTTAACTGATGTGATAGTTAAGGTGGAAGACTGTTACTACCCGGTGGATTTCTTGGTGCTAGATTGTGAGAAACATGTTAAGAGTACACCACACACAGTTATTCTTGGTAGACCGTTTTTAGCAACTGCTCATGCAGTAATCAACTGTGCTGATGGAATGGTAAGTATGAGTTTTGGGGATAAGAAATTGAGTTTAAATGTGTTTTCAACTGTTACTGACCCAAAAACCGAGGAGGTGTGTTGTATGGTTGACAGGAAGGCAGAGATTGGTGAGAAGCCAAAAAAGAAGAAGAAGGCTATGAAACCGCCTGAATTGGAACAAGAAAATAACGGGTCAACAAAAGAGGATTCAATGCTGAACATAAGTTATGACCCATATGAGTACAAGCAGAATATGTGCTTGGAAGCTGAGGGAGGCAAGCATCCCGTTCGACCACCATAAAAGCTATATCAGGTACAAGTCTGGCTGAAGACTCATAAACTTAGCGCTACCGGGAGGCAGCCCGGAGTTTTTATGTTATTATTTGCATTTTATTTTTAGTGTTTTTTATTTATTTATGTGTTTTGGGATGTTAGTCCACCTGGGTTAGTAACATTGAAACTTGAGCATGTTGAGTGAGAGAGGTTTTGAAAAGCATGAAACACCATACATTGGGGACAATGTATCCCAAGTGTGGGGATGGGAGACCCGAGGGAAGTAAGGTGGAGTACTTACCTTTGCAAGAAAAATGTGGAATTTTGAAATTTTTTGAAAATTTTTAATGAAAAAAAAAATTCTTGCAAAGTTGTCCCTTTTTCTGCTTAATCAGACATAAAAGACAAATTTTCAATCACCAAAGAGTCTTTTGCCAAACATGAAAGTACGAGATCCCCAATCATGGTTGTCCCTTTAAGTTTCATGAGAGTGTTTCTGGTGAGCGTTTTTAGAGGAAATGAAAAGAGATGCCTAACTAGGGGTAACATGCTTATAGGACTTGCATATGCTACATGTCGGCAGCCCATTTCTCTACATTGCGAGACCTTGAGCCTATTAGATATTTAGTGATATAAACGTTTCGTTTCATGAGAGTAGGCCAAATGCTTCTTAGTTGCAGAATTTGTATAATTCGATACATGCTAAAGCTTTAGGCAAAATGTGCATAGATGAGAAAGGCAATGTAGGAACCCATTCGTTTGTTGATACCCTTGTGTTGTTTGTGTTGACCTGTTTGTTAAACATTACCATTAGTAAACCATGTTGAGCCTAAACCTTTCAATTGTTAGACCTACATGATCACCCAAATTGACCCGTTTACCTTGTTGAATAAAAATGTTGACATCCAATGTGTTCGTAATGCTTATTGTTTGAGTTACCCAATATTGAAAAAAAACAAAGAAAAAAAAGAGAGAGAAAAAGAAAAAAATATATATGAAAGAAAAAATGAAAAAAAATATAGAAGTTATTGTTATGGGTCGATTTTGCCCAAGTTTGTGTGTTAGTATGTTTGTGTGATTTGTGAATAAGGATGTCAAACAATTGTGTTAAATCCATTGTTTCCAAGCCATCTGTGAACCAAATCTATCCTACCTTTACCCGAAGCCCAAAACCCGTAAGTCCTTTTGATATGTGCACGGTTTATAGCTTATGTGTGATTGTTATACAAACCTATGATAACGAAGTCGCATTCTTGGTTTTATGAGTGTTATATACTAGCACATTATACGCTAGTCCAGATATTAAACCGAGAGGAGCGAACATTGTGAGGGGTGTGTATCATATGTAGATGATAATAAGCATGTTAGTTTTGGATAGGCAAGTCTTGTTTTGAAACTGCGCAACACTTGCTCGCCAGATTGTCAATCTCGATTGTGTAAGTCTATGGGACGGGTATGATTGGGGACCTTGGAAAATCGATAGGTGAAGGAATTGGAGGTGATTTGTTAAGTAGGTGAGTCGTGTTTTGAGATGGTTTGATTGGGGACAATCAAAGGTAAGTGTGGGAATGTGATGGGTGGATGTTTAACCATGTTTTAGTATGTGTAACTAGGTGTTTTTAAGTGGTTTATATCATAAAACATAGTTACTTTGAGAATGATTGGGATTTGCAGGTACTTGAGGCTTAATGAAGTTAATTGGAGCTTAATATGAAGGTTTTGGAAGCTAGACAAGAGGTTGGAAGTTTATGGATGCAATCCCAAGTGAAAGTGTGAAGAAAAGAAGGAATTTCGAGTTGGAGCGCAAGGTAAAATGCCTTTGAGCGCAGGTGCTATGATCCCGGCGCATCACAGAAAGTTTGGGGAAGTTGGTGCTCCCCAGCGCAAGCTGAGAAGGGTACCAGCGCAAGGTGCGCTGGTCTTGTCTGACCTTGCGCCCCTGCCAGCATAAGTTGCGAATTTAATGGTTTAAATCCTATAAATAGATAATTATGCTCCCAAACGTAGAGGGACTTAACCCTAGCCGTTTTTAATCATTCCCAAGGTGTTTTTCCCTCAATTAATCATTCCTAATCATCATCTTAATCATCAAATCATGCATTCAATCTCCAACAACACATCAATTGAAGATCTTGCAATGGAGATGAGCGGCTAAACATCTTTGTAACCACCTCCGGGTGTAAGGTTTATTTGTGAAACTTTAACTCTTGTTTATTTTGGTTTATGGATTGTCTTTTAATCATTTGAAAGATATTTGTGGTTTGAGTTATTTAAACAAGTCACGTTTGTGCAATTGCTTATCTTTTAGTCATTCGCATTCGGTTTTCTTGCATCGTGAGCAGTTTGATTAACGGGAGGGTAGTTGTTATTCGTGGGTTGGTAATTAAATTGTACGAGTTATTATTAAAAACTTGTGTTTGATTATCACTTAACTTAAACCGTTCAACAAAACTATGTCTATGTGGTATCCAATCATCTAAACAAGGGTTGGGTGAATCATTGAACCGGAAACCTGGAGGGGGTTACTTCTTTCTCATTATTGTTACAACTTCTTAAATCCGTTTTCTTAATTCAAAACTAAAAAAAACAAAGTAATTAGATTTTAATTTACTAGTTAACTTACAAAACTACTCTTTCCACCAATTCCCTGTGGAGACGACTCAACTTCCACTTTACTACTTATTTTCATTATTTTTGACCGACCAAACGACATCGATCATGTGGCGCGTTTGGTACTTGCGGACAGACTCCACCGTTCTGTAATTGCTTGACTGGTTTCAAACCAAAATCAGAAAGTGATTGGAATCAGAGTGATTTCTCTAGTGGATGCGTGAGAAAGACGGATTTGGAATGTGGGGATAACAAGGAAACCTCTGGTTTTTATATGGTTGAAGTCGCGAGTGTCCCTTTAAATTCTTTGTCTGTGACGGTTGGGAGTAGTGGAGAATGTCGTACCAATTGTTTAAACAATTGTCGGTGTAATGCTTGCGCTTTTTCAGACAATCAGTGCTCAGTTTGGGAAGTAGAGCTGTTGAATCTATCAGAAGGCAATGTTAATGGGAAAACAATCTTCATCAAAGTTGCTTCTAAAGATCTTCCACCTCGATTTCATGATAAAACTAAACTTGGCGCTGTTATCGGGTCCATTGCAGGAGCGGTTTTTGTTTCAGGTCTAATTTTCCTTATAATCTATAGAAAAAAGTGGATATGGGTTGGGAAAACGAGAATGGATGGATCGTTGGTAGCGTTTGTCTACAGAGATTTACAGACAGCCACCAAAAATTTCTCGGATAAACTTGGAAGAGGTGGGTTTGGTTCAGTTTTCAAGGGGGTGCTGCGTGATTCATCCGTTGTAGCAGTGAAAAAACTCGAAAGTGCTAGCCAAGGAGAAAAGCAATTCAGGAGCGAAGTCAGCACAATTGGGACCATCCAACATGTTAATCTAGTACGCCTTCGTGGGTTTTGTGGAGAAGGTAACCGCAAATTGTTGGTGTATGATTACATGCCAAACGGTTCTCTAGATTTCCATCTTTTCCACAGAAAAAAAGATAACGTTCTCGACTGGAAAACTAGGTATCGGATTGCAGTTGGAACTGCAAGAGGGTTGGTATATCTCCATGAGAAGTGCCGAGATTGTATAATACATTGCGACATAAAGCCAGAAAACATTCTTTTGGATGCTGATTTCTGCCCAAAAGTTGCAGATTTTGGTCTAGCTAAGCTCGTGGGCCGAGACTTTAGTAGGGTGTTGACAACTATGAGAGGCACACGAGGGTATCTTGCTCCAGAATGGTTATCAGGGGTACCTATCACTGCCAAAGCGGATGTTTTTAGCTATGGAATGCTACTTTTTGAATTAGTAAACGGCAAAAGAAATTCAGAACAGTCTCATGAAGGTTCGAGTTATACATTTTTCCCTAGTTTGGCTATAAATGTTGTTATGGGAGGAGGCGATATCCTTAGCTTACTAGACAGTAGGTTAAATAGGGAAGCTAGTGTTGAAGAGGTCACAAAATTTTTTAAAGTTGCATATTGGTGTATCCAAGATGAGGAAAAGAATAGGCCATCAATGAGTCAGGTGGAACATATTCTTGAAGGGGTTATGGATGTGAACATGCCTCCAATCCCGCAATCTGTAAAGTATTTTGTTGATGATACGGTGAGTGTTCCATTCTTCAACATGTCGTCTTCAGTCCTCAACGAGTCTACCTCAACCCGGAGTTCACAAGTACAGAGCAACTTAAGTGGTGATTCCCATTCAAAGAGTGAATCTTCTTGAAAGGATCATCTGTCTTTACTTCTTTATTATTATGCAACGTGGATTGTAAAGCGTAGGTAATATAATAAACGCAGATCATCTTAGTCATGACATGGTTGGCTCTAGCGCGCAATTGCATCAGATCCTTTCATGTTAAAACTATGTTCAAATGTAGCTGCTGGTTCCTCTTGAGGCTACCATATCTATATGAATAAATTGTTATAGATAGTGTAAGATTAAGACATTCTGCTAGTTACTGGCGAATAAAGAAAGAAACTTTCCGTGCAATGGGCAAAAATTGGGTTAATAAAAGTTTAAAAATGAATGGGGTAAAAAAGAACATAAATTATGATAAAACTAATATTATGGGCAAAATGTGGGTCAATAATAAAAAATGAATGGGGTAATAAAAAAATATGATAAAAATACTATTAATTTTTTTTTTTTTAATATAACTAACATTCTAACAACCAAATTCATTAAAATAAAAAGCATTTTTTGAAGTAAAGTCAATTAGTCAAACGAAAATTATGTTTTGTTAAAAAAACTGGTCAACTGGTGTGCAAAATGGGCCCTTCTTATAAGATATATGCCCCTGGGCCCTGGCCCAAATTACTCAGTTTAGGCTAAAATTGAAGAAGTTTGTTCTCTTTATGGGTTGTTTGTTCGGCTTCGGGGAAAGATTAATTTTTTTACGACAACAAAAAATATTAATCTAAGAGAGAATTTATAATCAGATATACAATTTCTTTATTTTATTTTTCTTTTATTATTATTATTATTATTATTATTTATTTATTTATTTATTTGAAATATACTAATAACTTTAAAGAAAATGAAATGATTTGAATTGTGGCATGCATATTTTATGATATTCCATCTACAAATAATCGGTAGAAGTTTTGTTCTTGCACTATTCGGACCCCAACCCCACCCGTCTGTATTCCCTGATAGGACAGAAACCGAAAAAGTTCCACATAACTGCTGCAGAGCAGCCAGATCAGTACCATTTAAGGCCCCAACCCAGTCCCATACCCAACCCAAGCCGGTCGCAGAAACCCGATCATGTACAGCCACCATTTTATTCCTCTCAATGGCGAACAGATCTGGAAACGCCACAGCCAACGGAGTGTCTATGGCCCAGCTGTCCAACCAAAAAGAGATGTCCAACCCGTTCCCGACCACCCCTTTTATTGCCCAACCCACATCCAACCCACACCGTTTAATCAATTGCATAGCCGAATGTATTTGTTTCCATGGACCAGAAATCGAGAGCTTTGATGGGATAGGATTCCAATCCCGATTCAAACTATGAATAGTCCAAATCACCTTATGCCAAAGACCATTATAATCAACCTTAAACCGCCACCACCACTTTGCCATTAGCGAGAGATTTGCGTCATGAAGAGAACCGAAACCGAGACCCCCAAACTCAACAGGAGCACTAACCTTTTGCCACGCAACCCAATTCGTTTTCACCTTTTCCTCCGACTCACCCAAAAAAAAAAAATCCGTCTAAGTCTATCTAGCTCCTCAATGACCGCACCGGGGGCTTTAAAAAGAGAGAAGTAATACGTCGGTAAAGCATTAAGAACCGACTTAATGAGTGTCACTCTCCCACCAAACGATAGGGTTTTCGCCTTCCACAATGATAGTTTGTTCCTAAAAGCATCCATCACCGGCTTCCAATTCTTGCAAAGATTCATGTTTGCACCAACTTGCAACCCCAAATAAGTGAATGGAAATGAACCAGTTTTACATAACAATACGGCTGCCATACTTTGAACTTCATTATCCGTCACCCCAATCCCAAACACACTACACTTACCCAAGTTGATCCTCAACCCCGAAGTCAAGTAAAAGCATCTTAAAATGCGTTTAAGGTTTTTGGCATTACCTATGGACCATTCACCTAGGAAAATAACATCATCCGCATACAACAAGTGAGACAAACATAACCCACTCGAACCACACACTAATCCTTGAAACAGGCCGGCTTCTAAGGCTTTCCTCATCTTGCTCGTTAGAGCCTCCATTGCAATTACAAAAAGGAAAGGTGACAGGGGATCACCTTGCCTCAACCCCCGGCTACATCCAAATTCTTGGGTAGGAGAACCATTTACTAGAACCGACGCTCTAGCCGATCGTACAATCGCCATAACCCATATACACCATTTTGCTTTATCAATGAGTCATACGCTTTATCAATGTCCACCTTGAACATCATACTTTGCTTCCTAGCTTTCTTCATCCACCCGATAAATTCATTAAGCATGAGTGGATCGTCCGTGATGTTTCTTTCTGACAAGAAGGCCGACTGCTCTGGTGAAATAAGCTTCCCAATTACTGACTTAAGTCTCGCGACTAGGACTTTGGATAGCACCTTATTTACACACCCGACCAAACTAATCGGGCGATAATTAGAAAATCCAATAGGGTCGTTAACTTTAAGGATTAAAGCGATGAATGATGATGCACACCCCGGACCCACCACCGCCCCTTCATAGAATTCATTAAAGAGTCGACAAAAATCAGCCTCAAAACCACCCCAAAACCGCTTTAAGAACTTAAAATTGAAACCGTCCGGCCCTGGCGCTTTATCACCTGCACAATCCCACACCGCATCCTTGATCTCTCGTAACGAAAAAGGAATCACCAACGACTCCGCATCTACACCCGAAAGCTTATTAATATTCGGACATAATAACTTCGGACGAACAGGTAGTGGTTCTCTAAATTTCTCTTCAAAGAAAACGAACGCATTATCCTTAATAACCGTGGGATTAGTCGTCCATTCCCCGTCCACCAACAACCCATTGATTCTTCTAGAGGCAATGTTCGCATTCATGATCCCATGGAAGTATTTCGAGTTCTCATCCCCATCAATAGCCCATTTAATCCGAGCCTTTTGTCTCAGATCCAATTGTTTTCGCCTGTCAAAATCCAAAACAAAGGTCTTCGCTTGATTCCTACTCTCAAGTTCCTGAGATGTGAGATCCCTCACATCAGCCGCCCTCTCCAAACTGTCTAAAATCCCTGCCTCCTCTTTGTAACGCCCTTCCAACATGAATTTCTCAGCCGCTACCCAACTCTTGATCTTGTTTTTCAGAAATTTCAGTTTAGTCACAATAGCCAAGTCAGCAGGACCTGTAAAAGAAAAACCAGAACATAACCCAGCCACATACTCTGGAAAACCGGGCATGTCCATCCAAGAGTTGAAAAAACAGAAAGGGATATGACCAAAATCTGCTGCCGCCACTGATAATATATACGACTATGATCGGTAATGTATCTAGACAACGTCGTCATTGAAGCATTACCCCACCATATCATAAACTCACTACACACCAAAAACCTATCAAGCTTGCTTAATTTCACTCCATTATCGGACATATAAGTGAACTTAAGCCCCCCATATTATACTCCACAAGATCGGCTCTTCTAATAAAGTTATTAAAGAAATCCGCATTTAACGCCACGAATTCCGAGTTTCTCCTCTCTTCTGGACTTCTTACATCATTAAAATCTCCAAGAAAGCACCATAGACCAGATCTTGACCCTTTAAAACTTAAAAATTCCTCCCATAGCGCTCTTCTAGCAATCGGCTCATTCGGAGCATAAACATTGACCACATTTAACTCCACACCACTAGACAGCAAGGTACCCGAAGTAGCCAAGTAATTCCTATTTTTTGAAACAGAAGTTACCTGGAATACAGAAGGATCCCACATACTGATAATACCCCTGGATCTCCCTTCGGCTAGGACCTGATCCGAACAGAAAGCTGACCGACCCCAAAGGCTATTTAAATGAAAGAAGACCCCAGCCCCCAACTTCGACTCTTGTAACCCTACAAAGTGTGACCCATGAGACATTTTTAACCCTCTAACCCATGACAATTTCCGGACATCCCGCACCCCCCTAATATTCACACTTAGGAAATTCATTGATTAACAACAACGGCACTTTCACCATCAATTACTGCATTCACCTGATCGACAAAGTTACCCAAATCAATACCAACAACTGCACCTGCCTCCACTGTTAACCCAACTTCAGTAATCTGGTCAGCAATATTGATTGAATCTGCTACAGGATCCAAACCAGTGTTTACCGTGGACCCAGCTTGTGTTTGGTCCCCATCAACATTCATTTCCACGACCTCATTCCCCTCCATCATTCCCGGATTATCTTCCAGATTCACCTGAGCATTAAACAGATTGTTCCCCCTTGTGTTTCCTATATTTAATACCGAATCAGCACCTTCTGTGTCCTGCTGTTGAGATGTTACACCATTATATTTTCTCCCAAATAGGTTAATTGGATTGGTAACCGGCCCATCATAATCACCATTGGTATCTTCATTTTGCACTGGGCTCCTAACACACCTTTGTCTCTTTCTAGACTTTTGGCCCAAGCCCGATGAATGACATAAGCCCACTGAGAAACTTTGTGATGATTTGTTAAGGTCCAAGGACTTCTCTTTTTGACCCACACTCTTTGGTCCCACACCATTAACTGACCCCCCCTCCCAACATATTATTATTATTTTCCCTAGGCGACTCTTGAGATCTCCCATGCACGTCCCTTCCCCCATGCATCTCTTGGAATTCCACTGTTTCATCTTCCCCCTGAGCGTTAATATCCGGCACCAGCAACGCAGTAAGTGGATTCACCGGAATGTTATTGGCCGGTCGATATTCTCCTTCTTCCATATCCTCTTCACCCGCTACAGAACCAACAGATTTTGCTGGTGCATTAGACGTATCCAATGCAAGTTCGTTAGTTAATCCCGACACTAAGCTATCCTCCACTTCTGTAACCCAGACCTTCGACTCGAAACCATTCCAATTGACAACAACTTCTTCGTCAATCCTGGCATTCGAGCCAACTAAAACCCAAACTTTACCATCAATATTATCCGTAGACAGCCACGAGAAGTCCGAATGATGGACCACCCTACCAAACAGTTGCCCAACCTTATCAATGAAGGCTCCATCCCTCAGTTGTAACGGCAATTTACTTATTTTTAGACAAACCACCCTATCAAAATCCAACCGTTCCCCATTCCATAAGGTAGCAGAAATAAGAGTATTACCCCATAGTTCCTCCTTCCGGTTAATGAATTCAATGGCAGTACGTTTATCCCGAAAGACCAGCATAACCCTCATACCCCCTGATGTGCTAAAAGTGGTTTAATAAAAACTAACTAAATTAACCTAATCTAGACACTCTAAGTTTTAAATTTATAAACTAAGACTCTCTAAACCTGAACCACACAACCGACAAGTGTACCGATCAGTGCAGTACAGGTAAAGTAAGTCCGAGTATCGAACCCACGAGACTCTACTGGAAAACGTAAACTAGACTCGACTACTTATCTACAAACTGACTAAATAATGTTTTGTTGCTTAAAGGGGGGCTTTGCTAATAAAACTAAACGCAAGAAAATAAAGATTAACTAAAATAAATTGAACTGAACTTAATACGCGAACTGAGCTGGACTGAATTCAAATGATGGTGAAGGTACTACCTAGGTTAAAATCCTACTCATGACTGACGAACTTCTATGGATATGGAACTAGCTATGGAACCGGGATCTTCAGATACTAAACTTACAGGATAAACTAGAGGACCCTCGACCCTTCTCAAGGAGAAACCTAAAGGTTACCTATAAGCCGTTAAACTACCGATTGAGAGGTTACCCTTACAGGCTTACCTACTCTGATGATAAAGTACCCGCTAGACAGTCTACCTTACAGCGCGAAAGCCTCACTACACTAAGAGTGCAAGGGGTAACTATATAAAACCTGACCTGACTCGATACGCAAGAAGTGGTAAGGAAACTAGGAAGATCTTCTTACAAAGCATCTAGATCTAGCAATTTAACACCCTAGACATATCGACAATCCCGCACCTTACAGCTATTGGAATTGGAAGAACACCTAGAACTACCCAATTAACAAAACCACTCCTATGAAAAACACTAGCAATTTACCATAAACTAGTTGTTAACACACAGTCCACAACCTAACACGCATTCATACATGAAAGACATTCACAAAAACGCATGTGGAGTAAATAATTATTAATTGAACAAAACTAGGTACGCATATACACCAGATCAGAAATAATCAAAGTCTTTACTAAATCATCAACCCATAGTCAAAGTTCTAAAAACCATAAAAATAATCATTCAATCATAAGTATTCATCAAAACCTAGGTAGTAACAAAAGTCTAGCCAATAAAAGTCATGATAAAATCAAACAATAAAGGCAAGACAAATTCATAGTGTTCATACGAGTATTGAATAGATAAATAATTAAAATAGAAACAACCCGTGCTCGCACCAGTGCTTCACCCTTGATCCGCGCCTCTAATAATTCTCCAATGGTGCTGCTGGCGTCAATCCCTCTTCAAAATCAATCGCTCCTTCCCCCAGTTCCTTATGTCGCTGCTGTTTGTTTTATATTTATAATTGAACCATATCCCCCACAATAGTAATGCCCCTCTCGCCAATAACATTGGCCTTTTTTTCATTTACTCTACTTGGGCCTTGGGATTAGATCATGACAGAAAAGTCATGGATTTCTTTTATTTATTATTATTATTATTATTATTATTATTATTATTATTATTAGATATATAGTATTATAACTCCGTGCTTCTCGACTCGGGTGTTCTTAACTTAACCAACGTTGCTCGTTTATGCTCCAACGTCTATGAACACCTACAAAATATAAAATAAAATAGATAAATACTAAAAATGACACAAAACTAATAAAAATTTATAAACACCTATACTAAATAAAATAGACCAGTACAAGCCTAAAACTAATAAAAACACTATCTAAACGACTCAAAAACTGTACAAACTTTACACTGGAAATAGATGTATTTTACAATACATCACCCCCGATCATACTAACTGGACTCTCCTCGTACCCCCCGGTTCTCATCATCTTTTTCACCTCCCGGAGGGTTTTAACGTCTGAAACTTCACCTATGACCGTCCTCACAATACAATGCTCCGGATATAAAGCTCCAATTCCGTTCAGCTGAAGGACTTTGGTTACACCCGATGACGGGCTCCTCTCAACTGACATCCCAGCCCCCGACGGCCGGTCCCCTTATTGACAGGAACATACCTTGTAGAAGTATTCAAAGGAGGCCATGCCTCCTCCCGCTGACAATATGTAGGCTACATAAAAGCCCGGCTGGCTGACGACGGAAGTTCGCCGGCTCCGGCAGTCGCCTGTTATCTTTCCCATACTTTGTGACTGAAACACCGAGCCTTGCTTCATCAATCTTAACTATATTCATCCTCTTCAAAACCTCATTCAAGTCTTTCACCCCCAAGTATCTAACAAACCCGAACCAGTTCCCCCTGGTGTCCGTCTTCCGAGCTACGTACGCATCTTTAACAATACCGTGTGGTTGGGAAGCCTTCCACGGCAATGAATCGGTCACCCCCACAGGAAGATTTGAAATGAAAAAGGTTGTGATTGGCCTTGGATCAGTGATACCCCTGTTGTTCCGATGACGGAAGTTTGAAGTGTCTCTTCGGTTCCTCATGACGCTAGTAATTACAAAAAATTGAGTTTATTTTAATTTGATTAATTAGATGTTTTATAAGCAACTACTTAGTTATTTTTTTATATCTTTGAAAGTAAAGGTAACCGGATTATATAGAATTATTACAATTTTCCCATCTTAATTTAACTTAATTTAACAAATGGTTTTATCAAACTGTACCTTTTTTTATTCTCAAGTCATCTAAATTAAAATACCTTTGAAGGAATTCCAACTAATTATATTGTGTTATCTTGGAAACCAAAAGATATTGGGATGATTATTTTTTTAAGTGGATGGAGATTTTAATATCAGTCATAAATCTATTGAACATATGCAACCATAAAGAGATTGAAAACCTTACATATTTGTGTACAAATGGGCAAATGACTAGTTTCTTTATTCACTATATATCTTTAGACGTCACAGAAAGCCCAGCAGATCAAAGGTAGGTTTTTCAGTTTTTGGTTATAATTCGTATGTTGTTTAATATTTATTTTGTTTTGAATGAAAAAAACATGAAGACCTTATGAAAAATCCATCAATTATCAATGGCATTGGTGGCTTCCATTTGACGTTTTTCTTTTTATTTGAACAAAAGAATATGAAACAAGCTATGCATAAGCCATCAAAGGAGATGCCAACTCCACCAATGATGATCAATAGTGGCAAAGGTTTTCACACTCAGATGCGTGTTTTTATTTTAAGCATTGTTAAATGAAATAATTTTAAATATTAAAACCTACAAAATGTTCTTGATCATGTATAAGAATTGTATCGATTCTTGGTATGTCCTTCGGTTTAGGATATTTCATATCGTACCAAATAGTTTGGTTTACTTTTAATATTTGAAAATGTTTAGGCTATGTACTTCTTACAATATTGCAATGCGGTTTTTATTTATTTAAGTTGTACTGTTTATATTAATGGATTATGTTTAACAATATAATAATTGGAGTACTTTTTTAAGTTTTAACTATATCCATTTTAGCTTTTTTTTTATGCATTCTTTATTTAGATTCGGTCAATTAATCAGTGAAACCAAACAAAATTATATGTTGTTTGCTTTGATAAACTAAGTTTGGCATACGGTTTAAACTTAATATCGTTATGACAAAATCTTTAAACACACATTAAAGACATATAAAACTATGAATATCTATGTTGAATTTGGAACTTTAAAGTTGACACATATGTGTTAACCTTTTCAAATTCAGGGTGGACTATTTTTTGGATTGATGTTTCTGCTTTTATAAACATGTATTTTCATTTTGCATATTCTCAAAATCAATTAATACAACTTTTCTATGCAACAAGTTAAACTTTAAATTGAAAGTGTGTCATAAATTAAGACAAAAAAAAAAGACACTACTTTATACTTTGACTTATATTGCTTCAGTTCATACAAAAACCAAATGACTTGAGCAAGAGTAACAACATAGATAACCACAACTTCACAAACGGTTTGCAAGCATGACATTTAATATGTTGTGCTCCATTTCTATTAGTTCAACAAACAATACCAAAATCATGCAAGCATCATGTTGTCGCAAAGAGAGGCCAAAACTATAGCAAGGCTTGGAACAAGACATCGGTCACAAAATTTTCACTGATTCATGAGGTTAGAGGATATTATGATAATTTTCTTCTCATGTTAAATTTCCGGTTATTAGTCGACAACTGATTGGACCGAATGTTCATCACCGATTTACCAAGCTAAATTAATTGAAACTCATCGGTTTTTGAAATACCTTAATCGAAAGTTATGATTATGTCTCAAAACCAAATTGAGCCAAATAACAACTTGTGCACGTCCTGAAAATCACCAACCGAAGTTTTGTATCTCCGTCGCAACGCGCGGACAACCCACTAGTGATAATATAAGTATAAGAATTACAAAAAAAATAAATGTCTTCGCTTCAGTCTGTCTCCTCTCCTTCAAAGGCAGGGCCCGCCCGAGTTCGATGGTGAGTACCTTCCATCATTTTGCAAGATTCTCACATGATATAGATTCGAAGTTAAAATGTCTTAATTGTGTACAACAAGTTTGAAAAGACCGAAGAGTCTTAGATAACTTCTGAAAGAACAAAATACTATTTATATGATTATCACCTATCTTTTTTTTAACTTTAATTTTACGCGGAGCAAAAGCAAATAATAAAAAAATAATTCTCAACGAAAGTTTATTAATTTATGAATAAATAGAATATTACAAAGGAGTTGTCGATAAGAAATTGAGTTCACTTTTTATTAAAATAATAATAAAAATAAATATAATAACAATACTCTTATTATTCGTAGGAAATATAAAGTATAATACCGACTACAAAATTAAATAAATAAAATAACATATAAGTAAAATGTACCGAATCTTGATTCAAACAAATTCAACCACATTATCTTCTACTAATCGTCTCGGCAAGAATAAAGAAGCCGTTGACGGTTTTGGTTGAGGTTCGTGTTTGACACGGGGCTCTTAAAATAGATTATGCGCCTCTTCTCAAACGGTCTGTCTCCTAGGGTACAACAACCGGAACAGTAATGTACTGCCGGAGATGGTCTCAAGCTCGAGATACCACCGGTTGATTTGATGTTTTGGTAATGTAGGAAAAAGAAAGTAGATAAGAGCACTCACATCCCATCCACCAAATGTATGTGAGTGTGTCCACCAAATTATATGGGGTGAGATGTGGTTGTTAGTGGAGGAGAGAGAAAATATTTGGTGGAAGCACTGTTCCACTCTAAATATGAAAAGCTATTGTTCACCTCTATATATATTTTAATATTTTTGTAAGTAGTTGTGAGTGAGGAGAGAGAAAATGTAATGATAAAAGTATGAAAAAATATTATTATTTTAATTAGAAGAGATAAGATTTAGGAGTGAAATAGTGGTTTTTAGTGTAATTTGATGGAAGAGATTTAGTGAAGGGGATGTGAATGCTCTAAGAATTTAGAGAGTGCTCTTCTCTAAATTTCCTGGAACCGTATTGAGCAATCTTTTGTGTGTGTATTATTCCACTACTTAGAATGAACCACCATGTTCATTCTTATACTCACAACAATAAAAAGGTTCATTAAACTCTATTAAACAAGCCACAAACAAGAGAATTAATCTTGTAATAAAATAGAATTTAATTTCTTCATTAATATTAATGGATTTTAAGTGGTAATCAAAATGGTCCTTACCATTTAAGACACGAGTTGAAACAGTCTACGAGACTGATTTGAAACAGCAGGTCTAGAACGCATTGCGAGTCTGTACAGCAATACCAGTTCGTTGCGAGCGCCCACGAAGATGTAATGCGCGCAGCACCATACCCGGGCGTCACCTGGTGATGCGCTACGCAGACCCAAGATCCTAGCGCTGCCACGCCATCCGCATATGACAATCCGCACCACTTGTTGTTTACAGTTTACGTCAACTGCGGAGACCAGGACGCTACCTGGTCTTCTGCCACGTACCAGACCACGCGCACAAGGTCAAAAATACAAAGGCGGCTCGCGGCGTTGCGAAGTGCAAAGTGCACCATCAAAGCGCCACATTGCGCCCATCGCCCACGCGCGAGTTAAGGGTGCTAGGGTCCCCACTAGTGTTTGACTCAAGCTAAATAATATACAAGGAGTGCTCCTCCTTATAAACCACTTCATGTTTTGTCATCCCACCAATGTGGGACAAGTTGACAAAACTTAATCCATTTTCTCATCTTTGGTTGTTCCAACCTACAACTTTCAAGCTTCGATGTCTCATTCATCTTAGCTCCATTTTGGACATGCTTTGGTTCGTTTTGATGCCCTCACAATATAGAACACAAACCCGGAAATAATTATTTATATAACACATATATAAATACATTTACTTAAGTCCAGAATTAGGGTAAAATCATTTTCACTACCATTTTTCCAACATTCTTTATATAGGGGTTTTCTAAATTTGGTAGGTATGCCAAATCTTCGAAATTACAAATTGATTGAAGAGAAATTAAACTCATAACATAGCTAGAGATGTAAATTGTGCTAACCACAGATTTATGCGTTATTCATAAAATATGAAAGCTTTAAAGATTGACGAAATTGGGGGAAAACCGAAGATTGATGAAATCAAGGCCCTGTAACTCCAATTGTAGCCCAAGTTACGCTCGTTTAAAGTTTGGGCCTTTTCTGCCATGTTTTCTCTTATCTAACCGGGCTATGTAGGAATTTGCTAGTTCTTATACCTACTCCTCATTAAATTTAAATACGAGCACCCGAATCTTGAGGGCAATATCCCGAATAACTTAAACATGACCAAAAGGGCGGTGCTCTAGCTGTACCCGATGATTTTCTTTAGGGGATGTTGCCGGTATGAGTCTTGTACGTGACAAAATGTCATGCCCCGCCGAAGGGTTTTGCCATAGTGAGGCCTTTGGAAGGTAAGTTTTCCATGGAATTAGTGATGGGCCATGTCCCTAGCAGTGTGGCCTTTTGCTTGTGGATGTACTAAATTTGTCAGACTTTGTTGTGCCTTCAAAACAGAAAAACGATTAGAATCCTGAAAATAAGATTACTCACATGAACCTAGTAAATATATACTTTCTTTTAAACTTGAGAATGCATGTAATCCCTTCAGATTTTCGACTCGATCCCGTGATCACTCAGGTGTTATCTAAGGCTACAACTTTTTTTTTCCCTCTACTTTCTAGAAGTTCAATCAATAAAATACCACAGATTTAGTAGAGGTAATTCTAGTAAAAGAAGAGAACTATCTATGAAAGTTTCCATACGTACATCATAGTGGTGAAATGAAAAGATACATGTACTTGACAGGCGAAGTCCTTTTTTTCCCAAAGGTTAAAATCACCAATGTAGAATCTCGTGAAAATTTTTGTAGATAACTTTATACGGTTTTTAGGAGAGTAATTTTGTTTTCACTTATGCACTTATCCATCTTCGGTAAATTATTTGATCAAAATGGATGAGAATTTTTCTAAATGTATCAAAGCATTTGAAACCAAGGGCGAACCTAACCTTTTTGAGGGCACGAGGGGGCGCTCGACCCCCACCGTTTTTTTGGCACGGTGGTGGAATTTTACGATTTTCGTAGATAAATTGAGTCCGGGTTGAGTTCGCCCCCCACCAATTTGATCTTCCGGCCACTACTGACTGAAAAAAATTGAGTCCGGCCCCACCGATTCGAGAACCAAGCTTCGCCACTATTTGGAACAAAAAGTTCCCTGAAAATATTATGTGAACAAGAACGGCAAAAGTTTCATACAAGTTGTATAATATATCAAGGGCTCAAAGCTCGACATGAAAACATCAGCACTGCTGTTTAGCAAATCATGTTGAATGTGTTATGTTATTCGTGTAATTAAGTTTCTTAAATTTAATTGTGTTTAAGGTGTCGTGTCATTCATATTATTGAAGTAGTTACATTTGACTGTGTTAAAAGTGTCATGTTTTTGTCGTTTAGCTGATTAATAAACATATGTTAGTGTTTAAGAAAATTAATGACATGTTCACTTTAACATTCTAGCTAAAAATGTGTCGTGTTTTACTAGTTTAACACAACATGTCATGTTTTTTTCAGCTCATCGATCAATAACATGCACTGACCTCATGTAGGCGTGGCAATTAACTATTGACAGTACTTAGCAATAATCCAGAGTCACTAATGATGACAGTACTTAGCAATAATCCAGGGCCGGTTGTGAGGGTGAGCCGGGTGGTCACCGGCTCAGGGCCCGACCCTTAAATGGGCCCGAACGTTTTTTAAAAATATGCGCATATATATATATATATATATTAAAATCTATATTTAGGATATATATTTGTGTTTTATAGATTAAAGTCTTGTTAGTGGAGTTGGAAAAACCATGTTAATTTAATGTAGAGGTTTCAAGTTCAATCCTTAGCTCTAGCACCATATTAATTTTTTTTTATAATTCATTCCTCTTTACAAAATTTTGGGCCCAAATTTTTTTCCGCCCGAGGCCCAAATTTTTTTTGACGTTTTCGGAGACGGCCCTGCAATAATCCATGTGTAGAGTTGCAAGTTGGAAAGTTGTGGATCGATTCAATTCAAAATTAAAATTATCTAGATGGAAGGCAGAAAATGTATCTTTGGCGGGTCGACTAACACTTGCAAAGGCAGTCCTAGGAAACCTTCTGACCTATTATCTATCTCTTTATAAAGCTCCATGTTCGGTCATTAGAACTCTCGAAGGCATCCTAAGAAGGTTCATAAGGGATGTTGAGATTAGAAGACCATGATGCTAAGTCAACGAAAGTCAAATCAAATAAACAGCCAAAAGTCTGAATAGATAAGTTTTTGCTTCAATTGAATAAAGCTGAGAACCTGAGGGACTGGTCTTGACAAATTCAAAGTTAGTTTGTTATTTGACAGTTAATCAGATTTAGGGATATATAAGCTTGTTTATTAGCTTCAATTAGGTTAATCTTTTGTAATCAATTTCTTTTCAATTCCTTTTCTGTAATCATTCGTTGATCAATAATAAAGACAATCATTGGTTGTTTGATTTCGATTGTGTATTCTCTGGTTCGTATTTGTAACAATTGGTATCAGAGCCTCGTTGGCTCGTAACAGAGAAGATAGAAGTGATCAAGAACTGTAATTGGTGAGATAAGGAAGAAGATGGTGTCCACGAAGTTCGAGTTAGAGAAATTTGATGGCAAGAACGATTTTAGTCTATGGAGGGTAAAGATGAAGGCTCTTCTTGTACATTCGGGGATCAGTGATGCCTTGAAAGGCGAAACTAATCTTCCTGGTGGGTTGACAGACAAGGAGAAGAAAGATATCTTGGAGAAAGCCCACAGTGCAATCACTCTAAGTCTCGGACACATAGTACTCAGAGAAGTTTCGAAAGAAACTTCAGCAGCAGGGGTCTGGGCTAAACTAGAGATTCTGTACATGACAAAATCGTTGGCCAATCGGTCGTATCTTAAGAAAAGACTTTATACTTTCCACATGACAACATGGAAGTCATTGGAAGATCACATAGATGAGTTCAATAAATTGATTCTTGATTTAGAGAACAATGAAGTGGAATTGGATGAAGAAAACCAGGCTTTTATCTTTCTCACTTCTTTACCATCAAGTTATAAACATTTTGTTGATACCTTGATGTATGGAAGGGATACATTAACCATGGAAGAGGTATTAGCATCACTTAATTCCAAAGCACTGAAAAAGAAATCAGATTCTAAGGAAGAAGGTGGAGAAGGCCTATTGGTTAGTGGAAGAAAATATCATAGGGGTGATCATAGGTCTGATTAGAAGAATTTCAGAAACAGAAGTCAATCAAGAAGTAATACAAATTTTAAACGAAGGTGTTTTGTGTGTAATTTTGAAAGTCACTTCAAGAAAGATTGTCCAGAGTGGAAGAGAAAAAGGAATGATATTGGTAGTTCAAATGTGTATAATAAGGGTCATACTCATCAAGAAGATTCATCAAATGGTTATGAAAGTGTTGATGTTCTTGTGGTAACCTGTGTGGATTTAATGAACAAATGGGTGATGGACTCTGGTGGATCATTCCATATGACACTAGTAAGAGAATACTCTAAGTCATTCAAGAAACGTGACTTTGGGACAGTAAAGTTGGGGGACAACAGGCCATGCAAGATTCAAGGAATAGGGACTATCACTTTCAGGTTACATAATGGTAAAGAAGTTGATATAGAGAATGTGAGGTATGTTCCTGAACTTCAAAGAAGCATACTGTCTTTAGGAACATTTGAAAGGGCATGGTATGTGGTGATTTTGAAAAATGGTAAAGCAAAAATTATAAAAGGATCAATGGTCATGTTGTCAGGAAGTAGACAAAAAAACAACATTTATTTGTTAGATGGCAAAGTTGAAAATGGTTGTATTAATGTAGCTTCTGAAAAAGGAGATAAAAAAGCTCTTTTGTGGCACAAAAAACCGGTCACATAAGTAAACAAGGGCTTGTTGAATTGTCAAAACAACAAGTTCTTGGGGAACTGAGAAGCTGTGACATTAGTTTTTGTAAACATTGTTTAATGGGAAAACAAAAGATGGTCAAATTTAATAAGGGGAAGCACTGTACCAAGGAGTGTTGGATTATATACACCCAGATCTTTGGGGGCCAGCTAAAACTGATTCACTTGGTGGGGCCAAATACTTCTTATCTTTGGTAGATGACAACTTAAGAAGAGTGTGGGTGTATGTCATCAAACAAAAGAATGAAGCCTTTAGAAAGTTTAAAGAATGGAAGGTTTGGATTGAAAATCAGACCAATAAGAAGATTAAGAAGTTAAGAACAGATAATAGTCTTGAGTTTTGCAATCATGAGTTTGATCAGTATTGTAAAGAACATGGTATTGGAAGGCATTTAACAATACCAGGAACACCACAGAATGGGTTGGCAGAAAGAATGAATAGAACCTTGCTTGAAAAAGTAAGGTGTATGTTGTTTGGTTCAGGAATGCTTAAGAAGTTTTGGGCAGAGGCAGTAACAACAACAACCTATTTGATTAACAGAAGTCCTTCCTCAACAATTAAGATGAAAACTCTTATAGAGATGTGGACAGGACAAAATCCAAACTATGAAGATTTAAAGGTGTTTGGGTCTTTGGCTTATGCTCACATAAGTCAAGGAAAGTTGGAAACCAGGTCAATAAGGTTTGTTTTCTGGGTTATGCTAAAGGAGTTAAAGGCTCAAGATTGTGGAGAAATGTTGAAGGAAAGGTGTTAAACAGCAAAAATGTTGTTTATAAGCAACTAATAAGCTCAAAGGTTGGTCAAGTCCCTGTTGAAAGTGAAAGGGGAGGTATGCAAATTGAGGTGGAGTCCATAACTGGTGAAAGTGTGTCTTATAGTCCAAATGATGATTCTGGACAAGGCACAGGTTCCTCATACAATGTAGCAAGAGATAGACCAAGGAGAGAAAACATTCAGAAGCCTTTGAGGTTTAGGAGTAGTGATGATGTATCATCAATTATGTTTTTGGCTACAGAACATGAAAGTGTATTTGAATGATTGGCTTTCCAAGAGGCAATAAGTTCAAATGAAAGTGAAAAAATGGCAAGTGGCTATGGAAGATGAAATGGCCTCATTACATGCTAATGGGACTTGGGATCTAGTAGACAAGCCAGAAAGTCAGAAGCTAGTTCAATGTAAATGGATTTATAAGGTGATCATAGGTGTGTCACAAGATGAACCTCCTAGATATAAAGCAAGATTAGTAGCTAAGGGATTCACATAGAAGACAGGAGTGGATTACACTGAGATTTTTTCACCTGTGGTCAAGCATACTTCCATAAGGGTAATTCTATCTTTAACTGCTACTTTAGATCTAGAACTTGAACAACTGGATGTAAAGACAAAATTTTTACATGGAAACTTAGAAGAGAAGATTCATATGAATCAACCTTTGGGGTTTAAAGTCAAGGGACATGAAGATAAGGTATGTCTTTTGAAGAAATCATTGTATGGGCTCAAACAGTCACCTGGACAATAGTATAAAAGGTTTGATGATTATATGGTGTCTCACAAGTTTGAAAGAAGTTCTTATGACATCTGTGTTTATTTCAGACAATATGAGACAGGTAAGTTTGTTTATCTGCTCTTGTATGTTGATGATATGCTATTATCTTATGAAAGTAAGGAGGTGCTCAAAGAGACAAAGGAAATCAAGAGAGATAGAAATCACAGAACTCTCAAGTTAACTCAAGAAAGGTATGCTGAAAAAATCATTGATAGTTATAGAATGACAAAGGGCAAGAATGTTAAATCTCCATTGGCAGGTAATTTCAGTCTTTCTAGTGAAAATCGTCCAAAGACAGATGAGGAAAAGTCTTACATGGAAAAGGTCATTTATGCACAAGTGGTTGGTAGCCTTATATACATTATGGTGTGTACAAGGCCAGACTTGGCCTATGCTGTGAGTTTGGTAAGTATGTATCTGTCAAATCCAGGAAAGGGTCATTGGGAAGCTGTAAAATGGATCCCTAGATATTTGAAAGGCACCAAAGGTTTTGGATTGGTGTTTAATGATAAAGGTTCAAAGAAGGGTAAAATGGTAATTAGATATGTGGACTCTGACTATGCAAAGGATTTGGACAAGGGTATGTCGATTATTAGGTATGCTTTATGGTACTTAGTAATATTGTAAGTTGGAAAGATCAGTTGCAGCCTGTGCTAGCACTATCTTCAACTGAGGCTGAATATGTTGCACTTACAGAATCTATTAAAGAAGCTTCGTGGCTTAAAAGACTGGTTAGTGAGTTTGGAATTCAATTGCAGGATACTGAGGTGTATTGTGATAACCATAGTTGTAACACCCCGCCCCTCTCATCACCAATATTGTCCGCTTTGCCCATCCAGAGCTCACGGATTTGTTTTTGGTTGCCCAAGTGGAGACTTCCCAGGAGGTCACCCATCCTGAAATTTCTCTCACCTGAGCACGCTTAACTGTGGAGTTCTCCTCTCATCCACTAACATTAAGCCACAAAACGCGTTGGTGATTTAAGAGGCAAGACATTACTTATGAACCAAGGATCTCTCCTGGCCACGGCCGATGTGGGATTTTTCCTGGGGTGTCACATTCACCCCCTGTTAGAGTCTCATCGTCCCCGATGAGGTGTGTTCCTGGGGTGTCACATTCACCCCCTGTTAGAGTCTCATCGTCCCTGATGAGGTGTGCACCCACCATCCCGAACGGCACAGGAGTGGCTCTGATACCATCTGTAACACCCCGCCCCTCTCATCACCAATATTGTCCGCTTTGCCCATCCAGAGCTCACGGATTTGTTTTTGGTTGCCCAAGTGGAGACTTCCCAGGAGGTCACCCATCCTGAAATTTCTCTCACCTGAGCACGCTTAACTGTGGAGTTCTCCTCTCATCCACTAACATTAAGCCACAAAACGCGTTGGTGATTTAAGAGGCAAGACATTACTTATGAACCAAGGATCTCTCCTGGCCACGGCCGATGTGGGATTTTTCCTGGGGTGTCACAGTTTTCATACCATTTAATTCAAAATCCACAATGCAATTCCACTAACAATATATTACTTCTATTTCATTCTCTAACTGGTGTACCCAATTTTCCAATTTGTTGATGTACAATAATGAATTATGTAATAACTCATTGAAACTATCAAAGTAGTAATATGAATTTTTTGCTGCTACTTCATTTGTCGCTCTATTCACCAAGTTTAAAATTAGAACAGTGAGACTTACAACAAACAAATCCAATAAAAATAATTTCGAATTAGTGAATGACGATTTATCAAGACAAAATTTTAAACACTGCAACATAATCACTAAAGAGAAGGTCACGTGAAGTACCTAGAAAGGTGTGATTAGCCTGTAAAACGGTAAGCATATGACCCACTTGCTTTCTCTTCTAACTCATTTTCAACCATTTGAATAAGCAATTTCTATCACTTGCTTTCTCTTCTAACTCATTTTCAAACAGTTGAATAAGCAATTTTTATGTTTCTGTTTTAACAACGTAGAGCATAAACACTACATATCACATTTTTCTAATTAAAAAAAAAACAACCAAAAAATTAATAATAAGGAAAATCCCTGACATTACCATGCTGATCCTGTCAAACATCAATTGATCTTAAGTTGCATAAAAAATAATAAAAGGGTTTGATAAAGGAATTGATTTTGAAGAAAATAATTGATTTATAGAAAATTAAATAGGATTTCAATAAATGTTGTACAAAAGGGCATAAAATGAAGAAATTGGACAAAAATTATAGATTTATACTAACACTCTTGATATGCCATCTTAAAAAAGATTTAAATTTACCTTATTATCCATCAAGCACCTATTATATAGTAGTATAGATAAAAGGGAAAGTATAAATTGAAAACCCCCTTAAGTTAAGAAAACTATTGTAAAAACCATCTAAATTTTTTATTTTTTTTTGAAAAAAATATACAAGGTAACATACATGTATTAAAGCGTTTTTGGCCAAAAAATAAAAAAAAAAAGCGCCGATAAGATATTTAAAAAAAACAAAGTTTGTGCTATTACATATGTAACATCAGTTGTTACATAACAACGCAAATTCTGTTTTTTTTAAATATCCAATCAGTGCTTTTTTTAATTTTTGGCCCAAACCCTATATATATTACATTGTGTATTTTTTCAAAAAAAAAAAAAATTTTTTTAGATGATTTTTACAAGGGTTTTCTTAACTCAAGAGGGTTTTCAATTTATCCCCCCCTATATATATATATATATATATATATATATATATATATATATATATAGGGTAAGGTTCAAATATGAACCATTCCGCTTAGTTGAGTACGTCGACACATGCGGTCTCATAAAGTAGCGTATAACACAACGCTTACAATGGGCCCGTTGCATATCGCTCGCACGTCGCATAACGTTTTGACTAATCCGTTGAATGTCTGCAATATACCCGCGCCGCAACGTGCGTGGGTCTAATTGCTAGTTCATAAACAAAAACAAAAACAAAAACAAAAAAAAAAGAATCAGACTCGTGGCCTAATGGAGTCGAACTCGGGTTCACTCACACACAGAGTAACCTCCAAACCACTACACCACAAGCACTTATATGTTAATAAGTTTGAATGAAAATTGTATTTAACTAATAATAACCACTTCATCTTCTTCCCTATAACAAAACATGGTTTTGGAGACCGGATCGGACCGCCGATCCGATCGGTTGAATCGGGATTCGCCAAGATAAGCGAACCGGTTACAGCAATTCATGAAGTATATAAAAAACCGGGCGGTTCGGTCAGTTTTCTGGTTCGGTGGTTCGTTGAACCGGCCGGTCGAACCGGTAAGTTTGCCTTTTTTCCCTTTTTTTTTCCTCTCTGAAACAACTAACCCTAAAAATAAACAAAATCTCATCTCCATTTCCAGATCTAAAGAGCTCGTCTCATCTTCTTGCTAGATCTAGAAGAAAATCGAAGTTGTTAGCACATGAATGTCGCAGACGTGGATTGGTTCAAAGTAGGTGGAATGGCGATAATCAAATATCGAAGTGAGTATGGACTGTATGGTGTCTGGAAGAAGTTTGAGAAGAAGGAAGAAGATGAAGTAAATAGAGACAGAGGGTTACTTTTTCTACTTCTTTTGAATGTGTTGTTTGGTGTAAACAGTTGCAAATGAAAAAGGTTCCATTGTTTTATTTAATAATATTATTATTATTATCAGTGGCGGATCCAGAAATTTTTTTCACTGGGTTCCTTTTTTTTCGGCTTGGTACAAGGGTTTGGGTCGGTTTGACGGTTCAGGTCGGTACAGGGGTTCAGGTTTAAACATGTTAAAATTTAACATCCCTAAAATTATTCAACCGTAAATAGACTAGATTCACACTTTTAGTTTCAATTGGTTAAACCATCTCGTCTAATTTATTCCTAAATCAATCTACAAATTTAGTTACGTAAATGCCTAATAAATACACAAATCAGCTCATGGACTTAAGCATTTAAGCAATCAAATAAAGCAACTAACTTGTTAAAAGCCGAAGTGTTACTAACCTGTTAAATGAAGAACCGTAGAAGAACAACTGAAACAGAACTTTGATTTCGATATTTGCAAACATAACAAAATCATACATTATGTAACTCCAGCCGAAGTGTTACTACCGTGTGCCTGCGAAACAAGAACTTTATTCAACAATATCCAAAACAAATCCACAATGTATGTATGAATAATATCACAAGATATAATGAAACTTTGAAACAACATTGTAAGTGGAACTAAATTACACACTCAAACTAGAGTGGCTGCACATGAAAACAATAAAATATGTCACAAACCACTTATATGCAACTTTGAAACAGCATTGACTAGCATTTTGAAGCTGACCAAGCTTGCAAAAATCTTTTTAATAAGTGTTAATATGCCATATTATTGAAGATTCAAAACATCTTATTAGAAACCACAGTTGGTCTTCTAATTAATTAGAATAGGAAATTGTTTCACAAAGTCTCACAAATTAAGTTATCACCAATTAAGTTATCAATTTTGCCCATTTGACTGCAGAAACAAATGGGCCTTGTGTCTTTAAAATGGAAACATCAATTTTACAAAGTCTCACAAACCACAGTTGGTCGACCCAACCATTTTCTATCCGAATTGCATTGAGGTGCGCCTCAAAACGCATGCCTCAACCGATTTTTAAACCATTCAGATTAGTTCAAAACATAAACCCATATATTGCAGTAATCCCAAAACCACCATGTTACCAATAACAAGAAAAAGCAATATAAGTACTTAACTGTTTTACTAATTAACATATAAAATGAAACAAGAAGGGAATTAGTAATTTAGTTTGTGAAACATAACTAGTTAGCACAAGAGAATGTGCAAGAAAAAAAAAGAAAAGCTAAACTGCAATCCGAATTTGACCTGTACTAATTAAGATTGTAATTCTTAATTACCTCATAGAAAAAACTTCAACAGTTGGTCTGGAGAGGCGGAGGAGCAGAGGTCCGGAGAGGCGGAGGTCCGGAGGAGGAGGAGGAGCAGTCGAGCAGAGGTCCGGAGAGGCGGCGGTGGGCGGAGGTCGGGAGGAGGATCTCAGAGGAGGAGGGTGGCGGGATCTGTTGTACAGACTTGTTATGTGTGTTTTTTTGTTTGGAAGGGGATGTAAATCATTTTGCTCTCCCAAGTTTTGAAAAAAAAAAAAAAAGTTGGAAAGCTAAAAATTAAAAATGTAAAACGGGACTTGAACCTGGAACCTTGAGTATGGTGATGGGGAACTTTACCACTAAGTTAGCTACAAGTTTTGGTAATGGGTTCCTAAGATAATTTTCTTATGAGTTCCTTTTTTTTTTTCTATAGATCCGCCCCTGATTATTATTATTACTACTATTATATATACACACAAGTACTCGGTTCTTTTGTATAATTTCTTATCTCACCCACTTTTGTCATTCATACTACTTTATTTTTTAACATGAAAAAAGCATACCAAAAAATAATATGTTCAAATTATATTAGATAGTATATAATATAACAATTATATATATATATATATGATAATATTTTAATTTTATATTATTTATGAGATTGTCCGGTTCTTAAATCCGGTCGAACCAGTGAACCGGTAAAAAGACCAATTCAACGTTCGACCCGGTCCTAAAAACATTGTAACAAAGCATAAACCCCCTAACCCTATACCCAAATTCAATAAACCCAAACAAGACATGATTAACGATCTATAATAAGGGGCTTTGATTCAGGGACGATTATAGATCAAAACGGCATCAAGAACTAACACTTACAATGCGTTTTAAAGTCGAAAACGAAGGTAGAATATCCGAAAAATAAAGAAATGAATTGGAAGGCTCCTGGACGCGATTTGCTAAGTTTTATTGTGGGTTTACAAAGTGTAATGGTGTAGAAAAAAACCCGAATGATGTATATATATAGATCCAGAAGTAAACGACTATAATAGAGGCTTTGAACTTTCCGATCGGTTACATGATGAAGCCGGATTAAACTCGAATTTAAACATGTTAAAATCAATTAAAAACCGATGTAACTGCTCTAGAATGATGGAGAAGCGTTTTAGGATCATTTAAATGAATTAAAATGTTAGAAGAACCGGCTTTTAGGTTTGGCCGGAAAAAATCCGGTGGCCGGAAAAAACGCGGAAAGAGGGAGAGGGACAAGAGTTTTTTAAAATCTTTGGGTTATTGGCAAAAATGGTCCCTCTATAGTTAACTAGGTTAGTTTTTAAGGTTTTTAGTTCGTTTTTCCTTAATAAAAATTAACCAAGTTAACTATCTTAACATAAAATGTTTTTAAGACTTTATAAAACTTGAAAATTTAATAACATCCATTCCGAATGACGTTTCAACATACGCATTTGATTAAAACGTAGACATGGTCCATAACAAATGCAAATGATATATTTTGTGTTCGCTTTTTTATTAAATTTGAAAACGACAAATCTTACAGCGACTAAAATAGAAACATTTGAATACACGAAAGACTATAATTGACAACTTGCTAAAGGAGATGAGGGTGACGAATGTCACAAGTTGAAAACCCAAAAGATTCATTGTTGACGGTGGACGTGGATGACTCTTCCACTCGATGTGGCAACTGTTAATTTAAGAGCAACTTGTGAATATGTGATGAACAAAGGTGATTTCGGATCAAACATTCAATAGAGGTGAAACAAAATGAATGATGAATCGATGAAAGAAAATTGATTCAAGATGGAATTGATGAAGAACATTCATCTCCTGAAGTGAAACTATTGATATGATTGTACGGAGAAAATGCATTTGTCTAGAGATTAGTAAATTTGTTGTAAGTGATCCATGTCAAACGCGAATCCTTAGCCAATCATAATGGTTAACTTTGTTCATATTCTTCAATGTAGTCAAAGATATTGTGAAGAAATTGTCGAAGACACTTGTTAAAGTTCATTTATCTTTTTTTGATATATCTCATTTTGTTACTTCTTTTGTTTGTAAATGTTATGTATCAAATTAGCAAAGGGGTTATATTGTAATTGTCTGATAGTATAGGGGTATCATTTGTCAATTGAGATGTTTACATAAACAAACTTGTAACAGACAATGAAGCTATCGATGAATTGATTTGGATTTCCCTCTTTTTGTTCTTTCTTTCCCTTTGTCGATCTCAATTGTCGGGGTATCAAATTGTACCTTAACAGTAAAATATATAGAAAATCTATACATCTAATAAACAAAACTCAATGTGTACACATGGCATTCCCTCATTCAAAGTTCTTTTTTAATCACCTCCATATTATGCCACATGGCAAAACCATGTAATTTTTAAGAGTTTTCATTTTTTTTAAAAACAAAAATCATTCATTAAATGAGGAATGGTATTTTTAGTAATCATTAAATTTGTTAATTTTATATTTATTTATATATTTATTTATATATTTATTACGGATTAATTGTTTATTTTCGGCATATTATTTATTGTGTTCATAAATTAACAATTGATTAATTTTCATTATTTTTGAAATCTAACGAAAATAATGCAATTTATTCGGTATGGACAATCAGTAACTTTATGTATTTATTTGGTATAGAAAAGTTCATTCATAAAGTTTTATTATAATTAATAATTAAAATAATGTATTTTTTATATTATTAATTTTTATTTATTACGGTATAAACTTTTTTCGGCATATTATTTTTGTAATTAAAATATAAATTAGGAAGGCATTATAATATAAATTATGAAGTCATTAACTTTCGATATTAATTCAGAAATTTTTTTTTTATTATATTTACAATTTAGGTCACAGATTATTTTTCCCTTAGAATACAAGTTACATATATTAACAATGCTAATTTTCGTATTTTTTCCTTTGGTTTTTTAATTTTTCGGGAAAAAAGTTATATTATTATTACAAAATTACAAAAATATAATTTCTATCTTTTTTCTTTTTTTTATAAAACAAAAAACAATAAATGAGAATGGGAAAAGAAAGTGACATAATTAGGAATCATTAAATATGTATTTTTAAAACATTCCTTCCCTTATACTCTTCCTTTTCAAAACCTTTCTTCTATCATAGGATATAAATCTCATTTTGAATTGCTCTGTTTTTATCCAGATTTGTTCAGTTTTTCTTTTTAGATTTTGAGTAAAAATTGTTCTGAATATCCTCTATGCCCGCAACAAAAATCATTGGATGAAAAATCTTTGCCAAAATCATTTGAGTAAAAATTGTTTCAAACATCCTTCTCCGCAAATCCATTTCCTAACCATTATCTTCCTCCAAAATTTCTTAATCACGCATCAAAGGTAATTTTCTTCTTCGTATTCTCTTTATTGTATTAATACTTTTAATATCTAAGTCATTAAATAAATATGACTCAACCTCTGCTCTTTTGTTTCTCTTGATCGTATTATTACTTCTCTATCTCAGGTAATCTTCTTCATAGTTGTGCTTCAATCTCTAAGTTCTGTAATGTTTTGGTTTGATTTTTGTATTTTTTTTATTTCGGTATTTCATGTTTGTGTTATTTAAATTCAAATGAAAACAGGGTTATTATTTCATTGGGTTTTTTTTTATTTCTTCTTCTAACCCATTGTTGCAGGCACTCCACTCAATCGGTTGTAAGTTTTCCTTCTCCTTATTATTTTGTTCATTAATTGTTCAATTTCCTAGGTTACTTTTCTATATTGTTCAAATCTTTTTTATAATTATCCCTGATTTATTTTTTCAAAATTATGTTTTGTCAAATTACTATTTTTAGGTTATAATTAGCATTTATCATGGTTTGCCCAATTTTAGAAACATTTAATTTTAATAATTATGATTTCAATTTGATTAATAATTTTTAAACATAATCGAGTTATTATTAATTATTAATCATATATATATATATATATATATAACCGTTTTATAAAGAAATTTAAATTTTAATTTTTATAAAAAAATTAATACGCCTGCCTGATTTACCTTATATATAATCAATTTTGTATATTTATTTTTGGTAAATAAATTATGTTTACATATTATTTTCTTTAATATGATTATGACGAATTATCAATTTCAAATTTCAAATTCGAAATATTTAAATTCTAATTAGACAAAATTTCAAATTTCTTTTAATAATGGTAAGAAATTACACACACTAATTATGTTTTTAATTACACATTTTGAATGACTTAATCTTTAATTTTTTTTTTGAATTAAACTCAATAACGGTAACCATTACACATATTTATTATCTTTAAATTATGATTTACTAATATATTTAAAATATAACAATTAATAATTTTGGTTGTAACTTTCTCAAATTAATTACAAATAAAAATTAAAATTTTAAATACTAGAATTTGAAATTGTAGATTTCCGTTAAACTTTAAAAATATTTGAATACTACATGTTTTATTTAAATATTTAATCTAAAAAATTTGAATTTAAGATTTATGGTAACATTTAGATTTAGATTTAATTAACACGTCTAAAATATTTAATTCAAATTTCTGAATGATTTGAATATTTCAAATTTGATTACTAGAATTTGAATTAATAGATTTCAATTAAACTTTATAAATATTCAAATATTAAATGTTCTATTTAAGTATATAATTTCATATTTCGATATCTATAATTTTAATTTTTAAAATTTTTTAACATTATAAAATTCTGCATTTTGGATAATAATGGTAATAATAATAATACTTAATTATAACATTTAATTCAAATTTTGAATTACCTGAATATTTTAAAAAAATTCAAACTTTGAATTTAAATTCATAATTGTAACAATTAATCCTACTATGATCATTAAAATAGAGATATTATAATTAGAGATTTCCTAATATATTTAAAATTTAACAAATAATTGTTTTGAAATTTAACAAATAATAGTTTTAGTTATAAATTTCTTAAATTAGTTACAAGTTAAAATTCAAATTTTTAATACAAGAATTTGAATTGATAGATTTTAGTTAAACTTTATAAATATTCAAATATTAAATGTTCTATTTAACTATATAATTTCATATTTTAATATCGATAATGACAACAATTAGACTTAATTATAACACTTAATTCGAATTTTGAATGATCTGACTCAAACGGTGTCTTACTTTTAACATTTTTTTCAGAAATATTTTTCACTACTATTTATTTTTTACTAGATAATAGTCCTCAAATACCATCTGATAACAAGATTCCAGTGAAGTTCTAAAGGCGCCGATTCAATATCCGTATGTTTCGCAATGACCACCAATAAAAGCCAAGGATAGTCTCTATCGAAGGTTGGATTGTATTTAAGAGACCTCGTATTCTCACATGGCCAACTTTTTGTCGCATTGTCAAGAGTTAAAAGCAGGGCATGGGTGAAATTACTTATACTAGATATTGATTGGAATGTCAAGACTAAAACAAAAAATGTGGTGTATAAGGAAATATTTAGTGATATTTGTTTATAGGTTTTACCGCTCCAAATAATTGTTAGTTGTTGAACCGCGTGTCCACGCGGGCAATAGACTAGTATTTTAATTTTTGTTCTCACTAAACTTTCATTCAATAACAACGAACATTACATCAAAATAGCCGGCAGATGGACAACAAGCTGCGTCGCCACCCATTTCTGTATAGCAAACTCTAGTCTAGTAAAAAAGGCTGAAAAAAATGATATAAAAGATTTGATTTATGAATGTTAAATTAAAAGTCTACCGCAAGTTAAAGTTTCACCAATGGTTCAATGGGTTGGTACTAATTTATGAATTTGACTTCTTTCTATTTGTTTTGAAACCATCCTAAATCTTAATCCTGTTGGTATATTCACATTAACTTTGTAGGCAAATCATTATATATACTTAGGCTCCTAGTTAGTGTCCTTTTAATGCCCCTTCCACTAGTGATTTTGGACTTAAATTAGCCAGCTTGCTCATAAAACACCAATAAGGAGATTGCAATAACTTTGAAGCACTCATTTCACATATTGAAAATGTTAACCTAGCATGATTCTTTTTCTTTTGAACGGCAAACCTAGTATGATTCTCATAATCTATTTGATTATTATCCATAAAGTTTTTGATCTCATTATTACTAATCATTCTATACCTTAAAGAAAGACCAATAATTTGCTCATAGATTTTGACCCACATAGGCACATAGCCGTACGTAGAGAGCAAGTGCACTACTTGTTATCACATAAGGGTAACCCACCTCTAGGGCCCATCAACATGTCCCTTAAACAATATGGAGAAGGTAAATCGTAAGGGTGAAAATTATGTCGGGTTACAAGTTGAATTGTTGAACCAGAAACATAACTCATATGTTTATCCATGTCAAATACATCAACCATAATCAAATCACACCCTAATTGTGTACATGGCAAACACAAATTATTGGGCCGCTTGGGCCTGATGTATGCATCTTTACCATGAATTTTTTGCAAGATGTTTTTAGACCACGATCTGAAGTTGTGGCTTGTAGGTAACATGACAACAACTTTACTATTGCTCCAAGGTCCGCCCCTTAGATTGGGATCAACATGTTTTTACTTTTTATGTTGACAAATTGCATCTTTAATTTAACAGGTCAAACAAGTAAATTTGAACATGACTAGTAAGTCGTAATGGGTTAAACATGTCAACATGAAGACAACTTGTTTATAGGCCTGTAAACGAACGGAA
This sequence comes from Ambrosia x helenae, assembly GCA_030844895.1. NCBI lineage: Eukaryota > Viridiplantae > Streptophyta > Magnoliopsida > Asterales > Asteraceae > Ambrosia > Ambrosia x helenae. The sequence goes on along the minus strand of CM061229.1, from coordinate 128,505,306 downwards.
CGTTCATGAACTGTTATGTTCGTTTATTTAGATAAATGAACGAACACAGACACAATTTTTTTTCCTTTAATTAAACGAACGAACATGAAAACACGTTTTGTTCATTCATTTATGTTCATGAACGTTCTTTTATGCTTGTTCATTTATGTTTGTTTAATTAAACCACTCCTTATTTTTATTATTTATTTCCCTTTTGTTAAGTAACCTTAATTCATATTATATTATATACAATATATTTGATATGTTCTAAAATTTAATCCTAACCCTAACATTCTAAACATATCAGCGCTCTCGACACTTCATAGCCCGACTTCCCTTCTTCTCTTCTTCTCCACACTCCACAACCCTGCTAATTTAGATTTTGTTTTGGTTGCATTGTGATGTATTAGACTTAGTTGAATTGTGATGAATCATTATTAAACTTGTTTTTGTTTGTGTTCATTAATGTCCGTTTATGTTCATTAACTGTTCGTTTAGGTTTTAAATGAACGAACATAAACGAACACGAACACGCCAAATTTCTTAATGAACGAACACGAACACAAAAATGTGTTTGATTATGTGTTCGTGTTCGTTCGGTTCGTTTACAGGCCTGCTTGTTTATCAAACGTGTTAGAGTTAGAGACGGTAGCCCAAAACGTAATTATTTCTATATTGTGTTCGAGTCGTGATCCAATAAATTGTGATTAAACCAAGCAAAAGGGATGTGCTTGTGGGTTAAACCTTGACCTCAATTTAGTGTTGCATGTCTTCTATTAGGGATTATAATCTACGTACATCTCACCCGACGATTATCCAGTTGATCTGAGCTGTCAGTTTAACATATGAACTAAATAGTCCTTCACGGGTAGCTCAGTTGGTGAATGGACCGGATCCCTCTTGGGAGTCCCAGGTTCGATTCCCATGAGGGACATAATGAGAAATGAAGGATGACTCCTGGCCTATGGTCACGAGTTCGAGTCCTGATCTTGCCCGGGTTTCACCAATCCTTCACCGTCGTGCCTACGGGCGGGTGAGGGGTTGGGTTTTCCCTGGTTTCGGGAACTGCGTGGGCGGGCCTGACTACGCCAGCCGCCCGAGGTATGTATGGGCCCTCCATTGGGTTGGTCGTGGGGTCTGTCCATAGTGTGAGGACTCCCCTCAATAATCGGGTAGAAATGTTTGTTGGTGGTTAAAAAAAACATATGAACTAAATAGATGAATCTACATATATAAATAGATGATTAGTGGTCTGAATGAATGATGATTGATCACTCGTGAACCATTTGTTTTATCGCCCGAAATGATTATTCATAACTTAGAGCTTTTAGAATGATGACCGATTAAATTATAAGTTTATTTTAACATTAAAATAATTATATATATCAATAAAAAAATATTATTATATAAAATTCAACTCTTTTAAAAAAAATAAAAAATAACATTACATAAGATCAGAAAGGATTGTCACTTATTGTTATTTCATATATTTGCTTTCACCTTTCGATTTTACTTTGAAGCTGTTATTTTATTTAATAAAAATAATATTTAGTAAATAACAATTCAATATTTCCATCCACTAGATATAAATATCTATATATCTATATCTATATCTATATTCTATATCTATATCTATTAATATATATAAAAGAATTGAACATTGCTGACGTGACGTGCAATGGTGCTTTCAACCTCTCCATGAAACTGCCATGTGGCATCATAATTAAAATATTTTATTATTTTTGAATTATTGAGTTATTTTAGGAAAAAATAATTTAAAAATAAATTTAAAATTTTCTCTCTCATGTCTCCTCCCATAATTTTAAAACGTTTATATCTTTTATATACGAGATTTTTTAAAGAAAAAAATTACACCAAATTAACGAGCGTTTTATTATCTTTCCAACGAGTACCATAGTGCTATATAAAAAACGGAGAAAAAATCGACTATTTTTTGTGGGTTTCGTTCATACAGGAAAAAAACACACAAAGTGTTCATGTTATTCATTAATCATGTTTTTTTCTTTTAAACCAGATTCTTATCTACGATGTTGAAAATCAACCCAATCGCCATGTTATCATTGGAATTTTACTAGGTATACTTCATCAAGAGAGGCTAGGAGAAAGAATCGCGCAACACTGCAACACATGGTGTCACCTTATAGCAAGGTTATTTTTTTATTTATTTAATTACAAGAGTAATAATTATTACTATTAGTATTAGTATTATTAGAATGGTTATATTTTTCAACCCCGGGACGCTTTCGGGATGACTTGATAGTTGCTGACGTGGCGTTCAATGGTGGTCTCAACCATCTCTTGATTATGCCACGTGGCATAATGAGATGCAATGGTTACAACTTCCAACTTAAGTGTTTGTTTAGTTGATTAGGTTAGGAATTATAAGAGTCATTAGAATGTGAGAAATTAAAGAGATGTGATGAGTTTTTGAATAGTTGTAGCTTACATAAGTGATTCTTTAGATGATTATTGATTAGGTTTTAGATTAAGGAATATGAGTTATTACTGATTAGAATACTATGAACATGCAATGATTGAGAGATTTTGTGGTTAGTTAACTTGAGCCATTTGCAATAGGTTATCACGTAAAATAAGATTTTTCAACCCCGGGACCCTCCCGGGGTAATCAGCTAGTATATATATATTGCAAAGAGATTAATCCTACATGTCATACGCTTATGCAATCTCTCCTTTGAGAGATGCCACATAGGATGTGATGTGGCAACTCTAAACCAATTAAAAAAAAGAAATAAATATGATTTAATCTAATCTATTATAATCTTTAACCTAATCTATTAAATACTTAATCTACTAAATCTAAATATTAAACCTTTATTATTTTATCTCTCGTGTTTCCTCCCATAACTTTTAAACGTTAATATCTTTTATATACGAGATTTTTTAAAGAAAAAAATTACACCAAATTAACGAGCGTTTTATTATCTTTCCAACGAGTACCATAGTGCTATATAAAAATCGGAGAAAAAATGACTATTTTTTGTAACCCGACAGGTATTGTGTCGGGTTTGGGATTAGTTTAAAAAAATTGTGGGTTTGGGTCGGGTCTGGGATTAGGTGATACCCGACCTGATTACCCGAAACAACATACCCAAATACCCGAACTACATACCCGATCATATACCCATGAATTTTTTAACGCATCACATAACCCATAGACTAATGCGTTCGATATTTCAATAATTAACTTTTTTTTTCTTATTTCATGTTAGTTCTTTTTAGAATGATCGATTACAAACTTCCGAATTCATTTGTAATGACACTAGATTTATACCCCGGCGCAGAGATTCGTTTTTTTTATATTGAAATATGATAACTTATGACAGAGATTTGTTTAAAATAATAATAATAATATATTTTATTATGTTATATTAGATATTTCAACCCGGGACGCTCCCGGGATAAAAACTAGTATATATATTGCAAAGGGATTAATCATACATGTCATGCTCTTATGCAATCTCTTCTTTGAGAGATGCCACATAGCATGTGATGTGGCAACTCTAAACCAATTAAAAAAAAGAAATAAATATGATTTAACCTAATATATTATAATCTTAACCTAATCTATTAAATACCTAATCTATTAAATCTAAATATTAAACATTTATTATTTTATCTCTCGTATTTCCTCCCATAACTTTTAAACGTTAATATCTTTTATATACGAGATTTTTTAAAGAAAAAAATTACACCAAATTAACGAGCGTTTTATTATCTTTCCAACGAGTACCATAGTGCTATATAAAAATCAGAGAAAAAAATGACTATTTTTTGTAACCCGACAGGTATTGTGTCGGGTTTGGGATTAGTTTAAAAAAAATTGTGGGTTTGGGTCGGGTCTGGGATTAGGTGATACCCGACCCGATTACCCGAAACAACATACCCAAATACCCGAACTACATACCCGATCATATACCCATGAATTTTTTAACGCATCACATAACCCTTAGACTAATGCGTTCGATATTTCAATAATTAACTTTTTTTTTTCTTATTTCATGTTAGTTCTTTTTAGAATGATCGATTACATACTTCCGAATTCATTTGTAATGGCACTAGATTTATACCCCGGCGCAGAGATTCGTTTTTTTATATTGGAATATGATAAATTATGGCAGAAATTTGTTTAAAATAATAATAATAATAATAATATATTTTATTATGTTATATTAGATATTTCAACCCGGGACGCTCCCGGGATAAAAACTAGTTGATAGATAAATCAGAATTAGATGAATTTAGATTCATGTCTATATATTTACTGAATTTATATTTGTATCATTGTCATTCCTATCTCTTATCGCTAAGCCGTCATCATATAAATAAGTCAATGTAGCATGATCTCTCTATTTGAACATGTGTTTGTTTTGAAACATTTGATATAAATCATAAACTACCGAAAGATGGCCAAAGTTACTAAACTTTCATATATGAAAGGAGATGGTGTAATCATAAGGAAATGGTAGAGACATAACTTTTTATAAAGTAAATGACAAGTTCAATGGCTTAATGGTACTTTTGATTGTGATTATTAATATTATCTAGTGTGCAGAAGCCCGCCAAATAATTATATGTTCTTTTCAAAAGTCAAAAAAGTTTTATATCATGCCCAAATATTTCACACATCTTATTCATAGGGTGTAAAATTTTTTAGTGCAATTTGTACCGAAATATTTGGTTCGTTTATATTCGCGAGTCTAGTCAAGCTGGGTATATATATGAAGCTCAAGCTTAAGCTCGGTTTGTTTTAAGCTTAAACTCAGCTCGTTTACGCTCACACTTCAAATCCTTTATTCACAAATAAAAGTATTCTTGTAACCAAGTTAAGAAATGGATACACAGAACCTCAAAACACATGAACCATCAATGCAATTCCAATGGTTTGTTTTGCTAAGTGTCTTATCTTTTCTCTTTCCACTTTCTGCTAGTGAGAATAGCATAACCATATCCAAATCCATTACTTTTAACCAAACATTAATCTCAGAAGGAGGTAAGTTTGCATTAGGCTTCTTCACTCCTAACAGTTCTACACATACCTATTTAGGGATATGGTACAATACAGTCCCCAAGCTAACAACCATATGGGTTGCAAATAGAGCCTCACCAATACCCAAAGATTCACCACCAGCTTTTCGTCTTTCAGAAGACGGAAATCTGGTGGTTTTGAGTGGAAGAAAGATCATATGGACATCAAATGTGTCAGTTATTAGCTTAGACATACACTCTGCAGATGCAATGTTGTTTGATAATGGGAATCTTGTACTTAGACATGGTGGACAAGAAGTATGGCATAGTTTTGATCATCCGACCGACACATTTGTCTCTGGCATGAGAATTAGCTCAAACAGGAAAACAGGTCAAAGAATGCTTCTTACATCATGGGTCAGTGAGGAAGATCCACGACCCGGTATATTTTCATTAGGGATAGATCCAAATAGATATGAGTTATTTATCTGGAAGGAAGATAAACCGTATTGGAGAAGCACCGTCTACGCTGCTCCAGTTTCTTTTGCCACTGGATTTGTAAAATATGATCAAGGATTTTCAGCATACTTCGGTTTCACGATAGAAGATGATGAAGTTTATGCTGTGTATACTGTGTCTTCAAATTCAATTAGCACGCGGTTCACCTTGACTCCTAATGGGCAACTTCAACTAACTGTATGGGTGAAAACTAAATGGTTAGTTTTATTCCGGACACCTTTAATTACATGTGATCTTTATAGTTATTGTGGTCCATTTACAACCTGCAAGATAGATGAGTCCATTTCACCATGCAAGTGTTTGACTGGATTTGACCCAAAGTCGCCAAAAGAATGGAATTCAGGAAACCGAACAGGTGGGTGCGTGAGGAATAAGCCATTGAGATGTGATAGAGGAGATAAGTTTATAAAGTATGAAGGAATGAAGCTACCTGATTATGCAGTAAGCATAGGGAATAAAAGTGTTATCGACTGCGAAATTGAATGCACTAAAAACTGCTCATGTTTAGCTTATGCTTATGAAAATACGACATATGGAGATACAATAGCTTGTTTAAACTGGTTCCAAGAGCTTGTGGATAGTGCATTTACTACCTCAAGTACGGCTCATGATCTCTTTGTGCGTGTACACAGCTTAGAACTTACAGCAGTCGATAGTCAAGAACACACTTCTATTCGCACAAGGAAACACTTGATTGCAGTTGTAGTTGCAGGCGCCATTGTTTCTATAGGATTTCTTCTTATCAGTGTCTTTGGGTACTTACAGAGAAGGAAAAGGCAGATAAGAAAAGGTTAAGCATTTATATAAAGTTTCAATTTTTTTTTTTTAATTTTTAATTTTTTCGGCATTTACTAAATTAGGATCTGTGCAGAGAGAATAAAGAATGAATTGCTTGGATTTGATTCAATAAGCATCGCCTCCGGGGATGCACATAACAATGCAGAACTTGTACCATTTAGCTTAAAGAGTGTATTGGCTGCAACAGGTTCATTTTCAGTTAAAAACAAGCTTGGAGAGGGTGGGTTCGGTTCTGTTTACAAGGTATATATCATTCATTAATCACCACCACAATATTATAAAAAGGGCATAACTTAGATTCTAATTGTTACACTGCAGGGTTCCTTGCCTGGAAACAGACAAGTGGCAGTAAAAAGACTATCAACAAAATCATCGCAAGGAGGAGACGAGTTTATGAACGAATTAAAACTTATTGCAAAACTTCAGCACACGAATCTTGTTAGGTTATTAGGATGTTGTGTGGAAGATGATGAAAAGATTCTAATGTATGAATATATGCCAAATCGAAGCCTAGACAAATTCATCTTTGGTACATTTTATGATTCCTTATTCCATCATTGAACTCTTTGGTTTCACATTGCTAAATGTTGTTTTCTCGGTTGTTGTTAGATCCAACTGAGAGTGTTCATCTTGATGGTAGTATGAGATTCAAGATAATAGAAGGGATAGCTCAAGGACTACTCTATCTGCACAAATATTCAAGACTTAGAGTAATTCATAGGGATTTGAAAGCAAGCAATGTTCTTCTCGATGAAACAATGACCCCTAAAATTTCGGATTTTGGATTGGCAAGAATTTTTCGGATGAATCAAATAGAAGATAAAACCAACAGAGTTGTTGGTACCTAGTAAGTCTAGTGTCTGTCTTTCTTTATACATCAAAATGAAAACTTTGCATTTGTACTGGTGGTGGCAAAGGGCGGATCAAGTAGGTTGGTAACGGGTCAAAACGAGTAATTTATGTAGGTGTCAAAATGACTGGGGGTCGTTACAAAAGCTAATTAATTTAACAGATTCTAATTTTTTGAATAAAAAGATTTATCATTGAAAGTACAGTTTGACCCGTTTTACCCTTCTCTTTTCAAATTGTCTGCTATTTGATATTATCCGTTTGACCCATTAGGAAAAAAAAACAAAATCTGAATGGACCCGTTAAGTAAACAGTTTAAAATTGTCAACTCTGATTCATATACTTGTTTTGTAAATTGCAGTGGATATATGGCACCTGAATATGCGTTGCATGGGCGATTTTCTGAGAAATCTGATGTATATAGCTTTGGGGTCTTATTGCTAGAGATTGTGACTGGTAAAAGGAATGGTGGTTCTAATACCACAGAAGATGCTTGTACAGTATCTGAATGGGTAAGTCTGCTGTTTATTTATTTTTTGTTCGGTTAATATATAATAATAAATTTAGAATTATTTCAGTTTTGAGGGTTCTAAGTCTTTTTTAGGCATGGGAAAACTGGATGGAAGGCAGAGGTGTTGACTTAATTGATCCTACAATGAGGGACACTTGCAATCCTCTACAAGCAATAAAGTGTATTAATGTTGGACTTTTGTGTGTCCAAGAAACCATGGATGAAAGACCAACAATGTCGGAAGTGGTTGTCATGTTGAGCAATGAAACCGCAAGCGTTCCATTGCCTAAAAAGCCAGCTTTTACGATTCATAGACGTTCTCAAATGTTGAGTAAATACTCCAACAATGAAGTTACAATGACCAATGTAGAGCCAAGATAGAGATGTTGAATTTTATAACAAAGTCAAACCATCCATTTTGAGTACTGTCATGTTTTGACTTTTGACATTTTGTCATATGTTTATTTAGGCGTATGAAATTTTAAATGAAGTATGATTTATGATGTCTAATAAATTTCGGTCTTTCATAATTCGTAATGAGTTTATCTAACCCGACCCAAATAAGTAATCCTCTTTTAGAAAATTTTCACTGAAACATGCAGAAGCAACATACAAATAATTGAGTATGTCCCAAAAACACAAAGTTTCTTTTGATCCAATACAATTGCTCACCATTAGTGTGGACTTGAGAAATCGATTCCATACTTGTTGGTTAGACAATATTCAAAATTACATGAGTATGAACAATGAAACAAGAATTCAAATGTAATTGATAATGAGGAAATCGAATGAATTAAAATGAGTTAAAAAACGAAGTTAGTGGATGGAAAAAATCATTCGGAGGTGCAGGACGTGTTTTTTGTTTTGTCGCAGATTCGGTTGACCTCTACCTCAGATTCTTGGGTTTGGGAGCCGAGTAATGATGGTGCATTCTCAGTCGCGGCAGTTAAAAAATGGCTTACGAAAGATCGCTCGTCTACAACAGTGAAAACTATGCAGTGGGAATCTTGGCTTCCTCTGAAGGTGAATGTGTTCTGCTGGAGAATGGACCTTGATCGCATTCCTACTCGCATCGCCCTACTGTCCAGAAATGTTTTTGTGCCGGACACATCATGTCCTTTTTGTGAAGCGGCAGAGGAGTCTGTTGCTCATTTGATGTTGTCTTGCGGTTTCACGGCTGGTATTTGGAGCAAGATTTGGGCATGGTGTAGATATTATGGGTGGCAGCCGGGTTCGGTGGAAGAATTATTGAATCTGACAACTTTTTCAGGAAGTTCGAAGTGGGAAAGAAAGATTTTGCGAGGAATAATCATGCTGACCTGCTGGCTGATCTGGTTGGAGCGAAACAACAGTATTTTTCAGAACTCATCGCCTAAAATAGTGGATATAGTTGCGAGAGCGAAGGCCTTATCTTTCCTTTGGTTGAAACACCGTAGTAAACACAAGAATGTAGTGTGGAATGAGTGGGTTAAATACCTGTTGTACATGATGTAATGTTTGTCATGGCCGCCCTCTCGCTTTGAGGTCCGGCTCATCTTTGTTTTAATGAAAGTTTTGGTTCAAAAAAAAAAAAAAATTGATGAGCGAAATTGAAAATCGACAAAATAGATTGAAGAGATAGTGACGACTGAAGTAAACCAAAACAAGTAAAGTATCGGACGAAATGCAAAACTTGCAGACAAAGATCAAAGTTGTGAATGAATAAGCAACTTTCAAACGGAACTAATGAACTTTCAAATGAAAGAAGAAAATTTCTGACGATTTTTTTTTTTTTTTGCAAATGAATAATGTGATTTAAAATTGAAGCCGTTAAGGGAAATAAAACAACAACACTAGTAGTAGTCGTAGTAGTAGCAGCTCATAGTAGTCTTAGTAGTAGTAATCATAGTAGTAGTAGAAGCAGCAGCAGCAGTAGCAGTATCCATTATTATTATTATTAGTATCCATTATTATTATTATTATTATTATTATTATTATTATTATTATTATTATTATTATTATTATTATTAGTAGTAGTAGTAACAGTAGCAGTATCTAGCAGTAGTAGTAGTAGCAGTAGTAATAATAATAATAATAGAGAAACATGATTTATGGAAAAAATAAATCCCATCTATTACTCCCTCTCAAGTTTGAGGCTGAAGACTATCAATGCCCAACTTGGCCAGTAAAACTTGTATGCGTCGAGATCCCAATGCCTTGGTAAACAAATCAACGATTTAAAATTTAGAGTAACACGCACAACTTCTATCACATCTGAGTCAGCCCGTTTTGTCACAAAGTGGCAATCCAGTTTTACATGCTTCGTTCTTCCATGAAAGACCAGATTATTAGCTATATGTTTAACTACCAAGTCTTTTAATAACCACCAAGGCCATAACACTTCACTAATTGTTGTGGCCATGGCTCAGTACCCTTCTTCAATAGAGGAATGTGACACCTAACAACTGCTTTCTTGACTTTCACGAGATATGGACTCCTCCCAAGAGTAACTAATAACCAGTCCTTGATCTCCTAGTATCTGGAAACCTAAGCCAATTTGAATCAGTGTAAGCCGCCAAGTTATTCCCTCCTTTGTTTGGAGGCAAAATCCCTTGACCCACTACAGGCTTAAATATCTCAATGCTCTTATTGCGTCCTCCTTGTGATTACTTCACGGATTAGCAACGAACTGGCTAAGAACATTAATTGAGTAAGTGATATATGGTCTGGTTGCTTGCAAGTTCAATAGTGTTCTGATAAGTCTTCAATACTTGCCTGCATCGACCCTTATTTCTTTATCGTTTTTCGCTAACTTGGTGTTTTGTTCCATGGGAAATGTACTTGGTCTACATCCCATCATACAAGAATCCTTGAGAAGTTCAAAATGTACTTTCTTTGATTGTGCACTAATATATCTCGGGTGCGTGTCCTTACACTAAACTTTTCATTCAAAAACAGATTTGTGTCTCTAATCTTTCTGCTGTCGTTTCTCATGATAATAACATCATCACGTATATGAGAGTTGCTACAAAAGAATCACGAGTTTTGAAAATAAATAATGAGTGACCGACTTCAGATTGAGTGAAACCAATTACGTGTAGAGATGAGGTGAACTTTTAGAACCAATTCCTCAAAACTTGCTTTAAACTATATAAGGATTCTCTTAGACAACACACTTTGTTTTCTTTGCCATTTTCAAATCCTTTTGGGATTATCGTGTAGGCCTCCTTTTCCAACTCGCCATGTAAGAACACATTGTTGACATCAAGTTGATTAATAACCCACCTCTTTTTGGTTGTAACCTTTAGGGTGGTGCGGATAGTAACTAATTTTGCCACCGGTGCAAATGTGTCAGGAATCGATTAAAAATCACTGATTAAAAAGAACTGAATCTGAGTCAATCAAATGGAACTAGATCAAAGCTTGATGAAGATCAGCGAAGGCGATGATCAAATGATCAAGCATTACCAAACCGCTTTAATTGATACCATGTATACATAAAAAGATTTAGAGAATTTTCTCTTATTCTCATTCATTAAATCAAATTAAATTTGTAAGTGTTATATATACTCATAACAAAGAAAACCAAAAGGCGTAAGAACAAATTCTGTTTTAAAAAGACATGGTTGTTTAAATTTCACTTCTATTTTGCCTAAACCAACTGTTTGTTCTCCTTGTGAACTTGCAAAATCTCATAAATTACCATTTGCGTTGAATAATAAACGGGCTCTACATCCACTAGATCTTGTGCATTGTGACTTATGGGGCCCTTCGCCCATTACTAGTATTGATGGATATAGATATTATGTCGTTTTCATTGATGACCATTCTCGCTTTTCTTGGTTATATCCTTTAAAAACAAAGAATGAATTTTACTCCACATTACAAACCTTTTTGCGGTTTGTCCAAAAGCAATTTTCACGAAAATTAAAAAATTTCAAAGCGATGGAGGCACTGAATTTTACAAACCTTCTGTCCCCTCCTCACCAAATCAACAGCCCAGTACTCCTTCCAACTCCTCCCTTAATATTCCGCCACCACCTAACACTCCTCCATCAAATTCCAATACCCAAACAGAACCCGCTGCAGCTTTATCCACTTCTCCGATTGCCTCTCTTCCTTCGGCATTCAACTCCTCACCGCTGCCCTTAACAACCATCTTACCATCCTATGCAAACTCGTTCCAAAACACCGGCATACACAAACCGAACCCTAAATATGGTGCTTATCTTGTCAATATTATGCATCACAACCTTCATGCTACCTTACTCACCTCGACCGACCCAAAAGGTTTCAAAAGCGCCTCTAAACACCCTCACTGGATGCTTGCAATGCAAGACGAACTCAAAACCCTTCAATGAAACCATACTTGGATCTTAGTGCCCCGACATCACTCGACAAATGTTGTTGGGTCAAAATGGGTCTTTCGAACAAAATATCGTTCGGATGGCTCTCTTGATCGAAACAAAGCATAGTTGGTGCCCAAGGCTTTACGCAAGTACTGAGACTCGATTTCAACCACACTTATAGTCTGGTAGTCAAAGCCTCTACGGTTTGCATAGTTCTATCATTAGCCGTTATTAACTCTTGGCCTCTTCATCAATTAGACGTCAACAACGCCTTTCTTAATGGCTCACTATCCGAAACCGTTTACATGGAACAACCCCCGGGTTTCGTTGACCCAGCATTCACGAATCATGTTTGCAAATTAAAAATGGCTCTTTACGGGCTAAAACAAGCTCCGCGAGCTTGGTTTCAAAGGCTTAGTTCCTTTCTCATTTCTTAAGGCTTTACTTGTAGTCATGCGGACACGTCGCTTTTTGTGTTTCATCAAGGTGACTATATTATGTATCGCTTAGTGTATGTCGGCGATCTAATTCTTATTGGTAATAAGTCCACTTTACTTACCGCTTTTATCACTCGGCTACATAAAGAGTTTGCTATCAAGGACTTGGGAAACTAAGCTATTTATTGGGTCTCGAGGTCGTCCATAATCCGACTGGCCTTTTTCTCACTCAAACAAAATAGCCAATGAAATTCTTACTCAAGCCGGTCTTGTTGATGCCAAACCGGTCTCAACTCCTCTTTCCACAACTGACACCTTCGTATATGATGGTTAACCCTTCTCTGATCCTACTCTATATCGGTCCATTGTGGGAGCTCTCCAATACCTAACAATCACCCGTCCCGATCTTTCTTATGCTGTAAACCAAGCCTGCCAATTTCTCCATGCTCCAACCAAACAACACTACAAACTAGTAAAACATATACTTCGGTATGTTAAAGGAGCAATTTCTCATGGTCTTGTTTTTCAACGTCCACGGTTCACTAGCATTCTGGGTTATTTCGATGCCGATTGGGCACGGTGCATTGCAACACAGAGGTCTACATATGGATACTCCATTTTTCTAGGGGAAATCTAGTTTCCTGGAGTGCAAAGAAGCAACCAACAGTTTCTAGATCTAGTTGTGAGTCCGAATATCGTGCCATGGCTAACACCGCAGCAGAGATTGTTTGGATTAATCACTTGCTTACGGAACTACATGCGTTTCCACCAACAAGACCCACTCTCCTTTGTGATAATCGCAGCGCCTTGTTTATGAGCCAAAATCATGTTTCTCCTAAACAGGCTAAGCACATTGACTTGGACTATCATTTTGTTCGGAAATTAGTCATGTCAGGCAAGCTACATACTCGCTTCATTCCAACCAAGCTTCAACTAGCGGACATTTTTACCAAAAGCTTACCTCGACCTCAGTTCGAGCACTTTCGAGATTTGCTACGGGTTCGACCACCGCCGTTTTGGTTGCAGGTGGATAATAGATAATATCAACCATCACTTAAATCTCTCCAAGAAATCATCCTAGTCAATATTCTTTAGTCAATGCTCAATATTCTCTAGTCAATGTTGTAATTGTATTTATTATTTTGGTTTATTTGTTTCCTTGATTTATGCAATGTAAATTTATTATATAAGTGAATGAAATCCCTCGAAGAGGCAGAAATCGTTTTTGAAAGAATCGCCTGGATCAAATTATGGGTATCCCTCCGCAATTCTGGGATAATGCAATTTTTAACAAAATCAGAGAAAATTTTGGAAGAGTAGTGCACGAACCGCAGGTATCACTTCGAGATGGAAACCTCTCCTTCGAAAATGTGGGAATACTAGTACAACATGGAAATAAAATTGAAGGTGAACTACAGGTTAAATGTCATAAAAAAACCTTTCGTGTTTGGGTGCAGGAAATTGATGAATCATGGGTACCGGATTTCTGTTCGTCTAAGGACGATCTGTCCAACCGATATGAACTGGTTCTTGACCAGGTCACTGGGAAATATAATACTAACTTTAAAGAATCGGATGATTTGTCATGATTGATCAGATATTGAAGATGGCGAGTTTATTCCGGTCGATCATGTCAGCGATGCTCCACCGGAAAAGGAAGATCAACCGGTAGAAACTGAACAGCCGGCGGTTCACGTCTTGGAAGATGAAGCAACACCTCCTCTGGTTCAATAAAACATGCAGACCTTGGAAGATGAAACATATTCTACCTTGGAGCAACAAAATAATCATGCTGCATGCATGGACACTACTTCCTAGGTCAATATTAATCATACACAAAAAAGTTTGTCTTTCAGTGGGGCCACCTTGGACAACTCTATTTTTCTGGCTGGATTTTCACCCCCTAGACTTAATGGGCTTCCCAACAGAAAGAGGCCTAGACTACCTTCCCCTAACCACATGGACCCTTATGATGAGCCCATTAACCCTCCGTCTAATTTCTCTTGTTCCTTGGCCCATACCCTCCCGCCCTCCCCTTCGGTCTTTCCTAATCCATCTACCTTACCCCATCCATCTGCACCTTCTTCTTCCTCCCATCGTCCCTTGAACCATCGTCGTTTTTCTTCTGCCAACCGTTCGCACCGACCGGTTATTCTCACCCCCCTCTCCAGCCCCCCTCCTCCGGCCACCCTTAATACCACTCTCTCCCCACCCCGATTTCAATTCACATCTGGAAATCCCCCCCCCCTAAAACACCTATACCCGATCCAGTCCAGGCAGAAATTATGAATACCATTAACATGGGTGAAGCAGTTGGAATCGGTGCCATTGGCTTCGATGAGCAATTGGAAAGATCAATCAGGGATGAAGGTGATACAATTGTTCCCCAATGATTTTCATCACTTATAATGTTCGTGGTTTGGGTGAGGATGCAAAAATGCTATACATTGGCGACACAATAAGGCAACACAAGGCTCATTTCGCTGCAATTCAGGAGACTATGAGATGTGACGACTCAAAAATTCAAGTGTACAAAATCTGGGGAAAGAGGCCTATGGCCTTTGATTAGGTTAATGCAGAAGGTACCTCCGGTGGCCTCCTTAGCATCTGGGATCCAGGTTTCTTCTGCTGTAATCAAGCCTTTAAGAATCGCAATGTTCTTATCCTGTCTGATAAGATCTCTCAACATGATATTGATGTTCATATTGCAAATGTTTATGCTCCACAAGGCTTAGCTGCCAAAAAAGACCTTTGGACTACAATTACTGAGCAAATTGAATCTAAACCGGGTTTCTGGATATTAATGGGTGACTATAATGCGGTACGGTCACAAGATGAACGCCTGAACTCGAATTTCAACTCAGCATGTGCGGCAACGTTCAATGAATTCATTGACAATAATGGCCTACTAGAGTACACAATGGGCGGCAGAAAATACACTAGAGTATAGGGGGGTGAAAAGTTTAGCAAAATTGACCGTGTTCTAGTCTCACAAGACTTTTGGGATAAATGGCCAAACGCTTCGCTCATTGCTCATCCCAGGAAAGATTCGGACCACAGCCCATTAACACTTACCACTGACGTGTTGTCCTTCGGCCCAAAACCTTTCCACTTCTTCAATTCGTAGATCAATGCACCCGCTTCCAAGACTTGGTATATAATGCACTACTCGGAAATCTTTTGCGGGCAAAAGTGATGAAGTTTTGGCTAGCAAACTTAAAGTTATAAAGGACGCGATTAAAGCATGGTTGGCTGTGGAAAGAGAAAAGAAAAAACAAATGCAAAATGAATGTGAAAAAAAGCTGAGTTTGATTGATGAAGCTGCCGAACAGAATCCATTATCAGAAGAGGAAAAATCAACATGGTGTGAAGCTAAGAAAGAATGGGAGACCCTAAAAACGGAAGAAGCAAAAGACCTCAAGCAAAAATCCAGAATGAAATGAGCCTTAGAAGGTGATGAAAACACAAGCTTCTTTCACGGGATGATCAATTTTAACAACAATAGCAAGAGAATCAACGAGTTTATTATTAATGGAGAATGGTGCAACGATCCTATAAAGATGAAATTGGAAGCTCGGAAATTTTTCGCAAACAAATTCAGCGAAAACTTACACATCAGACCACATTTTATTTGTCCAAACATCAAGCAACTTGACCCAGCTGATGCGAACGCAATCATTGAACCTTTCTCCTTGTTGGAAATTAAGACGGCAATTCGGGACTGTGAAAGTGACAAGGCACCTGGCCCGGATGGATTCAATTTCGGCTTCTTTAAGCACTTCTGTGACCTTCTTAAAGACGACATATTCAAGGTGCTTGCGGATTTCCATGAACAAGGTGAAATCAGCCAAGGGTGTGCTTCCTCGTTCTTAGTGCTTATCCCAAAGTGCGCCAACCCAGTTTCGCTCAATGAATACCGTCCTATCAGTCTCCTTGGTAGCATTGGTAAGATTATTTCTAAAGTCCTGGCTAACCGGATTCGACCCCTCATGAAACACATTATATCCTTTAACCAATCCGGTTTCCTTTCATATTGCAACATCTTGGATGGCCCTTTAATTCTCAATGAGGTTTTCTCATGGGCTAAGAAATTTAAAATACCAACCTTCCTTCTCAAAATGGACCTAGAGAAAGCGTTTGATAGTGTTAATTGGGATTTCATAATTGAGGTACTTTCACAAATGGGCTTCCCTGAAAAGTGGAGACATTGGGTCAAAGGAATTCTCAAATCGGCCAGAGCCTCAGTCCTCCTAAATGGATCCCCCACTTGGGAATTTCAATGTTATCGGGGGGTAAGACAAGGCGATCCGCTTTCGCCGTTTCTATTCATTATTGCCATGGAGGCGCTCTCTTGTTTCATGAAGAAGGCGGAAGAAATTCATCTTATCAAAGGTCTCTCTCTTCCCAACGGGGGGCCCTCCCTCTCGCATCTCATGTATGCGGATGATGTGGTAGTGATCGGGAAATGGGACACTTCTGGTATACATAATGTCATAAGGTTATTTAGATGTTTCCATCTCATTTCCGGTCTGAAACTTAACCTCCATAAATCGAGCTTGTTGGGCATTGGGGTGGCCGAACAAATCACTGAGAGCGTGGCCCATAGCATAAAAGTCATCAAAGGCATCTTTCCTTGTAAGTACCTTGGTGTGCCGATTGGGGCGAACATGAATCAAGCTAAGCACTGGGAAAGCGTTATCGATACATGCAAATCTAGGCTCTCCAAGTGGAAAGCAAAGACACTTTCGGTTGATGGTCGTGTTGTGCTTTTGAAAGCCGTCCTTTATAGTCTTCCTATATATCACTTCTCTCTTTTTCGCGCTCCTAAGTGCGTCTTAGATCACCTGGAAAAGCTAAGAAGACGTTTCTTTTGGGGTGGAACGGACGAAAAATACAAAACATCATGGGTTGCGTGGGAGCGAGTAATTGGACCCAAACAAAAAGGTGGTATTGGATTGGGTTCCTTATTACACATGAACATGAGCCTCCTCTTAAAGTGGTGGTGGCGATATAAATCCGAAAGTAATAGTCTTTGGAAACAAGTGATTAATTCCTGACATACGTTAAAATATACATATTTAAATCCCCGATTAAACTCCCAAATTACGCGTTTTCGACCATAATTGCACGAATTCGGTACTTAACCGCTTCATATGTTTATTGCAGGTTTTAAACGACGTCCCACTAGCAAAGTCAAAGAAACCGGGCGAAAATCGGACAAGACGGAAAGTTTCTGCAAAATCAGCCAAGTCTGGAAATAGTGCACGGTCGTGCACCACAGGTGCACGCCCGTGCGGGCTCATGTTGCTCGGACACAGACGAGCTGCACTGCCAGTGCGACCTGGCGTGCAGCTGATGTTCTCGGGCACCCAGATCAGCACTACCGTGCGGGTGCCCGTGCGGCTCAAGTTCCCGGGTGCACTGCCAGTGCACCAGGCAGTGCACTCCCAGCACCCGGCCACCACCAGACCCGCACACCCGTGCACCCTAGGTGCACGGCCGTGCGGAATATCTAGATATTTCCAGAAACGACTCAACCACTTTCCCACTTGCACGTCAACTCATCTTGATAAAGTGCACGGTCGTGCACTTTAGGTGCACGGCCGTGCACAAAAACAAAGTTTCTATAAAAACAGAGCATAACCCACTGATCAAATAATGGGGTGATCTCTGGGCGATTTAGGGCGATTTTCTAGACCAGGGAGCTGCTGCAAAGGCGAGGAACAAGCTCGGGAACTCATCCGAATCATCTATCATCATTCAATCCATCACATTCAAGTTTTATGGTTTGATCTATTAAGCTTTTAGTTGATTCAAATCTGATTATTTTGGCTTTAATGTGTTGTTTATGTATTACATTATAGTCTAGTAATCATGTTTAGTAATCGTTAGTAGAAAAAACAATCGTTAGTATGTAATCATGTTTTGTATAAATTTGGCGTTTTTCATGTTTAGATCTTGATGATCATAGCGCAACCTTGTTTCATTGTTGTTGGATTTGTAGTTGTATTTGAATGACTTTAGCGAATGTCGAATGTGTTAGGCGGATAAATGTTGAAAAACCGTCCGTTTAATCGTCCGGTAGTAGACTAGTTAACTTGTTAAATAGTTTATGCCATGAAACTGTAACCGGGTATTGGTTTGGTTAAAGTCAGTCGAATAATGGTTAAAAATGCTTACCGGCACGTAAAAGGGTTTAAAAAGCCTAATGGTGCCATTACTAGTCTTTGACACGGTTAATGATCTTTGGTAGTTATTTTGGTAAAAATAGCGATCTTAGTAGATCCGGGTTCAAAGTTGGTAAAATGGAATAGGTTGTGAAATGCTCTACTTTATGCTAGTTTAGGTGGCTGTATTGTGCATTCGGTATCGCTTTCCTGAATTAGTGAGGTTAGAATACTCTTAACAGATGGCTAACTTATCTTTAGAAGATCTGCATGAGATCATATCAGCTGCTCGCTAATAAACGACTTGAAGTGGTTAACGTGTGTATTCGTGTTAGCTTTCTGTATAGTTGTCATGTTAGGATGCCCGAAAGGGACACTAACTGTCGGAAAATGGGAATGTTGATCACACGCCTGTATTACTTATTATATGTAGATGACATGCTAAGATTGGTATATTATAGTTTACATAGTTATATTTTGTATTTGGAGTCTTATATATGTCATTTAGGTATTTTAGAATTAATCTAGTTTAAAACAACAAACTTTCACTATCTTTTCTTACTGGTAAATCGGGGATAGAGTTTTAGTACCATTGCTTCGCGCGCGTCCATGGATCGATATCTGGTTCTTATCTACACATTACTACATATATGACAGGGTACACTTGCCCTATTGTGTGTGTTTTTAATATTAAGGTCTAAACCATTTTTATAAATATTAAAGCAAAACGTGTGTTATTTCATTGTAAAATTATGTGTATATTCGCACACACGTCAAGTTTTTGGCGCCGTTGCCGGGGACGCGACGAGCATTAGGAACGAACCGAGTCAACTTTTTACCAGTGTACATGCTTGTGAATAGTTGTTTATACTTCTTTGATTCGTTATTTCATTCATTTATTTGCATATATGATTATTTGAATTTTTATTAAATTTATCTGTCTGTAGATATTTTGGATTGATTTTAGATTGGTTTATAGGTTTGCATATAGATTCGTTCATTTATCTGCTTATAGGATTGTTTGATTTGATTTTTCGTTCATTAGGATGTTGATAGATTTAATTTATTGAATATTGGATTAATTGGTTTGTCTATGAATTTGATTTGTTCGTTATTTGATTAATTAGATTTATTTGTTCGTATTTGGACTAAAGATCATTTTAGGCGACGCTTTCGAATGAGTAGACAATTATTCATGCACCTATCAAATGATTTGTCGGAGTGTTATCCTTTTTTCCAACAAAGAGAAGACGCAAGGGGCCGACTATGGTTCACCTTCGTACAAAAATGTATGGCCGCTATTCGGCACCTAGCCTACGGGCTTGCATCGGACGCAATGGACGAGTATATTGCGATGTCCGAAAAAGTTGCGCGCGACTCTCTTCATTATTTTTGTCAAGGTATATCTCTATACATAGTTTACTCACATATTTTTTACACTTTTATTATCAAATGTCGTTTTAAAATATGTGTGTATATATATATATATATATATATTTGCGTAGGGATCATATCTATTTACTCACGATGGTATTTGCGTAAACCAACCATGTATGATATCCAACGCATATACGAGGTTCATGGTGAAAAACATGGGTTTCCCGGCATGCTTGGTAGTCTAGATTGTACGCATGTTGGTTGGGCTATGTGTCCTACGGCTTGGCGAGGTCAGTTTCATCGGGGTGATCATTCCGGGCCGAGTATCATACTTGAAGCGGTGGCCTCGCATGACCTTTGGTTTTGGCATGCTTTTTTCGGAGTTGCTGGGTCAAATAATGACCTAAATGTTATCGACCAATCACCTATATTCGATAACATTATCGACGGGGTTGAGCCATCCCAATCATTTTATGCTAACAATGTAAATTTCAAGTACGGCTACTATTTGGTTGATGGTATTTACAACGAATGGACGACACTTGTTCAAGCTTTCTCGTCACAACTTGAAGACAAACGCAAGTACTTTACAAAGAAACAAGAGTCGGCAAGAAAAGATATTGAAAGAGCGTTTGGGGTTCTTAAAAAAAGATTTGCGTTGATTGCCAACCCAATAAGGTTTTGGACACGAGAGAGGATGATGGACGTCGTCTACACTTGTATTATTCTACATAACATGATATTGGAGGACCAAGGCTTGGCGATATGTCAAAATTACCAAGGTGATATCCCAAGTGGCGAATCGACAATCGATAATAACCAAAGACTCGACAACATAAGGAATCTCAAGAATCGTGAGATACACGAAAACCTCCGCCGTGAATTAGTCGAGCATTTGTGGGCTAGACATCCCGATGATCTTGTATTAGATTAGTTTTTAGTTTTTTAATATTTTATTCTAAACATTAATCTAATTTTTAGTTAACTTTATTTTTCTTTTAATAATTTTGACAAATTTAGAAAGGATAAAAAAAATTATAAAATAAAAATAAACTGAATAAAGCTGTTGCTCATTTCTAGCCACAACAGCATCAGGTGAGTGAGCAGAAGCTTTATCAACTTGCCAACTGGACGCTGACATGGCGCAATATTACAAGATAAAGTTTGTGGTTACCTCTAGCCACAATGGATGGTCTTAGGTATGCGTGTAATTTGTTTTAAGTAAACCGTATCAAACACGAATCCTTCGCCATTCCTAACTATTTAATTTGTTCACATTCTTGTAGTGAGAGGCATTGTCAAAGACAAAATTCGATCATTTATCTTTGTTTAAATATGTATCTCATTTTGTTGTTGTATTCGTTCGTAATGGTCTCGTATTTAATACAAAGAAAGTATTTTTATTTGTTACTTTATAAACTTGACTTCTATATATCTATTTGTTTTCAAACCATCCTAATTCTTAAGAGGGACGGGGCACTACCTTGAGTTTTTTTCAACTTCACTGATTTCAACCAATCATATATCGCCACATCATTTCACTGATTTCCTTCACTGAAACATTTTTTTGGTGGCAACACTTCACTTATTATTTACCCACAATCAATGAGAGAGAGAGATAGAGACAAAAAGAGAGAAATCACGGGTACCAGCCCGTTAACTAGAACCAGAATTTGGTTCACGAGACCACTACCCGCATGGGTGGTGGCGGTGTTACCGTGCTGGTAGTGAGGTACCCGTGACCAATTCTGGTGGCGCCCCGTCCCCCCTAATCTTTTTTTCTAATTCACCTTAACTTTATAGGCAAATCATTATGTATTCTAAGGCTCCTAGCTAGTATCCTTGTAGTGCCCCTTCCACTAGCGATCTTGGACTTAAAATTAGCCAACTTGTTCACAAAATACCAAAAACAAGATTGCCGTAACTTAGAAGTACTCATTTTACATATGGCACATGATAAACCTATCATGTTGCCTCATCAATTCCACTTTTATCTTATGATTCTAATTATCTATTTGAGAATTTTGTTATTCATAAGTTGCTGATCTCATAATTAGTAACAAGGTTTTGAAAACCGGACCGGCCGGTCCGACTGGTCCCCTGGCCAGTCCGGGCCTATACGTTGGACCATTCGTGCATTGAACCGGACCTTGAACCGCCGGGCCGGATTTTTGGGCGGTTGGACCGGGTTTTTAATTTTTTTTTTTGGCTTTGGTTCGCTTTTTGGGCCAGTTCATTGGGCCGGTCGGACTGGTGGACCAGTGACGACTCCGGTTCGACGTCCGGTCCAGTTCTGAAAACATTGATTAATAATCATACTTTACCGCAAAGAAAGATCAATAAATTGCTCATCCGTAGAGAGCAAGTTCACTAGATGCTATCATATAAAGGTAACCCACATGGCTGTCTCGAGAATGCTTAAAAAGTTTTGGTCTAGGGCGAGTAGAAAAACGGCCTCTATTGGGCCAACTTTAAATTGGTTTTAAATTTAACTGGGTTAATTTTAAACTACTGGGTCAATTTTAATTGGGTCTAAACTTTTAATAGGAAGTAAAAAGTAAAAGAGTAATGAATATAATTTAAAATGGGGTATTGTTTTCAACAGGCTTAAATTAAAATAAATGAAATGTTAATAGGTTTAAGTGTGTAAAAAGTATAAATAGTTTTCCTTTTAAATATATAGAATGAGAATAAAATGAAAACCACATGTATATGGGAAAACCCAACAAACCCCGTATGACCCATTGATTGCTTTAGATCTATGGTTCAGATTAATTGTATAATTTATAATTTTTTTTTAAATTGGTTGCTTTTTTATTAAAAAGGTACAAAAAAGTACGAAAATTGCAAGAAGGACATTTGATTTTTATGAAAAATCTTCTTCAAAAAGTTGGAACTGACACTCATCAAATCATCGCTCATTTATTTTGTTTTAGATTCTCTTAAAACCAGTAAACGTACCGTTACATATGTTGTAAAATAATTGTCAGCATCAAACGTGTCAGCTAGAGTGATACAAACCTGACCTCACATGAGATTTGTGTAACAGAATAAAGAACTAAAATTTTATAAACTTATCAAAAGCCATTACAAATCAACATTAAAAGTAAGAAAGGGTATGTTTGGCAAAATTAGCTGGAGGCTCGTAGCTGGAAGCTGTTAGCTGGTAGCTTTTTAAATATATTTTGGTGTTTGGCAGAGTAGCTGGAGCTTTTAATAAAATGTATAAAATGACCAAAATGGACATAATTAAAAAATTGTAAGGAAGGTTTTTATTTTGTTTTTTAAAATAGAATGGGTATTTGTGTCATTTACTAATTAAAAGCTTGTAGCTTGTTGAGCTTTTTCTTAAAAGCTAGTAGTAGTAGTTTTTCACTATAGAACTTTTTCTCCTAACCTAAAAGCTTCCAGCTCTTCAACCAAACAAGGCTTTTTATTGATTAAGAGCTTTTTCTTAAAAGCTTGAAGCTTGAAGCTCCTAAAAGCTCCTTGCCAAACATACCCAAAGTGTAGCATAAGTTTTCACATATGTAAATTTAAATAGATAATGATATATAACCAGATATATATGCAAAATTTACGTAGGCAACAACCCTAACTAACACACAAAATATTAAGGATTATTTGCATATGTAACTAGCAAAAATTAAAAATATTAAACTTTAGCTTTGACTTTAACAAAGCTAAAGTCAAAGTGTAGCATGTGACAATGATAACATGTGAAACAACTCTTGGTAGGACAAAACTTTGAAAAGATTTAAGAGTTTAATATACAAGACAAAAATCCACTGCTTGTAACATATGAAACAGCTTGATTGATAATCAATGTGAGGTTTTAATAAAAACTACACCGGTGTTACAGATGAAGCATTTTCTTGTGCAACGAAAACATTTGTGTTAACATATGAAATCGCTTATATGTAGTGAAAACAGTAGGCAACACATACATTCATGTATAGTAGTAAAATTTTATGTACTTTCAAAACAACAAAACTATAAAAGTGTAAAATATTTTGAATACAATATTATGTGAAGCATTTTAACATGAATATTTTCCCAAACGTATAAATATTTTACCACAACAAATCATTTTAAAATAAATATTTACCATACCAATTCAACACAGCTATAAATAATTGTAGTGACAAAAATAAAACATTATATCGAAAAATAGCATAAATAAAATTACATCAAACAACAAAAAAAATGTCAAGATTGATTGGGTCGGTTCTCAAAAATGGCATCAAACACTAGAAAACTAGTGAGATACCCGTCCGCTGGGACGGGTTTTCGAACGGGGATTAGAAAGCGTGAAAGTTTATTAATTCATGTATATGATATCTCAAATTTAGTTATGTAGCTGGCGCATATATGGTTCATTACTAATGTTGATATAGTCTTGAGGAAAAGATGAATACATTAGATTAATTAAAGAAAGATAAACAATAAAGAGCAACACATAATTTTATAAGTAGCGATTGACATAACTACATATTGGGTGACACAAGAGTTTCTGTGAATACCGCTGCTGGCGAACGGGGATACCGTAAGAAAGCATAGTAACAATCTTCCCCATTCAAAGTTATGTCTAATTCATTAGCACCTCTATCATCCACAATAAGAAACTTGCCGGTACTAATAACATATGTAATGGTGCGCAATAAAAAAAAAGGGGAATTGGATTCTAATAACCTAAACTATTTAACATTGGCCGATGGCACCCCCAACAAAAAAATTGGCCATATATAACCCGAACTATTAACATGTTGGATTTTAACACCCACTAACGGTTAAGTCACTAACGCCGTTAGTGGGTTTGCTCACGTGGCACGAGTTGCTTACTTGGCACTGATGATGTGTATTAACCCTATAACCTAAAATTAAAAAAAAAAAATCCACGTGTGAAAACACTCTCCATTTTTATCCCTTCAACAACAACATCATCCCTTCAGCTTTATCCCTAATTTCCAAAATGAAAACCCTAATTTCTAAACTGAAAACACTCTCCATCTTTATCCCTTCAACAACATCATCCCTTCAACATCAACAACATCTTCTTCTGTGAGCTAAAGATTCGTATACACCTTCACCTTCAATAACAGCAACAACAACTTCATCCCCAAACACACATTCAACTTCAACAACAATATCATCCTAAACACCTTCACCTTCACAAACATCCGGTTATAGATCTGAAATGAGCTAAAGATTAATAACGATAGGGTTTGGATTTGTCCTTCAACCTGCAACCTACACCCGGTTACAGATCTGAAGCAGAGAGAGAGAAAGAGTTGAGAGAGAAACAGTTCTAGTTCTAAGATGCCCACGCGCCGCTTCTCTTCCGAGAGAAGACCCACACGAAAGCATTCATAAGAGGATGGGGTATGGGAGTGTGTCAATGTAAGGAAGTGTAATCGATGTAAGGAGTGATAATGGGGTGTGATTGGGTTGGGGTTGTGTAAGGAGTGTAATCAGTGGTGGGTTCTTTGATGTAGATGATGATGTTGAGGATTAATAAGAAAGAGAGATAGGAAGATAGAGAGAGAGTGCAGGGATAAAGTAGATGATGATGGTGGGTTCTTTGATGTAGGTGATGATGTAAGTAAGAGAAAAAACAATTGTTTAAAGAAATGCACACGTGGAGGACACATCACCATGCCATGTCAGCAATAGGTGCCACGTCGGCAAACCCACTAACGGCATTAGTGACTTAACCGTTAGTGGGTGTTAAAATCCAATATGTTAATAGTTCAGGTTATATATGGCCAATTTTTTAGTTGGGGGTGCCATCGGCCAATGTTGAATAGTTTAGGTTATTAAAATCCAATTCCCCTAAAAAAACAGGCAGGATAGGAGGGAAAACCCACACTTTTGTCCAACTTTCACCATCCATCCTCCACAAATCCACCGACCAAAAAGGGAATCCATGAGTAACAAATCCATGAAGCTCGTTATGTATAATCAATAAATTCCCATGGAAGTTATTATGTGGAACACTGGGATAAGGTATAGTACGAGATTTTTCCAACTCCACATCAAAAGCAATTAATATACTGTTTAAGCCTAAATGATATCGGCTCCCCGGAAAATAAACAACACCTTTGCAGAAAGTTTCATTAAACCAAACGGGTTTTTCGTCTAAAACATTTACGTTCATTCACGTACCCTATTGTCCGCCACAAGTCTAGCCTAGTTGAGTATACATAAATCCCCAATCGATCACGTATACGTTTCATATGTATAAGCATGTACCCATCCAATGAATTTACATAAAATCCAATAGTAATTCACCCCACGCTTTGCAAGGATCAAGGCTTTTTCAAAATGGATAGTATTACATGGGTACAAACATGATTCAAATCTTCAATATTGAAGGTACTAATTTACATATTTTGTTACCATAGAATACGAATAATAACAATTTAGAATTCGTTCACAAACGGGGGTACCAACAAAGGGGCCTTGAACACCAATCTAAAAGAGATTGCCAAACATTACTTGCTTTATATGAAGAAAAAATCCATTGGTCGTACACGTGACCAAACCCCTTATGGTCCATATCGACAACTCTTTACTTCAATCATAATCTTAGTAGGCGGAAATTCATATTTATCATTGGGTGGTACGGAAGATTCATAATCAACACTTATACGCTCAAACATAACACACTTGAAGAATAATCAATCATAATGTTCAATCCAGCTAACATTGTTGACCTCTGGCATGGCCTCCAGCTAACATGCATGGTGTAACTTGTGACTTCAAAGTGCAATCCAGACAAGGTTCCATCCTCAATAAACTTTGAACAACCCACTCAATCCCTAGTCAAAGTGCCAACTTCAAGCAGTCTTCCTCAAATTCAAAGACCTTTACCTACAATCAATCCCGGCTGGCCAACCCATGTAACAAAGTAGGTAAGAGACCATACATGCCATGAGACTATATAATACTTGCTGTAAAGAAAGCAACTGCATAGTAGGAAATATAACTTAAAATTGTCTATGTAAAGCAATTGTGTTCACTCAAAACAACTGATCATATCAAAACAAATTAAACAAATAAACAGTTGTAAAAAAAAGCACAAACATCTCTTTTCAACCCGTACAAAAAATTACACATTTTGTATGTAGTCGATATAAGGTAAAAATGAACGTATTAGTAGGTAGTCAATACAAATCACTAATTTCATCTCTAAACTATTATTTTCCTTTGTAAAACTAACTAAAAAAATGAACAAAATATGATCCTAGACCAGTCTGACCTGACTCGTTAGGAACTTAGGACAAGCACTTTTTTTTCTACCCAACCTCCCACTTTTCTAGCATATGAACTTAGCAATTGTAGAAATATATATAACAAAATTACTTTATCATATGGTATTAGGTCAAGGTCAACGCAACAAAACCATGTTCCATTAGCCTATATGGCATTGTGCACCACCGACCAGGAGCCTCATGATCAACTCGAGATCCCATATTATCATATAGCCAAGCTTTTATCTTCCCATCCAGAGATGTAGAAATACAAACTGCAAACAAATAAGACAACTTAGTGTTGGGGATTTTGACCCGTTTACATATGAATGTATCGATTTCTTTGAAGCTTTATCGGGTTAATGGGTAAAACCACAAAATTAGCTTAAAAAGCGGTTAAACGGGTCGAAAGTTTCCCAAGGTTATTTCTTAATCATAAAACCTCCTAAATCATTATATTTCAAAATTTACATATAGTAAAATATTATAAACTATAAACATATAAAATGGGAGAAAAAAGGTTTAATATAGAAGTGGCATTTCATCCGTTTGCTTGTGAGTGGATCAATTTAGTTTATTCTCAAATTAAACAAATCACAAAAAATGGCTAGCAAGTATAGGAGTACAAAGTGCTGTAAATGATATTAAAAATAGAAATAAAAGTCAAAATTGTCAAGAATAAACTCACAGCTATAATTTCCCATCAATATTAGAGGAGGCTATGGGCGTTGAAGTAGAAGATTGTAAAGCTGCATATGGTTTCCAAAATGCTCATTCTCTGAGATGCTAAGTTTTATTTTATTCGCATAGGGGAGACAACGTTTGATGGCTCATCCCAGATTTTGAATAATATCTGCTCAACTATACCTATCAAAAAAAAAAAAAACATAAACATGGATTCCACTCATGATGGAAGTTATAGCAAAACAAACAACTCGACAAGTAACTTACACATAAGCCATGAGTGATGAGACATCATCTATTGTGGACAGTGGCGAAGCTTGGTTCTCAAATCGGTGGAGGCTGAACTCAATTTTTTTCGATCGGCAGTGAGTGGAAGATCAAATCGGTGGGGGCCGGGCCCCCTCGGGCCCCAAAGATACTTCGCCACTGATTGTGGACTACCGAAAGGTGATGAATAAGTGCCATGAATTGATATCAACATTCTTAGAGACTTAGAGTTGAACTGTCATACCTCAAAAGCAATAACTTCATCAAATAATATCTACACTTCAACCAAATATTCTGTTGACATCGTTGAACACAAACATCTTTATGAAAATCAATTGTGAGAGTTGAGAAAAACTAAAAAAAGGTTACCTTTACACGATTATAATTAGGCATCCCTATCGAAGTTGTGTGATAAAGTCATTCATAGGCAGTGACTAGATGAATGCAGTCGAAGACATATCTGCAAATTAACTTGTCGTACAATTACATTAGTTAAAACAACTTTCCAAGAAAACTGTAACACCCCAACCGATGGCGGAATCATCGAGGTGCCACGTAGTGACGATTGTTTAAAAGCTCATGGTACTAAAATGTAAATATTATTGAATAATTAAAAATTGTCTTACATGGAAAATGGAAATTACATTGTCTAAATGAAATGTAAATATTGAAATAACTGAATTAAAATAAAGCACTAAATGTTCCTTGCTAAAGCACTAGATCAAACTGCACCTGAAACATGTACAAAATAAGTTTGGTCAACATATGAAATGTTGGTGAGCATTCCTAGATTTGATATATATAGTAGGTTAAAAAGTTATACAATTCAAGTGCAAGCTACAGTGCAAATATGTAAACTATGTATCATACAAATGAGCGAAATCAACCCTGTGACTGTATAATGTACTGTATGAACTGTAGTGTACTCAACCAATGAATGGATGATAACTTAACACTGGCCACGGATTCTCCGATGAAAAAGGGGGAGAATCAACCTAGGCGGGTTGTCAATCCAAATAGCGCTATCCAATGTTAAGGTCGGCTTGTACCATGTTAATGATTTCACTAAGTACAAATGTAATCCACATGTAATGTCTAAGCATAAAGCACGTTGTAAGCAATGCACATAGTACTAGAATTGTATTTGTAAAAATGTAAACTTGTATTTGAAATTGTAATAGTGTACATGTAACACCCCAAAAATGTATAAAAGCAAAAAGGGGTAGGAATACTCACAGTTTACGTAATAGCTTGTAATTGAACTTGGACAACGAAATATGTGTTGGAACTATCTCAAAGTATCAACCTAAAGTAATTGATAATGTGTAAGTGAAATAACTCTAGGATGCATGTATTTCTAGGGCTTCGAATTGGGGATAACGTTTATTTGTTTAATAAACAAATTGTTTATTAAATATAAGAAATTTAGTAAATAAATAAATAAAAGTCTTTTTGTAAAATTTTAAGTTGAATATAATCACAACATGAGGTTTTTAAGTATGAAAATAATTTTTATAAAATTATTTTCTTGAAAATAGAATATTTAATCTAATTATTTCAAATTGTCAAAATACGACTTTAATATCTAAAAATATTAAAATCAAAGAATTTCTGAATAAAAAATTGTATTTCAATTCTATATGAATAGAAATAATTTATGTAAAATTTTGGTATAAAAATATTGTAAAATGAATTTATTATGATTTAATTATGATTAAAACTAACAAAAATTGATTAAAAATATAAAATAAATGATTTTTCAGAATTAAAAATCATTTCTGAAAAGTTTAAAGTTATAAAAACTTAGGATAATTTTTGTGGAAATTTATAAGATCGTTTTGATATTTTAATGGATTTTTATAAATATAATAGAATAAAATTGATCTATTATATATATTAATTAAATAAATGATTTTTGAAAAACTAAAAATTGGATGATGAACTTTATCATTAGAATAACATAAAATAAATTTTGTAGAATTTTTAAAAGTGTTTTAGTATTTAAAAATGAATTTATAAATACTAGTGATTATATTTAAAATTGATTACTTAACAAAACAAAACACAAGAAAGAAAAATGTTGTTGCAAGGGCTCGAACCTGTGTGGTCTTGCTTAACAACAACAAACACAACCAACTGATCTGGATCAATTGTTTGTTTATTTTCTGTTTTAAAATAACTATATATATTATCTATGATTCATGTTCTTCCCCAAATCAATTTGATTCAAGCCCTAGATTTCTTAATGTTTCAAGCACACAATTATACTCTGATTAAACATGGGGTTAATATCTATCAGTACTCGATTAACATACTACAACCAAGAATTAAAACATACCAGACCCGAAAGACTTCAATTCGCGAGTCAACTCCTAAGGTCAACAGCTTCGATTAGACGCATAGGGTGATTTGCTTGTGTGATTAAAGTGTACAGGAAAGGGATTCGGAATGGTCTGAATAGATTTTGAAGATTGATTTATATAGTGGTCGGGTTTAAATGAGTGTTTAGAAAGTTGACTCGTCAAGATGTTAAAACGAGTAAATCGTGGTTAGTGGTTAAATTATGATACGTTTATGGCCGATAATCATGTGTTGGTCACGAGTTAGTCAAAACACCTTCCAATAATAGCTTGATAGTGCGTCAATTAAGGGGTATTAGGAAGGTTGACTAAAGGTGTGGTGTGGTTGTTGCTGTGCGCGTGAAACAGCAGAAGAAAGGAAGAAGAAACAGGCGCGAATCAGAGTTTTTATACAATTTAAGTTGGAATATGAACAGATGTGATGCTTGGCTCAACTGGTGTGTGTGTGTGTTGTGTGTTAGAGGTTGGACCGGCTGTTGCTCGGGTTCGAGTCCCGCAGCAGCAGCTTTCATTTTTTTTTTTTTTTACATAGAAGGGGGGGGTGAGTCTTGATGGGCCGGATCAAGAGTTGTTATGTGGGCCGGCTCCTTGGGCTTAACAGATTAAGAAAAAGGGTATGGGTATTGGGTTTGTTAATGGGTTAGGATGTGAGGGTTTAGAGGTTTAGTAAAAAAAAAAATGATTATTATTATCATTATTATTATTATTATTATTATTATTATTATTATGTATATATAAAAAAAAGAAAAATATATATATATATATATATATATATAATGAAAAAGTGACGGATGTCACAACATCCCCTACTTTTAGAAACTTCGTCCCGAAGTTATTAGAAACATAGGGTTATGAATGCTTGGGAAAAATTAAGGTAACTGTGGTTCGGAAAATTTGGGTTAAGGCACGACGTAATTTATAGGTAACAAAGAGAATTGTTTCGAATGATTTGGATAAGAGGTTTGATAGGTGTGAGTTAAGGATTAGGTTCGTCTCGAATAGTAAGGAAAAATAAGAATCTAGTAAATCACTAAATTTCAAGTTTTAGGAATCCTATGATAATGTACGGGTTGGTTGACTACAGTAACACTAAATGAACTACCAAGTAAGCATAGCTTGTTCCTGGTCCGACTTCCAGTCACACTTTCAATGCATCATTAGTGTTTGTATACAGGGTGTACCGCAGCTAACCCACCACACCTTTGATACCTCGAAAACGTACTGGACGCCTACCAAAAACTCTAATAGAATTTCACACTACCCTAACGCACCTGTAAATTCATGATTACGTTCCGGACCGGAATCATCAATTTACCTTACATTAGGGTTTTGTGTCCTTCTATGACCCCACCGATTGTTGAGCAGGTTTGATAGCCTCCACCAGCCGTGGAGTAGGTTGTAGGGCCTCTCCCGACTGTTTGAAAAGGCATAGTGACCCCTACCAACCGTTGAGTATGTTCGATAGCCTCAACCAGTCGTGGAGCAGGTTGTAGGGCCTCTCCCGACTGTTTGAAAAAGGCATGATGACCTCTATTAAGTGCAGCAATTATTATTCACATAGATTGCAAATTGATAGCATGTTTATGCAAGCAAGTTTGTAAGTACTACAACCATTAGGTGTAAGTGTTATCATGAATAACTAAATGTTTACGAGTACCATGAATAATTAGATGTTCAATGCGTAGTCAAATTAAGGGAAAAATCTAGTTTCATGTAATAACCAATGATGTTTTCTTAGAAAAGCATCTGTAAGATCAAGTATCAAGTCCAAACGTTCCAAATAAATGTAAGGTAGAGTCTTGTATGATTAAAAATAAACGTAATCAATAAATTTCCAATCTGTGTTAATACACAATAATACGTAAGAAAATTTCTAGATGTTGTATGCTAATGAGTGCGACAAAATTGGGTACAAAATGATAATAAGATCAAGAAATGAAAACACGAGTATCATGAATAATTAAATGTCCAGTGAATAGTCAAATTAGGGGAAAATCAAGTTTCACAAACAATGATGTTTTGGAAAAAAAAAATCATGTAGAATCAAGTATCAGGTTTTTAGTAGTTTGATTATCATAGGTAACTAGCTCACGTGTGAGAAGGTGAAGGATATGAATTTAGTTCTTGAGAGGATGATGAAAAATTTTGAAGCAGAATCAAGGTTGTGAGAGATGGTGAATGTGAAGATAGTTGATAAAGAGTTTATTTTATAGCAGTGTAAATTTTGGGGTTTGGATCAAAGGTTATAATCAAGTGTAATAGAAAACATGATTGTGGTGTATGCCAAATATTGTAAAAATTTGAACAAGTTGAAAATGAGTGAGTGTTGATGAAGAATCTAGAGACTAGATATTATTCCAAAAAAATAAATAAATATTTTTAAAATTTGGTTTTGTACATAAGGCAAAAGTTGTTAAATAGTACAAGCTAAGTAGGCTTTGTAATAGTTTAAAACATTATATAGAAAATCGTTTGTTACGTCAATAAATAATCAATTGAATTTAAGTTCGAGGAAAATATGTACTTTGTAAAGTTGCTAGGTAATACAACTAGTTTTAGAAATCTTTAGTTTGTGCTAAAGTATGAGGTTATTTTTTAAAATAAATAACATGTGGAGAAAAGAAATAATATGATTTGGGTAGGGTGTTGAATATTTAAAAAGTGGCTAAGAGGGTAAGGTGAAGTGTGATTGTGAAATCCATAGATGGTTATGAAAGTATGAACTTGTAAACAATATATGAAAATCATGATATATAGGATATTGTTTATGAAAGGAGAGAGTATTATTGAAAAAGCTTGCATAAGATGCTTGGAGTGTCCTTGTCTAGCTGTAAAGCCCAACAAGAACGTTGACTTTTCAAAGAAATTGAACCCAACGGTGATCAAAGAAGACATGCTTTAGCCTATAAGTGGACACTCACTCCAGGAATCCCCAGGTAAGCATAACAGGTCCGTAAATGGATTTATGCGCTATGCTTGCCTATGCCAGAAAACCCAGTGTACAGGCATCCACCCTTCCAGATTGCACGTGTCCTTATCACACTCATTAAAGTTCAACAACTTTGAAGGAACAAAAGTAAGAGTAGGCATTATGCCTAAGAGTGTCTTCATGAAAGGTACTGTCCCTGTTCCATGATGATGTAGACTTTCCACTCCCTGTAGGACACCATCTCTATGCACCATGATGAAGGATGAGAAGAATGGAGAGAGAGAAGGAGGGAAAGATAGAAGAAGGAAAGTAGAGGGAAATGAGGAGTAGGGTAATTCAGGAAATATTATGCATGCAAGTTGTAGTTCGGTTATAGTCTAGGCCTTTTTATCTAATAACCTAGTTCCCTATAACCATGGCTCTGATACCAATCTGTAACACCCCAACCGATGGCGGAATCATCGAGGTGCCACGTAGTGACGATTGTTCAAAAGCTCATGGTACTAAAATGTAAATATTATTGAATAATTAAAAATTGTCTTACATGGAAAATGGAAATTACATTGTCTAAATGAAATGTAAATATTGAAATAACTGAATTAAAATAAAGCACTAAATGTTCCTTGCTAAAGCACTAGATCAAACTGCACCTGAAACATGTACAAAATAAGTTTGGTCAACATATGAAATGTTGGTGAGCATTCCTAGATTTGATATATATAGTAGGTTAAAAAGTTATACAATTCAAGTGCAAGCTACAGTGCAAATATGTAAACTATGTATCATACAAATGAGCGAAATCAACCCTGTGACTGTATAATGTACTGTATGAACTGTAGTGTACTCAACCAATGAATGGATGATAACTTAACACTGGCCACGGATTCTCCGATGAAAAAGGGGGAGAATCAACCTAGGCGGGTTGTCAATCCAAATAGCGCTATCCAATGTTAAGGTCGGCTTGTACCATGTTAATGATTTCACTAAGTACAAATGTAATCCACATGTAATGTCTAAGCATAAAGCACGTTGTAAGCAATGCACATAGTACTAGAATTGTATTTGTAAAAATGTAAACTTGTATTTGAAATTGTAATAGTGTACATGTAACACCCCAAAAATGTATAAAAGCAAAAAGGGGTAGGAATACTCACAGTTTACGTAATAGCTTGTAATTGAACTTGGACAACGAAATATGTGTTGGAACTATCTCAAAGTATCAACCTAAAGTAATTGATAATGTGTAAGTGAAATAACTCTAGGATGCATGTATTTCTAGGGCTTCGAATTGGGGATAACGTTTATTTGTTTAATAAACAAATTGTTTATTAAATATAAGAAATTTAGTAAATAAATAAATAAAAGTCTTTTTGTAAAATTTTAAGTTGAATATAATCACAACATGAGGTTTTTAAGTATGAAAATAATTTTTATAAAATTATTTTCTTGAAAATAGAATATTTAATCTAATTATTTCAAATTGTCAAAATACGACTTTAATATCTAAAAATATTAAAATCAAAGAATTTCTGAATAAAAAATTGTATTTCAATTCTATATGAATAGAAATAATTTATGTAAAATTTTGGTATAAAAATATTGTAAAATGAATTTATTATGATTTAATTATGATTAAAACTAACAAAAATTGATTAAAAATATAAAATAAATGATTTTTCAGAATTAAAAATCATTTCTGAAAAGTTTAAAGTTATAAAAACTTAGGATAATTTTTGTGGAAATTTATAAGATCGTTTTGATATTTTAATGGATTTTTATAAATATAATAGAATAAAATTGATCTATTATATATATTAATTAAATAAATGATTTTTGAAAAACTAAAAATTGGATGATGAACTTTATCATTAGAATAACATAAAATAAATTTTGTAGAATTTTTAAAAGTGTTTTAGTATTTAAAAATGAATTTATAAATACTAGTGATTATATTTAAAATTGATTACTTAACAAAACAAAACACAAGAAAGAAAAATGTTGTTGCAAGGGCTCGAACCTGTGTGGTCTTGCTTAACAACAACAAACACAACCAACTGATCTGGATCAATTGTTTGTTTATTTTCTGTTTTAAAATAACTATATATATTATCTATGATTCATGTTCTTCCCCAAATCTATTTGATTCAAGCCCTAGATTTCTTAATGTTTCAAGCACACAATTATACTCTGATTAAACATGGGGTTAATATCTATCAGTACTCGATTAACATACTACAACCAAGAATTAAAACATACCAGACCCGAAAGACTTCAATTCGCGAGTCAACTCCTAAGGTCAACAGCTTCGATTAGACGCATAGGGTGATTTGCTTGTGTGATTAAAGTGTACAGGAAAGGGATTCGGAATGGTCTGAATAGATTTTGAAGATTGATTTATATAGTGGTCGGGTTTAAATGAGTGTTTAGAAAGTTGACTCGTCAAGATGTTAAAACGAGTAAATCGTGGTTAGTGGTTAAATTATGATACGTTTATGGCCGATAATCATGTGTTGGTCACGAGTTAGTCAAAACACCTTCCAATAATAGCTTGATAGTGCGTCAATTAAGGGGTATTAGGAAGGTTGACTAAAGGTGTGGTGTGGTTGTTGCTGTGCGCGTGAAACAGCAGAAGAAAGGAAGAAGAAACAGGCGCGAATCAGAGTTTTTATACAATTTAAGTTGGAATATGAACAGATGTGATGCTTGGCTCAACTGGTGTGTGGTGTGTTGTGTGTTAGAGGTTGGACCGGCTGTTGCTCGGGTTCGAGTCCCGCAGCAGCAGCTTTCATTTTTTTTTTTACATAGAAGGGGGGGGGGTGAGTCTTGATGGGCCGGATCAAGAGTTGTTATGTGGGCCGGCTCCTTGGGCTTAACAGATTAAGAAAAAGGGTATGGGTATTGGGTTTGTTAATGGGTTAGGATGTGAGGGTTTAGAGGTTTAGTAAAAAAAAAATGATTATTATTATCATTATTATTATTATTATTATTATTATGTATATATAAAAAAAAGAAAAATATATAT
The DNA here is from genome assembly GCA_030844895.1 of Ambrosia x helenae. Taxonomy (NCBI): domain Eukaryota; kingdom Viridiplantae; phylum Streptophyta; class Magnoliopsida; order Asterales; family Asteraceae; genus Ambrosia; species Ambrosia x helenae. Next base: position 128,468,819 of record CM061229.1, on the reverse strand, counting down.
ATATATATATATATATATAATGAAAAAGTGACGGATGTCACAAAAACTTGTTAAAGCTTTGGTAACATAAGCTTTAAATCACTAACCAACATTGAACACGCAAGTATATTTTTGAAAAAAATGTAAATTTATAATTCTATCAACAGTAGGCCATGTTTGGAAATTGGAATAATCCATGATGAATTTTGGTGCATATAGGAAAAATACTTGAGAAAAATTAGCACAGAAGAAAGTGAAGAAGTTGTAACCTATGTAGATGATTCAAGGATAAAAATGATGATTTAGTGAGATTTTTCTTGAAAGAGGTCAGACAAACTTACTTTTCTTTTCCTTTGGTTGTCATCTGTAAGTGCATGATGTCCCTAGGCTACTATATATGATGTTTGGACGTGTTTCGGGGTGTTGGAGACGTTTATACGCGTTTTAGGGTGTTTGGGACACATCAGGCGAGTAGGAGAATTCTAGTGGGGAATATGATTCTATTCGCCAATACTTCATGCGAATAGACCTCTATTCGTGTGTTCATCTAGCGAGTATGGCCCTACTCGCTAGTTTGTCATAGTGGATAGCCTCGTACTCGCCTATACTGTCCTGTACGAGTACGGGAGGTATAAATTGGCCCAATCATTGCCCTAATCATTAGTTCTTGCCACACACACTCTCCAAACACCCTCCCCTGGTCTGTAAGGTCTGATTTGATCATTGTAAACACTCGAGCTCTGTTTTAGTGATAAATCTTTAATCTTTTGACCCATTTGTGTGTGTTAATTACTCGTATATCATTGTTTCATATTCGTTTCTGTTATTCAAACATATTTAGAGGATTCCGCACTCTGAATATCAAGCTCGGACTGTCTGGACTCTTATCATCTTAAAAATATTGGAATTGATAGGTAGCCTCTACAATGATGTGTCGGTAGGCTCAAAATCATTTCCAAGTTCGGCACAGTGATATAAACCTAATCAACTTAATCATGTGTGGATCAACGTGCGTTGGCATATGGTCTTGGTACCGAAATCTCGTTTGATAGCATGCCAAAATCCGAGGTTTCATGGTCTTTAAGAGGTTGGTACATCCGAGGTGAACTGGACGTCTCTCAGAATAAATAGGAGTGGCACACGTGTCGTACGTTGGGGTCGCAGCCTACGACTGAGACACCTCTATGTCGTATCCTGAAAAAAAACAAAAACAAAAAAAATAGAATAAATTCTGATCAGGGGACGTCCGGGAATCCTAAAAGAGCAAAAAGATTCGTATATGCCAAAACCCTATTCTCAATGAGAATTCGCTCTAAGGTATCAAATCATATACCTAAAGCATCGTACCGTGAAAAATCAAATATACGGTATTTGACTTGAACCCTGGTTTGGATCTCACTGGTCTCTCTGTTGCAGCGTTTCTGCAGACCTGATCACCACTGAGTCCATTCCTTGTAAAATACGGATGACAACAGCTTACTCACCGGTTACGAGGAAGCTTTGTGCATGACTTGATACGGGAATGTGTCGCGTGGCGGGGAACACCTTGTACATCAGTCTTAATATTACCTTAACGTATCTGAAGTGCCTAGCGATAAAACTTGATTTTGAGTTTAGGTGGACAACAATATCGGCAGTTGTTGTAGGATGCTTATTGGTAATTTAAGCTAAAAACTGAAAATATAAGGGTTCTAGTAAAGTCCGTACACTGATATGATTCCCTAACCGTTGAAACTCGCAAAAATATGATAGTGTATAGTTAGTTGATCTCCCGTTTTGTTTTACTTATGCTTAGTTAATCATTCTTGATTGCCGATGATGGAATCCTAATCCATTGTAATCTTACTTCTTCAAAAATAAAACGCCGAAAATCATCTAGTTGAAAATTGTGTTTTTGCCGGGTCAAAACCGTACTTTCTCTTAAGTACAGGGGTCGAAAATGAAAGTTTTTCAAAGTCATGAGTCGTCATCTGTGTCATGTGTTTAAACGGGGTGAGAATCGCATGTTTTAAACCTTAACGGGTCAAAAATGTGAGTTTTTGGTGCTGCAAGGGCATTTTGGTAATTACTGTGAAATCTAGACACCACTTAAGTCCTAATCGCATGAATGTGGGCGATTATACTTATAATCGTGTGTTTTTCTTTGACGAGTAAATCCTACTCGTGTCTACATACATGCGAATAGAACTCTTGGCTATTTATAACATATATGAACCTGAATAGCGAATAGGACCTCTGCTCGTGTCTCTTGTTGGCGAATAGACTTCTATTCGTGTGCTATGGCAAGCGATTATCTGTACTCGTGAAGTCTTTTTATGCAAATGAACTTCCAATCGCCTAAAGAACACGCGAATACAAGCTGTTATATAACCAATCCTTAGAAGTTTTTCTCATAATATTTCAAACCTCTCTTCTCTGTTCATTTCCCTCTATACCCGAATCATAACCAAACTCTTGCATTTTTACTCTTGAATCTAGTCTATCATTCCTCATCACCAAGGTAACATTATCTCAGTTCTTCAGATCATAACAACACGGTTTAAGGGTTTAAATCTGTATGTTATGATCCGAAACCCTAGGATAGGAAGTTTTGATCGGGTAGCATAACTACATGGTTGTTGATCCAAAATGTTGATGAGGGTTTGTTAATCGGCACTACTAGGATCTTATCCAACCAACATTTCAATAAAAAACATCCTGATTTGAAAAACCCCAAATTTAAACTATGAAGAACCCTAATTTTCAAATCTATCAATTAACCCTTGATTCTGTTTTGTTAGAGAAATTATTGTTAGGGGTTATGTTAGTTGGGTGTTATAGGCTTCATGGTGACAAAAATCCGGACTCGATTCATGATTTTTCAAAACTGACAAAGATTGATGCTCGAAGACACTATTCACACGATTAGCATTCCTAATCGTGTGATTATGATAAGCGAATGACTGTGTTAAATTCCTAATCGCGTGAACAACATGGCGATTAGGAGACATTCGTGTATAGTTGTCTGATTTCTGCTCTAATCGCATGAAATCTCCTCTACTCGTGCATACATTAGGCGATTACAAGCTGTAATCGCCGGTTACAATCTGTGACCTAATTTTTGTCAAGTTTATGTCCGTTTTTGTCCGTATTCGTTCATTTTATGCATATATGATCTGCGTAGTATACTTATTGCGTGTTTTGATGTTCAGGATGGAGAATTGGAAAACGTCTCCCAAGCACAACTGTTGTGCTTTTCTCGGACCAGTTACCATGGATAAATGCAATATTTTCCAAGGCGTTATAGACTTCTTGAAGCGGTCGAGAATCCACTACGCGATAACCAAGCAGCACGCTGCATACAAGGATATCCTGCTGGAATTCTACCGAAATGCCAAAGTCGACTACAAGGCTGTTCCGATCGTGATCACCAGTTCAATTCAAGGAAAGGAGGTCATTATTACAGAACAGATTATTCGAGAAGTATTACAGTTTGGCGATACTGAAGCTGATCCTATAGTGTTTGACGCCATTTTGATTCGTGGCGGCTTTCTGAGGATGAAGTATTTGGGAAAAGTCAACAAGCAACAGATGCTGATGAAAGGGCTGCTTCCGCCTGAGATCAAGTATCTGACACATGTAGTTCTGAAGTGCATTGGTCCGAGAAAGGGTACTTTTGATGCTATTAGGGACACTTTGGCCTCTGCGATTGTCGCTTTGACACTCAACAAGCCATTCAACTTCTCCAAGATGATCCTGCATCATTTGAAAGAGATTATATTAACGAAGCCGACGAAGAAGTCTTTCATAGTTTATCCCCGGTTTCTACAGTTGATCATTGACAGTCAAATACCTGATTTGATGAAGCATCCTACTGGGTATATAGTGACTGAAGATATAACTGAGAAAGAAATGAACCGGATGAGAAGTTACAAGAACCGACCAAAATCAGACTATCCTCCAAGTAGACGCTTATATGGGCATTTGAAGAAAGATGATTATGTGTCACCACCAGGCAACAGGTGGAGACATGAAGATAGTGATTCAGAGGATGATCTTCGTATTCATAGGTTGGTGTTCAAAGAGGGGGATGATATAGGGCGTGAGACCGATGAGTTAGGAGAGAACGCCCCAGGCAGGACCAATGATACAACTGAAGGTAATGAGGACGAGTTTGATCCGAATATTATAGACTTCTCAGAACCTTCTGGTGCTGCACAAGAACCTGAAGCCTCTCAGTCTGACAGAGGAAAGGCACATGTTGATGAAGACGCACCAGTTAACATAACTGATGCAGATGATGACTCAGATGACACCGAAAGTGATTCCCCCGACACTCATGCTGGAAAACAGCAAAGGGCAAAGAGAAAGGCAGCGGAGGAGTTAGCTAGTGCTGCTGAGCTTAGAGCTCTTAGTGAAGACCCTACCTATGTTGTGGGAGAAGGGGATATTATAGCAGACTTAGATGCACAGCTTGAGATGTCTCCTCCTGCAAAGAGACATAAGACGACTGCCAAGAAGGACAATGTTCGAGGTAAGAAGACGATGTCTCTTAAACCTCAAGTGGTGAAAACTTCAAGGAAGAGTTGGTTCACCCTTCCTGAAGCATTTGGGGATCCAGACACTCAATCCTCTCAAGCGGCAGCAGCAGCAACAACAACAGCAACAACAACAACAACTACAACAACAACAACAACAGCAACAACATCTTCAGTCCCTATTACTGTTAGTGCAGCTATGCCTGCCAGAGTCACTATGTCGATGCCTGCTTCGGTAATCTTCACTGAGCCAATCTCAGTTACCGAAGCAGCGACGAGCTCACAGATTGTTTCCAATCCTATTGGTGACAGGATTAGGAGTATGAGACAGAAAGTCCGACCTACGGCTTCCGGGTCAACCGATCAGACCTCTTCGTCAACTTCAGCTACAAATGAACAACTTCAATGAAAGATCAGCGAGTTAACTGCTATAGTTGCTGCGCAGACACGTGTTATAGCGGAGTTGAGAACGAAGAATGCAAGCATTGAAGAGAATGAGATAGCAATGCTTGAACTGATCGAGGAAACAATCCAGTCAAACACAGAGCTGCGATCGACGGTTGATGCACTCACATTGTCTAACCAGCAGGTTATAGAATCGAACAGGCTGCTAATGGAATCTCATCAGCAGCTGATGCAGTCGAACCAAAACACTTTGGAGAGACTTGCAGGTGTAGAGGCCTCAAACAGCGAGCTTCGTCTGATTAATGTGAACAATGAACGAAGGACCACAAAGACTGAGAAAGAGAATACCGAGCTGAGGGCTAGGATAGATGAGTTGACTGGAACTCAACCTAGACTCACCGGTGGTCCTAGTTCAGAAGCAGAGGCTGGTGCTGGTGATGATGATGATGAAGATAATGATGATGAAGAAGATGATGATGAGGACGGCGATGATGATGCGTCAGATGATGGTGATGATGATGTTGGTAAGGGTGGTGGTGGTGGTGATCCTGGAGCCACAGGTGGTGGCGGATCATCAGCTGGATCTGGATCACAGCGTACGAAAAAGAGCCACGACAAACAAGGCAAGGATCCTGCAGCAGGTTCTTCTGCTCAGGGGGAGCCTGATCCAAAGAAGAGCAAGATTCAGCAAATCAGTGATTCACTGAAGCGAGCAATGGTTGCTGTAGAGATTGTCGAGCCTCTGAACAACTATTTTGATTATGATGATGATGGTAACTTGTACGTGCCTCCTGAGTCCTCTGATTATGATTTAGAAGAAGGTGAAATACCTCCTGAGGTTACACCTGAGGATTTAGAGAAGATCTTTGGCTTGGCACCAGGAGAATCTTCCGGTGCAAGCCACATTCCTCTAGAACTGCATCCAGACAACCATGAAGTAGAAATGGAAGATGGAACTAGTGTCGCTACTCCCGAGTATGTGGTTGGTGATTCTAGCACCGGGATACCTAAGATCTCCGAGGAGATGCTTAATAAGTCTGAAGAAAAGCTTAAGTCTGATCCTACGCCTGTTCCAGACAAAGTAAAAGAAAGACATGACAAGATCAGACAGAAGTATCCCGATTGGTTTCCATCTGGAGGTGAGTCTGAGAAGAAGAAAGATCCAGTACAAGCATCAATCTTCAAGAAGCAGCTGGTGAAGATGTCGGGAAGTGTGATCAGCTGGGCCTACATAAAGCATGCTAGGATGTTGGGAGTGAAATGGCAGGAAGGTCTACTTTACTTTCAGCCGTACAAGAACGTCCTCAGTCTGCCTTTCTGGCATATTCATGATCTAGTTAGATTACGTTATCCACTGTATCATGAGGCCATCGGAGATCTTAGAGGCTTCTACTATATTATGAGAAGAGAAAGTGCTCAAGGATGGCATCAGTTCAGGCCACAGTACCCTAGATCCATCATGACAAACAAGCTTCATCCCGTCACAAAGAGTCCTATCTGGAAACACATAATCAAGCCACCTGAAACCGCTTCGAAGATTCCATTGGTCCCGGTTGAACAAGACTTCTCTTCTAAGTTCTACTACTGGCATTATGATGCAGAGACAACAGAAGCTGTGATAATCTTGAGCAACTCCCCAAAACCGTGCAGGAAAATCAGGATATGGGATCCGATGTGGCTGATAAACTGCTCAGAGAAAGATGTGGAGACACTGTTCCTTTATCCCATGCAACATTTGAAGGCCGAAGCCGATCAAGCATTGAAGTATCAACGGGTGATTCGTTTCTGTCACGCCAACAAAGTTCATGCGGGATGCGACTGGTCAAGACTTTCAAGGATCGGGACAATGTCGATTTGATGAAGACAGAAGATGCTGCGTGTCTTATTATGTTATGTTTGTTTTGTATGTTCTCAATTTCGAGTCTATAAAGTTGTTGGTAGTTGCTATAAACGATGTCTTATGTAATCTTTGTATGTATACTAGCCTGGTCCAAGGGGGAGTCTGTAAGTGCATGATGTCCCTAGGCTAGTATATATGATGTTTGGACGTGTTTCGGGGTGTTTGAGACGTTTATACGCGTTTTAGGGTGTTTGGGACACATCAGGTGAGTAGGAGAATTCTAGTGGGGAATATGATTCTATTCGCCAATACTTCATGCGAATAGACCTCTATTCGTGTGTTCATCTAGCGAGTATGGCCCTACTCGCTAGTTTGTCATAGCGGATAGCCTCGTACTCGCCTATACTGTCCTGTACGAGTACGGGAGGTATAAATAGGCCCAATCATTGCCCTAATCGTTAGTTCTTGCCACACACACTCTCCAAACACCCTCCCCTGGTCTGTAAGGTCTAATTTGATCATTGTAAACACTCGAGCTCTGTTTTAGTGATAAATCTTTAATCTTTTGACCCATTTGTGTGTGTTAATTACTCGTATATCATTGTTTCATATTCGTTTATGTTATTCAAACATATTTAGAGGATTCCGCACTCTGAATATCAAGCTCGTGATTGTCGGGTGACCCGTTAGTCGATCCTACATCATCTAAACCTAGTTTATATGATCATCGATATTTCATCAACGAAATACAAATTGTTTGTTGCAAAAATTCCTTTAATTGATACCGCATCCTGAACTTCACAATTTGGCTCTGTTTTTTTGGGTATAGTTTTGTTCAAGCAACGGTATTTCTGCAACTTTTCCCTATAACCGAACTTGATGTTTATCAATCAATTGATGATTTTTGCCTGTTTGTTCAAACTGTTGTGCAGAAACTATTAGCGAAACAATTAATTGTTTTGCGATAAAAACTTGGTGTGTTACCTGGAAGATAAACAGGCGATGGCTGGTTGTAGCAACTTCATCAACGATGATATTAAGATGATGGGATGCGATTTGGCCGTGTGTGACTGAAGTTATCAACAATGATATTAAGATGATGGGAGGCGATTTGTGCGTGTGTGACTGAAGTTACGATGATCAACAAATATTAATAGACATGACTATGATGGAGGTTATTGATGACTAGATGGGGAGAAATATAAGGAACTGATTAACTGCTCTAATCTAAAAAAAACTTCCATATTCTGGCCATAACCACTCAATTATTATGGTCCAGATTTAAAGTTAGAAAAAACTGCCTCATTTGGACGGCTTAGATCAAATAAAAAGCAGTTTTTTTCTTAAAAGTAGTAGTTATTATAGTGGTGAACAATTTAATAATAATAGCACATCACCACTAACTAAGAAGTTAATTATTTTGGTAGTTATGTTTCACGTATAAATTAAAATAAGAAACGCATGATAAACTTTAGGAGTTCTTGCCTCCTGATTGAACGATACTGGTGGCTAAGCTCCATAGGATTACTAAGTTTATTAGAATAAAAGCACGAGCAACTCCTCTCTCCGTTATATGAATGGAATCGGTAAAACATGATCTTCGCAGGCCACGAACAACAACCACCGATTCCTCACTACCTCTCCAGACCTGAGTAGACGACATCATTACAAATCTGATTTTTTCTTCGATCTTGTATTGCTTCTCAATGATTTTTTTCTTCGATCTTGTTTTGTTTAATGGATCTAATTTTTTTCTCAAAGAAAAAATGGATATTGAGTCAGATTTCGTAAAAGAAGAAGAAGAAAGAGGGGGGGGGGATAAAATAAAATTGAAATCTTATATATGTCTACTTTATTGAATGATGCTATGGAGATGTTAGATCACTAGAAAGATGATGAAGGCTTGACAAAGTGACTATAATACCCTTGGAATGTTAAATGGTAGTGGGTGATGTGGCTCAATTTTAGCCATGAGGGAAGAGTTTCTTAGAGTTTTCTCACCTAAATGGGTTTCTTTTGAATACTTATACTATATATATTTAGGTTTCTGTACAAAGACTATATTTCATGAGAAGTGTGAGAATTATTAAGAATCGACATAAGGTGTGAGAAAGACGAAAAATTGACAAGGACTATATATATAGATCGAGGGCATAACTGTAAAAAAAAATGTGTTATAATTCAATTAATAAATTGGGGCTTGTGAGGATATAACTGTCAAAACACCAAAAAACCATTAAAGGTCTCCTTCGTTTAAGGAGATTTTCCATCCCTCTCCCCCTCTTTCTCCATACGATTTTCACACTCTCTATCTATGATTCTCTCTCTCTCTCTCTCATCAAACCCTTAATAGCAAAAGCTGCAACATATCATCCTGTTGTGTTTTATGTTTCAGCAAGATCACCTTCGTTTAAGAAGACTTTCCATCCCTCGCTTCCCCTCCTTCTCTATACGATTTTCTCACACTTTCTTTCTATGACTCTCTTTCTCTCCTCAAACCCCTAATAGCAAAAGGTGCAACATATAATCCTGTTGTGTTTTATGTTTCAGCAAAATCATTTTTGATGTGTTTTATTTTCAACAAGTTATATGACCTGCTGTGTTTAATGTTCAGGAAGATTATCATGCTGTGTTTTATTTTCAGCAAGTTATATAACCTACTGTGTTTTATGTTCAGGAAGTTCATCATGTTGCGTTTTATTTTCAGAAAGTTATAAGACTTGTGTTTTATGTTCAACAAGATCATCTATGTTTTATTTTCAGCAATTTATATATGACCTGTTGTGTTTTATGTTTAGCAAGATTATCATGCTGTGTTTTATTTTCAATAAGTTATATGACCTGTTGTGTTTTATGCTTAGCAAGATTATCATTCTGTGTTTTATTTTCAACAAGTTATATGACCTTTTGTGTTTTATGTTCAGCAAGTTATATGACCTAGTGTGTTTTATGTTGAGCAAAATCATTATGTTGTGTTTTATTTTTAGCAAGATCATTATGTTGTGCTTTAAGTTTAGCAAGATCATTATGTTGCGTTTTATTTTCAGCAAGTTATATGACCTGTTTGTTTTATGTTGAGCAAGATAATCATGCTGTGTTTTTTTCTTTCGAATTTGTATTCATAAATATGGAAAGATTTCAAAGCAATCCCTTAAATCTCTCATACTAATTATGAGATTGAGTTTAAAAAACTAAATATTTACATAATTACTTTATTGCCCTTTTTATTAAAATAAAACCCTACCACGTATCATTCTTACAAGCCTTCTTACCCTTCTCACAAAAAGAAGGGCCGTCACCCACTCGGACCACCCTCAAAGCCGGCACCGGTAACCCACCTTTAGGGCCTATCAACGTCTCCTTTAACCAATATGGAGAATCTATATCATAATGGTGAAAATTATGTTGGGTTGACAAGTTAAATTGTCGAATAAAAACACAACTCATGACTTATTTGTGTCAAATACATAAACCTTAACATGATCACATTATAATCATGTAAACGCCCCACACAAACCAGTTAACCCGTATATTTGAACGAGCTGGTGTGTTGTACGAAAGCAAACATAGTGCATAAGGCTCCCGCAAGAGCGAGGTCCATAGGGTGGGGAATGTCAGGCCAACTTAGGCATGGTGTGCGTATCTATACCTTACTATGTATTTTTGCAAGAGGTTGTTTCCACGACCCGATTTCGTGACCTCTAGGTCACATAACATCAACCTTACTATTGTTCCAAAGTCAGACCCATAGCTTGGCGGGTTGTAATTAATCAAGTTGTAAACATGTTAAACGAGTTGTAATAAATGGGTGGAACAAGTCATAAGCAGGTGACGGGTCGACATGTTTTATCAAGTGGGTTGACAGCCTTGCATGTTTAAGATAACGAGTTAAAAAATTAACTTTGAACATGACCCGTGATGAGTTAAACATGTAACATAAGGACAACTTACTTAATTATCAAACATATTAGATATTACAACCTATAATCTAATTGTTGTATATACAACTTACTTATCAAATTTTTGTAATAGTTGTGCTAATAGTGGTATTGGTGGTGCTCGTAGTGGTAATGGTGGTGTTCATATTGGTAATGGTGGTGCTTCACATGGAGATAGACCACCTAACCGGGAAGTACACGAATCCAATGGGCAAATAACTAATATGAGTGGCGTTGTTACTGAGAGAGGCGTCACAAACCATGGGGAATTCAATGATAGTGGTAGAGTTGGTACTGAGAAAGGCGTCAAAAGCTATGGAAAAGGTAGTAGCATCAATGATACTACATATGTAACCACTTTGTGTGTGTGTGGGGGGGGGGATACTTCATCATTCATGGAGGTCATGCTGGTAGTGGTAGCCGTGGGGGTCACGCTGGTAATGGGGGTCATTATGGTAGTGGTAGCCTTGGGTCATGCTGGCAGTTGTAGGGTTGGGGGTCATGCTGGTAGTAGTAGCTGTGGGGGTGATGAGGATCCCATGGCTGACATGCATGGGTATTGCGTGAGCAGTCATTGCGGGTGATCACTGATTGTAATTCAAACTGTTACATTGAGGATGAAGCCTATGAGGATGTCGATCATGAGGATGCCGATTATGAATACGATGGTGATCCTTTATATCAGTTCGACTGTATGTAGGTGCCTCTAGTGATACCTTCCAAGCAAGAGTAATGAGGTGCACGGGGATGGCTATAAAAAGGAAATAATCTCAATAATAAATTATAATAATAGTCATAATCATAATAAATATACTTATTTGTTTATTTTAATATTGTATGTTTCTGGTTGAGCATTGTGATGTTCACAAGAGCATCACTCGTATACTAGCTGAGCATCATGATGGAGCTTGGCTCATATTTAGATAGATTCTGCGGGACGCACTAGCTCGTATGTTTGATTGCTTTACGGTAATATATGCTTCATTTATTTAATTTTATATCTGATGTTTATCTGTTGTTTGCATTTTTTAACTCTTCCTTTTGTTTTTACAGACCGTTGGAGTTGGGATCCAGCAAACGAGCAAGCCATACATGAAGGGTTTATTAACGTGCTAAAGACACGTTATAGAGACATAATGAGGCAGATGGGTTAAAATCCACATCACTAGCTTATGTAGTCCGAAAAGTTTTCGATCCAAACAATTTTCTAAATTCGATATAACGCGTAATTTTTTGCCTCCTCATATGGGTCATGAAGTTTGCCGTGAATTGTGTAAGGTAATGAGTTAGTCATTAGTTTTTGTTATTTATATTCCCTTTAATGTATGATATATGTATATATACACACATACTCTTTACATCATTGGAACACACCTGGTGGGCTTAAGAAGTCCATGAGTGGATCAAAAAAAACCGCAATAGCGGTGATAGCAGCTCGCGACTTATTGGTGGCTCGATGGGATATGCTGAGGGTCATGCCCGTATGGTAAGCTAATTGTACTTATAATCTTAACTAATTAAACTTTTAACAGTTTTACATTAATGATGCTCTACTTATTAATGCAAAAAAGAAAAACGCATATGGGGCCCAAGTTTAAAAAAAAATCTTACTGGAAGCCCACCTCACCAAAGAATGTAAAAATTAAAAAAAAAACTATGGGACAGGAAATATAACTTGGAGGAATTGATGTTTTATACAAAACGAGGCAGGAACGCATATGTAAGTTATCTTTATAATTTTTAAATAACCGTCGCATCTATTGCAATTACAATGAAACTTTTTTGACAATTTTGAGGGGGATTATATGAATGCGATGTCTGATGTTTACGGACCTAACTTTAGCGAGTATATAGATGACCTTGAGGTGTGGGCATGTGATTGGAGAAGGTCGCACATGCCGGGGATACGGGGTAGGATCTCATTTGAATCTACATGACTTGGTGTTTAGGCAATCATCTTCTTCTGGCGGGTCTGCACCATTGCATGCAGAATACCAAAGATCTCAAGAAGAGATATCTTTATTACTCTTTGATCCACTTAAATATGTTTGCACTAGAGAGTCTGGTACCTCCCACCATATATTAATAAAGGTTTATTGGATTTTAATACTCTCAACTTTCAGAGTTTGGCTGGTAATACTCCCAACTACAGAAATGTTTGCCAGCACTCTCAACTTTTAAGGTATTTTCCACTGGCACTCCCAAACTAACCCAGTTAGTTTGTTCAGTTAGTTTGCTGACGTGGCATGCTGATGTGGATGACACATAAGATGACACATCATCTTCCACAGCATGCTACGTCACCAATAATGGCCACGTCAGCAAACTAACTGAACAAACTAACTGGGTTAGTTTGGGAGTGCCGGTGGAAAATACCTTAAAAGTTGGGAGTGCTGGCAAACATTTCTGTAGTTGGGAGTATTGCCAGCCAAACTCTGAAAGTTGAGAGTATTAAAATCTAATATTCCATTAATAAATCAAGCTTCATATATTCAAAAATTGTGTTTGCACTAGATAGTCCAGTACCTCCCACCATATATAATGAATCCAAGAGCAGCACAAAGAGAGATAACTACATACATTTGTTTGTACCTTTAGTTTTTCACACTTGCATTAATTTTGACAGGATTGGGCTAACCTTTTTAGTTATCAGTACAAAAACAATAATATTATAGTTATAATTTAAATCAATGAATATCACGAATTAGGAGGTTGTATGCATTAGAAATAGACTTTGGACGAATTTTACCCCTTTTGATATGTTTCTATTTAAGCTAAACAAATATGACCAAGCTTGTATATATTAATGTTAACTGTCATAATAAAAAATCAATAACCATAAGACAAGTGGTCTGTATTTGACTTTCTAACATAATACATGATGTTTGGAAATTAGAATACATGAATGTATGAAACTAATAAACACCTTTTCTTTTGTCTTAAATATTTCTTTATAAAATGTATTTAGTAATTATTATATATCTTTTAACATATAGGCTGAAGTTATGCGAACTCGAATGGCTGATCTTAAAGCCCAATTTAATGAAGATAGGAAAGCTAGGGAAGAACTTCAACAACAACTTCAAGAATTTATGAAAAACTGGCGTGCTCCTTCTAATTAGTTCTAGTTTGTGGGTGTCTTTTTGGAAATATGTTAAATTGTATTAGTTTACAGTTTACACTTTAATCATATAAGTCGACGCAGCATCTCTCTGTTCGAACATGTGTTCATTTTGAACATTTAATATAATCATAAGCTGCTGAAAGATGGCCAAAGTTACTAAACCTTCATATAAACAAATGGTATACACATAACTTTTCATAAAGTAAATGGCAAATTCAATTATTTGATTGTGATTAAATATATAATTAATTTCTTGTAAAGAAGAGCAAATGCCCTCCAAATGATATGTTCTTTTAAAAAGTCGAAATACCATATATAATGTCTCTAAGGATTAAAGACTTCCCACTTTTGTCGGCATATCTTATCCCTAATATATAAAATATAAAGTTCAAGCTCGACTCATTTATTACTTATTAATTATTTACCAAAAGCCTTGTAGTCTAGCAATACTAAAAAGTGTCACATTGGCGTAGATGTAGGGTTATTATAAGGGAAAATGGATTTTAATACTTTCAACTATCGCATGTTAGCGGATATCACTCCGAACTTTCACTTTGGCCAATAACACTCCCAACTTTCAACTTATTTTCTTCCATCACCCCCAAACTAACGAAGGTCTAACCTGGTTAGTCTTCGATAGCCTTACCTTATTGTTTGGGAGTGGTAGAAGAAAATAAGTTGCAAGTTGGGAGTGCTAATGGTCAAAGTGAAAGTTGGGAGTATTATCCGCCAATAGGCGATAGTTGGGAGTATTTAAATCCATTTTCTCTTATTATAACTCTATGCAAATAATAAGATACATAGATATATTTAATTTAATTTAGTTGTTTTTATAATACTTTTTTATATATAACAATAAGATTCATTATTCAAAATTATTATTCTTTTTAAATAACAGGCCTGTTCAGGCTCACGAGTCTAGTCAATTTCGGTATGTGAAGCTTAAACTCGACCAATTTAGGCTCAAGCTTGTTTAACTTTGCTTGTTTTGAGCTTTTTCTGAGCCGATCCCAAGTAACTTACGAACCACTTTGCTGGTTCTCACCCATCATTTGAAATCCATTAGTTTAAGAAATGGATACACAGAACTTCAAAACACATAAACCATCAATGGGATGGCTATGGTGTCTTTTGTTAACCGTCTTATCTTCTCTATTTCCACTTTCTGCAAGTGAGAATAGCATAACCATATCCAAATCCATTACTTTCAACCAAACCTTAATCTCAGAAGGTGATAAGTTTGCATTAGGCTTCTTCACTCCTAACAATTCCACCAACACCTATTTAGGAATATGGTACTACACAATCCCCAAGCTAACAACCATATGGGTTGCCAATAGAGCCTCACCAATACCCAAAGATTCACCACCAGCTTTTCGTCTTTCAGAAGACGGAAATCTGGTGGTTTTGAGTGGAAGAAAGATCATGTGGACATCAAATGTGTCAGTTATTAGCTTAGACATACACTCTGCAGATGCAGCGTTGTTTGATAACGGAAATCTGGTACTTAGGCATGGTGGAGAAGAAGTATGGCAAAGTTTTGATCATCCGACTGACACAGTTGTCTCTGGCATGAAGTTTAGCTCAAACAGGAAAACAGGTCAAAAAATGCTTCTTACATCATGGGTCAATGATGAAGATCCACGACCCGGTATATTCTCATTAGGGATAGATCCAATTCGATATCAAGTGTATATATGGAAGGAAGATAAACCATATTGGAGAAGCAATGTCTACGCTACTCCATTTTCTTACGCCTCTGGATTTGTAAAATATGGCCAAAGATTTTCAGGATACTTTACTTTTGTGATAGAAGATGATGAAGTTTATATTGTGTATAGTGCGTCTTTAAATTCGCTTAGCACGCGGTTCACCTTGGCTCCTAATGGGCAAATTCAACTAACTGTATGGGTGAAAAGTACATGGTTAATTTTATTCATGTCACCTTTGGTTACATGTGATCATTATAGCTATTGTGGTTCATTTACAACCTGCAAGATAGATGAGTCCATTTCACCATGCAAGTGTTTGACTGGATTTGACCCAAAGTCGCCAAAAGAATGGAATTCAGGAAACCGAACAGGTGGTTGTGTGAGGAATAAGCCATTGAGATGTGATAAAGGAGATAAGTTTATAAAGTATGAAGGAATGAAGCTACCTGATTATGCAGTTAACAAAGGGTATAAAAGTGTTATCGACTGTGAAATAGAATGCATTAGAAACTGCTCATGTTTAGCTTATGCTTATGAAAATGTGACAAATGAAGTTACAACAGTTTGTTTAAACTGGTTCAGAGAGCTTGTAGATGCCTCAGTTACTAAGACAAGTCCGCCTCATGATCTTTTTGTCCGTGTACATAGCTTGGAACTTGCAGCAGATGATAGTCGAGAACACACCTCTATTCGCACAAGGAAACACTTGATTGCAGTTGTAGTCGCAGGCGCCATTGTTTCTATAGGATTGCTTCTTATCGGTGTCTTTGGATACTTGCAGAGAAGGAAAAGGCTGATAAGAAAAGGTTAACTTTTGAGTAAAGTTTCAAATTTTTTTTAAAAAATATTAATTTTTTTTTCTGCATTTAAAATTTCTAAATTATCTTTTTTTTTTATGTGCAGAGATAATGAAAAATGAATTGCTTAGATTTGATTCTATGAGCGCCGCCTCCGGGGATGCACATAACAATGCAGAGCTTGTATCATTTAGCTTAAAGAGTGTATTGGCTGCAACAGGTTCATTTTCAGTTGAAAACAAGCTTGGAGAGGGTGGGTTTGGTTCTGTTTACAAGGTATATATTTCATTCATCACCAAAACATTACTAGAAAAGTGCATAATTTAGATTTTGGTTATGCAGGGTTCACTGCCCGGAAACAGACAAGTGGCGGTGAAAAGACTATCAACAAAATCATCGCAAGGACGAGATGAGTTTATGAACGAATTAAAACTTATTGCAAAACTTCAGCACACGAATCTTGTTAGGTTATTAGGATGTTGTGTGGAAGATGATGAAAAGATTCTAATGTATGAATATATGCCTAATCGAAGCCTAGACAAATTCATCTTTGGTACATTTTATGATTCCTTATTCCATCATTAAACTCTTTTGTTTCACATTGCTAAATTCTGTTTTCTCTGTTGTTAGATACGACTGCGAGTGTTCATCTTGATGGTAGCATGAGATTGAAGATAATAGAAGGGATAGCTCAAGGACTTCTTTATTTGCACAAATATTCAAGGCTCAGAGTAATTCATAGGGATTTGAAAGCAAGCAATGTTCTTCTCGATGAAACAATGACCCCTAAAATTTCTGATTTTGGATTGGCAAGAATTTTCGGGATGAATCAAATTGAAGATAAAACGAACAGAGTTGTTGGCACCTAGTAAGTTCAATGTCATCAAAATGAAAACTTTGCATTTTTACTGATGGTGGCAACAAGGGCGCGTCAACTAGGTTGGTAACGGGTCAAAGCAAGTAGTTTCTGTACATGTCAAAATGCGTGGGTGTTGGGTTCGCCCAAAACACTTTTTGTTCAAAAGGCTTTGTGAAATGAAAATACAGTTTAAACGATTTTCATTTTGCTTGACCCATTTGACCCGTCTCTTTTTAATCTGTTTATTATTTGATATTATCTGTTTGGCCTGTTAGAAACTAGAAAAGAAAACAAAATCTAAATGAGCCCATTAAGTAAACAGGTTAAAGTCGTCAACTCCAATTCATATATTTTTTTTTTGTATATTGCAGTGGATATATGGCACCTGAATATGCGTTGCATGGGCGATTTTCTGAGAAATCTGATGTATATAGCTTTGGGGTCTTATTGCTAGAGATTGTGACTGGTAAAAGGAATGGTGGTTCTGATAGCACAGAAGATGCTTGTACAGTATCTGAATGGGTAAGTCTGCTGTTTATTTATTTTTATTCAGTTAATACATAACAATAACAATCAGTTTAAAATTATTTTAGTTTGAGGGTTCTAAAACATTTTTAGGCATGGGAAAACTGGATGGAAGGCAGAGGTGTTGATTTAATTGATCCTGCAATGAGGGACACCTGCGATCCTCAACAGGCAGTGAAATGTATCAACGTCGGACTTTTGTGTGTTAAAGAAACCATGGATGAAAGACCAACAATGTCGGAAGTAGTTTTCATGTTGAGCAATGAAACCGTGCCTGTTCCATTGCCTAAAAAGCCAGCTTTTACGATTCATAGACGCTCTCAAATGTTGAGTAAATACTCCAACAATGAAGTTACAATGACTAATGTAGAGCCAAGATAAGAGATGTTGAACTCTATATCGAAGTCAAACAATCCATTTTGGCTGTCATGTTCTGACTTTAGACATTTTGTCATATGTTTTTGTTAGGCATATGAAAATTTAAATCAAGTATGATTTAATATGTATAATAAGTAGGGCTGTACACGAGTCGAGTCGAACCGAGCCAGGCTAAGTTCGAGCTCGAACTTAAATGAGCCAGCTCGGCTCGGCTCGTTTTTTGGGTCGAGCTGAAAAGCCGAGCTCGGGCTGGCTCGAGCCAGCTTATTATTTTTTAGTACTTTTTTATAAATATTAATAAAATAAAAAACAAACTAAAAATAAAATAAAATTACACATATACATTTTATTTTTTATTTTTCTAAGTTATGGTTTATTAGATTATGAAGAGGTGAGGTAGATAGGTAGTATGAGCGAGGCTTTCAAAATTTGAATTTTAGAATTGCGTTTGGAGTTAAAATATATTACTTTCATCTATATATTAATTACATATACACAAGCCTGAGTCGAGCCACGAGCTGAACACCCCTGGCTCGAGCTCAGCTCGATTACAAAACGAGCTGGCTTGACTCAGCTTGAAAACAAAACGAGCCTTTTCGAGCGAGCCTCGAGCCGCGAGCTTTTTGTACACCCCTAATAATAAGTTTCACTCTTTCATAATTCATAATGAGTTGATCTAACCCGACCTGACCTGACCTGATCAATACACGCCCTTTAAAATGATAATTACAAACTATTAATCATCTTTTATTAATTTCTGGGAAAGCAACCAACCCAATAACTCACTTAGATTCATGCACATACAATAAGAGTAATGAACAATGGAAGGTGTAGGATGTTTGAAATATGGGAACAAAATTGGGAAGTGTGAATCTTTGCATATTATTATAATGAAAGGCAGGTGACAATCAGGCAACATATATTTTTCTAGGAAAGAGTTGGCCTCAAAATGTCTCATGTTATGAGAGCATCTACACAGTTTCTTCGAACGGTCATGCCTCCGGAAAGTTACTCTTTGCATCCCTCAACTATTCAAAACATCACTTTGCCACCGTAAAATATGATGGGATGTCAAATGACATATCATCATTTGCGGTTTGATTTTACAACTTATTCATATAATTACGATAGGTAACTTTTAGTTTAAACTTGACTTTGCCTGGTTTAAATTAAGAGAACTTGAGCTCGGTATATTCTGAGTACTATGTCTAAAACTTGAGCTTGGCTTGTGCGTAATTTTCCAAGCTTTGGCCTGGATAGATTGTCAAATGAGCTTATATCGACTTGATTCAAGTGTTTAGAGAGCTTATATCTCATGAGCTTACCAATGGTTAGCCTCTTTTACAACTTAGTCATATATAAACTTCATCAAGTCCATGATGATGATTCACAGGATCATAATGGGTCTTTCTGCTCTATTCTTATATGATGTTTTAATTGGTTTATTTATATTGAAACAACTTATCACTTTCACATAATTATAAAATTTAATATATTTAATAATACATGTGTCAAATGAGCTTCATAAGTTGAATTTAAGAAATGTAAAAAAAATCAACATGGATCTTTACTAGATCAGCATAAATAAAAATCTTTAGGTTAAAAAAATATATAGACTTGCCACTATGTATGCTCAAAGAAACCCAAAATAAAATATTGACTACTATGATTAAATGTTAAGGGTTCCAAATGTCACTATTCATTTTTCAGGAACCATTATGTCTAATATGAAAGATATAGGGTTAAAAATGAAATGTTCCCCATATAAAGACCACCCTCCAGCCACAAGACATTCAAACCCAAAACCACCCAACATTTACAAAAGCAATTTTTCCAAAGAGATGGGGTCAGAAGCAAGAGTGGAATGTTATGTGGAAGATGAGTTTGAAGATATGTTGCCAAAAATGGCAGAAAAATTGGGAGGTGAAGGTCTTATTAAAGAGTTGTGCAATGGGTTCAACTTGTTGATGGATAAAGACAAAGGTGTGATCACCTTTGAAAGCTTGAAGTGCGGTTCTTCGTTGCTTGGGTTGCAAGATTTACGAGACGATGAGTTAATGAACATGTTAAAAGAAGGTGATTATGATGGTGATGGTGCCCTCAATCAAATGGAGTTTTGTGTGTTGATGTTCAGGTTAAGTCCAGAGTTGATGATGGAATCTGAGGCTTTACTTGAATATGCTTTGCAACAAGAATTTGAGTCTGATATATGTTGACATATTTGATATGAAATCATTTTTATGTTTGTGGGTTCATCTTGTAAGTTGCAAATGGACCTAAAATTAGCTTTGAAATCATGAATAATATTAACAATATTTAATGAACTTCAGGATTAGAATCATTGATGAATATGATGATATTTCTTTTAATTGTTTCATTATTAGAAGCATGTGCATACCCATAACTATAATATTAAACAAAAATCTCTGACAAACATTTGACCATGCTAACTATTTAGGGGGCAAATATAAACACATGCACACACATTATATTATATATAGTTAATTAATCTAGTCATTAGCGAGATATGTATGGTTCATGAATATTGATTATCATTGCTTTTCTGTTTTGTTGTCCTTGTTTTGTCTCTTCATGTAATGGCCACTCTATTGATGTTTTTTAATTTTATTTTATGAAGTTTGTAGTGATTTTACAATCACTACAAACATTTTTTTTACAATACTTATGTCTAGTTTTCATTATGTTGATTTGTCGGTTTGAAATAGATGAATTCATAAAGTCTTAAATTAGAATGACATTAAGAAGCATGAACACAAAGGTGTTGTTTGTTTTTTCTACAGGAAAATGTCTGCAGTCTGCGGATCATATCTGCGGACATCTGTAGGAGAAGAGGTAGACCAAATGTCTGCAGTCTGCAAGAAGAAGATTGCTTGTTTGTTAACGTCTGCAGGCTGCTGAAATAAACTGAAATTTAAATAAACTGATTTTTTACAGCAGTCTGGTGGTGGTGGTGGACAGTGGTGGTGGTTGGTGAGGAGAAGAGAAGAGGAGAAGACCTTTGAAGACCTTAGAATACCTTGGAACATGTCTGCACCAAGAAGAGGTCAGGAAGACCTTTTAGGAAGACCTTTTTGAGTGAAAGGTCTTCCAAAAAACAAACAATCTGCAGACCCCAAACGTCTGTAGGCATCTGCGCGGCGCAAACAAAAGATGTCTGAAGTGCTTCTGAGCAAAAAACAAACAGCCCCAAAGTACGTAATACAAGAGAGTTAAAAATAGTTACAAAGATGAAAAACAAGCAATCACTTCTGGTTTCGGGATGATTACTTAGTTGCAAGACATAATCGACAATATAACCATGTTTAATAGGCTACATAGATATAACTTATTTTGATCCTATCACCAATCTAGAGCATTATCCGTGTACTTAAACATTATCCGATCACTGGCTAAACTAACTAGGCTGTATTGAACACAATCAGGTGGTGTATATAAGCACAAACCACCAATTGATCAATCAACACACTCAAACGAATACAAATCATATGCATATGATTAACACTCGCTCAAAATCTTAAACATGATATCATTCAAGTAGCATTGCAACTTTTTAACACGATGCAAGTGTAATATAAGTATTCTAATGGTTACATAGACATAATTATACAAAATTCCTACAAATTGTCTTTTCTCTAATTACCCTAACTACAACAATTGCATACTATACTAAAGCCACTTTGACAACTAACACAACCAAACACTATCACAAAAATAAAATATAGCACAGTTGTCACAATTTATAAAAATTCAAATGTCAGCGAGAAATAACATATATAGATAAAGTTGAACACAATAAAACCAAACCGTAGCCCTGGTTGTGATCATGGGAAACAATTCATTTGGCCACTAAAACGAAGAAAATTATCACTCACTCGGTAAGTCTTCATGTTTAGCTTTAGTAGAGAGAAAATCATTGAAATTAAAAGTAAAATAATTCATATAAGCTTCTTTTTCTCCTCTCACAAACTGCCTTGTCGAGCCCCTTTTAACAGCAAAGTTCTACTCCTTATGAGACTTGAACCCATGACCTCCTCATTTAGATATTTCTAGAAGCTTTGCTTCTCTTCTTGGGTCACCAACCCCAAGCCTCCTTTCCTTGTTAATTCTCTATTTTTCCTTCTGTTTTGCTTCCTTCAATGCCCATTATTGCCCAGCCCACATGAATGATTAATCAGCCCAAAATAGTTCTTAGCCACCGTTTTGTTTCCTCTAATTTAAAATACAAATAACTCAGCCCATTCTCCAGCCCAAATAATCTAGTTTCATTCTGCATGAGTTTGAATCCCACTGAACATATTCACAACAATAATAAAATCTATACGTACTAGCAGGAGCCCGCACGTTGCGGCGGTTCTATACAATGTTTGGATGTTGCGATTGGTCAAATTTATGATTTTCGATCCGATTCGACCTGAAAATTTAAATTGAATTATATATAACTTGAATTTCTTTTATCAAAAGTACATATATATAGTTTTGTTTATTTAGCTCGATTCGAATTCAAACATAAATCAAAATTTAATTTAAATAACCTGAAAACAGTAGCGCTAAACATCCTCTATTATTGATTAAAAAAGAACATTGCGCTGTTACCCGAAAGCATGATGGGTAAAATGCATTCTTGCTAGTTGTTTATTAATCTCCACAGGCTAATTCCAAAAATTATAAGACATACAAAATATAGGGATTTAAAATTGTGAATGGTGTAATATTATACAAACTAATTTTTTGTTTCTTGTTTTTGCCTTTTTTTAACCTTCAACTATTAATCATTAATTTCTTGTTTTTTTGTCATTAATTAATAGAAATTAATAGTTGTATTAAATTTGTCTTGTCAGTCTAATGAAATTACAAATTTAACCTTATGCATAAACATAAAATGACAATTTTACCCGTCCAACACCCACTATATAGTAGTATAGAAGTATAGATATAGATAATAAACCAAAGTCATTTTAATAACATGACACTCAAAGAGGCATTCTCTTCTTTGAGTGTGTCATGTGTCATCCCATGTGGCATTGAGATATTTTAGGAAAAAAATAATTTAAATACAAAATTGGATTTTCACCCTCATGTTTCCTCCCATAATTTTTAAACGTTAATATCTTTAATATACGATATTTTTTAAAGAAAAAAAATTACACCAAATTAACGAGCGTTTTATTATCTTTTCAACGAGTACCATAGTGCTATATAAAAACGGATAATTTTTTTTTGTGGGGTTTTGTTCATACAGGAAAAAAAACACAAAGTGTTTAGGTAAATCATTAATCATGTATAGGCAAGTCACTAATTATATTCAAATCAGTAAATATGAATATTTTTTTTTTCAATCAGAGCCGAATAGGTTAATAGAGTTATACGTTGTTTTAAGTTAGGTATCAATATTAGTATGTTAGAGTTGTACATTTGTTTAGTCTTTAGGATATCTGTTAATATTAGAGTTACATTAAAGTTCTACATTCTTTTATGTTAGGTGTTAGCATTGGAGTTGTACATTGTTAATTTGTTTTAGGTTAGATATTAATATTAGAGTTATACATCAGTCTATTCATATGTAAAATTGATGTATCATATTAAATTTCTCAACCCGGGATGCTCCCGGGGTATAATCTAGTTGATAATATATCAAAGTAACACAGAAAAATGACATATGGCCCATTAAAAAAAACAAATCTTCATCTGCTAATTAAATTTTAATTTAATTGAACCCTTTTGACCCAACCAGATTATATCTATGTTAGAATTAGAATAATGAGTCACGAGGATGAAGCACGGGACAAATCATTAACAAATTTATCAGAGTTTCCATTTGTTATACAACATTTGATACTAATATATGTGTGATATACATATCCGACCTTGGGTACCACTAATCTATCACACTTTTTAATAGTGAAGCTAATGAAAAAGCATGGATCTGCCAACAAATACATATGAAAATGTGTTATTGTGGTAATGTGTAGTTGAATGTAAGCTAATGAACATCAGTCGGCTTTCTTATCGGGAGATATATTCTTGATGGCCCTTTGGTAACTAATGAGATTATTGCTTGGGCTAAGAAGAGGGAGAGGAAATTTTTTCTATTCAAGATTGATTTCGATAAAGCTTATGACAACGTAAATTGGGAATTCCTATTGTCGGTGTTATCTCAGATGGGTTTTTCTTCGGTTTGGTGTGATTGGATCCGCGGTATTTTGATGGCGACTAGGTCTTCTATTCTTGTTAATGGCTCTCCTACTTTTGAATTTGGGTGCCAAAAAGGCATTCGACAGGGCGATCCGCTTTCTCCTTTTCTGTTTATTATCTTGATGGAGGCGTTTTCTGGTATGTTGAAACGAGCATGTGATATTGGTGCGTTTCATGGTATCACCCTTCCAAATGAAGGGCCTATTTTATCTCATTTACTTTACGCAGATGATGCCATGATTATGGGAGAATGGTCTTCTTTTAACTTTGATAATTTAAAACGTATTCTGCGTATTTTTTATCTGTGTTCGGGGCTTAAGATCAATCTCCAAAAATCTGTGTTATACGGAGTGGGGATTGAAGAAGGTGCGATCGATATACAAGCCGAATGTATGGGTTGTAAGCCGGGTAGGTTGCCGTTTTCTTATCTTGGGATTATGGTTGGGGCCAATATGAATAGGGTGGCAAATTGGGAGCCGGTTGTTTCCAAGTTCAAGAAAAGACTCTCTAAATGGAAAGC
This sequence comes from Ambrosia x helenae, assembly GCA_030844895.1. NCBI lineage: Eukaryota > Viridiplantae > Streptophyta > Magnoliopsida > Asterales > Asteraceae > Ambrosia > Ambrosia x helenae. The sequence continues at coordinate 128,444,012 of CM061229.1, read as the reverse complement.
AAATTCGTTGTCTATGGCTGGCCGAGTAACTCTTATTAAATCTGTGTTGGATAGTCTTCCAACATATTACTTCTCTCTCTTCAAGGCCCCTAAGAAGATTATCAATGATTTAGAAGGCTTGATTAGAAGATTTCTATGGGGAGGCTCGGATGAAGTGAGGAAGATGAGTTGGGTGGCTTGGGAGGTTGTCACAAAACCTATAAAAGAAGGTGGTTTGGGAATCGCCCGGTTAGAGGTAAATAATAATGCGTTGATCACTAAATGGCTAGGGAGATTTTTGAATGACCGACAAGCTATGTGGAGACGAGTAGTGATGTCTATTCATGGGTCCTCTCGTTGTTGGGGGATAGCGCCAGTCAATAACGGGATTCCAGGGGTGTGGAAGAATTTGGTCATGTGTTGGAACAAGTTTAAGGTTGATGGGGTAGGTTTTGATAGAGTTGTCCGGGGCAAAGTTGGTAATGGGCGTCAAATAAGGTTTTGGTTGGATATGTGGTTGGGTTCGACGCCTCTTAAGAACAAGTATCCATCCTTATATGCATTAGAAAAAAACAAAAGAGTTATGCTTCATGCTCGTCTGGTGGTTTGCGATTCCACTCGGATATATAAATGGGATTGGACAAGAGCTCCTTTCACTTATCAGGAGTTGGTTGATAAGCAAGAGTTAGAGGGACAGCTTAGTATGGTGGTGCTGGAAGATCGTGAAGATTCGTGGGAATGGGCGATCGGTAGCTCCAACGATTTTCAGGTTGCGTCTATGAAAAGATGGATGTTTCGTTCGGACATTGATGCGGGTGGTTTTGATTTTCAATGGAGCACTTGGGTACCTAAAAAATGTAACATTTTTATGTGGAGAGCGGTCTTGGATCTTTTCCAACCAAGGAGGCTTTGTCGAGACGACACATTTATATTGACGATCATACTTGTGTCTTATGTGAAAGTAATGCAGAATCGCTCGAGCATTTGTTAACCGGGTGTATTATTTCTATGGGTGTTTGGAGCGCGGTTGCCGCTTGGTGCAAGATTCCTAGGCCTATTGTTTTCCATGTCAAAGATTTGGTAGATATGCATAAGGATAGCGGCGTTTCGGGGAACAAGAGATCGATAGTACATGGCATTGTTATTATAACTTGTTGGAGGATATGGCGAGCTAGGAATGAGAAGATTTTTTCTAGCAACGATGCGAAGGTGGTTGATATGGTTGCGGATATAAAGTCTTTGGGTTTTCTTTGGTACAAAAATAGGTTTAAACAAGGGGTTGTGGATTGGAAAAGATGGTGTCTTTTTGATGTAATGTGATTGTTGTTTTGTTTGGCTTTCGGCGACTATCTCCGTCTTGGTGATAGGCGCCGGGTGTGGTTGTTTTAATGAAAGTCAATTTAAAAAAAAAAAAAAAAAGTTAGTGAGTTCAATTGTAAGAAAGGTACCGAATCCGCTAGCTAGTTGGACTAGCAGATCACCTAGAAGTCAAATTCGAAAATTAACTAGTCTTCGGGCTAAAAACTCCAAACCACTTACTGGCGAAGGTTTGTAGGGGCGGGGAGGGGCGGCCGACCCCCCGGATTTTCGCGCAGAAGTTCCGATTATATAGTATCCGTATAGAAAGTTTTGAAAATATAGGGTTTCGACCCCCCGAAACTGGTTTTCGACCCCCCGAAACCAGTGACTTCCGAACCCCCGGTGACTTACGACCCCCCGAACCTTCGGGTCAAGCTTCGCCACTGAAACCACCAAAACCAAAAAACAACCTTTCATTTAGAGGCGGTATCCAACTTGTATTTATATTGCCACATAAACAAGTAGTTAAAGAAGGTGAAAGATTTGTTAGTTTGTCATTAAAATAGGCAGTTGTACATGACTACACTAATATCAGATCATTCACCCAATATCCACTACACCAATAGTAAATCATTCACCCATACCAGAAAACTCACAAATATATTATGTCATTCACCTATAGGATAATACATTTAAGAATATGAAGGAGAAAACTTTAATTAGAATATAAGAGGTGTTATTTGTAGTTAAACATTTATCACATTAGAAGCAAACACAACCTAACAAAAATTCAGTGCTCAAATTTGAATTTGTAGGTTCTGATGTCATGTTAATAAAATGCTAATTTAGCGTCAGGAGAACTTCGGCGAAATCCAATGATCTGCGATTTAAGTTTTTCATTTCGATTGCAGTCTCTTGAATTGTTTTCTTCAAAACTGAGGATGAGTTCTTGCAAGACCTTTCCATGCTGGAGCAACAACTTAACTAGATTTATGTCATATTCTGAAAACCCTTGAATCTTTACAACCTTTAGATGATGTAGAAGGGGCTTCAACTCTTTGGTTTGGGATTCCCAGTATTGTTCTGCCCAAGAGCTTGTTAAATACCATGAGAGTCTGTAACGCTACAAGAATTGTAAATTAAATCATTATTTACGTTTGTAAACTAGAAACAAACAACTCAGTTAATCCCACCAATAGCAAAGCTAAGGTAGGGTCTGAGGAGGGTAAGATGTAGACAACCTTATCTTACCCTCCTCAGACGCTACCTTAGCTTTGCTATTGATAGGATTAACTGAGTATGATGATGATGATGTAAACGAGAAACAAACAAACATGCATACGCACTAAGATCTCACTCATTGCACAGTCTGGGTCGAGAGAGTAGACTAGAAATAAGATTTTAGATAATAATTAGTCAAAATACATTGAATTGAGTTCGTAATACTTACTCTTAATTCTCGCTTGTAATTGTAGTCTATCTTGATGATTAGTGTGCGGATAATAGGGCAGACCTTAAGTATACTTGCCAAGCACATAACCTTGTTAGTTTGCAACTCCAGCGAATTGAGCATCGCGAATGGATTGAAAAAGCAAGCCACAAGTGGATTGTTCTTCGATATAATCTATTTCCAAGAAAATTCAATTTTTATGACTAAATATGTGTGTATTCTATCAAATGACATATCATGTAAGTTTATGTTAATATAACCAATAGCATTCCGAACCTTCCCTTTCGTTGTCAAAGACAATTTCACTTGCATAAATTTAACAGATTTAAACTTCATGTCCACAATGGAAATTAAGTGGAGATCATAGAATGCAAGGTTTAAAAGTACCGATCGTGCCTCAAGGCGTTTTCCCTTTGCCTTACGAGGCGCAGGCCTTGAGGCAAACCAAGACGTAAGCCCGATGCGGAAGTAAACAATAAGTAAATAAATTTTATATGTATCTTATAAAAAATAAAATACTAAGTAATTTCATCATTAGATTTATCAAAAACACACATCAGAAAGACGTGGGATGTTTGAGATTGACAGAGAGTTTAAAACATCAAAACCCGTGAGGCACAGTTTTTCTTACCACCTCAACCCCATAAGGTGCACATACAAAATAACACCCGTGAGGCAGCGCCTCAGACTCATTTTTTGGTGCCTCGCCTTGAGGCGCACGCCTCACCTGTTTTTTAAAGTATGATAGAATGTAAATCTATGATCAATATGTAAGTTGGATTCCCATTGCTAGCGAAAGTAAAAGTTAGGAATGACAATTATATAGACAATATGGATTATTACGGCCAATGAGTTATAGTTAATAACAAAGTACCTCAACGAACTCGGGTTCTAAAGTTAAAGACACAACATGTGAGAGTCCAGAGAGAAAACTAGATATCCTTTGGAGCCTCTTAGCATCAAGAATTAGTTGACCTAAAACAAACCCAATAGTTGCCTCATGCAAGCAAGCTAGATTTTGCATACTATTCTTTATAGTAATCGGATTATTTGCCCAAATAAGAGTGTACAATCTTGGTGTATTGATTTCAACACAAGTATCATCAACATTATAAGCATCAAAACAGCTTGAAACCGTTAATGTGACCAATCTAGGAGACAAAATCTCCAAACCTTGTAACGAAGAACACTTCTTTAACACAAGTTCTTCTAGTACTCGACAACCAACTCGAAGGTGTATCAAATCGTAACAATATTTTAAGCGCAAACTTTTGAGCTGCGGAAACGAGCAATCTGTGAACATGTCTCGTAAAGACGATTGATTGTCTAGGTGAACATCAGAAAGTGACAACGTTTGAAGTGTTTGAAACCCGGATCGCATTATCCTCGATGGAGGTAATCTAAAACAAGGTTGAGCTTTCAACTTCAAAACCCTTAAACAATCATGTATAATAATACTTCTAGGAAAATTAAATATGCCACTTGTTTTAACCCGAATGTCAAGCTCTTGAACCCGAAGCCTAACCGCGCTCTTGATCAATGCTTGCAGCCCGGAAAAAGTCATGCAAGCATTGAACCGAAGGCTTCGAACATCCGAAAGCTTGTCACGAAGGGATAAAATATCGGTGATCACGTCTCCATTGCAAAGTTTGTTTGAACTAAGAATCTTTTGTAAACCGGTTCCTAATGGAACAATGGAGGTGAAATCTAGATCAGGTAAGGTGTGCCAAAGAGTCCTCCATCTCTTGGATAAGATGCTTGTTTGTGCAACAGATTTGATGGGAAGAAGGGAGAGGATGTGGTGAAGAATAGCATCGGGAAGATCAGTTATTCGATCTTCATCGGTGTGGTTATGATTGGGATATCGAAGCTTTCGTTTCTTGGCAGATCTTGTTTCCATTGTATTTGTTTGGATTTGAACGTTTGATGAATGGATGGATGATTGTATTATATATATACTAGTTTTTATCCCGGGAGCGTCCCGGGTTGAAATATCTAATATAACATAATAAAATATATTATTATTAATATTATTTTAAACAAATCTCTGCCATAAGTTATCATATTCAAATATAAAAAAACGAATCTCTGCGCCGGGGTATAAATCTAGTGCCATTACAAATGAATTCGGAAGTTTGTAATCGATCATTCTAAAAAAAACTAACATGAAATAAGAAAAAAAAAGTTAATTATTGAAATATCGAACGCATTAGTCTAAGGGCTATGTGATGCGTTAAAAAATTCATGGGTATATGATCGGGTATGTAGTTAGCGTATTTGGGTATGTTGTTTTGGGTAATCGGGTCGGATATCACCTAATCCCAGACCCGACCCAAACCCACAATTTTTTTTAAACTAATCCCAAACCTGACACAATACCTGTCGGGTTACAAAAAATAGTCATTTTTTTCTCCGATTTTTATATAGCACTATGGTACTCATTGGAAAGATAATAAAACGCTCGTTAATTTGGTGTAATTTTTTTCTTTAAAAAATCTCGTATATAAAAGATATTAACGTTTAAAAGTTATGGGAGGAAACACGAGAGATAAAATAATAAAGGTTTAATATTTAGATTTAGTAGATTATGTATTTAATAGATTAGGTTAAAGATTATAATAGATTAGGTTAAATCATATTTATTTTCTTCTTTTTTAATTGGTTTAAAGTTGCCACATCACATCTTATGTGGCATCTCTCAAAGGAGAGATTGTATAAGAGTATCGATTTTTATATAGCACTATGGTACTCGTTGGAAAGATAATAAAACGCTCGTTAATTTGGTGTAATTTTTTTCTTTAAAAAATCTCGTATATAAAAGATATTAACGTTTAAAAGTTATGGGAGGAAACACGAGAGATAAAATAATAAAGGTTTAATATTTAGATTTAGTAGATTATGTATTTAATAGATTAGGTTAAAGATTATAATAGATTAGATTAAATCATATTTATTTCTTTTTTTTTAATTGGTTTAGAGTTGTCACATCACATGACATCTCTCAAAGGAGAGATTGCATAAGAGTATGACATGTAGGATTAATCCATTTGTAATGTATATATATATATATAGATATAGATGTGGTGAAAGAAATAGTAATAGCTAGATTAGGGTTTGAAAAGTTCAACTGGACTTGAGCGTAATACGAGAGGAACGCTTGAGTTGGTTTCGATTGAATTACCCATTCTTTTGATATAGTTTTTTTTTTTTTTTTTGAAAGGTAATAATGCACTAAATTAAATAATCTTTTCCCATAATAAAAAATCACTTTCTGAAAGATATATAATTTTACAAAACTTTTTAAAATTAATTTTTCATTAAATCGTTTTGTTTTTTTTTTAATAATATTTGCCCCACGACTCTATGACGTATCAAGCATACCAATGTGATTGATTATACATTAAAGTAGCGCAATATTTACAATCTCTAATTTAACTAACATCATTTAAAAAGCGGTGAACCCCACATACACATCGCGACATGTTAACTCGCAAAATTTAGAATGAAATGTAAACGAAAAAGTTACGAAGGGTGAAAAGTACGTGGAACCAAAGTTGAAAGTAAAAAAGTGTTGGGGTTAAATTGTAAAAGATGAAAAGTTTTAGGTTAAAAGTAAAAAATATCAAAACGGTTAAGCTGCAAAAGACGGAAACTATTGAATTCTAAGTGAAAAATCAAATTAAAGATGTTAAATTAAAGGGGTTATTAGATTTTAATGCTCCTAACTATTGGCTATTGGCCGTTGTCACTCCCAATTTTAACATACACTTCCGGCACTCCCAACTTAACATTTGGTTTGTTATGTCACTCCCAAACTAACGAGTGTAATATACATGTTTATTCAACCTATGCAATAAACGAGTTTTTAAAGATATGACTTTTTATTACTTTGTATATAAAATTATATTTATTCAACATGTATATATATATATGGCGTTCTAACCTATTCTTACTTTTAATAAAGGATTCCAATTAATGGCAACAACATTCTTTCTTTTAATTGTATTAATAATACTAGGTTATAGCCTTGTGTATTACACAGATTAAATAGATATAATCTTATTAATAAGCAATTAATTGGTAATGTAATGTAATATAATGTAATGTAATATAATATAATATAATGTATCTAATTATATTACTTATATATAACCTTTATCTTTATTTTAATGTAATGTAATATTAATACTAGTACAAATCCCCGTGCGTTGCCGCGAGTAGTTATGTTTTTTAGGTGCACTTTGCCTGGCGGGTTTCCTATAATATATTTTTAATTGTTCAAAGAACTACAGGATGATGAAAACCTGTTTACAAAAGAAAAAAAACTCAATACTTGAGGCAGTAAACAAATAGCCGCAATATTTATGCCATGCATTTGATGTGTTCATAAAAAAAAGTGCACACGTTAACTGTATCTATTTCGTCCAAAAAATGATTAAAATTGGAAAGCTCTAAAACCAAATAAATTCCTTAAGACAATGAAACACCAAAGTCTCAAAGAGGACCATATTTTCACAAATTTTAGTTTTTTTTTTCTTTCAAGTTTACAATATGAATTGCAATCATAATTCATTAGGTATTAAATTTCTTTTTAACTTCTTTAAATCTTATTTTTTTTTTAACATTAACTTCATTCACACAAAAAGGAGGGGACCTCAAAAAACTAAGGCCCACTCAAACTCCAATTACAACATATACAAAGGGTATTTAACCCAATCTGACCAATCAATCCTAAAACGACTCGATCTATAATTCAACCAAAGGAAAGCCATAGACTTAACTAAAGCCACCACCTCACTCACTTTCGGAACAGAGCTGTCAAAAATGACCTTGTTTCTTTCTTTCCATATCGCCCAGCAAGTTACCATGACGATCCCACGAACAATAACCTTTCCCCTCGCAGGAACCGGAGCCGAGTCAGCCCAGTTCAGCAGCGCCTGCGTAGACGAACAACGAAGTAGAGGAATCCTGACCCAACTGCAAACACGTTCCAAACCCCTGTTGCAAAACCGCACTCAACAAAAACGTTATAATTAAAACAAAGTAAATAGGGGTTATTGATTAATTTTGATTGTGTAATAATGGAGGGGGTTACATGTTGGAAGTGATATGATGTGTGTATTACACACATATACAATTCCTAACAAGGCCATTCCACCACCTCCACATAATGCAAAAAAAAAAGTATGAACTTGGACATATCCTTTGAAATAAATCCAACCTGCGATGCATGCACACCAAACAAATTAAATCCAACAACAGCATCCAAATTAAAAGTGAGTAGAAAATCAAAAAATAAGTAATTACACAAACAAGAAAAAACGAATTTGGATTTTACAAAACCTAACATGAGCACAAAAAATATGATTTCTACAAAATCTACTAATTTACTATGGAGCACAAGTGGAGTTAGAGCATAGCAGAGAATAACTCAGAATTCTGAATCAAAGTTGTATGGCATGTATGTTGAAACTTGAGAGACAACCCTCCTTTTATAATGGATATTGAATGGGTGATTAAATGGCATACTTGAGGGGAATGGTCGATTGATAGGAAAAATGATGGAATTCATTGAAGGCCAATGAATTTGTAAATTGATTGTGCAGACATGGGGTGTGATGGGTGTTTATGAATGGGAGTTACATGCTAAAAGGGTATAAAGTGTGCATTAAACAATTATGCAATTGGCATTATAAGTTGTACATGGGGGCAAAAATGAAAGAAAATGACAAAAAAAATTTGTAAAGAGGCTTTTGATATGCCATCTTAAAATTGAAGTGAAATTACCTTTAAGGACATGCTTCCTCCTTAATAAGGTAAAATAGAGATAATGTAATGTAATATAATATAATGTATCTAATTAATATTAAAATTAGAAGATGAGATTTGGTATTGACACGCGGTAAGTTGGAATAATTTATTAGAACAGAGACTATTAATAAGCAATTAATTGGTAATGTATTGTAATGTAATGTAATATTTTTTTTGGAAAGATAATGTAATGTAATATAATATAATGTATCTAATTAATATTACTTATATATACCTTTATCTTTATTTTATTCATTATATATAAAATAAAATTCAAATTAATTAATAATGTTAAATCATATTTTCTAATTTCTCTCTTTTATAAAATAATATTATTCTATCATAATTTTATGTTTATCTCTTATTATTTAACTAGATTTTACCCCCGGAGCGTCCCGGGGTTGAGAATATAATATGACATATCAATATTACATATAAAATAGATTGATGCGCTTTACAGTTACATGTAGGGAAGCTTCGGGTAGTACCTACTCTAAAACAAATAACAATGTATCTCCAATGTTAACGCCTAATCTTAAACAATGTATAACTCTAATGTTAACATCTAACCTAAAACAATGTATAACTCTAATATTAATACCTAACCTAAAAACAATGTACAACTCCAATGCTAACACCTGTTGAAAATAGAAATCATATTTACTGGTTTGGACATAATTAGTGACTTGCCTATACATGATTAATAAATTACCTGAACACTTTGTGTGTTTTTTTCCTGTATGATCAAAACCACACAAAAAATAGTCATTTTTTCTCTGTTTTTTATATAGCACTATGGTACTCGTTTGAAAGACAATAAAACGCTCATTAATTTGGTGTATTTTTTCTTTAAAAAATCTCGTATATAAAAGATATTAACGTTTAAAAATTATCGGGGGAAACATGAGAGAAAAATCCAATTTTGTTTTTAAAATTTTTTCTTCCTAAAATCACTTAATGCCACATGGCATGTCATTTTTAGCTTTAATTTTCTATCATTAATGACATGTCATTGCCACATGGCACACTTAAGAGGGGGTTGCCCTCTTTTAGTGCCATGTGTAATTTATTACTTTCAATTATTATAATAGATAGATATTTCTTTTCTAAACTATTTATTTTATTGTTTTTGCTTATTAGTAACTATTTATTATTTTGTTGATCCAACCATGTATAATACATAAGTTTTAAACTTAGTAATAAATAATAAAAACAATGTAAAATGTTATAAAAACGTATAGTACAAAAGTGTTTAGCCTAATAATAAATAATAAAACAAAGTAAAGTGTTATATTAAATAAAAAGTACATCAAAGTTCATTTTTTTCAAAAAACATATATGGGCAAATGTATGTTAACGGACAACATTATATTTATTCAACTCGTGTAATACATATGTTTATTCAACTTGTGCAATGCATAGGTTTTTTAAATATGTTACTTTTTATTAGTTAGTATATAAAATCATATTTGTTCAACCCCGTGTAATATACAAGGTTCTAAGCTAGTTTTATTTTTATTATAATAAAAGATTCTAATTAATGTCACGTTGCGTTTTCTCCTACAATTTCTAATAATGTTATTAATATCCAATATCTATCTATTTATATATCTATATATTATAATATAATAAATCCTTATTTATTATATGCTCACATGACACTTTCTCTTACAATTTCTAATAATATTATTAATATCTAATATATAACAATTATATAATTAATCCTTATTTTGTTATAATAATCTTATTTTCAATCTCTCTTTCTTTTTTAAATGATATTGTTTTGTGTTTCTCTCTTATCAAATAGTAATATTGAATCATAATTTTCATCTTGTTTTTTTTAATTATTTAATATTTCTTTACTCAACTATTTCTTTTATTTTTTCATTATTAATAACCATCTAATTTTTTTGTTAATATAACTTCATGTAATACATATGGGAGATACTTAATTTTTGTAAACATTTAATTGAGTTAACGAGTCAACCTAAACCGACCTATTTTTAAAACGGGTCAGCCCGAATATCACACGTTTTTTTTTAACAAGTCATGTTAGTTCCAAAACCTATTTTTTCTCGCGTCGTGTCGAGAATTGTAACTCTTAATTTTGTGCACCTTTTAACCCATTTCATTATTTATTTAATTTTATTTTTCTTTTATAACTTGTTTTCGTTAACTAAAAAAAACAGATACGCGGTTGTGTTTATATATTTTTTCCAATATTCCGATATACGTTTTATTGAAAACGTAGTTCAAATCACTAGAAAATACTTATGGGCATCGCAAACCATACCAGGTATCGATTACGTAACGAATTGAGCCGACACAAACTAAACACACGTGTACCAAAATCAACACAATTGGTACCAATATTGACATCCATTTTTCTATAGCTTTTTAACGATTTAAACATATATTATACTTTTGGGCATACCATGATTTCACATGTGACAACTTCTGTGTAATTAAACCCTTGTAAACATTACCGAAACAAACTCATACTAATTGAACAACATCGATACCCGCACAATGATATTCGCACAATAAGACTATGTGGTGTGGGGGGGGGGGGGGGGGCGGCCAAGGCCGGCCAACCCGTCCACACCCGTCTAACACCGCCCCCGCCGTCCCTCCTCCGTCCAAACCATCCAGAAATGGACGTTCAAGCCAGTGATGATGATTGGTTGTTTTGTTAAGATGGGCCCCCTCTCCAATCCCCCTCTTTTCCCTCCCAATTAAAAAAAAATGTCATTGGAGCTGCTGTTCCTTTGACCGGTGAGCTGCTGTTGAAGATGGTGATAAATGGAGTTTTTGTTGTTGTTTAGGTTTAGGGGGTAGATGGCTCTTTGAGTCAAAGTTATGGTTTGCAAGAGATGTTGAAGAAAGATGTGTCATCGGATATGAAGCCGAGAGAAACAATTGAAGAAAGTTGTAGAACTCGGTAGAAGTATATAAATGTGACTTTTTTATTATTTATTTTAATTATTAGTTATAATTTAAAATTAAATAAAAATTAAATGTTGGTTATTAGGAGCGAATGACTACCTAAGAAAGACTATCCCTACACTCTTAGGTAGTTCTCAAGTTGTCTAAAACTAAGACTGACCTATTTTTTGGTGACGACACTTCCCAAACCTGACCGCACCACGTAGTCTAGTATTTTTATTTCGTTTGGTTAAATTGCGTACCCAATTCCAAGGACTAAAATAGCCTCTCCTTTAAACCCTTGGCATAGTATCTCTCGCCTCTTTGCTCTTCAACGGCCACTGGCTTCACCGTTAACCCGTAACCGTCGCCGCCAGCTGTTTAACCAATCGCGATAACATCTCTATCGCTCCCTAACTTGTAAGTCTGATCTGTTTTTATATAATTATTAGTCTTAGGGTTTAATCTGTACTATTTATGAATCATCTGGTTTCACTAAAAATTGATGCTTTAATTGTTTCTGTCACAACAATATAGGCAAGATTTTAGAACAAAATGAACAAAAAGGAAGTGTTTAAGCTAGCGAAAGGGTTTAGGGGAAGAGCAAAGAACTGCATCAGGATAGCTAGAGAAAGGGTAGAGAAGGCGCTTCAGTATTCTTATAGAGATAGGCGCAACAAGAAGCGTGACATGCGTTCGCTTTGGATTGAGCGCATTAACGCTGGCACTCGCGTTCATGGTGTATGTTTTCGATTCTGTCTCTTTTATTTTACATGTTAAATATTTGTAGATATGTTTGCTTAACTATAGTATTGTGCAGTCTGTTTCCTTTTATTAATAGCGTGTAGTTTATAGAAGAACAAGTCAGACAAATCGGCTTTTTCTTACTGTGAGATGCACAGATTACTAGTAAAACTTTGATTGCAAATGTGAGAAGTATATTCATTTTTTGTAGACAAAGTTTTAAAGAACGGAAACGAGCCTTGAGGCGTTTTCCCTTCGCCACACGAGGCGTAAGCCCGAGGTGGAATTAAAAAACTATATGTATAAATTATATATCTTATAAAAAGTAAAATACTAACTAATTTCATCCTAATATAATATTCATTAAAAACATCAAAAAATACACAATAAAAAGGCATGAAACGTTTGAAATTGGCACAAAAAGTCTAAAACATAAAAGACAAGCATCCAAATCCCATGAGGCGTACCTGAGGCGCCCCTGAGGCTCAGATTTCCTTAACGCCTCAGCCCTATGAGACGCACATACAAAAAAACCCTCTGAGGCGACGCCTCAGACTTGTTTTCATAATGAATCGCCTAGCAGTTTTTTTAAACCATGTTCGTAGACTACAAATGAATCTCACAGGCTTCTACTTGGCTAAACTAACTCTGCGTGTTTGTGGATAGCTGTTTACAGCTGTCAGTATGTCGTTTTGCAGCATATGAATCTTTGGTTTAGGAGTATATGAGTCTTGTGAGGTTAATGTGTCAATGATGTGCTGCATTGTACTAGGCATTGCATATGGATTGCAAATGCTGAACTTAGAAAGGTATTGCAGTGAAGTGGTTAGGACAGGACAAGGTTTTTGTATGGACATTAAGAACTTGAGATTTGTAAGGGATGAATTGTGTGAGGATTTGGCCCCCTTTAATTTGTCACTAACAAAATTAAGATTTCAATACACTTAGTCATTGCATGGTTCACACCTCACAGGATTTGAAGCAAGGTAATGGGGGGCACATTATCACACATCACTAGCATTGGGGGTTGGGGAATGGATTTGACGATCTTTAAGTTGACAATAGAGCCAAGAGGTAGGAAGTGCTTGGTATTTAGTTTCAGTAGTGATTAGTGAAATGAGAGACGGCTGTTTTTTTAGATTATCAAGAAATGAGGATTGAGCCTAGGAAAATGATATAGCCAGAAATGGATTTGCAGGATTGAGCCTTGAGGGTGGCTTGCACTATCACTATCAGTCTATCACACAACACACCAGGTAGTTAAGTCATAAGTGAGACTGTTGACTGTTGAGTGAAAGAATAAATAATTCTTGACCAAGGGATAGTTCAATGTATTATAGGATGCTAAGAAGAGCTTGCATGTGTGATGTGGGGGTTCTTTTCGAAAAATTTTTAAGAGCTTCAGCAAATCAACATGATAAATCTTGAAGAAAGGGGGGGGGGGGGGGGGGGGGGGGGGGGGGGGTAAGACAAAGTTACTTCTTAAGTCCTATATAAAGAGACACGGGGAGAAGTTTACCATGAATAGATTTCAGTTTAATGTTTGGATCAAGCTGGATTGGAATCAAGAATGTTAGCATATTTGAGGAGTTCAAGTTCATGTTATTGTTGTGAGTTGTGACATGGATAAACAAGGTGAGTTTTAATGGAACTCTATTCTTGAATAGTAGTCATGTAGTGAAGTGCTTCAAGAACTTTGATGCTGTCACTCGTTTGTTTTCTAGTTTTGATGAGGTAATTGTTGTGATGTCATATTAATCATGGACTAGGACTGTAATGAGTAATGAGTGGTGACTAGTGATTTTGTTAAACCCTTTTCTGCTTAAGCCCATATAGGGAATTTTCCAATCTACAAACAATGTTAGGAGCTAGTGGTTTGGTGTACCTCTTCATAGAGCAACGCAGCGTCGCAGCCAACGCTTCGTATACATGAAGCTCTAGCAGTCTAGCTTCACACCACGGCTTTCGGGGCCTAAATGCCTACACTTTTTAAAAACCCAAGATAAAGTAATTGAGAGTGATGGTATTTAGTGGTTGCATGCTTGATAAATGATTTTGCAACTTGCAAGTGTGTAATGATGGTTTCTTGAGTTGATAAGAGGGTGTTTAGATGTAGTCGAAGTTTTGGTTGAATATGGTAGAATGTTAGGTTGATCTGACGCTGATGTTGCAGCAGGATTAGACGTGGGTTGAAGTTGCTGGTATGGAGGGGTTTGTTGCATTCTAGAACCTGTCTTTACTGAACTTTTTTAGTACAGATAGGTATGATCATTCGTAAGGAAGCTTACAATTTTCATGTCCTACATGTGTACTCAGTTTATTGAATAGTATTATAATACTTGTTTATTATTCTTCTACACAATTGCAGGTCAATTATGGTAACTTCATGCATGGACTTGTAAAAGAAAACATCCAACTAAACAGGAAGGTTCTCTCTGAGCTGTCGATGCATGAGCCGTATAGTTTCAAGGCTCTGGTTGATGTTTCACGCACTGCTTTCCCTGGAAACAAGAGCATGGCTTCGGCTCCAAAGAAGGAAGGCCTATCGATTTTGGTTTGAACACGGCTATTTCTTGTTAGTCTTGCTTTAAAAGCGTTGTTTTAGATCTGTTAGAGAAGTATGAAAGATAATTTTCTTCCATATTATGCTAAATGAATCTCATATTGGATTAAAAGAGTTATAAAGATCAGCCTTCAGAAGCCATATGCTTGGAACTGAAAGCACAAATCTTATATTGGCAAATGGATTTGTTTTAGCTTTTCTAGTCATTGCAACAAACAAAAAAGTACTATTTTTTTTAGTTTGTGGGATTTACTTAATTGTGTTTTTTATTAGTTTAATATGTGTTGATAGTTGTATTTATTTGTCCTTATGCTTTTTTTGGTAATAGGTGTGCTTTTATTGTTTTCTTAATAACAAGAATGCAATGGGTTTGGTTCATGGATTTAACTGATCAAAACTCGTTGATCCATTCCCTCTTTTCTTACAGTTTACATGGGAAAGAAATATGGTTATACCACTTTGCTACAATTTAGGAAACTAAAATCCTGCATAAATTTCATGTTTTGAATAAGATAGGTGGTGTGGTTTTAATGTCTGAGATGTAATAGCATAATCTATACGATTTTGTGTAATTAACCAATAACTAAATATGAGGGTATATACATAGTGAAGAGAAATTATATAAGTAAACATTAAATATTATATTATGGGAAACCCTAATAGGAGAGGCGAACAACCACGGCAGCGGCACGGCAGTTAGATCGTGACAGTGATGATCCGGCTACCAGGACGACGTTCTACGTTGCAAACATTTCTGATCGGGTAACGGGATTGAAGTTAAGAGAGGTGTTCCAGGATTTTGTGAACGTGACGGATGCATGGGTGCCTAGGAAGAGGACGGTCAAAGGTAGGGTTTTCGGGTTTGTAAGATGTGAGAAGATTCGGAATCCTTATCCGATACTATAGACTTTGAACGAGATTTCTATTATGGGATCCAGGGTTTCTGTGTCGTTGGCTATGTTTGATAGGGCACACAAAAAGATTTCCTACGGTGAGGAGGATCCGACAAAAAAGGTGTGGGTACCTAGGGACAAAAACATTGTTGATGGGGATTTTCCGTCCATTGGTACAATTTATGGTGGGAATTCGGGTTCAAAGAAGATGTTAGAGATTAATGAAGGTGGTGATACTTATCCTATCCATTGCGTGGGGACGTGCGGTAGCAGGTGTTTCAGATTCTTTTGATCGTTTTCGGAAAGTAAAGAAGATGTTAGTAGCAGCGGGCCACCCGGATGCTGCAGTTTCGTATCTCGGGGGTTTGTCCGTTCTTATAGCGTTTCATGATAATGCGGAAATGTCCTTGTTTAGAAATACGAAGGAAGAGGTTTGGAAGGAGGCATTAGTTTCATCGTCGTTGAAGAGCCTTGTCCTGGGTGTCGGAGTTTGAGCCTGTGGAGGTGATTGAGAAAGATGATGAGATGGAGGAAGGAGAGTTCCGTGCTGACATGCCGGAGAGGGTGAACGACGAAGTTGACGGAGAGGTGCCGTTACAGTTAACCGCGGAATCAATGCCGGAAGTTACGGGTGTTTTGAATGCATTGAATAACCTGCCAAATGTGGAGGATCATGTAAATGGCGCTGATTTTTCAAATCAGTTGGGTCAACTTGGGCCTAGTGGGGAACAAAGATTTTTTAATAATGTAGGCCAAACACAAATGTCAACTCCTAGTGGGTCGGTTTGTGATGAAGCATTGGAGTTTAATGTGGGTAAGCCCACGTTTTTTAAAAGCAGGAAAAGAGCACGGGCGGTTTTTTCTAACTCACCGGAAGATAGTTTGAGGAAGACAGTTGTCCAGGATCCTCCGGCTCAGGAGAATTTTATGTCGGTGCCTGACCTTAATAATACCTCTGTTGAGATGGAGGAGCCGGTAGTTGCTGTAGGATCGAATAACGCGAAATCCAACAATCACGGGGTTTATACTAGAGGTGCGGAATCCCTCTAATATGCTTTAATAACAGATACGATAATGAAACTATGACAAACGAGTAATCACAACACACACACGGGTCAAAAGATTATCGATTAATCACTAAAAACAGAGCACGAGTGTTTACAGAGATCAAATCAGACCTTACAGACCTTGGGAGGGTGTTTGGAGAGTGTGTGAGGCAAGAACTAATGATTAGGGCAATGATTGGGCCTATTTATACCTCCCGGGTACGTACAGCAGCATATATGCGATTAGCCTCACCATATGGGGCGATTATGGCTAATCGCCTATAACCAAGCACCAATCGCGTGAACAGTGACGCGATTAGGGCCCTAATCGCGTGTCACTATTTGCTACTCGCATGCAGCATCCCGAACACTCCAAAACGCGTACAAACGTCTCCAAACACCCCGAAACACGTCCAAACAACTGATATACTAGCCTAGGGACATCATGTACTAACAGACTCCCCCTTGGACCAGGCTAGTATACGTACAGACTTAATCAAAAGACAACGTTTATATCAATAGCAAACAACTTTACAGACTTGATAAACATAAACGAATACAACTAAACAAAATAACAAGCAGCATCATCCGTCTTCAACTTTAGCTTGACGTTGTCTTGACCCTTGAGATTCTTGACCAATCGCATCCTGCATGAACTTTGTTGGCGTAGCAAAACTGGATCACCCTTTGAAACTTCATGGCTTGATCGGCTTCCGCTGGTAAGTGCATGATCGGATGTTGGTACAACGTCTCCACGTCCTTTTCTGAGCAATTTATCAACCACATAGGATCCCAAATCCTTATCTTTCTGCACGGGTTCGGACTGTTGCTCAAGACTATCACAGCTTCAGTGGTTGCTGCATCATAGTGCCAATAATACAGCTTCGAGGTAAAGTCTTGTTCAACTGGAATAATGGGAATCCTTGAAACGCATTTCGGTGGCTTGATCTTATGCTCCCAGATAGGCTTTAAGGTGAAAGGATGAATCTTGTCTGTCTGATACGATCTGGGATACTGAGGCATCAACTCTTTCCATCCCTCTGAGCTCTCTCGCTTCAGCTTTGTGTAAAAACCCTTAAGAGATGCAGATTTTCTTCGTACAGTGGATAGTTGAGACGAACTAAGTCACGAATGTACCAGAATGGCAGGCTCAGAGTGTCTTTGAAATCCTCAAAGTACAATACACCTTCTTGCCATTTTACCCCGAGCATTCTTGTCTGACTCACATACGCCCAGCTAATCACATTGCCAGACATCTTCGACAGTCTTTTCTTGAAGATGGATGCTCGCTCAACTGGCTTTTTCTCTCTTCGGGCTTGAACCATTGGGGATACCGCTCTCTGATTTTGTCATGTCTTATCTTTACTGCATCAGGAACTTCAGTAGAGTCGGATTTTAACTTTTCTTCAGCCTCACGTATCATATCTTCATCAATATTAGGAATTCCAGCGCCCGAGTCATTTACAACATACTCAGGGGTCGGCACGCTGGTTCCTTCTTCGAGATCCACTTCGTTGCACTCTGGATGCATCTCAGGAGGAACACTTTGACTTGCATTGGAAGATTCTCCAGATGCAAAGCCATATACTTTGGTCATGTCCTCCGTTGTCATCTCAGGTGGAATCTCTCCTTCTTCCAGATCGTACTCAGGCATGGCAGGGGGTGGAAGCAAGTTGCCTTCGTCATCATATGCAAAGTAACAGTTCAAAGGCTCCACGTCTTCAACAAGAACTATCGCTTTCTTCTTTACTTTATCGCGTAGCTCTTGAATCTTGCTCATCATAGGTGCTGGCTCCCCCTGAGCAGAAGAACCTGCCTTGGGATCATTGCCTCTGCGATCGTGACTTTTCTTTGTTCGTCCCGATGCAGACCCACCAGTTGATCCACCCCCGCCTGTGGCTCCGGGATCACCACCATCACCCTTACCATCATTGTCATCATCGTCATCAGACTCATCATCATCCTCTTCATCATCATCGTCTTCTTCACTATCCTCTCATCATCATCACAGCAGCAGTACTAGCTCCAGCTTCCGAAACACCAGTAAGTCTAGGTTGTGTTCCAGTCAACGCATTCAACCTAGTCCTTAGCCTTGTGTTTTGCTTCTTATATTTGGTGATTCGACGCTCATTGTTCACATTTGCGAGCTGGAGATCACGGTTAGACTGAATCAGTTGCTGATGTGATTCCATGAGCTGCTGTTGTGATTCCATAATCTGCCTGTTCGACTCCACGAGTTGCTGATTAGATAAAGTAAGAGCGCCGACAGTGGTTCTCAGCTCAGTGTTAGCAGTGATAGTGTCTCCAATCAGTTCCAACATCGCCGTCTCATTTTCTTCTATGTTGGCGTTTTTGCTCTTCATTTCGGCCATTTCCCGTGCTTGGGCGGCCACTATAGCAGTCAGTTCGTTGATTTGGCGCTGGAGTTGTTCGTTGGTTGTTGGAGTCGAAGATGAGGATTGGCTCGAAGGTCTAGCAGCTGTCGATCTTGCTGCTTCTTTCAACATTCGGATTCTGTCACCTATCGGATTAGCGGCCAACTGTGAACCTGTCGCTTCAACGGTAACTGAGACTGGCTCAGTGAAGATTACCGATGAAGGCATTGACATAGTCACACTCGCAGGCATAGCTGCACTGAAAGAGAGTGTGACAGACGATGTTGCCGCTGTTGTTGTTTCTGTTGCTGCTGTTGTTGTATCTGTTGCTGCTGTTGTTGTTGCTGATACAGAAGAGGAAGCAGGTAGGCCAAAAGTGTCTGGGAGTTTCATACGCCTTCCCCTCAATTTCTTAGGCGTCCTCTCAGTCGCAGCTGCCTTTTCTGACATTCTCTTTTGACCCCTACTAACCTTCGTCGCTTTTGTCTTTTGTCTTTTCTGAGGAGGCGGCGTGCTAAGTTCAGCATCAATATCTGCAACAAGATCATCACTAACGGGAGTGAAAGTGGGATCTTTTGCAAGCTCTCTCGCCGCAGCCGTGCGGGCTCTATCCTCCTCAAGTGAAAGTACATCGGGCGATTCATCTTCGGTACGCTCTGAGTCGTCATCTTCATCATCAACATCTTCAATGTTAACTGGGCCCTCGTCAATCTTGGCTTTGCCTTTGCCTGAACTGGATGGTTCATCTATATTCAGCAAATCAGTATCAAGCATATCATCATCTTGTCTTGCTCCAGTATCACCCATATTGCCCGGTTCATTGGGTCCCAAAGCAACAGTGGGTCTCCCAATGTTATCATCATCCTTGAATACCTGTCTATGAATCTGAATATCGTCCTCTGAATCACTGTCGTCATGCCTCCATCTATTACCTGGAGGTGCCACATAGTTGTCTCTCATTAGGTAGGCAAACAATCTACGACTTGGAGGATATTCTGACTTTGGCTTGTTCGTGTACTGTAACATTCTCTTCATCTCAACTTCATCAATTCTCCTTATATTAATCAGCTCTTCTACCCGTTTCACCATGTTCGGGATCTGATTGTCAAGGATCATCTGCAGAAAGCGAGGATAAACAATAAAGGCATTCTCTTTTGGCTTTCGCAGAATCACTTCCTTGAGGTGATGCATAATCATCCCAGAGAAGTTGAACGGCTTGTTCAACGTCAATGCGACTATCGCTGATGCCAAAATGTCTTTGATTGCATCGAACGTTCCTTTGCGAGGTCCGAGACATTTTAACACCACGTGCGTCAGATACTTCATTTCTGGAGGAAGACATCCCTTTTGTAGCATCTCCTGCGCACGAACATCACCCGTATACTTCATCCGTAGGAATCCACCTCGTATCAAAATGGAATCGAAAACGATTGGATCGTCTTTATCATCTCCAAATCTGAGAATCTCGCGAATCATGTCTTCAGTGATAAGAACCTCCTTTCGTTGCACCGAGCTTCTGATAGTGGCTGGAACTGTGCTGACATCGACTCTAGCATTCTGATAGAATTCCTGGAGAATGTTCTTGTAAGCCGCATAGTCTGTAGATATGGCATAGTATATCTTTGAGCGCTTCAAGTACTCGATGATGCCTTCAAAACGCTTGCATTCCTGCTTCTTTACAGGTCCGAGAAAGGCAAGACAGTTGTGCTTGGCCGAAGTACCGTATTGCATGATTCTTGATGATGTATGACAATAATCTAGGATCAAATGAAATTTTGGCAAGGGTTCGTTTAGGGTCAGTTTAGAGGGAACACGAGGAACAGTTTGTGAGTTTGAAATAATGAGATGAAACATTCTAAGTGTCCCTCTTATACCTGTTCCTAATCGTGTGTTTTAGTAAGCGAGTAGGTTCCCGATCGCGTGAATAAAGTAACGATCATGGCTACTCGCCTATGTTTCTACACGAGTGGTTGGGTTACACACGATTACAGCAACTCGCTTGCTCTATCACACGAGTAGGCCACTTATTTCCTAATCGCATGGATATAGATGCGAGTAGGGGCTACTCGCTTAAACTTCATGCGAGTAGGCCTCTAAGTACCTAAAACTTTCACACAATTTACCAAAATGCCCCTGCAGCACCAAAACTTGCATTTTTGACCCGTTAAGGTTCAAAACATGCGTTTTTCAACCCGATTTGACACGCGACTCAGATGATGACTCAGATACTTGAAAATATTCCATTTTCCACCCTTGTACTTGATAAAAATACGGTTTTGACCCGGTAAAAACACAAGTTTCCAATTAGTTGTCCATTTTATTTTTCGGCGTTTTATTTTTGAAGAAGTAAGATTACAATGGATTAGGATTCCAACATCGGCAATCAAGAATGATTAACTAAGCTAAACTAAGCATAAATAAAATAAAACGGGAGATCAACTAACTGTACACTAACATATTTTTGCGAGTTTCAACGGTTAGGGAATCATATCAGTGTACGGACATTACTAGAACCCTTATATTTTCAGTTTTCGCTTAAATTACCAATAAGCATCCTACAACAACTGTCGATATTGTTGTCCACCTAAACTCAAAATCAAGTTTTATCGCTAGGCACTTTAGATACGTTTAAGGTAATATTAAGACTGAGATACAAGGTGTTCCCCGCCACGCGACACATTCCCGTATCAAGTCATGCACAAAGCTTCCTCGTAACCGGTGAGTAAGCTGTTGTCATCCGTATTTTACAAGGAGTGGACTCAGTGGTGATCAGGTCTGCAGAAACGCTGCAACAGAGAGACCAGTGAGATCCAAACCAGGGTACAAGTCAAATACCGTATATTTGATTTTTCACGGTACGATGCTTTAGGTATATGATTTGATACCTTAGAGCGAATTCTCATTGAGAATAGGGTTTTGGCATATATGAATCTTTTTGCTCTTTTAGGATTCCTGGACGTCTTCTGATCAGAATTTATTCTATTTTTTTTGTTTTTGTTTGTTTTTTTTCAGGAAATGACATAGGGGTGTCTCAGTCGTAGGCTGCGACCCCAACGTACGACACGTGTGCCACTCCTATTTATTCTGAGAGACGTCCAGTTCACCCCGGATGAACCAACCTCTTAAAGACCATGAAACCTCGGATTTTGGCATGCTATCAAACGAGATTTCGGTACCAAGACCATATGCCAACGCACGTTGATCCACACATGATTCAGATGATTTAGGTTTATATCACCGTGCCGAACTTGGAAATGATTTTGAGCCTACCGACACATCATTGTAGAGGCTACCTATCAGTTCCAATATTTTTTAAGATGATAAGGGTCCAGACAGTCCGACTGATTGGTTAATATCATCTTCCCATTTTCACCAAAGAAACTCATTTTTGCATTTTTCAATTTTTTTTGATTTTGAAATTTTCTCATTTTTTTTAATTTTTGCATTTTCTGAATGTTTTTGTATTTTTCTGAAATTTTCTCCCCCTAAAAATCTAAAAATTTGCGAAAAGACAATATTTTTGGATTTTTTCTGATTTTTGAAAGAAAAATATTTACAAAAACGATTACCGATGAGGATCTAATCCTGCTTAACTTTAATGCCGTTTAAGATTAACAAGTACTCAAAACGAGGACCGTCAAAAGCTTTGGTGAATAAATCGGCACGTTGGTAGTCTGTGTGGATTTTTACCATATCGATAAGTTTCTTTTCATAGCAATCGCGTATGAAATGACACTTAACCAAGATATGTTTCGCCTTGGAATGGTTAACTGAGTCTTTAGCAAGAGCTATAGCGGACTCATTATCACAGTGAATGGGAGTATTAAGAAATTTCAAACCGTAGTCTCTCATTTGTTGCTGTATCCAAAGAACCTGGGAGCAGCAGCTCGATGCTGCTACATATTCCGACTCGCAGGTGGATAAGGCGACTGAGGCTTGCTTCTTGCACTGCCACGAGACTAGTCTTGGTCCCAAAAACTGGCATCCAGCCGATGTGGATTTTAAGTCTGTCTTGCATCCGCCATAGTCAGCATCACTAAATGCGATGAGGTCAAACTTATCGTCATTAGGGTACCAAAGACCTTTGGTCGGACAACCCTTTAGATAACGTAAGATCCTCTTCACAGCAACCAGGTGGGACTGTTTCGGCCTTGACTGGTATCTTGATAGTAAATATGTCGCGAACATTATATCAGGTCTTGATGCAGTGAGGTACATGAGTGAGCCTATCATAGCTCGATAGAGAAAAGGATCAACGGTTTGTCCTTTCTCGTCAGGCCCAATCCCGTGATTGGTCTGAATCGGTGTGCCTACTGGAGTAGAGTCTTCCATCTGGAACCGGCTCAAGATGTCAGCAACGTATTTTGTCTGGTGGATGAAGATCCCCGACTCTTGTTGTTCTACTTGTAGACCGAGGAAGAATTGCATCTCCCCCATCGAGCTCATCTCAAATTTGTCCTGCATAAGTTTTTCGAATTCCCTGCACATGACATCATTAGTAGACCCAAAAATAATATCATCAACATAAACCTGTACCAGAATACGATCACCACCCTTTTCCTTGGTGAATAAGGTGCAGTCCACGAGTCCACGTTTGAACCCGTTAGATATCAGATAGTTGCTAAGCATTTGGTACCATTCACGCGGTGCCTGATGGAGTCCGTACAACGCTTTGTTCAATTTGTAGACTTTTTCGCGATGGAGCGGATCCTCAAACCCCGGTGGCTGAGCAACATACACCTCTTCCTTCACGACACCATACAGAAAAGCACTTTTCACGTCCATTTGATACACCTTAAACCGTTTGTACGAAGCGTAAGCTAAGAACATCCGGATAGCTTCAAGGCGCGCAACTGGAGCGTATACTTCGTTGTAATCTATTCCTTCGATTTGACGGAAGCCGAGGACAACTAATCGAGCCTTGTTTCTTATAATCACCCCGCGGTCATCCCGTTTACACTTGTAGACCCACTTTGTTCCAATCTTTTTCGAGCCTGGAGGTAAGTCAACTAAGTCCCACACTCCTAGCTTTTGGAACTGCTGAAGTTCGGCTTGCATTGCTTCAATCCATGGTTCTTCCCTCAGTGCCTCTTGCACAGTTCTTGGTTCAGTTTGAGAAACATACAAGGCGAAGGACCAATCGTTCTGATGACCTGCTTTTCTGATTTCCGAATAGAGTGCCAGAGTACCTGTATTGTCACTTGAACTAGCATTTCTGAGCTGACTGCGCGTCATGACTCTGCTAGTCGGATTACCAATCACATTTTGCATCGGATGAGTGTCGTGAATCCGAGATTCCGGATGTGCCGGCACTGGATCATCCGAATGAAAATTAAGGTTCTCCAAACCTTGAGATAGATTTGTCTCAGCTGCGCTTGAACTAGAGGGAGCAGCGGGTTGCATATTAAAACCGGAGAGATCAATCCGAAGACCTATCCCTGGAGCTGCTGAAGAAGAAGGACCAGCTTGATTGTTTCCTGTCGGATTAACTGGAGCTGTAGTGGTAGATTCACCATTTCCAGCTTGTTCCTCAGTGAGAGTTTCATGAGATTCTGCAAAATCGTCGTCGGAAGATGAAGATTCGAGAACCTCTGCTGACGCTTCCTGAAAAACTTCCTCAACTTCTGCTGCTGCGGTTTTATCAGGGGGACCCGTGGATGCAGAGGCATCAGATGGAGCAGGCGCAGGTGCATTAACCACGATCGGACGCATTAGCGGAGAGCTAGCTGCGTTTTCACATTCGTAATACATTTGCGCTACAGCATCATCTACCAAATTCTCCACGTTGAAGGAATCAAATAGACTCTTATAATCGAACAACCAATCAGGCCCAACACCAGGTGCATTGGCAGTATAACGCTGAACATCGACATTAAGCCGATCTTCAACGTTGTTGGTTCTTTTGTTGTACACTCTTTTGTTGGGAGTGCTGTAACCAACAAAGAAACCTTCTTCTGCCTTTGCACCAAACTTCCCATCGGGATGTATCATGGTGCATGGAGCTCCAAAAGGTTCCAGAAACTCTAAATTCGGTTTCCTTCGGTTCAGAAGCTCGTAAGAGGTTTTTCCAAGCTTCTTTACCGTTAGAACCCTATTCAGAGTATAACACGCGCAATGAACTGCCTCGTTCTAGAAGATCACAGGCAAGTTCGAGTCTGCGAGCATAGTTCTGGCTGCCTCAATAAGAGTCCGATTCTTTCTTTCTGCAACCCCGTTTTGCTGAGGAGTGTATGGCGCTGTGAATTCATGATGAATACCTTTTTCTGCACATAACGCCTCCATAGCGTTATTCTTGAACTCTGTTCCGTTATCGCTTCTGATCCTACGGATCTTTAGCTGATATATATTTTCCAATTTAGTAAACAGATTCTTCAAGTAATCAAAAGTTTCACTCTTGTGCTTCATGCATACAACCCAAGAAAACCTAGAATAGTCATCCGTAACCACTAAGCAGTATGAGTCACCGTTCTTGCTCTTTCGATTACTGGGCCAAACAGGTCCATGTGCAGTCGTTCGAGAGGTAGACTAACTGAGTTTGTCTTCTTAGGCTTGTGAGACTTTCTTTTCTGCTTCCCTTTCTTGCATGAGACACAGACATCGTTTAAATGAAAATTCTTAACAGAAACACCTTCCACTAGTTGGTTCTGGACCAGATGGTTCATTTTCCTCAAGTGGATGTGCCCCATTCGTCTGTGCCACATTATCGATTCCTTCTCTGTCGCCTTTGACAGAAAACAAGTGACTTGTCCTTTCGCTGTCATTGCTCGACTCATGTCCAGGACGTATAAGTTGTTGACCCTGGGAGCTGAGATCATGACCCACTCTTTCGGTATTTTGAATCCAGGCTTCAGAATGAAACATGCGTTGTCATCAAAGAATACAGTGAACTTCTTGTCACATATCTGCGAAACACTCGGCAAGTTGTGGTCTATCTGTTTAACAAAGCTTATCTTTTCAAAGCTTACTATACCGTTGCTCATACTTCCTTCCTTTGTTATATAACCCCCTTTATTACCAGCAAAGGCAACATACCCCCCATTGATATTCTTTATGTCAAAAAGCAGGGATAAATCGCCTGTCATGTGCCCTGAAGCTCCACTATCAACAATCCATAGGCTGCTGATAAGGCCCTGTGGAACTCCCTGCACAAACATTCAAAGTTCAGTGGTTAAGGGGGACCCAAGCCTTCACGGTCTTGGGTCTACCAACTTCATCTAACATCGGAAAGTCAACCCATCTCCCATTTGGTGTTGGAGTTGTTTCCGATGGTACAGCAGTGCCTTTTCCAGCAGATGACTCTCCTCCTTTGGTTGGTGACTTGGGTCTCCAAATCTGTTCAGGTTTCTTTGGCTTGGGCTTCTTCTTTGCCTGTGGGCTAGAAGGTCCAGCCTTGGATTCCTTTGGAGGAATAGATTTTGGATCCACTTCAGAATTAACTGTGCGTGGAGCAGCTTTGGGGTTGCCCTGCGGTTTAGCTGCAGCCTTTGCTGGTGGCTTAGGCGCTGCTTCAACCTTTGGAGGAACAGTGCTCCCCCTCAGCTGTGGACCCCTGCCATCAACTGGCTTTTGGTTCATAGCAATTTTGTTGCGGTTATCATAAACAACCTGCTTTCCCTTTTGTTTCTCTGAGAGTTTAGGAGAAACAGGTTGCTTGGATTTGCTAGAACTGGGAGGATCATCCACTTTGATCCTTTCTCGTCTCAATTCAGGGCACGCAGCAACTAAATGCCCACGTTCCCCGCACTTGTGACAGGATCTATATTCTTCAAACTTAGGAGATTCAGGTTTGGTCTCCTTTTTGTTCCTTTTGTTAGATGGAGCGGCAAATGAGTTTTTATGTTTTAGATCCTCAAGACATCTTCTTTGCTGATCGACTTGAGGATCGTCATTTCTTTCAGTGCCGCTCGATCTAATGAACTCAGTCACATGCTTTTTCGGACCGTTTCTTTGAGCTTGATTTTGAGGATTAACGGTGTTCGACTTTTGATTTTTCTTATTGTTTTCATTATGCTGATTTCCCTGATCCTTTCTACCCTTACCCTTACCCTTGTTTTTACTCCAAGTTTCCTTTTCTACGGTAATGACAGATTCTTGCCAAATTTTGGCAACAAGACCAGGGGCGATACATCTGAGAGGGACTTCCTCATCAGCATGCACCCTTTCAGACCCTTTTAACTTATAAAACACCTTAATCCTCCTACCATCCTCGGTTTGCACTTTCGGTTCCAGTTCACTCAAGGTTTCAGTGGTAATGATATGATTCTCAAGAGGAACATCTATAGTTTTGACCGGTGCATACCTAGGAGGTTCATCGAGCTCATCATCCGAAGTGTCAGTGTCATATACACTGATATCATCAGGTTTCTCACACAAATTGACAGCTTTAGCAGGAGTAGCAACCTTAGTGACTTCAGCAGGTTTAGCTGCTTCAGTAACCTTGGCCGCCTCTGCAGCTTTTGCTGCCTCGGCTGCCACGTCCACAAGTTCCTCCTTCGGCAAGACATCAAAATTGTGATTTTCGAATCTCACCGGAGGTGGACATTGAGAGTATTTGGGACTGGTGGAGAAGCCTTCCTTGTCAGAGTGTTCAACTATGTGATCAAGGACATACTTGCAGTTTAAATAACTCTCAAGCTTTTTCCTGATCTTTTCAAAATTGTGATTTTCGAATCTCACCAATTGTTTCTTAGTGTCTTCGACCTCATTGATGTAATTATTTATAGCAATCTGTTTGTTAGCTAAGGTTTTTGACAGTTTAGAAACATCCTTTTTATAATTTTCAATTGTACTAAGAAAATTTTTCTCCTTTTGTCTCAAGGAATCAATTGACCTTTGCAACGGACCAACATCAGCTTTTAAATTCAGATTTTCTTCAGTTAATTCTTTAATTCTGAATTTCAACTGATTACACTCTACACAATCTAATTTTGAATCAGAAGAAGAACTTACCTTGTTCGACGATTCAGTAATGGCCATCAATGCATAATGAGCTGCTGTCTTCTGAGCTCCAAAGAATTCGCCGTAGTTCTTCTCTGTGCAGTCAGCATCCACAAGAAACGATCTTTTACTGATCAATGCATCTGCTTCAGCTAACAGATCCTCCAAATCTTCTCCACTATCAGAATCGCACTCCGAGTCACAGTCAGACACCTCGGTTTCAGAAGTGATGATGTCAGACTGACTCGAAGTTTCTTCAACTTCGGCTGGTGCTTCAGACGCTTGTTGAGCAAAACAGGCTGCACCACCTTGAGGAGCTTCATCCCCGATGATCAGATGGTTCCAGTTATAGCCTTCATCAGCTTGAATAACCATGGCTTGACCTTGATTGTTGTTTGCAGGCGGCCTCTGGTTCTGATTCTGGTTGTTGACTGGGACAATAGCACGCTCAGTATTAGGTTGACCCTGAGCTTGCTGTCTCTGATTCTGATTAGCTCTGTTGTTGTTGAAGGGATTCTGATGTCCTTGCTGCTTAGGTTGGTCACATTCCCTTGCAAAATGCCCTTTTGTGCCACAGTTGTAGCATGTGACCTTTGTTTTGTCAAACCCAAACTTGGTGTTATTATTGATCAAGACATCTCTCCTTCCCGTCCTGTCCATGTATTCCTTTGCCCTTCTCACCACGCTCGCGAAGTGCCATTGTATGTCGATCAGATCCATGTCGTCCTTATCAATCTGCGAGTAATCCTCCTGTGTAAGATGAGGATTCCCGATCTGTCCAGCAACCAGTCCACTATAGGAGTTCACCAAAGTCGACAATAGAGCCATGTGTTCTTGAGCTAGCTCTATAGTCACCTTTCCTAAACCCGCGGTGTTCAGCTGCTCTGGGACTGTGTTGGTCTGATAGCCACCTTGATTAGAACTAGAAGCACCTCCATATCCACCATAACTTGTAGTTGGAGCTCCGCCAAAACCTGCAGAAGAGGGTCCACTAAAGTTTGCAGTTGCCTGCGCTGGTGCTGCAAGATGAGAAAACGGGTTAACACCAAACTGGTTAGCATTATAATTCAAAGGATACGGGTTTGGTCCAAAAGGATATGTAGGAGGAGGAACATCAGCTGGGGGACCATAATTGTCGAACGCATAGACTGGGTCCGGGTTAACCACAAAAGCAGTTTGTGGTTTGGTGCCACCCACACTGGTGTCCTGAATAGGATTCCCATAATAGATGCTGGGATTCTGTGGAATGAGCGCCTTGTTTGCTCTCCTGATCTCCTCTATCTCCTTGTTCTCCAGCTCGGTAATGAACTCGTTGATGGAGAGAGTCTGATATGCATTGTTTGACTTTAGAATATCCAACCATTGATGCCAGTGAGGAGGTAGCGCCTCAGCAAATCTTTCTACAAGGTCTGCAGATGAATATAAGACCCCGTACTGATACATTTCTGACATCAGATGGTAGTATCTAGCCGTCAAATCCCTCAGAGATTCGTTCCCTATAGCATTGAAGTTCTCGAACTCCTTCTTGAGCTGATCCATTTTAACCTTACGCGTCTTCATATTACCCTCATTTCGCTCAGCCAAGGCTAACCAAAGCATCTGTGATGTTGTGCACTGAGCGAATTGATGAAGGATGTCCTTTGGAAGAGCTTGCTTCAATGCCGCCATCGCCTTCTTCTCATAGTTGTATTTCTTTCTCTGATCTTCATTCATGTCTTCAATTGAGATCGGAGTAGTGGAATTCTCAACCAACGGTCGACTGTACCCTGTCTCGATAGCTGACCATACAAGACCATCGATGCCCTCGACATACGTCTGAAATCTGCCCTTCCAACCGTGGTAGTCGGACATGTACTGCAGCTTCGGTGCCCTGTTAGAACTACCCGTCTCTAAGTCACTCATGAGTACGGAAGACAGATGATTTGTCTGAGAGTTTGCAGCAGCCGCGAGTGCCCACGGATTCGTGTTCACCATTTGCTGTTGAGCAGCTAGCGCCCACGGATTGATTCCGGCAACATTCGCTTGCATTTGCGATTGCTGCATCCGTTGCGCGTTTCGTTCTGCTGAGAACTGCCAAGGGTTCGTGGGTACGTTAGATTGATTGTTCATTTGTTGATTATACTGAGGTCTCGGTTGACTCAGATGTCCCCACGGGTTCGCCATATGTTAAGGTATGATAATAGTCCGATACTTAGTCAAATTTTATGTTCCAGAACCTTTCAGGCGATTAGGTTTATAATTGTATGTTATATACGCGATTAGGGGGCTACTCGTGTAATCAATGGAGCGATTTGGGCTAATCGCTAGTGTTTGTATGCGATTAGGGTTTTGGAGTGACGAGGGTATGGTAGGCGATTAGGGCTAATCGCTAGTAAGCAATTAGGCCTAATCGTGTGAGGAAACAGGCGATCTGATGCTGATCGCGTATAATTACTGGCGATTAGGGGCTGATCGCTTGAAAACCCTAATCGTGTGAAATGTTTGTGCGATTAGGACTGCGTAATCGCCTGATCTGATCTGTAGCCGCACTTTTGCTCAAAAATCACCTATTTTGCCTCAAAATCTTATCTAAAACATTATATTTTGATCCCAAATGATTAGACAAGTTACCAAAACAGTTTTAGAGCAAACCCTAATCAAAAACACTTGTTTTTAACCGTAAACACACACCAAGATATTGAAAAAGATGGGTTTTTGACAAAAACTCAAAGTTTCAAAATAAGAACAGGTTTTTGCTTAAAAATCTGACCTTTTACACCAAAAACAACCTGTTTTTGCTCGTTTTTGTTATTAAAACACCCGTGATAAGAGCCTCGGCTCTGATACCACTTGTAGGATCGAATAACGCAAAATCCAACAATCACGGGGTTTATACTAGAGGTGCGGAATCCCTCTAATATGCTTTAATAACAGATACGATAATGAAACTATGACAAACGAGTAATCACAACACACACACGGGTCAAAAGATTATCGATTAATCACTAAAAACAGAGCACGAGTGTTTACAGAGATCAAATCAGACCTTACAGACCTTGGGAGGGTGTTTGGAGAGTGTGTGAGGCAAGAACTAATGATTAGGGCAATGATTGGGCCTATTTATACCTCCCGGGTACGTACAGCAGCATATATGCGATTAGCCTCACCATATGGGGCGATTATGGCTAATCGCCTATAACCAAGCACCAATCGCGTGAACAGTGACGCGATTAGGGCCCTAATCGCGTGTCACTATTTGCTACTCGCATGCAGCATCCCGAACACTCCAAAACGCGTACAAACGTCTCCAAACACCCCGAAACACGTCCAAACAACTGATATACTAGCCTAGGGACATCATGTACTAACAGTTGCATCGAATGAGGGTGAAGAACCGGCAGATCATGTAGCAGACCCGGGAGGTCCGGCTGTCAATGTTGACCCGGGAATTGATTCGGAAATTGTTATTGAAGCTTTGGGAATTAATAGTGAAGTAGACGCCACTGTTCAGGTTGGTAATCTTGTTGGTATAACTCTCAATAATTGTGAAGGTGTGGTTGCAGGGGAGATTGTTTCGGAATTCGAGTCGGTGGTTGTCTAATGAATTTTCTTTCGGTCAATATTCGTGGGATTAGAGCTAAGGGTAAAATAGGTTGGGTCAAAGGTTTGAGGTCTGCATATGGTGTTGATTTTTTTGGCTATGCAGGAATCCAAAATCTCTAACCCACCTAGTTGGTTGTTGTCTCAATGTTGGGGTACTTCTATGTATAATTTTGATTGTGTTGATGCAGACGGAATTGCAGGGGGTCTCATTTGCTGGTGGGATCCTTTGTGTTTTCGTCAAACGGGTGTTATTAGATCGAGACATGTACTAATTATTTCGGGTGTTATGGTTCATATGGGTGTACTTATAAATAATGCGAATGTTCATGCTCCGAATGATGCGGCGGCCAGAAGGAGTTTTTGGTCGGAGTTACTATTTTACAGGCGGTCGTTGAATGGTTTATGGCTATTCCTGGGAGATTTTAATGAGGTAAGATCTAGTGATGAGAGATTGAATTCGGATTTTATGGCGCAAAATGCTTTGGTTTTTAATGAATTTATTATGGAGGCGGATTTGTTTGAGTTTAATATGTGTGGTCATAGATTCACATATATGTCTAGTGATGGTTGCAAGTTGAGTAAGTTAGACAAAGGATTGGTTTACAATGAGTTCATGACATCATGGCCAAATGCGACTTTGACGGCCTTGTCCCGGCACCTTTCCGATCATTGTCCGCTATTATTGTCTACAAGAAATACCGATTATGGTAGTATCCCATTTAGGTTCTATAATTCTTGGCTCGACTTACCGGGTTTCATTGATTTTGTGAATCATACGGTTAAGTATTTTGTGTTTAATGGACCCGCGGATGTTGCTTTGGCGGCCAAACTTAAATGGCTTAAAGGGAGAATCCGCCTTTGGGTGTGTGCTAATCGTAACCGGAGGGAGGAGAAGTATGAGCATCATAAGAAGATTGTTGTTGATCTTGAGAAGGCTACGGATAGCAGACCTTTGAATGAACAAGAATTGGCTACTAGAGTTGAAGCTAAAAAGGAAATTATTGAGGAGGAAAGGTTGAAGGCTTTAGACGCAAGACAGAAATCCAGATCAAGATGGGCGGTTGAGGGAGATGAGAACTCCAAATATTTTCATAGTGTCATAAAAATGAATTCGGCTAATAATCGGATTCATGGGGTTCGATGTGATGGATTTGGGTGTCCGAACCGAATGCGGTTAAGGACAACATCGCATCTTTTTTCTCTAATAAATTCAGCTATGTTGCAGGGATTAAGCCGGATTTTACTTGCCCGGATATTACTCGGCTATCGGATAATGAAGTCCAGATTTTGGATGCCCCTTTCACGATTGAAGAAATAACTACCACCGTCTTTGACTGTGAAGGTGATAAGGCTCCTGGGCCTGACGGGTTCAATTTTTCTTTTATTCAGAAGTTTTGGCTGGTTCTTAAAGATGATTTTTTCAAGATGTTCAAGGAGTTCTTTAATAATGGGGGTATTCGGGAGGATTGTTTTTCAGCTTTCATTGCGTTGATTCCTAAGGGCCGAGATCAGCTCACTCTAGCGGACTACCGTCCGATTAGCTTGGTGGGTGTGATTAATAAGGTGCTTTCCAAGGTGTTGGTGATACGATTAAGACCATTTATACCGCGCCTAGTTTCGGAGGAACAAACTGCTTTCATTAGCGAGCGGATATACTTGATGGGCCTTTGATATTGAACGAGACTATTGCATGGTTGAAGAAGGCAAAATGTAAAGGTTTCTTTCTTAAAGCTGATATCGAGAAGGCATATGACTCATTGCGTTGGGATTTCCTAGAAGACATGCTATTGCAAATGAACTTTTCACCAAAGTGGCGCGGTTGGATTATGTCCATTATTCGTAGTTCTCGAGCCTTGGTTCTAGTTAACGGTTCTCCCACACTTGAATTCATGTGTGAAAGGGGTCTTCGTCAAGGGGATCCACTCTCTCCTTTTCTTTTTATTCTTGCAATGGAGGCGCTTAGTAGGATAATGAAGAGGGCGTGTCTTTTGGGGGTGTTTCATGGCATTCGTGTGGGAGGTAATGGTCCGCTAATTTCACATTTTATATACGCAGATGATGTGGTCTTTTGTGGCGAATGGTCGATTATGAATGCAAAAAATTTAAGGCGGTTGCTGCGTAGTTTCTATTTGATTTCCGGGTTGAGGATTAGCTCCCAAAAGAGTTGTGTTTATGGGGTTGGGGTAGAAGACTTGGAGGTGGTGCAATTATCCACGGCGATTCACTGTTCTTATGGACAACTTCCTTTCTTCCACCTTGGGGTACCAATTGCTATGAACATGAATCTCGTGAAGAGTTGGGATCCGGTATTAGAGAGAGTGAAAAAGCGGCTATCGAATTGGAAGGCTAAATGCTTATCCTATGGTGGTTGGATAACGTTACTCAAGTCGGTGTTGAGCTCCCTCCCCCTATATTTTTTCTCTTTATTCCGGACACCGGTACAGGTTGTGGATAGCCTTGAAAGGATTAGACGGCGATTTTTTTGGGGAGGGACGGATGAGGTGGATAAATTAAGTTGGTTAGCATGGGAAAAGGTTGTGACTCCGGTTAAATATGGAGGGGTCGGGTTGGGTTCTCTTAGAGACGCGAATGTTAGTCTCTTAACCAAATGGTGGTGGCGTTTTAAGACTAATCAGGGCAACCTATGGCGCAAAGTTGTTTGGGAAATACATGGCAGTGGTAGGGGTTGGAATTTTCTTCCGGTTAAGCTATCTATGGCTGGAACATGGAAACAAATAGCGAGTACCCCAAGGTTGCTTAGTTCGTTAAACCTGGATCCTTACAAAATGATTAAAGGTAATCCTCGTGATGGGTCGGCTATACACTTCTGGCTGGATTGGTGGGTTTCAGACGATGTTCTGCAGCGTAAATTTCCTTTGCTTTTCGGTTTGGAAAAGAATAAGGCTTGCTTCGTATCTGATCGGTTACAATCACGGCCTAATGGAGATTAGTTTACATGGGACTGGCGCCGCATTTTATCAGCAGTTGATGAGCTTACGCAGCTGCAGGCGCTGCAGAATCTGCTGTTGGGGACGTCGCTCACAGCCGGTAAAGATTCTTGGTCTGCAGCGTTTGAGGGGTCCGGTTTGTTCAATGTTCGGGCTGTAAAGGAATGTATTGTTAAGGCAAATCTTGTGGTCCCTGATGAGGTATACGAATGGTGCAATTGGGTTCCACGCAAGGTTGCAATTGTTGCTTGGCGTGCGTTCTTAGACAGGTTGCCCACGGCGGACGCACTCGCTCGGAGAAACATTTTAGTGGAGTCGACTCTATGCAGGTTGTGTGAAACGAATACAGAATCGGCCGAACATTTATTTACGGGTTGTCCGATTGCAATGGATATTTGGCAGGCGGTTTTCTATTGGTGTAATGTTTCAAATATGTTTATGTTCCATGTCCAGGATTTGTTAAAGTATCATAAGACGGCGAAGACAACATCTAAGGCCAAGAAAGCTTTTTACGGAGTAGTGCTCACAACTTTTTGGAGTCTATGGAAGGCAAGGAACGCTCTCATACATGATAATAAAGTGGTGGTGGCCCGGAATGTGTTCGAAGAAATAAAGATTATGAGCTACTTATGGATTACAAACCGAGGGAAGCTGTCGGAGATGACGTGGGATGATTGGGGTAGGTTCGATACGTGTAAGATGGGGTAGTGTCATGGTTTATTTTGTTTGTTTGTTGTTTGCGGGTTCGATAGCTCGGGCTGTTTTATTTTTCGGATTGTTGTATCTCGGACTTTGTTGCTAGCATCTTGTTAGCGTTTTGAATAAAAGTTGGTTTGGCCGTTAAAAAAAAAAAAGATAAAGAAGACACAAAACTTAAAAAGAAATATGGCATATACAACATGGTGTGGTGTGTGGGACTTGGGTTATATGCATGGAGTACATGGGGGATCTTGGACTTGTGGCTCAACATGGGTTAGATTAACACATGGAATAGTTGACCCATTGGCATCTCCAACGGTTACGAGATTTGAATGTTCTACCGTAGATTGATTATTGAGTCTAAATTGCAGCTCAGAGAGTTCTTGTTTCAGAAAACTAAGTTTCATAATTTTTGGATAAGTTTAAGTCGGTCAAAAGTAATTTATAAAAACAAAGGTTAAAGATGATTTCGGAATAGAAACTTTGGATTGCCTTACGGAGGTAATAACTCACTCAATATAGATCCAAACGACCTAAAATTTATACACAACATAGTCCTATGAGTCATTAATATTTTCCAGTTGGTCTTGCATGATTTTTTTATAAACATACAATTTCTAATAACTTTTGGCGTAAACTGTTGCTGAAAAATCGCTGCTACTACCTTTCAGTGTTTGATTAGCTAATAAAATTCGAAAACTTAGCCTTCGAAACTGAACAAAAAAATAAGACGCTGATCTCTTGTGTTTAATAATTATCATTAATCAAAACAACTTTATTTAGCATATAATTAATGTTAATACCCTAAAATACCATTGGGCAACATTAATTACAGAACATTTGGATTTTACAAATTATCACTTAAACATGATCTTGATAACTTGAAACTATAACCATTTAACCAGGTTAGAGCCGTTAAACACGATTGGATAATGCTATTCGGGTTGACACCCCCACTCTTGTCCTGTGTGATTACTGCTAGCTAAAGTACACTAACACCATATTAGACGACCTTGAGCGAATATCTCCAATGTTAACATAATTTGAGACAACTTGCAACTGAGAACTTAGCTTAACTTTGAGCCCTATTGGTTTATGTGTAAATCATTAAAACGGGGTATAACATAACATCAGCAGGCATGGTTATAACTTTTGTGAAATTTATCTGTTTAATTACATTATACATGTTTCATGCAAGCACAAGCAGAGCTTTATCCTATCAAAGGTGGTTAACATCTGCTTAACACCATTCATTCCATTCGGTCTGATTTCATTGTAATTACTTTTGTAACAATCCTTTGTTTAATAATAAACCGATTAAAGCTTGTTTGTGTTTCTTTGATCTTAATCTCTAACACTTGGTATGAGAGCCAAGTTGGGGCTCAAATCAATGAAAATATTCAATTGTGTATTAATTCTTGATTAAGGTTTTCTAGTCTAATTTTACGAATGGTTTTCCTACTATTACATGCATAATGAATCAAATAATTCTAGGAAACATGTGTCATTATGCACCGCAGTGATTTTTATTAATCATCGTTAAGGTTTTCATGCAATTATCTAAAATGAATAAGTCGTGTTTTCCTTGACTAAAAATTTAGATAGTTTAATCATTTTCTTGATGCAGCTATAATTCATTTCCTTAATGTTTTTCTTAATTTATATTCTTTAACGATATAATGGTGTATAATAAATACGAGACCTACGCTAATTTATACCTTCAATGGAGATCCCCTTATTGATTTTTTTTCCTTAGTTACAAATTCAAGTGTGAATGATAACGCGTAATTAGGCTTATTCAATCACGTCAAATGCCAAGAAATAATGTCTATATATATAATCCATTGTTCTCTTCCCTAATCATAATCAATCAATCACGTCAAAATGTCAAAAGCAACCGCACAACGAGCAGAGGTTAGGGGGCATATGAGATTAATCAATTCAAATGTTAGTGGTGCTCAGAGCACATACAGGGGAGGGCTATTATTGTACTTGATCAAACTTATTTTGTTGCATAAGAAATTGTATTGGATGCTCAATGTCTGATGAAAGGAACCTACTTAGATACAGTGAAGGATTGGATATTCGCTGAACTAGTTAAGTAAGCCAGAACCGCCAATGTAGGCAGGGCCAAAAGACATAACTCTGTTACTACATCACAGTAAAAGCACCTAGATGGAGTTTCACCACTGAGAGTTTCTCATTCGGCCACGACCATATGTTTCAGAGGACACCTCTCAATGTGCCTCTCTACAATTCAAATGTGAGTGGTGCTCAGAGCACATACCAAGGAGGGCTATCATTATATACATAGATATTATTTATTGCCATTTGAAATGACTGAATAAGCCTAATTATGTGTTATCATTCACTTTTGAATCTGTAACTAAGGAATAAAAAAATCAATAAGGAGATCTCCATTAAAGGTATAAATTAACATAGGTTTCGTATTTATCATACACCATTTTATTGTTAATAATATAAATATTTAGTCAAGAAAATGATTAAATTATCTAAATATTTAGTCAAGGAAAACACGATCAATTCATTATGAAAACCTTAAAGATGATTCACAAAAACCATTGCAGTGCATAATGAACATGTTTCCCATAATTATTTGATTAATTATGCATATAATTGTAGGAAAGCCATTTATAAAATTAGAATAGAACACCTAAATTTTTAATAACAATACAATACAATAATAATGGAAAATAGGAAATTATATTTGTAATCACAACTGAAATGAAATACGATAAAGCAAAAGAAGATGTGTCTGAAAATTCATGTTCGACACAATTCCCTTAAAATATTTTATGGGTCTCCCAAGATGTGTCTAATTCCTTTTGTAACAATCCTTTGTTTAATAATAAACCGATTGAAGCTTGTTTATGTTTCTTTGATCTTAATCTCTAACACTTGGTATGAGAGCCAAGTTGGGGCTCAAATCAAAGAAAATATTCAATTGTGTATTAATTCTTGATTAAGGTTTTCTAGTCTAATTTTACGAATGGTTTTCGTACTATTACATGCATAATGAATCAAATAATTCTAGGAAACATGTGTCATTATGCACCGCAGTGATTTTTATTAATCATCGTTAAGGTTTTCATGCAATTATCTAAAATGAATAAGTCGTGTTTTCCTTGACTAAAAATTTAGATAGTTTAATCATTTTCTTGATGCAGCTATAATTCATTTCCTTAATTTTTTTCTTAATTTATATTCTTTAACGATATAATGGTGTATAATAAATACGAGACCTATGCTAATTTATACCTTCAATGGAGATCCCCTTATTGATTTTTTTTCCTTAGTTACAAATTCAAGTGTGAATGATAACGCGTAATTAGGCTTATTAAATCACGTCAAATGCCAAGAAATAATGTATATATATAAAATCCATTGTTCTCTTCCCTACTCATAATCAATCAATCACGTCAAAATGTTAAAACCAACCGCACAACGAGCAGAGGTTAGGGGGCATATGAGATTAATCATGTCAAATGTGAGTGGTGCTCAGAGAACATACATGGGAGGGCTATTATTGTACTTGATCAAACTTATTTTGTTGCATAAGAAATTGTATTGGATGCTCAATGTCTGATGAAAGGAACCTACTTAGTACAGTGAAGGATTGGATCTTCGCTGAACTAGTTAAGTAAGTCGGAACCGCCAATGTAGGCAGGGCCAAAAGACAGAACTCTGTTACTACATCACAGTAAAAGCACCTAGATGGAGTTTCACCACTGAGAGTTTCTCATTCCGCCACGACCATATGTTTCAGAGGACACCTCTCAATGTGCCTCTTTACAATTCAAATGTGAGTGGTGCTCAGAGCACATACTAGGGAGGGCTATTATTGTAGAGAGGCACATTGAGAGGTGTCCTCTGAAACATATGGTCGTGGCGGAATGAGAAACTCTCAGAGGTGAAACTCCATCTAGGTGCTTTTACTGTGATGTAGTAACAGAGTTCTGTCTTTTGGCCCTTCCTACATTGGCGGTTCCGGTTTACTTAACCAGTTCAGCGAAGATCCAATCCTTCACTATATCTAAGTAGATTCCTTTCATCAGACATTGAGCATCCAATACAATTTCGTATGCAACAAAATAAGTTTGATCAAGTACAATAATAGCTAGCCCTCCCCTGTATGTGCTCTGAGCACCACTCACATTTGACATGATTAATCTCATATGCCCCCTTAACCTTTACTCGTTGTGCGGTTGGTTTTGACATTTTGAGGTGATTGATTGTGATTAAGGAAGAGAACAATGAATTACATACATAGATATTATTTATTGCCATTTGAAATGACTGAATAAGCCTAATTATGCGTTATCATTCACTTTTGAATCTGTAACTAAGGAATAAAAAAATCAATAAGGAGATCTCCATTAAAGGTATAAATTAACATAGGTTTCGTATTTATCATACACCATTTTATTGTTAATAATATAAATATTTAGTCAAGAAAATGATTAAATTATCTAAATATTTAGTCAAGGAAAACACGATCGATTCATTATGAAAACCTTAAAAATGATTCACAAAAACCACTGCAGTGCATAATGAACATGTTTCCCATAATTATTTGATTAATTATGCCTGTAATTGTAGGAAAGCCATTCATAATTATTTGATTAATTATGCATGTATCAGAGTGGTATTTAATACGAAACACCCATTTTGATCCATTAATATTTATTGAAGAGGGACGTGGAACCAACGTCCATGTGTTATTTTGATGTAATGCCGTAATCTCATCATCCATAGCGGCTATCCACTTCGGATCTTTAGCCGCAGATTTGAAGCCTCATGGTTCAACATTAGATAATAAAGCAACTTGTAAATCATGAGAATTTAGTGCAGCAAGATCGGCTTGGTATTTTGGTTTGAAGATCCCCGCCTTAGCTCGAGTTTGCATAGGATGAGAATTGGAGGTGGAGGTGTTAAGTGCAGGTCGCGTTGGTTCAAGGGTAGGTTGAGGTTCAATAGTCTTAGGCTCGGTAGTGGGAATTTGATTGGGTTCAGAGGTGACGTTGTTGGGCTGAGGATGGTGTAGGTTAGAGGGGTTTGGGGCTGGTTGATGTAGAGAGTCAGGTGGTGAGGGTGGGGTTGAGTTGGGTGTATTTGGGCTGGTAGTGGTTGGGCTGGGTGGTGGACAAAGTGGACACGCTATATGAGGGTGTTTGGGTGGGTTTGGTCTGGTTATAGGTGGGCTGTTTAGGTTTGGTCTGGTTGTAGGTGGGTGTGGATTTGGGTTGGTTGTAAGTAGACTAACGGGTGATGTTGGGTTGGAAGTTGATGGAGTTTGGTCAGCTGAGTCTTCACAGAAAGTGGTGAGAACCAAATTTTGATGATTTAAGTTGGTACTAGAATCTTTAAATGGAAATAAAGATTCATTAAAACGAGCATGGCGAGAGATAAAAACACGATTTGTTGTGGGATTCAAACACCGAAAACCCTTGTCTGTAACCAATGAAAACACACGGAAGGCTTCTTGGCTCAAGTTTATGTTTGGTGCAGTCATGCAAATAAGAAAACACTTGGCACCCGTAGACTCGAAAAGTAGAGTAAAAAGTCATCTGATGAAATAATACTTGAAAATGCTACTTGTTCTCAAGAAGTGGAGCCGGCACACGAATAATAATATAGGTAGCTGAGGTAAAGGCATCGACCCAATATTAAGCTAGAACATGTGCATTGAATGACATGGTGAGAGTTGTTTAAAAAATATGACGGTGTTTCCTTTCAGCACGCCCATTTTGTTGAGGTGTGTATGGACATGAATCTATGAAAAGTCCTGTTGTCCTCAAAGATTTTGAGAACTGTATGGTTCACAAATTCAGTACCCCCATCACTTTGGAAAACTTTAATATTTCTGGAGAGTTGAGTTTGAACAAGTTTAATAAAAACGGGTAATATCCTGTTTTCGTTTTAAGTGGATAGAACCACGTAAATCTGGAGTAATCATCTATAAAAATGACATAATAACGATGTCCATCAGTAGAGGTAATAGGAGCAGGCCCCATAAATCACAATGCACCAAATCTAATGGAAAAGAAGCACATTTTTCATTTGAAATAAAAGGTAATCGATGTCCTTTTGCAAGTTGGCACGAAGTGCAAATGTCATGTTTCAGTAATAAAGAAGTAACAGATAAAACACCACACTTGTTTATATCAAAAGAAATGTGGCCTAAACAAGCATGCCATAATTCGTAAGAGGCCTTATGTAAGAGGCCTTATTCAAAACATCAGCAACAAAAGCTGTGGTCTATCTTTGAGCACATAAAGTCCATCAATGCATGTCCCTCGCCCTAGTACATGTCTTGTTTTCCGATCCTAAATATGAAAATAATGTTGAGAAAATAATACATCAACAGGATGATTGGCAGTTGCTTGTAGATAATAATTTCCTTGTGAGGTATGGAACGACAAACACATTACATAGATGAATATTATATTAGCGAGAATATCTCTTTGTATTTATTGTATTTGACTAGTCTTACTGTTTCCATATTGTATGCAAATTAGTTCCTGTAATCACTCACAATTAGGTACGATAATTACTCTTTATAACCTGTATTTATACTGCATTATACTCAATGAAAGGCATTCAGTTTTGTCAAATAACATGGTATCAGAGCCATCAATGCTCTAAAACCCTACCCGCAGCCATCTTCCCTTTCAATTTTTTCTTTAGATTTCGATCCTTCTTCTTGGGTTTCGACCCTGTTACTTTCTACCGGCCTCTCACCTTCATAACCTGCTTCCATGGCTGACACAACTGACCCATCCAACGCTTCCACCCCAAACAATCCGCCCCTTTGCACCCTGTTTACACTGTCACAGACATTCAGAAAAAAGGTGCGTGTGTTGGACGGTTCTAAGGTGACATATTCTGCGTGGGTGAAGCTCTTTCCACTTCACGCGCGTGGATATGAAGTCTTGGACCACTTCACATCCGAACCTCCTGCTAAAGATGATCCGGCCCTATGAGTTTGTCCGATGAGTTTCTCCTTCGGGTTCTCGAGCCTGAATCAACTGCCCTCCAAGCCTGGAATCGGATCAGAGATCTGTTTCACAACAACCAAGGGCCTGGGTGTGCTGCCCTTCAAGCCTGGTTCGTCAATATGCGGCTAAGTTCTATGCCGTCTTTGGAGGCGTATTGTCAAGCCCTTCGTGATCTTGCTGCCCAACTTGATGATGTTGGCAGCCCGGTTAATGAACAAACTCTGGTATTGCAACTGGTTAGGGGTTTTCCATGGGAATATGATACCATAGCCTCTATCATAAACCGTGAACTCCCCTCTTGGAATGAAGCGTGTGAAATGCTTCGAGGAGGTCAAGAAAGACAGGTTGCTCATGATGACTCTGCCCCTATGCCTGAAGCTCACGCTGCTGTGAACCATAACCCTAGACGCGACACGTTTGGGCCACCCCGTGATAACCCACCTCCTCGCTGTGACAACTCCGAGACAAGCCGCTATGGTCAGACTCGGAGGAACCGCATCGAGACAACCAACCCAACCCTGGTAACCAAAACCTTGGCTACGGTCAGCCCAACCAGAACAAATCCGGCTCTGGATCTGGTTCTCGTGGGTCAGCCAGCCGCAACCCCTTTCGAAACACCGGAACCCCACCGCCTAACACCCTATGCAGCCCCCATACTGGTCCCATCTTTTCTGGTCTGCACCGCCTCCTCCCTGCCCCTACCCCACTCAACCCGGTTGGGGTTCCCCATGGCCCGCCCCTTCATAGCAGCCACAGTAGCAAAACCCTACTGAATAGACAACACCTCAGGCACATATCACTGATGTTAATCCCATGGAACCCACTGAGCTTGCTGAGGCTTTTAAAACCATGGCCATAGCATCCGAAGCCCCTGCCTGGTACATGGATACTGGTGCTTCTGATCACCTCACTTGGGACTTAGGTATGATTTCTCACTTGTGTAATACTTCTATTAAAAATGTGTTAGTTGGAAATGGTCATCGGTTACCAGTTGTTGGATCGGGCAATACATCCCTTCCCTCCACCTCAAAACCGCTCCAACTTAAACACATACTTCACACACCCAATATTATAAAGAACCTAATTTCAGTCAGAAAATTTACTCATGATAATTTCCACCAGTTCTCAAGGCTCCAGGCACAACCGTCTTGGACATCCTGGTTCACATGTCCTATATTTTTTGCATTCTAATAAGTTTATTTCCTGTAATAAGCCGAGCCACACTTTATTTTGTGACTCATGTCAACTTGCTAAGCATAAACGTTTGCCGTTTAAGTTATCTAAATCTTGCACTGTGTGTCCCTTTGATATTGTCCACTGTGATTTATGGACATCTCCCATACCTAGCAAGCATGGCTATAATATTATTTGGTTGTGATTGATGACTACACACATTTTACATGGGTTTTTCCTTTAAAATTTAAATCTGAAACATACACCAAGTTCACACAATTTCATAAATACATCTCCACCCAATTTCATCATTTAATTAAAACTTTTCAATGTGACATGGGTGGCGAGTTTGACAACACCCATTTTAAAAACTTTGCTTCCACCCATGGCCTACAATTCCGTTTTTCTTGTCCACACACTTCTCAACAAAATGGCACAGCAGAACGCATGATTCGTCGCCTTAACGAACTCATGCTCTCTCTTCTCACCCATGCTTCACTACCACCCCAATACTGGGTCGAAGCTGTATGGTGTTCTCTAAGCATACATAAAATACGCTCGCGCAATTCGTGTTTTAAATTTATAAAAATGATTTTAATCTTAACATTAGAACACACATTAAAGGGCTAAGAACCAAGTATCGATCCATGGACGCGCGCGGAGCGATTGTACTGAACCGTTGTCACTGATTTACCAGTAAGAAAAGATAGTGAATGTTTGTTTTAACTAATTTAATCTAATTTAAACTAAGCATAGCAAATATAGAATACTCCAAATAGAAAAATAGATATATAAAGGCTTGTTTTCATACAACCTAAGCATGTAACTAAGTTTGAATAGAACC
Organism: Ambrosia x helenae; assembly: GCA_030844895.1. Classification (NCBI taxonomy): domain Eukaryota; kingdom Viridiplantae; phylum Streptophyta; class Magnoliopsida; order Asterales; family Asteraceae; genus Ambrosia; species Ambrosia x helenae. The sequence goes on along the minus strand of CM061229.1, from coordinate 128,399,725 downwards.
AAACACTTAAATCAATATTCCTATTTTTGAACTATTAGTATCCCTTTCGGGAATCCTAACATGACAACTCTTCGGAAGGCTACCACGATAACACATGCTAACCACCTAAACTTGTTCATTAGCGAGCAATTGATATGCACTCATGTAAATCCTTAAATATAAGTTAGTATCACCTTTCGGGAGTCCTCAACCTCACTCAATTGAGAAAGCTACACTGATAAACACAATATAGCCACAACAACGAGCATAAACTAGATTCAAACACAATCAATCTCATCTTGCACACTTTGAACATAAATCTACTAAGAAAGCGATTTCAACCAAAATCTCTAAACAAATATCATTAATCATGTCAAAGACGCGCAATAACACCATTTAGCCGATTAAAGCTATTTTACGTGCAAGTCAATACTCTCGGTTATTATTGAAACTACCTTTTACTAAACCAATACCCGGTTAAGTTTCATGGCACAAAGTTACTACCAAGTTATTAACTTTGTTAACAAAGCATAAACTAGGAGTTTCTAACCATATCTAACCTATACTTTGTTAATCCTCCAAGGCACAACAATATCAAACGAGACTACAACAACAACAGGAGAGTTTACATACAAATCATAAAGATTCAACATGAACATAAAGCTTAATGATTCATTCAAACAAAACAACATACAAACGATAAATAAGAACAAGCTAAGTATTGTTTTTACCCGTAGGTTTACAAATACTAATCATAACAACATAACAATGCTTCAAAATCAGATGTGATATAATATTAGGTCAAGAATCAAACCATAAACAAGCAAGGTTATGATGGATTGGATGATGTTAATGGACTTGGATTGCTTCCTAAGCTTGTTAATCGGCTTCACAGCAGCTTACATGCCCAGAAAATCGCCCAAAATCGCCCAAAAATCACCCCATACTCAAACAGTGAGCGAAATGGCGAGTTTATAGCAGTTCAGACCCTGTGCGCGGCCGCTTAGAGGCTTGGAGCGGCCGCTCACTTTACAGACAAGTGGGCAAAGCTGACGTAGGGCTTCCAAAAGCTTCTAGAGGTGTTCAGGATGGCCGAGCGGCCACCCACAGAGAGTGAGCGGCCGCTCACAGAGAACAGCACGACAGCACGATCTTTAAAATTGCATATAAAATCGTAGAAAAATCATTAGGAGGTGTTCTTTATATGCCTGGAAAGCTCTCGGAACGTAGAACAATTCTTATTTGAAAGTCGAAGTCGGATTTTGGGTTTTAGAAGGGGTAAAAACGATCCAAACAGCTGCTGCGCAAAAGTTCTCCTGATAAAGGGCCGAAATCCTTGTTTTTCTTCGGGTTTGCTTCCGGACATCGTTTAAGACCTGTAATCATAAAGATACCAAATAAGTACCAATTCATCATGTATAAGGCCAAAAACATATATAAATGGGAGTTAAATTGGGACTTTTATATGTGTAATTTAACGTATATCAAACATCCCCACACTTAAACATTGCTTGTCCCTAAGAAATAAAACAACACTCCCAATGGCAACACGAGTAGTAAACTAGAAAGTTAATAAATCAGATGGCTAGCTGGTTTGTCAAAAGACATCCTCAAAGATTTCAAACCGACAAGCACTTGGAAATATAGAAATCAAAAGCAATGGTTAACATCAAATCGACTAAGCATGCATATCTTTACACCACTCACAATGTTCACACACACTTGGCTTATTTGTGGATCATAAATTTGAAATGTGTATGTGTAAACTCTCAATGCCTAGACAATGACTTGTGCGATATCATATGCTTGTTAAAAGATCTAATCTCAACCAATTCACATATAGAAATGCATAAATCAAGATGACTTGTGGGTTGTAATGATAGGCAAAGGTAAAGGGTATGGAATGGATATTTAAAGTGACAAAACGGCTAAAACTCGGCGGTTATGTCTAACTAATAGATACAAACGTAAACTATACAAACCACACTCGAATATAGGTGATTTTTATTTACCTTGAGCTAACACAAAATTCTATCTTTAAAGCACTGAAAACTGCTCAAACTCTTCTAAATCACCCTATTTTAGGGTATACTATTTTTTCTGCATATTTTTTTCTTTTTTTTTTTACTTACAATACTGAATACAACTGATAACTATAACATGAATATACACAAAACACGGGGTCTAAATGCCCAAACATGAACTATATACAACAAAAAACGAGTCAAACGATAACCTAAACCGAGTTTCAACACAAAGGGTTTAAAGTAAAAAGGCTAAATTTGGTTAAGTGGTGAAATGGTAGGTTAGGTAAGAAAAACACGGGATATAGGCTCAACATGGTTAACTAATGGATAACATTTGGGTGCGGGAAACAGATAAAACAAAAAGAAAAGGTTTAAATCAAAAGGGTATCCTAAATGCCTCAATCACTTTCATGCAAATCTACACATATATGATCTCGAAAAGTATGCTAATAACAAGTTCTAAATCACATAAGCCATTCGGCGCACTCATATTTCACATATAGCAAGCAAGTATCGAAAAAGCAATAAAAGGCTCAAAAAGAATGCTCACGTAATGGAAGGAATGGGTACAAGTGTAAAATTTAACATGCCAGTCACTCTTTTGTTTACCACGCTTATCAAACTCTATTGTTTTTCATTTGGCTTGTCCGCTTTTATCAAATCTAATGCTTCCTAAAACACAACCAACCGTACTAATTTACAAAAATTATGAAGAATTCGCGGCTTTTTGCTCAAGTGTTATGCCACAAAAATTAAAAACTGGGAGTTTTTTCACAACTTGGGGCAAGAAAAGCTAATATTGTTAACAACCCTCCCCACACTTGAATATCACATTGTCCTCAATGTGACTCAAAAAATAGTAAAGCATTATGAAGAGCTAGACTATAGTGTAAGCTAAGTAAGGTTAACATAGTTACCCTCCCCACACTTGAATATCACATTGTCCTCAATGTGACTCAAAAAATAGTAAAGCATTATGAAGAGCTAAACTATAGTGCAAAGAAGAGGAACTAAAACTCCCTGGTGTCGAAGCAAACTGAAGGTTATCCAAGGACGCTGTCGTGTCTGCTTAGCCCTCAGTGCTTGTGTGTATCCTGAACTCATTTTCCTCTGCAAAAGTGCTAAACAAGTAGCGAAAGATATAAAGGCAAAAGGGTGTTGCAAAACACACAACTCATTAACATCAAACTCCTAGAATTTATTATTACTGAATTAAAAAAAAAGACATAAAAGTAAATTGTCTAAAATGAATACATAAACGGGGGGGGGGGGGGGGGGGGGGGTTAAAAGAAACCCAAAACGAAACCCCCAAGCTACAATAGTGCATAAAATATAGTAGAGATACCACCGCCGCCTTCACACGGTCTGACTAGCCTCCTAATCCTCCTCGTCTGCATTAAAACACTCTTAAATATGTTAGACATAATCGAAGGCATAGGACCCGGACCCAAAAGACGCCAAAAAAAACGACAACAAACAAACAGACTATTTGAGCTGCCATGCGGGGGCAGTGAGCGGCCGCTCACTGCACCTTGCGCGCCAAATTTCTGCTGCAGCCTCATTTTTTTCGATCCCGTGCACTGACTTTCGTCCATTTTGCAGTGTTTTAGCCAAATGCACTCTAAAACCGGCCATTCAAGCACTTGGTTTTTGAAAATTTATGTAACTTTGGTGATCGAATGGCCGAGCTTTGCACCTTTATGAAGTATTTAAACCAATTCGGACTTTGAACACCTATGCACTACGATTTTGAAAAATCATTTCAAATTCAAGTCATTTTACAAAAGGCGTTTAAAAACCGAATATTTATGAAGTGTTATAGAACTTGGGGCTCGTTTGTTCAATTATGAAGAGTGCCCCAAAGTTTCATGAACTAACCTAATTACAACTAAGATTAGTTTAGGATATTATGAAGTAACAAAAGTAACAAAGGACATGAATGCCCCTGCTAAGCTACGTTTTTGCACGAGTCGATAGCTTGACTCGATTTTCCACGCGCGTTTTAGGCGCGCGGTTGTGGAATTCAAGTATTTCCACATCCGGGTCATACGGGCTTTAATTTTTGTATTTTAATTGCTGCCCGTTGACTTCAAACTCAGTCCAACTTGGACTTTGACTTATTGGAATGACCGTTTTCATAAAAGAATTTCTTTAAGATCGCTCTCGCCCGAATGGAGATTGAGTACGGGCGAAAGATCGATCAAGCAATGAAAAGAACATTGATCATCCCATGATTAGACTGACACAATGTACAAAGATAAATACAAACGCAATCTATGAAAAATAAAAGAAATATACAAAATCAAAATACTAAAAACTATACACTAAACTTAAAAAATATGAAGATATACATTATGAAAATATACAAAAAATTTCAATGGAATCATAATCACTCGCGCATCGCGAAGAAGTATAGACCGCTTCTCGCGTGGCGCAAGTATATACAATGACTCAAGGTGCTCGCGCGTCGCAACAAGATAAAGACCGTCTCTTTGCTTTGCGCGAAAACAACCCTTTTCACCGAAAAATATAATAATAATAATAATATAACGGAAGATAATGGATGAAAATAATGATGATGGTTGCCACAGAACAGTCGAGCGGACCATAACAAAAATGTGTGGGTTGGAAACGAGGTGCCGTCGGATCGAACCGGGTATATACTGTCCGCCAACTTGCACTTAGCCCATCTGGACTAGATGTCCAACCCGTTTTAAAACTGATCCTAAATGTATTTCAATACAAAATCGGTTTTCATTTCACGAAAACCACTTTTATATCAACGAAATTTCTCAAATTTCTTAACCCAAACCGTTTGCAAAAGCATCCAAACCATCGAATTTAAAATTAACGCAACCCATAATTCCATATATATATACACAAAAAGAATATACTAGATAAAAAAAATTATAATTATACAAAAAGATAACAAATACGAACACAAAATCAACAAATAAAGAATTTAACACTAAAAATCTACAAATAAAAAAATTAGTCCGAATTCGGACAAATAAATCGAATCAATCAAATTTATACACAAATCAATAAATACAATAATCGATCAAATAAATATATTAACATTCAAATTTACAAATAATCAATAAAACAATCCTAAATAACAAGTAGATAAACAAATATATATGCAACCTATGAACAAATAAATAATCAATCCAAAATATCAACAAACAACTTAATCAAATAAAGTATAGAAACAAAATATTTTTTTTAACAAATAAACGAACAAATAAAGATTGCTATAAACTAATGAATGAATCAAATAAATAAGTATAGACATATATTCACAAGCATGTACACCGGTATAGGAGTAACTCGGGTCATTCCTAAAGCTCGTCGCACCCCGGCAACGGCGCCAAAAACTTGGTGTTCTCTGAGCATACATAAAATACGCTCGCGCAACTCATGTTTTAAATTTATAAAAATGATTTTAATCTTAACATTAGAACACACATTAAAGGGCAAGCGCACCCTGTCACATATGTAGTAAAGCATAGATAAGAACCAAGTATCAATCCATGTACGCGCGCGGAGCGATTGTACTGAACTGTTGTCACTGATTTACCGGTAAGAAAAGATAGTGAATGTTTGTTTTAACTAATTTAATCTAATTTAAACTAAGCATAGCAAATATATAGAAGACTCCAAATAGAAAAATAGATATATAAAGACTTGTTTTCATACAACCTAAGCATGTAACTAAGTTTGAATAGAACCAAACACTTAAATCAATATTCCTATTTTCGGACAATTAGTATCCCTTTCGGGAATCCTAACATGACAACTCTTCGGAAGGCTACCACGATAACACATGCTAACCACCTAAACTTGTTCATTAGCGAGCAATTGATATGCACTCATGTAAATCCTTAAATATAAGTTAGTATCACCTTTCGGGAGTCCTCAACCTCACTCAATTGAGAAAGCTACACTGATAAACACAATATAGCCACAACAATGAGCATAAACTAGATTCAAACACAATCAATCTCATCTTGCACGCTTTGAACATAAATCTACTAAGAAAGCGATTTCAACCAAAATCTCTAAACAAATATCATTAATCGTGTCAAAGACGCGCAATAACACCATTTAGCCGATTAAAGCTATTTTACGTGCAAGTCAATACTCTCGGTTATTATTGAAACTACCTTTTACTAAACCAATACCCGGTTACAGTTTCATGGCACAAAGTTACTAACAGGTTATTAACTTTGTTAACAAAGCATAAACTAGGAGTTTCTAACCATATCTAACCTATACTTTGTTAATCCTCCAAGGCACAACAATATCAAACGAGACTACAACAACAACAGGAGAGTTTACATACAAATCATAAAGATTCAACATGAACATAAAGCTTAATGATTCATTCAAACAAAACAACATACAAACGATAAATAAGAACAAGCTAAGTATTGTTTTTACCCGTAGGTTTACAAATACTAATCATAACAACATAACAATGCTTCAAAATCAGATGTGATATAATATTAGGTCAAGAATCAAACCATAAACAAGCAAGGTTATGATGGATTGGATGATGTTAATGGACTTGGATTGCTTCCTAAGCTTGTTAATCGGCTTCACAGCAGCTTACATGCCCAGAAAATCGCCCAAAATCGCCCAAAAATCACCCCATACTCAAACAGTGAGCGAAATGGCGAGTTTATAGCAGTTCAGACCCTGTGCGCGGCCGCTTAGAGCTTGGAGCGGCCGCTCACTTTACAGACAAGTGGGCAAAGCTGACGTAGGGCTTCCAAAAGCTTCTAGAGGTGTTCAGGATGGCCGAGCGGCCACTCACAGAGAGTGAGCGGCCGCTCACAGAGAACAGCACGACAACACGATCTTTAAAATTGCATATAAAATCGAATCGTTAGGAGGTGTTCTTTATATTCCTGGAAATCTCTTGGAGCGTAGAACAATTCTTATTTGAAAGTCGAAGTCGGATTTTGGGTTTTAGAAGGGGTAAAAACGATCCAAACAGCTGCTGCGCAAAAGTTCTCCTGATAAAGGGCTGAAATCCTTGTTTTTCTTCGGGTTTGCTTCCGGGACATCGTTTAAGACCTGTAATCATAAAGATACCAAATAAGTACCAATTCATCATGTATAAGGCCAAAAAACATATAAAATGGGAGTTAAATTGGGACTTTTATATGTGTAATTTAACGTATATCACTCTACACACCTCTGTTTACATACACAACATCTTACCATGCAAACCCATCGGTTTTCGAACCCCAACCTCTGCCCTTTACCTCAAAAACCCAGATTATGAACATCTTCGCATGTTCGGCTGTGCCTGCTACCCTAACCTCTCTGACAAACGCCCACATAAACTTTCCCCTAGATCGTCACCCTGTGTTTTTCTCGGATACCCACCCGATCATCTTGGGTACCGGTGCCTTGATTTATCTACCGGCAAAGTCACCATATCCCATCACGTCACCTTTAACGAGCATAACTTCCCCTTTTCAAAAACATTTAATCCACAACCTACATCCTACTCCTTCCTTGATTCTGACCCATCACCAATACTATTCGACCAAACCTTTACTTCAGCCACGACCACTAGCACACCTCCCGTCCACCAAATCAAACCACCAACTCGGATAACCCACCACAACCGCCCCCTCAGCCACCACATCTAAACAGACCACTTCCCACCCTTACCTACTCTCGAATACCACCACAATCGCCCCGGCCCACTACCCAACCTCTGCCAACCTCAGCCCAACAACAACCTACCCAAACCACAACATCCGCCTCGGCCCAACAACAACAAACCCAACCCCCACATTTCACACGGCCCAACAGGCCTCAAACCAGCCCACAACACCCTGTCAACAAACAAATACTCAAGCGTCTGCCTCTACTCACCCCATGGTGACACGGTCTCGTGATGGGACATCCAAACCTAAGGCCCCATTTAATATGAATGTTGAAAGAGTTTCCCTTTTACCAAAATCTCACATTGATGCCTAGTCCGATCCAAATTGGTCCGATGATATGAACAGCGAATACACTGCTTTAATAGAAAATGACACGTGGGAACTTGTGCCTCGGCCTCCCAATGCTCACATTATCAGGTGTATGTGGTTATTTCGCCATAAGTTTTTAGCTAATGGCACATTAGAACATTATAAGGCCTGACTTGTTGTTAACAGTAAATCCCAAAAAGTTATTGATTGTGATGAAACGTTCAGTCCCGTAGTCAAACCAGCTACTATACGCACGGTCTTAAGTTTGGCAGTTTCACGGGCTTTGCCTATACATCAGTTGGACGTTAAAAATGCATTCTTACACGAGGATTTAAATGAAACTGTTTATATGTTTCAACCACCTGGGTTTGTTGATAGTCAACATCCTACACATGTGTGCAGATTGAAGAAGTCCTTATATGGACCCAAACAGGCACCTCAGGCGTGGTACCAAAGATTTGCCTCATACATTATTTGATGTGGCTTTCGTTCGTCCACATCCGACAGTTCCTTGTTTATTTACAAACAAGGCAATGACACGGCATACCTTCTGTTGTATGTAGATGATATTATACTTACTGCATCTAATACTCGCCTGCTACAACATTTTATTAATGCCATGTCCAGAGAATTTTCTATGACTGATCTTGGCAGGTTACATCATTTTTTGGGCATTGAAGTTCAACATCAGAATGGAGGACTTTTTCTTTCACAACGCTCCTACATTCAAGATATTTTAAGTCGTGCCAAAGTGGAAAACTGCAAACCCCGTCACACACCGACTGACACTTATTCTAAACTGAGTGCTTCTCATGGTGACGCTTTACCAGACGGTACACTATACCGGAGTCTTGCAGGTGCCTTATAGTACCTCACCTTTACCCGACCAGATATTTCATATGCTGTACAACAGATTTGTCTTTTCATGCATGCTCCAAGGGAACCTCACTTTGCATTCCTTAAGCAGATATTACGCTATCTAAAAGGAACAGCTGATCATGGCCTGGCCTCCACATATCCCCCTCCAAGACGAATAAGCTAACCGCATATTCAGATGCCGAGGGGGGGGGGGTTGCCAGACACTCGACGTTCCACTTTGGTATACTGTGTATTTCTTGGAGATAATTTAATATCATGGTCCTCCAAACGCCAACCTACTATCTCACGTTCTAGCGCTGAAGCAGAATAAAAAGCCGTTTCTAACACCACTGCTGAATTATCTTGGATACAAAATTTGCTTCTTGAGTTACATCTTCTGGTTAGACAAGCTTCTATTATTTACTGTGATAACATTTCGGCAATGTATTTGTCTCAAATCCAGTTCAGCATCAGCGCACAAAGCATTTGGAAATTGATATTCATTTCGTGCATGAAAAGGTTCGTCTTGGAGCAGTTCGAGATCTTTATGTCCCCACCGAATACCAATATGCAGATATCTTCACCAAAGGCCTTCCGCGTGTACTCTTTGGTTGGTTCAAGTCCAGTCTGTGCATTCGGCCAGCTACTGCTTCGACTGCGGGGTCTATTAGCGAGAATATCTCTTTGTATTTATTGTATTTGACTAGTCTTACTGTTTCCATATTGTATGCAAATTAGTTCCTGTAATCACTCACAATTAGGTCCGATAATTACTCTTTGTAACCTGTATTTATAATGCATTATACTCAATGAAAGGCATTCAGTTTTGTCAAATAACATATTATTGCAAAGTTTATAAGACCCCGTATGAGTAATCGGAAGTTGCTTACCATTTCCAAAAATAACCGTACTATTACCTTTGTATGGGGGTAGAAGGGTAAAGGCATTCTTGATTTGGTGCCATATAGCCGGTAGCTCTAGAATCGTTAGTCCAATCAGGGGGTGTCATTAGTAACATGACATTGGGCATGGAATACCTTTGTTAAAGAATCATTCAAGGCAGGAGCTTGGGTAGCAAAAGTATGAAGATTGGGACATGCACAAGCATAATGGTCATTTGTAAAGCATAACAGACAGTGAGAAGGCCTACGGTTGTTACCGTGACCCCGAGCAGCAGAACCCTGATAGTAATTTCCATGATTAGAAGAGCCACGACCCCAACCAGGCGTTGAAGATTGAGGCCAATGTTGAGCATGAAATGGGCAACCGGAGGAGTGGCAGTTCAATGGCGAGGCTGAAGAAACAGTTCATGACTCTCGGCCTGAGCAACGAGATCATGAAACACAGGTGCCGGTTTAGTGGCACGTAATACAGTGGAGAAAAATTCATAGGAAGGACCGAGTCCGCAAAGGAACCAATGCAATTTATCAATTTCTGCCATGGGATGCCCGATGGCAGCAAGCTTCTCACATAAGATTTTGAACTGACGGGAAAACTAGGTAACAGATGACGTACCTTTGGTTAATTGTCGAAGAGAATAGCGTAGGGACTAAACGCGTTCCACAGATGCATTGTTGTAGGCACTTTCGACGGCTATCCAGATCTGTCTGGCGCTGGTTAAAACAAGAACTTCGGCTGCAGCTTCTTCGGTTAAAGAGGATATATAGGAGAAGAACGACAGCTTTCTGATCAGCAGTAACCCAGGATTGATGCTCCGGATTTGGGATGGTCTTGCTGTCGTCCGTGAGAGTCTCAGGCAACGGAGAAGCAGAGCTATCAATGTGGGCTAATAGTTTGTGGAGAGCGATTAAGAGGCTCATGTGATTGCGCCATATAAGATAATTAGTAACAGAAAGTTTTTTTTTTGGGGGAAAGATGAGTAACCGTGTTTGTGGGAGTGAGAGAATCAGAGGAGGTGGCCATGAGGAAGGAAGAAAAGGTCGCAGGAAAGGGGGAAAGAAATTAGGTGTTTGATGAGTTGGCTGATACCATATAGAAAATCAACCTCAATGAATATTGAGGGTTGGGAGCATATATTTATATACATACAAGATTACATAAATCTTTCCTGTGATGAAGGGAGAGTTACTAAAAATTACAAGGAAATAATATGAGTACAATTATTATAATTATTTCAAATCGTTTCTGTTTATACTTGGGCATGTACTTTTACTTGAATAATACTGTTTATGACAACATTCAACTCAAAAGTACCCTGCATTTTTGTTCTTTTAGACCCTTGGATCAACATGCACTTCAAGAGTAATACTAGCAAATATGCTAAAACTGCATAAACCACCATTAAAAGCATAACCGGCAATAGCAGGTGAACATGATAAGTTCCAAAGATAATATTCCAAATCATGTAATACACAGGTCTATAACTTAGTTAATCTAATATGTTGTTGTTGTTCTGATCCATATGGGTCAAGGACCCAACTAAGTCATGCAAAGAGCCTCTTTGCTGAATTCAGTAAGTTGAACCTTGGTCATAGACCCGAGTAACTTTCTCAAAGGTCAAAATCACCCCATTTGTGCATAATGTATTATGTAATAGCCAACTTTTACAATAAAAATCCAAACTCTAATTGAATTGTATACTACGTGTGAATTCTTTATTAGATCTTTAGCGCAAACAAGTAGTATATCAATATCGATCTTCTCCAATAAATGGACCGAAATCGAGTGTAGTTTTTCCTGTTTCCAGGATCTTATTAATAAGATATTTCTCGACATTTTTTTTTACTTAAGCCTAAGTTTAATTCTTTATCAAAATCAAGGTCACCTACATCAAGGTCATTTGTTACTAGCATATTTTTATCTTAGTTGAAAACCTCTACATGGTTAGTCTAATCCATAAGCCTTTTACATAGACTTAACATTAGAAGTCTGGTTCGGTTTTAGTTATATTGTTTAACCAAAGCTTCATAACCATAACCACTCGGCCGGTTAAAAAATTTCATAACCATAACCATTGGTTATGTGGCAATCGGTTAAAATCGGTTCGGTTATGTCGGTTATGGTTCGGTTATCAGTTATGCGATTAATTTGCTCACCCACTGTCAAGTTTACAATCGTTTTTTGTAATACTTCAATATAGTTATGCATTCATAACATCTTAATCCAGTGATTTTTTTTTTTTACTTCAATAACAAGTCTTTAGGCAAACCATGATCACATAATTCAAGCTTATTTTGTAGGGAAGAGATAACGTACAAAACTTCCTTAACGTGAGACGCATAGGAAGGCTTCTCAACCCTTAGATGTAGGTGGTGGCATGATGGTAATTATCAACCTTAATCATGGCCGGCTTAAACAAACCAAGGGTAAATATGGAAAAACGTTCAAAACTTTTTTTTTTTTGTTTAACAGAGGCTTAAACTGAAAATTAATTTAAACGATTTCAAATCGATTAAACATTTTGAAAGACTACACAATCAAAAAAACAAATAAAAAGTCGATTACACTGAAAGAAAATGTAGTGATTCATTCTAAAATGAGAAAACAGAGGATTATACTGAAACGATAAAGAAAACGACGTAATGAATAAACGCTCATTATAGTTGTGAAATACTTTCGATTATATTTCAAGAAGAGGGATTAAACCTAAAATAATTAGGTTAATAGAAGTTGCAGAAGAAAAGGAAGAAGATGGTGATAACAAAGTGTGTTAAACGCACGTACATGTGTGTTCTATATGTAACGTGCGTTTAAAATTATTTGGGTGTGACAAACAAACGCACGCTCATTATTTGAAACGCACGTTGTAAATATTTAGACACACTTGATGTAGAATTTAAATGCACATGCCTTGAAATGCACGTTTTAAATACCCATGTATGTATAAACGCATCGTTATAAAATACCCATGTATATATAAACACACGTTAAAAAGGGACCATGTATATTTAAAAGAATGTTTATAAAAATACCGCTGTATATATAAACACTCAAACCAGATAGATCAGAATCAAACTGCTTATTATTAGTCTTCTTTTTCTTATTATCCCAATCCATGATTTCATCATTCATCCCACCAATTAGGGTCGAGTACATAGAATCATTAACAGAATAAGAAGCATCAAACGAAGAAGAACATTTCAACGACCCAGAAGAAGAGTGTAGGATCGACTATCGTGTCACCCGACAATCACGAGCTTGATATTTAGAGTGCGGAATCCTCTAAATATGTTCTAATAACAGAAACAAAGATGAAACAATGATAAACGAGTAATCACAACACACACACGGGTCAAAAGATTATAGATTAATCACTAAAACAGAGCTCGAGTGTTTACAGAGATCAAATCAGACCTTACAGACCATGGGAGGGTGTTTGGAGAGTGTGTGAGGCAAGAACTGATGATTAGGGCAATGATTAGGCCTATTTATACCTCCCGGGTACGAACAGCACCATACTAGCGATTAGCAGACTCATGTGGGGCGAGTAGGGCTAATCGCCAATACAACAGGCCCAATCGCATGAACAGTTACACGATTAGGGACCTAATCGCGTGTAACTGACTGCTAATCGCATGCAGCATCCCGAACCCTCCAAAACGCGTACAAACATCTCCAAACACCCCGAAACACGTCCAAACAACTAATATACTAGACTAGGGACATCATGTACTAACAGACTCCCCCTTGGACCAGGCTAGTATACGTACAGAATTAACCAAAAGACAACGTTTATACCAAAAGCAAACAACTTTACAGACTCGAAAAGCAGAAACGAATACAACTAAACAAAATGACAAGCAGCATCATCTGTCTTCATCTTCAGCTTGACGTTGTCTTGACCCTTGAGATTCTTGACCAAACGCATCCTGCATGAACTTTGTTGGCGTAGCAAAACTGGATCACTCTTTGAAACTTCATGGCTTGATCGGCTTCAGCTGGTAAGTGCATGATCGGATGTTGGTACAACGTCTCCACGTCCTTCTCTGAGCAATTTATCAACCACATAGGATCCCAAATCCTTATCTTCCTGCACGGGTTCGGACTGTTGCTCAAGACAATCACTGCTTCAGTGGTTGCTGCATCATAGTGCCAATAATACAGCTTCGAGGTAAAGTCTTGTTCAACTGGAATAATGGGAATCCTTGAAACGCATTTCGGTGGCTTGATCTTGTGCTCCCAGATAGGCTTTAAGGTGAAAGGATGAATCTTGTCTGTCTGATACGACCTGGGATACTGAGGCTCGAACTCTTTCCATCCCTCTGAGCTCTCTCGCTTCAACTTTGTGTAAAAACCCTTAAGAGAGGCAGATTTCTCTTCGTACAGCGGATAGTTGAGACGAACTAAGTCACGAATGTACCAGAATGGCAGGCTCAGAGTGTCTTTGAACTCCTCAAAGTACAATACACCTTCTTGCCATTTTACCCCGAGCATTCTTGTCTGACTCACGTACGCCCAGCTTATCACATTGCCAGACATCTTCGACAGTCTTTTCTTGAAGATGGATGCTCGCTCGACTGGCTTTTTCTTCTCTGAGGGCTTGAACCATTGGGGATACCGCTCTCTGATTTTGTCATGTCGTATCTTTACAGCATCAGGAACTTCAGTAGAGTCGGATTTCAACTTTTCTTCGGCCTCACGTATCATTTCTTCGTCAATGTTTGGAATTCCAGCGCCCGAGTCATTTACAACATACTCAGGAGTCGGCACGCTGGTTCCTTCTTCGAGATCCACTTCATTGTACTCTGGATGCATTTCAGGAGGAACGAATTGACTTGCATTGGAAGATTCTCCAGATGCAAAGCCATATACTTTAGTCATGTCCTCTGTTGTCATCTCAGGTGGAATCTCTCCTTCTTCCAGATCGTATTCAGGCATGGCAGGGGGTGGGAGCAAGTTGCCTTCGTCATCATATGCAAAATAACAGTTTAGAGGCTCCACGTCTTCAACAAGAACTATCGCTTTCTTCTTTACTTTATCACGTAGTTCTTGAATCTTGCTCCTCATAGGTGCTGGCTCCCCCTGAGCAGAAGAACCTGCCTTGGGATCATTGCCTTTGCGATCGTGACTTTTCTTCGTTCGTCCCGATGCAGACCCACCAGTTGATCCACCCCCGCCTGTGGGTCCGGGATCACCACCATCACCCTTACCATCATTGTCATCATCGTCATCAGACTCATCATCATCCTCTTCATCATTATCGTCTTCTTCACTATCCTCATCATCATCATCAGCAGCAGTACTAGCTCCAGCTTCCGAACCACCAGTAAGTCTAGGTTGAGTTCCGGTCAACGCATTCAACCTAGTCCTTAGCCTTGAGTTTTGCTTCTTATATTTGGTGATTCGACGCTCATTGTTCACATTTGCGAGCTGGAGATCACGGTTAGACTGAATCAGCTGCTGATGTGATTCCATGAGCTGCTGTTGTGATTCCATGACCTGCCTGTTCGACTCCAAGAGTTGCTGATTAGATAAAGTAAGAGCGTCGACAGTGGTTCTCAGCTCAGTGTTAGCAGTGATAGTGTCTCCAATCAATTCCAACATCGCCGTCTCATTTTCTTCTATGTTGGCGTTTTTGCTCTTCATTTCGGCCATTTCCCGTGCTTGAGCAGCCACTATAGCAGTAAGTTCGTTGATTTGGCGCTGGAGTTGTTCGTTGGTTGTTGGAGTCGAAGATGAGGATTGGCTCGAAGGTTTAGCAGCTGTCGATCTTGCTGCTTCTTTCAACATTCGGATTCTATCACCTATCGGATTAGCGGCTAACTGTGAACCTGTCGCTTCAACGGTAACTGAGACTGGCTCAGTGAAGATTACCGAGGAAGGCATTGACATAGTCACACCCGCAGGCATAGCTGCACTGAAAGAAAGTGGGACAGACGATGTTGCCGCTGTTGTTGTTTCTGTTGCCGCTGTTGTTGTATCTGTTGCTGCTGTTGTTGCCGATACAGAAGAGGAAGCAGGAAGGCCAAAAGTATCTGGGAGTTTCATACGCCTTCCCCTCAATTTCTTAGGCGTCTTCTCAGTCGCAACTGCCTTTTCTGACATTCTCTTTTGACCCCTACTAACCTTCGTCGCTTTAGTCTTTTGTCTTTTCTGAGGAGGCGGAGTGCTAAGTTCAGCATCGATATCTGCAACAAGATCACCACTAACCGGAGTGAAGGTGGGATCTCTTGCAAGCTCTCTCGCCGCAGCCGTGCGGGCTCTATCCTCCTCAAGAGAAAGTATATCGGGCGATTCATCTTCTGTACGCTCTGAGTCGTCATCTTCATCATCAACTTCTTCAATGTTAACCGGGCCCTCGTCAATCTTGGCTTTGCCTTTGCCTGAACTGGATGGTTCATCTACATTCAGCAACTCAGTATCAAGCATATCATCATCTTGTCTTGATTCAGCATCACCCATATTGCCCGGTGCATTGGGTCCCAAAGCAACAGTGGGTCTCCCAATATTATCATCATCCTTGAATACCTGTCTGTGAATCTGAATATCGTCCTCTGACTCACTGTCGTCATGCCTCCATCTATTACCTGGAGGTGCCACATAGTTGTCTCTCATTAGGTAGGCAAACACTCTACGACTTGGAGGATATTCGGACTTTGGCTTATTCTTGTACTGTAACATTCTCTTCATCTCAACTTCATCAATTTTCTTTATATTGATCAGCTCTTCTACCCGTTTCACCATGTTCGGGATCTGATTGTCAAGGATCATCTGCAGAAAGCGAGGATAAACAATAAAGGCATTCTCTGTCGGTTTTCGCAGAATCACTTCCTTGAGGTGATGCATAATCATCCCAGAGAAGTTGAACGGCTTGTTCAACGTCAATGCGACTATCGCTGATGCCAAAATGTCCTTGATTGCATCGAACGTTCCTTTGCGAGGTCCGAGACACTTTAACACCACGTGCGTCAGATACTTCATTTCTGGAGGAAGACATCCCTTTTGTAGCATCTCCTGCGCACGAACATCACCCGTATACTTCATCCGTAGGAATCCACCTCGTATCAAAATGGAATCGAATACGATTGGATCGTCTTTATCATCTTCAAATCTTAGAATCTCGCGAATCATGTCTTCAGTGATAAGAACCTCCTTTCGTTGCACCGAGCTTCTGATAGTAGCTGGAATTGTGCTGACGTCGACTCTAGCATTCTGATAGAATTCCTGGAGAATGTTCTTGTAAGCCGCATAGTCTTTAGATATGGCATATCTTATCTTTGAGCGCTTCAAGTACTCGATGACGCCTTCAAATCGCTTGCATTCCGGCTTCTTTACAGGTCCGAGAAAGGCAAGACAGTTGTGCCTGTCTGAAGTACCGTATTGCATGATTCTTTGATATGTAGAACAAGTTTGTAAGATCAAATGAAATTTTGGCAGAGGTTCGTTTAGGGTCAGATTAGAGGGAACGAAGGTAACAGTTGATGTTTTTGAAATATGAAGAAAAAGAACTAAGTGTTCCTTTATATACCCGTCCCTACTCGCATGCTCTTTAATCACGAATGAGGCCTACTCGCGTGCTACAGCGGAGCGATTGGAGACCAAACGCCTAAGTACTTCAAGCGATTACGTCTAATCGCTAATAGCAGGATGCGATTGGGAATTTGATTGGTCAAGCGATTGGCTTGGCTAATCGCTTAGCCTAACACACGATTAGGACATAAACGCGTGTAAACACACACGATTAGGAGCTACTCGCCTTAGGCTACATGCGATTAGGACACTAAATGCATATAGTTTTCACACAAATTACCAAATTGCCCCTGCAGCACCAATTCTCGCATTTTTGACCCGTTAAGGTTCAAAACATGCGTTTTTCAACCCGATTTGACACGCGACTCAGATGATGACTCAGATACTTGAAAATATTACATTTTCCACCCTTGTACTTGATAAAAAGTACGGTTTTGACCCGGGAAAAACACAAGTTTCCAATAAGTTGCCCATTTTATTTTCCGGCGTTTTATTTTTGAAGAAGTAAGATTACAATGGATTAGGATTCCATCATCGGCAATCAAGAATGATTAACTAAGCTAAACTAAGCATAAATAAAATAAAACGGGAGATCAACTAACTGTACACTAACATATTTTTGCGAGTTTCAACGGTTAGGGAATCATATCAGTGTACGGACATTACTAGAACCCTTATATTTTCAGTTTTCGCTTAAATTACCAATAAGCATCCTACAACAACTGTCGATATTGTTATCCACCTAAACTCAAAATCAAGTTTTATCGCTAGGCACTTTAGATACGTTTAAGGTAATATTAAGGCTGAGATACAAGGTGTTCCCCGCCACGCGACACATTCCCGTATCAAGTCATGCACAAAGCTTCCTCGTAACCGGTGAGTAAGCTGTTGCCATCCGTATTTTACAAGGAGTGGACTCAGTGGTGATCAGGTCTGCAGAAACGCTGCAACAGAGAGACCAGTGAGATCCAAACCAGGGTTCAAGTCAAATACCGTATATTTGATTTTTCACGGTACGACGCTTTAGGTATATGATTTGATACCTTAGAGCGAATTCTCATTGAGAATAGGGTTTTGGCATATATGAATCTTTTTGCTCTTTTAGGATTCCCGGACGTCTCCTGATCAGAATTTATTCTATTATTTTGTTTTTATTATTTTTTTCAGGAAATGACATAGGGGTGTCTCAGTCGTAGGCTGCGACCCCAACGTACGACACGTGTGCCACTCCTATTTTATTCTGAGAGACGTCCAGTTCACCCCGGATGTATCAACCTCTTAAAGACCATGAAACCTCGGATTTTGGCATGCTATCAAACGAGATTTCGGTACCAAGACCATATGCCAACGCACGTTGATCCACACATGATTCAGATGATTTAGGTTTATATCACCGTGCCGAACTTGGAAATGATTTTGAGCCTACCGACACATCATTGTAGAGGCTACCTATCAGTTCCAATATTTTTAAGATGATAAGGGTCCAGACAGTCCGACTGATTGGTTAATATCATCTTCCCGTTTTCACCAAAGAAACTCATTTTTGCATTTTTCAATTTTTTTGATTTTGGAATTTTCTCATTTTTTTTTTAATTTTTGCATTTTCTGAATGTTTTTGTATTTTTCTGAAATTTTCTCCCCCTAAAAATCTAAAGATTTGCGAAAAGACAATATTTTTGGATTTTTCTGATTTTTGAAAGAAAAATATTTACAAAAACGATTACCGATAAGGATCTAATCCTGCTTAACTTTAATGCCGTTTAAGATTAACAAGTACTCAAAACGAGGACCGTCAAAAGCTTTGGTGAATAAATCGGCACGTTGGTAGTCTGTGTGGATTTTTACCATATCGATAAGTTTCTTTTCATAGCAATCGCGTATGAAATGATACTTAACCAAGATATGTTTCGCCTTGGAATGGTTAACTGAGTCTTTAGCAAGAGCTATAGCGGACTCATTATCACAGTGAATGGGAGTATTAAGAAATTTCAAACCATAGTCTCTCATTTGTTGCTGTATCCAAAGAACCTGGGAGCAGCAACTCGATGCTGCTACATATTCCGACTCGCAGGTGGATAAGGCGACTGAGGCTTGCTTCTTGCACTGCCACGAGACTAGTCTTGGTCCCAAAAACTGGCATCCAGCCGATGTGGATTTTAAGTCTATCTTGCATCCGCCATAGTCAGCATCACTAAACACGATGAGGTCAAACTTATCGTCATTAGGGTACCAAAGACCTTTGGTCGGACAACCCTTTAGATAATGTAAGATCCTCTTCACAGCAACCAGGTGGGACTGTTTCGGCCTTGACTGGTATCTTGATAGTAAGCATGTCGCGAACATTATGTCAGGTCTTGATGCAGTGAGGTACATGAGTGAGCCTATCATAGCTCGATAGAGAAAAGGATCAACGGTTTGTCCTTTCTCGTCAGGCCCAATCCCGTGATTGGTCTGAATCGGTGTGCCTACTGGAGTAGAGTCTTCCATCTGGAACCGGCTCAAGATGTCAGCAACGTATTTTGTCTGGTGGATGAAGATCCCCGACTCTTGTTGTTCTACTTGTAGACCGAGGAAGAATTGCATCTCCCCCATCGAGCTCATCTCAAATTTGTCCTGCATAAGCTTTTCGAATTCCCTGCACATGACATCATTAGTAGACCCAAAAATAATATCATCAACATAAACCTGTACCAGAAGACGATCACCACCCTTTTCCTTGGTGAATAAGGTGCAGTCCACGAGTCCACGTTTGAACCCGTTGGATATCAGATAGTTGCTAAGCATTTGGTACCATTCACGCGGTGCCTGATGGAGTCCGTACAACGCTTTGTTCAATTTGTAGACTTTTTCGCGATGCAGCGGATCCTCAAAACCCGGTGGCTGAGCAACATACACCTCTTCCTTCACGACACCATACAGAAAAGCACTTTTCACGTCCATTTGATACACCTTAAACCGTTTGTACGAAGCGTAAGCTAAGAACATCCGGATAGCTTCAAGGCGCGCAACTGGAGCGTATACTTCGTTGTAATCTATTTCTTCGATTTGACGGAAGCCGAGGACAACTAATCGAGCCTTGTTTCTTATAATCACCCCGCGGTCATCCCGTTTACATTTGTAGACCCACTTTGTTCCAATCATTTTCGAGCCTGGAGGTAAGTCAACTAAGTCCCACACTCCTAGCTTTTGGAACTGCTGAAGTTCGGCTTGCATAGCTTCAATCCATGGTTCTTCCCTCAGTGCCTCTTGCACAGTTCTTGGTTCAGTTTGAGAAACATACAAGGCGAAGGACCAATCGTTCTGATGACCTGCTTTTCTGATTTCCGAATAGAATGCCAGAGTACCTGTATTGTCACTTGAACTAGCATTTCTGAGCTGACTGCGCGTCATGACTTTGCTAGTCGGATTACCAATCACATTTTGCATCGGATGAGTGTCGTGAATCCGAGATTCCGGATGTGCCGGCACTGGATCATCCGAATGCAGATTTAGGTTCTCCAAACCTTGAGATAGATTTGTCTCAGCGGCGCTTGAACTAGAGGGAGCAGCGGGTTGCATATTAAAACCGGAGAGATCGATCCGAAGACCTATCCCTGGAGCTGCTGAAGAAGAAGGACCAGCTTGATTGTTTCCTGTCGGATTAACTGGAGCTGTAGTGGTAGATTCACCATTTCCAGCTTGTTCCTCAGTGAGAGTTTCATGAGACTCTGCAAAATCGTCGTCGGAAGATGAAGATTCGAGAACCTCTGCTGACGCTTCCTGAAAAACTTCCTCAACTTCTGCTGCTACGGTTTTATCAGGGGGACCCGTGGATGCAGAGGCATCAGATGGAGCAGGCGCAGGTGCATTAACCACGATCGGACGCATTAGCGGAGAGCTAGCTGCGTTTTCACATTCGTAATACATTTGCGCTACAGCATCGTCCACCAAATTTTCCACGTTGAAGGAATCAAATAGACTCTTATAATCGAACAACCAATCAGGTCCAACACCAGGTGCATTGGCAGTATAACGCTGAACATCCACATTAAGCCAATCTTCAACGTTGTTGGTTCTTTTGTTGTACACTCTTTTGTTGGGAGTGCTGTAACCAACAAAGAAACCTTCTTCTGCCTTTGCACCAAACTTCCCATCGGGATGTATCATGGTGCATGGAGCTCCGAAAGGTTCCAGAAACTCTAAGTTCGGTTTCCTTCGGTTCAGAAGCTCGTAAGAGGTTTTTCCAAGCTTCTTTACCGTTAGAACCCTATTCAGAGTATAACACGCGCAGTGAACTGCCTCGTTCCAGAAGATCACAGGCAAGTTCGAGTCTGCGAGCATAGTTCTGGCTGCCTCAATAAGAGTCCGATTCTTTCTTTCTGCAACCCCGTTTTGCTGAGGAGTGTATGGCGCTGTGAATTCATGATGAATACCTTTTCCTGCACATAACGCCTCCATAGCGTGATTCTTGAACTCTGTTCCGTTATCGCTTCTGATCCTACGGATCTTTAGCTGATATATATTTTCCAATTTAGTAAACAGATTCTTCAAGTAATCAAAAGTTTCACTCTTGTGCTTCATGCACACAACCCAAGAAAACCTAGAATAATCATCCGTAACCACTAAGCAGTATGAGTCACCGTTCTTGCTCTTTCGATTTACTGGGCCAAACAGGTCCATGTGCAGTCGTTCGAGAGGTAGACTAACTGAGTTTGTCTTCTTAGGCTTGTGAGACTTTCTTTTCTGCTTCCCTTTCTTACATGAGACACAGACATTGTTTAAATGAAAATTCTTAACAGAAACACCTTCCACTAGTTGGTTCTGGACCAGATGGTTCATTTTCCTCGAGTGGATGTGCCCCATTCGTCTGTGCCACATTATCGATTCCTTCTCTGTCGCCTTTGACAGAAAACAAGTGACTTGACCTTTCGCTGTCATTGCTCGGCTCATGTCCAGGACGTATAAGTTGTTGACCCTGGGAGCTGAGATCATGACCCACTCTTTCGGTATTTTGAATCCAGGCTTCAGAATGAAACATGCGTTGTCATCAAAGAACACAGTGAACTTCTTGTCACATATCTGCGAAACGCTCAGCAAGTTGTGGTCTATCTGTTTGACAAAGCTTATCTTTTCAAAGCTTACAATACCGTTGCTCATACTTCCTTCTTTTGTAATATAACCCCCTTTATTACCAGCAAAGGCAACATACCCCCCGTTGATATTCTTTATGTCAAAAAGCAGGGATAAATCGCCTGTCATGTGCCCTGAAGCTCCACTATCAACAATCCATAGGCTGCTGATAAGGCCCTGTGGAACTCCCTGCACAAACATTCAAAGTTCAGTGGTTAAGGGGGACCTAAGCCTTCACGGTCTTGGGTCTACCAACTTCATCTAACATCGGAAAGTCAACCCATCGTCCATTTGGTGTTGGCGTTGTTTCCGATGGTACAGCAGTGCTTTCTCCAGCAGATGATTCTCCTCCTTTGGTTGGTGACTTGGGTCTCCAAATCTGTTCAGGTTTCTTTGGCTTGGGCTTCTTCTTTGCCTGTGGGCTAGAAGGTCCAGCCTTGGATTCCTTTGGAGGAACAGATTTTGGATCCACTTCAGAATTAACTGTACGTGGAGCAGCTTTGGGGTTGCCCTGCGGTTTAGCTGCAGCCTTTGCTGGTGGCTTAGGCGCTGCTTCAACCTTTGGAGGAACAGTGCTCCCCCTCAGCTGTGGACCCCTGCCATCAACTGGCTTTTGGTTCATAGCAATTTTGTTACGGTTATCATAAACAACCTGCTTTCCCTTTTGTTTCTCTGAGAGTTTAGGAGAAACAGGTTGCTTGGATTTGCTAGAACTGGGAGGATCATCCACTTTGATCCTTTCTCGTCTCAATTCAGGGCACGCAGCAACTAAATGCCCACGTTCCCCACACTTGTGACAGGATCTATATTCTTCAAACTTAGGAGATTCGGGTTTGGTCTCCTTTTTGTTCCTTTTGTTAGATGGAACGGCAAATGAGTTTTTATGTTTTGGATCCTCAAGACATCTTCTTTGCTGATCGACTTGAGGATCGTCATTTCTTTCAGTGTCGCTCGATCTAATGAACTCAGTTACATGCTTTTTCGGACCGTTTCTTTGAGCTTGATTTTGAGGATTAACGGTGTTCGACTTTTGATTTTTCTTGTTATTTTCATTAGGCTGATTTCCCTGATCCTTTCTACCCTTACCCTTACCCTTGTTTTTACTCCAGGTTTCCTTTTCTACGGTAATGACAGATTCTTGCCAAATTTTGGCAACAAGACCAGGGGCGATACATCTGAGAGGGACTTCCTCGTCAGCATGCACCCTTTCAGACCCTTTTAACTTATAAAACACCTTAATCCTCCTACCATCCTCGGTTTGCACTTTCGGTTCCAGTTCACTCAAGGTTTCAGTGGTAATGATGTGATTCTCAAGAGGAACATCTATAGTTTTGACCGGTGCATACCTAGGAGGTTCATCGAGCTCATCATCCGAAGTGTCAGTGTCATATACACTGATATCATCAGCTTTCTCACACAAATTGACAGCTTTAGCAGGAGTAGCAACCTTAGTGACTTCAGCAGGTTTAGCTGCTTCAGTAACCTTGGCCGCCTCTGCAGCTTTTGCTGCCTCAGCTTCCACGTCCACAAGTTCCTCCTTCGGCAAGACATCAAAATTGTGATTTTCGAATCTCACCGGAGGTGGACATTGAGAGTATTTGGGACTGGTGGAGAAGTCTTCCTTGTCAGAGTGTTCTACTATGTGATCAAGGACATACTTGCAGTTTAAATAACTCTCAAGCTTTTTCCTGATCTTTTCATAGTCACAGTTAACAATGGCCAATTGTTTCTTAGTGTCTTCGACCTCATTGATGTAGTTATTTATAGCAATTTGTTTGTTAGCTAAGGTTTTTGACAGTTCAGAAACATCCTTTTTATAATTTTCAATTGTACTAAGAAAATTTTTCTCCTTTTGTCTCAAGGAATCAATTGACCTTTGTAACGGACCAACATCAGCTTTTAAATTCAGATTTTCTTCAGTTAATTCTTTAATTCTGAATTTTAACTGATTACACTCTACACAATCTAATTTTGAATCAGAAGAAGAACTTACCTTGTTTGACGATTCAGTAATGGCCATCAATGCATAATGAGCTGCTGTCTTCTGAGCTCCAAAGAATTCGCCGTAGTTCTTCTCTGTGCAGTCAGCATCCACAAGAAACGATCTTTTACCGATCAATGCATCTGCTTCAGCTAACAGATCCTCCAAATCTTCTCCACTATCAGAATCGCACTCCGAGTCACAGTCAGACACCTCAGTTTCGGAAGTGATGATGTCAGACTGACTCGAAGTTTCTTCAACTTCGGCTGGTGCTTCAGACGCTTGTTGAGCAAAACAGGCTGCACCACCTTGAGGAGCTTCTTCTCCGATGATCAGATGGTTCCAGTTATAGCCTTCATCAGCTTGAATAACCATGGCTTGACCTTGATTGTTGTTTGCAGGCGGCCTCTGGTTCTGATTCTGGTTGTTGACTGGGACAATAGCATGCTCAGTATTAGGTTGACCCTGAGCTTGCTGCCTCTGATTCTGATTAGCTCTGTTGTTGTTGAAGGGATTCTGATGTCCTTGCTGCTTAGGTCGGTCACATTCCCTTGCAAAATGCCCTTTTGTGCCACAGTTGTAGCATGTGACCTTTGTTTTGTCGAACCCAAACTTGGTGTTATTATTGATCAAGACATCTCTCCTTCCCGTCCTGTCCATGTATTCCTTTGCCCTTCTCACCACGCTTGCGAAGTGCCATTGTATGTCTATCAGATCCATGTCGTCCTTATCAATCTGCGAGTAATCCTCCTGTGTAAGATGAGGATTCCCGATCTGTCCAGCAACCAGTCCACTGTAGGAGTTTACCAAGGTCGACAGTAGAGCCATATGTTCTTGAGCTAGCTCTACAGTCACCTTTTCTAAACCAGCAGTGTTCAGCTGCTCTGGGACTGTATTGGTCCGATATCCACCTTGATTAGAACTAGAAGCACCTCCATATCCACCATAACTTGTAGTTGGAGCCCCGCCAAAACCTGTAGAAGAGGGTCCACTAAAGTTTGCAGTTGCCTGCGCTGGTGCTGCAAGATGAGAAAACGGGTTAACACCAAACTGGTTAGCATTATAATTCAAAGGATACGGGTTTGGTCCAAAAGGATATGTAGGAGGAGGAACATCAGCTGGGGGACCATAATTGTCGAACGCATAGACTGGGTCCGGGTTAACCACAAAAGCAGTTTGTGGTTTGGTGCCACCCACACTGGTGTCCTGAAGAGGATTCCCATAATAGATGTTGGGATTCTGTGGAATGAGCGCCTTGTTTGCTCTCCTGATTTCCTCTATCTCCTTGTTTTCCAGCTCGGTAATGAACTCGTTGATGGAGAGAGTCTGATATGCATTGTTTGACTTTAGAATATCCAACCATTGATGCCAGTGAGGAGGTAGCGCCTCAACAAATCTTTCTACAAGGTCCGCAGATGAATATAAGACCCCGTACTGATACATTTCAGACATCAGATGGTAGTATCTAGCCGTCAAGTCCCTCAGAGATTCGTTCCCTATTGTCACACCCCAACCGATGGCGGAATCATCGAGGTGAGACTTAGTGGTAGATTGTTCAAAGACTTCATGACACTAGAATTCGTGATAATTATTTTAATATACGATTTTTATATTAATTCGATTTATCGTAAAAACTCTAGTTCCCCAAATTGACTTAGCAAACCCTAATGCCTTAGACCCTAGATACCATAGACTTTTAGACTTTTCCCTTATTAGTATTCTTACACGTTATAGGTTGAATACCCATTACTTAGCTCACGACCGCTTAAGTGGATTCTGATCGCCTTCGCAAACGGTGAGTATATCTTTTCCCCTTTTTACTATTTTACATTTCGGGGTGACTCATGTACTTACTATCAAGTTTATATTTCCTTTTACTAAAATAGCAATTCTTATGTGTGTTTGCTTGTGTTATTTTGTGCATCTATGACCTGTCAAATCATTAACCGCTGGGCGGCCTGGCATTTCAATGAATAGTACTATGGTTTATACCCTTGTGACTCTGTTGAGAGTCCTCGTCATTGCTATGTATTACATTACTACTAGCGCATACTATATATATCTGCTTTCTTCTCTTAGGGTTGATTTGACCCGGATACCACTTATTACATAATTGCAAACAGTATACGACACATGAATTGCAAAACACTTTTCTACTATACTTATTTAAACAGGGTATGCTCACCAATACAATTTTTGTATTGACCAAAATATTTTGTACATGTTTCAGGTTGTTTTGAGATGCATCCTTTAAGCTTTCGGATTTATATTTAGATTTTGATTCATTGTATTTCAATTTAGTTGACAGTTAGAATCGTTGTATTTCATTTCAATGTAATAAATTATTTAATCAATGTATTCAAATTTACACTTTAGTCCATGAGCTATTGAACAATCGTCACTACGTGACACCTCGATGTTTCCGCCATCGGTTGGGGTGTTACAGTGAGGATATCACTCCTATCTTGGCGTAGTTTCAAAAACACAAAGGATTTACGCGGATTGAAAGTTATCACCAAAGTGAGGGTTTCACGCCTATTTTGGTGATTTTCTTTCGTTTGTGGTATACGAGTGTCTTCGAGTGTAGAATAATCCACAAATAGGAAGGTAAATTTTTGAAGACAAGAGGATAGAGTAGAAGCAACATAGGGAGAACAAGTATTTTATGCATGATAAAAAGGAATGGTCAAAAAGGTTCTTAACTATAGTCTAGGTCAAAACATGGCAATTTTTCCTAATTCCCTATAGTCATGGCTCTGATACCAATCTGTCACACCCCAACCGATGGCGGAATCATCGAGGTGAGACTTAGTGGTAGATTGTTCAAAGACTTCATGACACTAGAATTCGTGATAATATAATTTAAAGATAAAATTTCATTCATAGCATAATCATTGTCTAAAAAGATAACATAATACAAATTGTTTCACGAAAAGAAAAATAGAACATCAAAATATAGAACTTAAACTAGCGTGAGTTTCTAGTCCAATCCTAAGTAGATTTTTTGATAAACCTGCATTAAACATTTCCTGCAACATGTATAAAATATCCGTCAACACATAAAGCATTGGTGAGCATACTAGTTTGAGTCTAAGTACATAGTATAGAAAAGTCTACTCGAATCATCATGTTATAGGCATATGCACGTAGAACCATACAAACGGCAACAACACTCGATAACACAAAAGACTTCATCTTATCATGACCCATAAAGGGGGCGGCGTGTCAACCTATAGCGCTATACATGTAAGGTGGGTTGTTAACTAATCGTACATTTGTATGTAAGAC
This sequence comes from Ambrosia x helenae, assembly GCA_030844895.1. Taxonomy (NCBI): domain Eukaryota; kingdom Viridiplantae; phylum Streptophyta; class Magnoliopsida; order Asterales; family Asteraceae; genus Ambrosia; species Ambrosia x helenae. Next base: position 128,372,057 of record CM061229.1, on the reverse strand, counting down.
TTTGAATTCTAGCATGGCATAGCATAATAGCATTTAGATTGAGCATAATAGTTTAAGAGTATGAAATCGTTTAAATTTTGATAGTGATACATGTTGAGCCCCAAAGAATAAAGAATAAAAGGGGGACAAGTATGAACTCACCTTAGGGTGCGTTTGATAGAGTTCCAAAAAGGTAAGTCTTGGAAGGTTTAGCTTTAGCCTTGGTTATCTAGAATTAAAGAATAAAGGATCTTAGGTTCGAGTTTAGGTTATAGATTCACGAGAGTCATGCAAGCCTTTTAGGCAAACCAAGCACAAATTGCCTTTAGGGCAATTCGGATGGTCATGAGATTAAATTAGACCAAGCGCAAAACCATCATAGATGATTCGGATGGTATAAAGTTAGGAATGTGAATCCATTTGATAGGTTCATGTCATAACCACTTCGCTTATGGAATAAACGTGGGTTTTGGACACGGGATTTCCCCTTTCTAGTGTGGATAAATCCATAGCACAAGAAGGGTCAAGAGAGTTGGTAAGGTAGGGTGTAACCACAAACCTTCCAAAGATTAATAATAAACTAGTAAGATAGAAACTTGAAAGTATATGTTTATATTATTATATAGTATAATTCAGAAAACAACCACCTTTGGAACCTCTTTTAGGTGCTCTACCCTTATCACACTTCTGTGGATAAATATGGGGAAGATCCTAGAGGTTTCTCCAAGGAGTTTTAGATGAAAAAGAGAAGGAAAAGCATAAAAGAATTGAAGGTTTGAGCTTAGAAACTTACTGATGTGTTTTCAGGAAGTTTGCTCAAAAACCTTGAGGATTAGAGAGAGTTTTAGGGAGAAATGAGGTGAACAAGAGATTAAGGTGTAGGGAGGGGTTGTATTTATAGATGGGTTAAGGTGGTTGGGTATTAAATAGAGTTATTAGGGTGGTTGGGAGGAGATTAGGTGGGGTTAATCTTGATTATTAGGGAGTTGATGTATTCTGCTGTTGTCATTCGAGTTCAACAGAAAAAAAAATAAAGAACAACAAAAAAAACGAACGTCACAAATGTGTATGTTCTTGTTATTGTGTGGAGAAAAGTCAAATACACTTAATCACGTTTCTCTTTTTTTTTATTTTTTTTTCTTTTAATGATTTAACTAAAAGTATTATTATAAAATATGTATATGTTTTATTTAAAATAAATATATATTAAGATCTTAACTAAATAAGTTTCTTGTTATAAAGTCTAAATTGAATAGGATAAATTATAACGACGACCCGTCAAGAATTGGTAGGAGTAACCTAAACGAAACGAATAAAGGCGAACTTAGAATTTGTTAAATATAGCATTTATAATACAACAAAATTAAGAATCACGCGACGTTATATAAAGTTTGCGTCGCGTAGAATTTATAGAATAAATGAAATAGATTAAGATTAAATGTAATTGATAAAATACTTTTCCATTGATCATAAGCTCGGGATTACAAGGGTACAAAATGGAAAGATACAAGAATACAAGGACTAGAATGGAAAATACGAAAAATACGAATGTTACAGTCTCCCCTACTTTAGGAAATTTCGTCTCGAAATTTAGTTAAGAGTCAACTTTTGAAAAGTAGGTAAGTGGTTTGATACGGGTTTAATAAGAACAAAAACTAGTTAGTTTGTTATCTGTAAGTCAAATACGGTATATAGTCACTGTGCGATAATTATGCTCGTAAGAGAAGTAGCTTTTCTTTAAAAAAAAAAATAAAAAAAAAAAAATAACCCAAGGTCGTATGTAGAAATTTGCAAGTCTAACCGACTAAAGTATTTTTGTAAGGTGTGTGGATAGTAGATAGATTTCGCAAGTTTAAACAACTAAAGCATTTTTGTAAATAGTGAAGAAAGAGAGTACGTATATGAAGTTAATGCAGCAAATTTTGGAATGGTTAGTAATTATATAGTATGAAATAGTAAAAATTGAAGGTAGTGAAGTATATTGTATAACATATATAAATTTTGGGAAAATAAGTAGTTATACGGTATAGAATAGTGAAAGCTGAAGGTGGTTAAGTATATTGTATAACATATAGAAATTTTAGGGAAAAGTAAGTAATTGTACGATATAACGCATATGAATAGTAGAAATTTTTGCTTGTAATAGAGATGTATTTGGGTAATTGGGTGGGATAGAAAATATGTGAGCATAATAAGTGACTAGATGTGGGAATGAGTAGTTTTTAGTAAAAGATATTCGGTTTGCACAAGGTCGAAAATTTTATTAGAAAAAATTTTAGGAGGCGATTAAATAAACGAGAAATTTAACTATTTAAAAACAACTTTTTGGTGATATAAATAGTATTTATTTAGTTTTGAAATCCAGTATATAAGAAAATATATAAAAGTGAGAGACGAATCTTGTTTTACATGTATGAATGCTTTTAGAGATTAAGGCCAGAGCTTACGGGATTTAGAAATAGGTTCTTGATAATAGAGGGATTGCTTATTAAGCAAAGAAATCATGAGGAAGGAACGAAGTTCGATGGAGATTGCAAGTATAGATTATTCATAGCAAGGATGATGTTGCATAGTAGAGAGTGTGGTTCAAAACAAGGTTATGATATGCATAACAGACAAATGATGCAAGCGTAATTAGACTAGTAAACTATAACATAAAGTGTATCGCAAAAGATGAATATCGTAAGTGTTGACCAAAACTTTAACTCGACACCCAAAACTTCTCATGACACGAATAACTCTACTTTTGGTAGTACGACAGGACATTTATGTATAGGATGTACCGGCGGCGTATCCACCATGCCGTTATCATACCTCATCCGTGTTGTTATTCAAGTCATGATAGGTTACACACACTAGGACTTGTTATGTTTTCCATGCGCCCAATTTTTGTAATTACGTGTGCACCCGTAATTAGTCCAATTGTCGTATGGTCCACATAATTCGTCTTAGTTATGTGTGGGTAGCTAGTGGACACAAAATATTTATACACAAAGGAAAAGACATTAAACTAAAGCATTAAACAGTTTTGATGTTGTAAACATAGCAAGCAACGTGACATGCAAACACATAATGTAAAAAGGCATTAAATAGGTTTTTGATGGTGTTTAACCGTACGTGTTTTTGGCGTAGATGTATTGTTTCATGACATAACGGTGTAGACTTGTGCATATGTGGTTACGTTTAGATGTATAAAATCAAACAAAAGAATGGACAATTGGATTCCTAATGGAAACGTGTGAAATGTTTTGACTTAGTATAACATAAAATTCGAGTTCATTACAAATTAATTGAGTTTATGGGTACTCGAGCAATTTTTAGCTTTTAAAGACTAAGGGTCAAGTTTGATGGTAGAAGAATTTAGTCCGTTGGATGTTAAAGAAAAATGGATTTAATCGAAGTGGGGAAAATTTAGTGTAAAAGTTTTATCGATGGTTGTCGTTTGATTTATGAAAAATCCATTTTATTAAGCGAGGAAAATAGTTTATTGACAATTTTAGTTTGACGTTGGTGAATATTTTGACTTGTGATACGATTTCAAGAGAAAAGGTTTTCGGATTATAAAGAAGTAGGTTATTTGATTTTGCTCACAAGTCCTGTTTGCAAAAGAAAATTTATTTTAAACACTTTCACCATTTAGAATCTTGTTTGTCATATAGACTCGACGCACACATTTGTTAGTGGTTTAAAAGTGAGGATTTTATAGAAGAATAGGCATCCTCTTAGAAATAGTAGAAAGATTTTGCTCAAAAATTTTGAAAAAAGATTGTGCGTGAGAAGAAAAGGGTTTTGCGATGTTTGAATTTTGCCGATAAATTATGATTGTAACCTAAGATAACGATGGTATTTCATAATTCATAAAAGAAAATTTCACATCCGAATAATTTCTTGAAAACATTACATAAGGAAATTCTCATTTTTTTAAAAGAAGAGAAAAATCAAACTTCTTTAGTGTGGTGAGTGGGTCTTCTAGCATCGTAGATCACCATGGCAAGTCTTGGGAATTGGTTGCGCCCATGGGTTGGGTCGTTGCACTCAGAGTATATCCATCCATTTGGCTTTAGTGAATGAGGTAGTGCTAGTAGGTTTTTCGGGTCATGGTTTAGTGGTGTGGCGACAGGTTTTGGCTAAATGACCATATGCATCATAGTTGGTGCATATGCGGCATTGTGTGTGAGTGGGATGGTGATATTTACAACTGTCGCATAGCGGAAAGGTTCCACGGTACTGCTTTTTGTTAGAATTCGGAGTCTTAGGAGTTGTCGAAGTGTGGTTTCGTTTGAGGTTTTTGTGTTTTCGGTTATTCTTTTTCGTTTGCTTAGTAGGGGTATGGGTGGATGGTTTAGTATCTAGATGGTTTAGGTTGTCCTGGATGGTATCGCCGGAGTTTGGAATTGGATTTGTTGGGGTCTCTAGGTTAGGGAGATTCTTGATTAATTCTTGGGCAACAAGACTCGCCAGTTGGTTGAGATCGATGTTGTTGAGACGGGAAGACATCTACGAAAATTATGCATAAGAAAATTTTGCATAAGCGTTTTTAAGCAAGGTGACTTTTGGATTTAGGAAATGGTTATTAGAATTTTGGTTAACAATGAAAAGCTTGGGGTAAGATTAGATCGGTGAATTTGATGCAAATTTAGATAAACAAAATACATAAGTTCAAATTGTTCTCGTAGATTTAGTATGCGCGTTCAATTTACACGTATAGGACGCAAGTTTCACATTATTCAAGTAGCGTAACACGTATGTATAAACAAGTATGGTGCACTTAGTTAACATAAAGGAGTTTTGATTTATGTTGGTTGTGATTATTAGTATTGTTTGGAGATTGCAAGAGTAGCTTGAAGCGCGAGTCTTGAGATCGAGTGCGAGAGGATAAGGTACAATTTCAAGTAAATCGAATATATATAATGAAAACATAGCATGAAAACAACATTGAAAGTAGTATTAGCATAAAAAGAGAGGCTTGTTTTTAAGCAAGCAATTGGAGTGTTCCGGAACGAAACTAAGACTAACCAAAGTGGTTCGAATTTACCTTTGAGTTTGAAAACATGCTTTGGCCTAATAGGTGGAAATACTCTCGCCGACTTGCGGTTAACGGTATTCACCCTTCCAGTTACTACATGTTTCTTGTCATTAGTAAATTTGAGACTTTGGCGAGATTTTAAAAAAAATATATCAAGGATTGAAACTAGTCGCTAAGTTGCGGATTTCACTCCTATCTTAGCGAGGTCGTTTCTTTGAGTGTGGTTTGTACACTTTGTCCAACGTGGTAAGAAAATTAATTCTAACCTTCGATTGGTAAGTGTCCACTAAAACGAGAATTGTGAAGTTTCCACCAAGGTGAGTGTGACATTCGTCACCCTCGTGTTTCATTTAATTGACAATAATAGTCCCCCAAATATTTTCATGTTAGTCCTTGTAAGTTTTGTCGGTTTCAAAGTTAATTTTAAAACGAACTAAAATTTTATCATTTATACTTATCATGGATCGGGTATAAGTTTTAATCTAATGCGTACGTTGAAACGTGTTCGTAAAAAAAAAATTAAGATTTTAAGGTTTACAAAGCAATTTGGTTAAGTTATCTTAACTTGGTTAGAGTTTTATTAAGGAACTTAACTAAAAATCATCAATAAACTTAACTATACTAACTAAGGGGACCATTCTTGCCAAAAAGTGAAAGTTTTAAATCAACTCTTCTCCCTCTCTCCCTGATTTCGTTTTTCCGGCGACCCCATGTCTGGCCGGCGAAAGATTCCGGCGAAGCTTAATACCCACTTTTAATGTGTTTCAATTCCTTCAAATGATTCCTAAGCGTTTCTCCTCCATCAATCAATGAATTCCAATCATTATATCTAGTTATAACGCGCCTTAAATCGAGATAAATGTAACCGATCGGACCTCTTTAAAGAAACCGAGCACTTAACGTTTTTTTTCGAAATCCTTATATAATTTATAGGCCAAACGTTTCTGCACTTTATATCATCACAAACCCACTAAAAAAAACTAAGCTTAAACACGTCTGGAAGTCCCTGAACCGGAACCATATATCGCGGCCCTTTATTCCTCCGGTTTGACTCGAGAACGACTTTGTAAGTTCTAAATTTTTTTGCCGTTTTTATGTTTAAACATCACTTAACGAAAGCCCTCTATTACAGAGTATAATCGTGCTCTGAATCAGGTTATTGAAATTTAGGTTAGGGTTAGGGTTCTTGCTAGTTAAATTGGGGAAGATGATGTAATGAGAACTATGTTTATATAAATTAATTTCTGATTTAAATCAACATAAGGATCATTTGGTCTAGTGGTTGAAACTCTAGTGTTATACACGGAAGGTCAGGGGTTCGAACCCCATGACCAACAATACTTTTTCTTTGATTTTAGTTTGTTTCCTTTTTGTCTTATATGGGTTATTATTTCAATTGTTTAATAATCAATTATAACCCATATAAATCTATAATATTCATAATAAATTCATTTTTGCTCCAAAAATTATGAAAATTTAGGTGTAGCTTCTTGACATCATAAAGAACATTTCCACATTTTTATTTTCTGAAAAATGTTTTATTTTTATATTTTTATTGAATTAAATTGTTTTAATCATAAATAATTGATAAAAAAATCATTTTTAATGATTTTAATCTCAAACTTTTTGGGTAATTATTTCTAACCATTCTAATCTGAAATAAAAATATTTGGTTCAGAAAAACATTTATTTTTATTAATTTCCCTATTTTTAATCATTTAAACATGATTTAATATCATTAAATCAGTTTTAAATATAAATAAGTTTATAAAAATTAGGGGAAAATTATTTTCATTAATTTACATCAGAAATCATTCATTTTCTATAAAGATAGCATTTTTGGGTCGTGTCTTGTATTTATAGTCTTATTTATGTTTAATTAGATATAATTAAACATTTAATTATTTATACTATTAAATATCTATTTTATAAATACTTTTATTATAAAATAGAAATATTATTATGGTTGAAAGCCTTTATTATCATTTGTTGGATCACATTGTAACTCATAATTATTTATTTCAATAATTATGATTTTTGCATTTATTTATAATAATTGTAATTAACTAAATTAGTTTGTATTAATTAATTAAACATATTTTAACTTAAATATTCACTTGGTCATAATTATATTACCTAAATCATATCTAGAAACTTTGATATATTATTTTAATATACGATTTTTATATTAATTCGATTTATCGTAAAAACTCTAGTTCTCCAAATTGACTTAGCAAACCCTAATGCCTTAGACCCTAGATACCATAGACTTTTAGACTTTTCCCTTATTAGTATTCTTACACGTTATAGGTTGAATACCCATTACTTAGCTCACGACCGCTTAAGTGGATTCTGATCGCCTTCGCAAACGGTGAGTATATCTTTTCCCCTTTTTACTATTTTACATTTCGGGGTGACTCATGTACTTACTATTAGGGGTGAGCAAAGTGATAAGACCGGACCGAACCGGGTAAAACCCGACCCGACCCGAAACCGATACATATATAGATTCCATAACCGAAGGCTGGACCAAAAATCTCATTTGGGGTTTCTACTTTTCTCGGTTTCGGTGCTTCGGTTTGCTGTGTAAAACCGAGACCGAAATACTCAAATTTGACTTGGATTTCAAACGAGTTCAGGTACATCACGTGGTTACTAGTTAGGGCATTTTGGTTGATATATTAGAAGACCAGAGTAGAAATATTAGCATGAAAAGATTTGTTTGCAAGACAATCTCAAACCTTTTGAACCAAGATTGATCTTTCATCTGGTACTTGAGAAAGAGGACATCTGTATAACAATGGAGATGAAAGGAGATCACAATGGTTATAGATTTTTACGGGTGGGTTGAAGGTGTATAAAACAATGGAGATAAAGAGGAGGATGGTGGTGAAAAGTAAAAACTATGTCTTCCCAAACCCTTGAACTTGTCAGTAGACCCTTGTGTTAATTTTTTCCCTTTTATTTCAAGGTTTTTCAGAATGAAAATCGAATATATACTATACAGGGAAGATGAGAAATATGTAATACAAGGAAAATAAATTAGTTGGGAATTGGGAAAACGAATGATTTTTCACATGATACTAGTTAATAGTTTCCATCTTTTTACCTTCTCAATATATTTTAATATTTATTTAACAAAAGGTTTCGTAAAATTATTGTATTTTATAAAAGTAAAATCATAACTAATAATTGTGTTAAAATATTTAACCTGGTTAGTGCTTATATTAAAATAATAACAAACATGCTTAATTATAATAGAATGTAATTCTACAAAGTGTAAACGGTTATATATTTAAGAATCTATTTAAAATAATATTTTATGTTGATACATAAGATAATTATTTAAAAAGCGTAAGAAAAAGTATAAACCATACATTTTAAGTAAAACTTTTAACTATTTAATATCTTGCTAATATTTTTCAAATAATACTTGATGAGATTTTAAAAACAAACAAAGAGATATACAGTAAAATAGTTTAAATATGAGATACACGGTAAATAGTCATGCATGTAAGTTTCAAAGTAGGGGTAAAAAAAACGCAAGACTTTGAAACTACAAAAAGTAATAATGCACATCTTTAATGAGGCGTGACTGTGACTGTGAGTTCCAATGTAGGTAAGAAAATTGTAAGCCACACAAAGTATCACATCCTCTCTGATAGAAATCACTTTTACTTCAATTTCTATACATCTGCTTTAGATTCTCTCTTGTTTTTTATTTCCTCTTCACTTTGGCACTTCTTCTTCATATATAAACTACCACCATAAAATTTACAGGTTCATAAGTACTTTTTTCCATGACAGAGTTCGGTTCGGTCTTGATAAAGTCGGTTCTTCTTGGTCTAGACCCGAGAACCGACCCGAACCCGAATTCTAAAGAATATATGGACCGAACACTAACATGTTTAAACTATATCGGTTCGGTTTCGGGTGTTTTTCGGTCCGGGTCTCGGGTAATTTCGGGTCAACCCGATTTATGCTCAGCCCTACTTACTATCAAGTTTATATTTCCTTTTACTAAAATAGCAATTCTTATGTGTGTTTGCTTGTGTTATTTTGTGCATCTATGACCTGTCAAATCATTAACCGCTGGGCGGCCTGGCATTTCAATGAATAGTACTATGGTTTATACCCTTGTGACTCTGTTGAGAGTCCTCGTCATTGCTATGTATTACATTACTACTAGCGCATACTATATATATCTGCTTTCTTCTCTTAGGGTTGATTTGACCCGGATACCACTTATTACATAATTGCAAACAGTATACGACACATGAATTGCAAAACACTTTTCTACTATACTTATTTAAACAGGGTATGCTCACCAATACAATTTTTGTATTGACCAAAATATTTTGTACATGTTTCAGATTGTTTTGAGATGCATCCTTTAAGCTTTCGGATTTATATTTAGATTTTGATTCATTGTATTTCAATTTAGTTGACAGTTAGAATCGTTGTATTTCATTTCAATGTAATAAATTATTTAATCAATGTATTCAAATTTACACTTTAGTCCATGAGCTATTGAACAATCGTCACTACGTGACACCTCGATGTTTCCGCCATCGGTTGGGGTGTTACAGATTGGTATCAGAGCCATGGTTATAGGGAATTAGGTTATTAGAATGCCTTTTAGCCTAGTCTATAACTAAGATTACTTTCACGAATCCTCTCGTTTATATTTCTCTTATTTCCTATTATTTTCTTTCAAGATATTTTCGTTACGATTATTTCTCGTTATTCTTTCGATATTTTGTTTGGCGAAGAAGACGCTCGTATTTCACAAACGAAATGATATCACCAAGTTAGGAGTGACATCCATACCTTGGTGATTAGTTTTACTCCTCTATATGTTATTTATCTTAGGAATATGCCTTTGAGATAGGAGTGACATCCACACCTCAAAGAGTATTTCCTTCAAAAAGAAACTTAACCACTAAGCTGGGAGTGATATCCTTAACTTAGTGATTGGTTTCATTCCACAATCGTTTTCAATTTCGAAACACATCTTTGAGTTAGGAGTGAAATCCACATCTCAAGGATCTATTTCTACAACTCGTTGATCATGAATTTTCTTAAATATTGGTAATCTATTACATACGTTAATTTTATCATTCACGTCATTTTACATCCTGTCTTTTAAAACATATTCGATATACACATACTTCATGAAATGGTTTCATTTTGCATTTTTACAAACTTGTATTGCATATTTTAAAGACCAAATGTAAATCTTTTGTTTTCATATGACGTATCCAATATATATTTTCGGGAGAAATTTACAACTAATAATATACCTTATAACATTTTTTTAAAAACTCGACTTTTCATAAACACATGAAAATGTGTAATTACGAAGATTTTGCAAAATGAACCTGTTTTGAACCTAAAACACACTTCAATTTCTAAAAATTTATTCTCATGCATCACTACTATTCTTTCAACAATATCACAAAGTCGAGTAAACTGCGAAAATTTACCTTTTACACTTATACTTTTTCAGTTGCAAAACTTTTGGTTTAACAAAACAATGGACATATCTTTTTATCAGAATATTGCTAAATGCCTTTTATAGTATAACGCATATATGTAAAATTACTAGATTTTAACTCGCATGGCCAGTAGACTATACGTATGTTCCGTCCACTCTCAATTGTGGTAAATATCATTATCTTATTCTTACATCATTTTATTTTGTTATATTCGCGTACTATCTTATTTATGATTATTCTCGTATTATTATTTTATTGGTGGCTATCCCCACGCGTTATTTACAATTATTCTCGCACTAATTATTAGTAGTCATTCTTACAACACTGGTTTTGAGCATTAATTTAACTCGTTTACTTTCATTTTGTGCAATTGTGCGATTTACTCGATTTATGTTATATTATTCTTTCAGTCGGAATCTTATGCTATACTTATATACTTACTTGAACACATATTTGGTATGCATATTTTCTTTCCTGTTTTGAGCAAAACCCTGTTATACTTTACATTATTTTGTTCATCATCATGGCCAACGAACATACTAGTTGATAACTCATATGAGATCTAAGCCGGTGCCCATGTACGACTCGGATTATAGTATTTCTTTAATCCGAGGGGAACGGTGTAAATCTCAAAGTTCATCAATATGGGTGTTTAAAGTCAATGATGTGAACAGAAGTTACCGGTTAAGGGTGAACCCGAAAGGGAAGAACCTCTAACCATGTCTATTACTTACATGTTATTCTCATTTCGGTTAAAGGGAGAACCCGAAAGGGAAGGACCTCTAACCATGTCATGATTGAACATTATTTCATTACAGTGGCTATTACATATTGATTGCACGCATTTGTTTATGGTATTACTTAGGATAGGGTTATGGAAAAGCATAACACTCAAGTGTAAGGTAAATCGATGATTACGGTCCGGAACGCAATCATGGGTTTACAGGTACATGAGGGTGGTGTGTAATTCTAATTAGGCTGTTGGTAGACAATCAGTACGAATCCAAAGTATCGGGAGTGTGGTGGGTCAGCTGCGGTACACCCTATATATAAGCATAAATGATACTGCGGGAACGAACTAGGAGTTTGACCAAGAACCTACCCATTACTTTATACTTATCTCTTCATTAGAACAGTGGCTAATAGCTAGCATTTTCGATAGGAACGGTCTTACGTGAGCTTCATTCGTCTTCCTAGAGTCTTCCTCTTGACTACCCACACAGAAAACACAAATCTTGTATACCCTTACACGCTCTGCTATTTGAAATTTTGTTACGTACCTTAATAAAGTTCGGTTAGAAACCTTTCTAAAGTAGGGGAGACTGCTTCATTAGTACATCTGCCCCTCACCCGTTACACATTCTCAAAACCTTTATCATTTAAAGTGTCAACATTCTAACCTGGGGTCAACTGTCAAGGATTTTGAACCGTTTACTTTAGTATTAAAACAACTATTTTAAATTTTGTCAAAAAAAAAATGATGAAAATTCATTTAAAAATCTAGTTGACTTTTACAACATTTTTTTTTCATAGTAGTCTCCGCTTGAAAGAAATTTCGAGACGAAATTTTCTAAAGTAGGGGAGACTGTGACATTCGTCACCCTCGTGTTTCATTTAATTGACAATAATAGTCCCCCAAATATTTTCATGTTAGTCCTTGTAAGTTTTGTCGGTTTCAAAGTTAATTTTAAAACGAACTAAAATTTTATCATTTATACTTATCATGGATCGGGTATAAGTTTTAATCTAATGCGTACGTTGAAACGTGTTCGTAAAAAAAAAATTAAGATTTTAAGGTTTACAAAGCAATTTGGTTAAGTTATCTTAACTTGGTTAGAGTTTTATTAAGGAACTTAACTAAAAATCATCAATAAACTTAACTATACTAACTAAGGGGACCATTCTTGCCAAAAAGTGAAAGTTTTAAATCAACTCTTCTCCCTCTCTCCCTGATTTCGTTTTTCCGGCGACCCCATGTCCGGCCGGCGAAAGATTCCGGCGAAGCTTAATACCCACTTTTAATGTGTTTCAATTCCTTCAAATGATTCCTAAGCGTTTCTCCTCCATCAATCAATGAATTCCAATCATTATATCTAGTTATAACGTGCCTTAAATCGAGATAAATGTAACCGATCGGACCTCTTTAAAGAAACCGAGCACTTAACGTTTTTTTTCGAAATCCTTATATAATTTATAGGCCAAACGTTTCTGCACTTTATATCATCACAAACCCACTAAAAAAAACTAAGCTTAAACACGTCTGGAAGTCCCTGAACCGGAACCATATATCGCGGCCCTTTATTCCTCCGGTTTGACTCGAGAACGACTTTGTAAGTTCTAAATTTTTTTGCCGTTTTTATGTTTAAACATCACTTAACGAAAGCCCTCTATTACAGAGTATAATCGTGCTCTGAATCAGGTTATTGAAATTTAGGTTAGGGTTAGGGTTCTTGCTAGTTAAATTGGGGAAGATGATGTAATGAGAACTATGTTTATATAAATTGATTTCTGATTTAAATCAACATAAGGATCATTTGGTCTAGTGGTTGAAACTCTAGTGTTATACACGGAAGGTCAGGGGTTCGAACCCCATGACCAACAATACTTTTTCTTTGATTTTAGTTTGTTTCCTTTTTGTCTTATATGGGTTATTATTTCAATTGTTTAATAATCAATTATAACCCATATAAATCTATAATATTCATAATAAATTCATTTTTGCTCCAAAAATTATGAAAATTTAGGTGTAGCTTCTTGACATCATAAAGAACATTTCCACATTTTTATTTTCTGAAAAATGTTTTATTTTTATATTTTTATTGAATTAAATTGTTTTAATCATAAATAATTGATAAAAAAATCATTTTTAATGATTTTAATCTCAAACTTTTTGGGTAATTATTTCTAACCATTCTAATCTGAAATAAAAATATTTGGTTCAGAAAAACATTTATTTTTATTAATTTCCCTATTTTTAATCATTTAAACATGATTTAATATCATTAAATCAGTTTTAAATATAAATAAGTTTATAAAAATTAGGGGAAAATTATTTTCATTAATTTACATCAGAAATCATTCATTTTCTATAAAGATAGCATTTTTGGGTCGTGTCTTGTATTTATAGTCTTATTTATGTTTAATTAGATATAATTAAACATTTAATTATTTATACTATTAAATATCTATTTTATAAATACTTTTATTATAAAATAGAAATATTATTATGGTTGAAAGCCTTTATTATCATTTGTTGGATCACATTGTAACTCATAATTATTTATTTCAATAATTATGATTTTTGCATTTATTTATAATAATTGTAATTAACTAAATTAGTTTGTATTAATTAATTAAACATATTTTAACTTAAATATTCACTTGGTCATAATTATATTACCTAAATCATATCTAGAAACTTTGATATATTATTTTAATATACGATTTTTATATTAATTTGATTTATCGTAAAAACTCTAGTTCCCCAAATTGACTTAGCAAACCCTAATGCCTTAGACCCTAGATACCATAGACTTTTAGACTTTTCCCTTATTAGTATTCTTACACGTTATAGGTTGAATACCCATTACTTAGCTCACGACCGCTTAAGTGGATTCTGATCGCCTTCGCAAACGGTGAGTATATCTTTTCCCCTTTTTACTATTTTACATTTCGGGGTGACTCATGTACTTACTATCAAGTTTATATTTCCTTTTACTAAAATAGCAATTCTTATGTGTGTTTGCTTGTGTTATTTTGTGCATCTATGACCTGTCAAATCATTAACCGCTGGGCGGCCTGGCATTTCAATGAATAGTACTATGGTTTATACCCTTGTGACTCTGTTGAGAGTCCTCGTCATTGCTATGTATTACATTACTACTAGCGCATACTATATATATCTGCTTTCTTCTCTTAGGGTTGATTTGACCCGGATACCACTTATTACATAATTGCAAACAGTATACGACACATGAATTGCAAAACACTTTTCTACTATACTTATTTAAACAGGGTATGCTCACCAATACAATTTTTGTATTGACCAAAATATTTTGTACATGTTTCAGGTTGTTTTGAGATGCATCCTTTAAGCTTTCGGATTTATATTTAGATTTTGATTCATTGTATTTCAATTTAGTTGACAGTTAGAATCGTTGTATTTCATTTCAATGTAATAAATTATTTAATCAATGTATTCAAATTTACACTTTAGTCCATGAGCTATTGAACAATCGTCACTACGTGACACCTCGATGTTTCCGCCATCGGTTGGGGTGTTACAGTGAGGATATCACTCCTATCTTGGCGTAGTTTCAAAAACACAAAGGATTTACGCGGATTGAAAGTTATCACCAAAGTGAGGGTTTCACGCCTATTTTGGTGATTTTCTTTCGTTTGTGGTATACGAGTGTCTTCGAGTGTAGAATAATCCACAAATAGGAAGGTAAATTTTTGAAGACAAGAGGATAGAGTAGAAGCAACATAGGGAGAACAAGTATTTTATGCATGATAAAAAGGAATGGTCAAAAAGGTTCTTAACTATAGTCTAGGTCAAAACATGGCAATTTTTCCTAATTCCCTATAGTCATGGCTCTGATACCAATCTGTCACACCCCAACCGATGGCGGAATCATCGAGGTGAGACTTAGTGGTAGATTGTTCAAAGACTTCATGACACTAGAATTCGTGATAATATAATTTAAAGATAAAATTTCATTCATAGCATAATCATTGTCTAAAAAGATAACATAATACAAATTGTTTCACGAAAAGAAAAATAGAACATCAAAATATAGAACTTAAACTAGCGTGAGTTTCTAGTCCAATCCTAAGTAGATTTTTTGATAAACCTGCATTAAACATTTCCTGCAACATGTATAAAATATCCGTCAACACATAAAGCATTGGTGAGCATACTAGTTTGAGTCTAAGTACATAGTATAGAAAAGTCTACTCGAATCATCATGTTATAGGCATATGCACGTAGAACCATACAAACGGCAACAACACTCGATAACACAAAAGACTTCATCTTATCATGACCCATAAAGGGGGCGGCGTGTCAACCTATAGCGCTATACATGTAAGGTGGGTTGTTAACTAATCGTACATTTGTATGTAAGACTTTGAATTCTAGCATGGCATAGCATAATAGCATTTAGATTGAGCATAATAGTTTAAGAGTATGAAATCGTTTAAATTTTGATAGTGATACATGTTGAGCCCCAAAGAATAAAGAATAAAAGGGGGACAAGTATGAACTCACCTTAGGGTGCGTTTGATAGAGTTCCAAAAAGGTAAGTCTTGGAAGGTTTAGCTTTAGCCTTGGTTATCTAGAATTAAAGAATAAAGGATCTTAGGTTCGAGTTTAGGTTATAGATTCACGAGAGTCATGCAAGCCTTTTAGGCAAACCAAGCACAAATTGCCTTTAGGGCAATTCGGATGGTCATGAGATTAAATTAGACCAAGCGCAAAACCATCATAGATGATTCGGATGGTATAAAGTTAGGAATGTGAATCCATTTGATAGGTTCATGTCATAACCACTTCGCTTATGGAATAAACGTGGGTTTTGGACACGGGATTTCCCCTTTCTAGTGTGGATAAATCCATAGCACAAGAAGGGTCAAGAGAGTTGGTAAGGTAGGGTGTAACCACAAACCTTCCAAAGATTAATAATAAACTAGTAAGATAGAAACTTGAAAGTATATGTTTATATTATTATATAGTATAATTCAGAAAACAACCACCTTTGGAACCTCTTTTAGGTGCTCTACCCTTATCACACTTCTGTGGATAAATATGGGGAAGATCCTAGAGGTTTCTCCAAGGAGTTTTAGATGAAAAAGAGAAGGAAAAGCATAAAAGAATTGAAGGTTTGAGCTTAGAAACTTACTGATGTGTTTTCAGGAAGTTTGCTCAAAAACCTTGAGGATTAGAGAGAGTTTTAGGGAGAAATGAGGTGAACAAGAGATTAAGGTGTAGGGAGGGGTTGTATTTATAGATGGGTTAAGGTGGTTGGGTATTAAATAGAGTTATTAGGGTGGTTGGGAGGAGATTAGGTGGGGTTAATCTTGATTATTAGGGAGTTGATGTATTCTGCTGTTGTCATTCGAGTTCAACAGAAAAAAAAATAAAGAACAACAAAAAAAACGAACGTCACAAATGTGTATGTTCTTGTTATTGTGTGGAGAAAAGTCAAATACACTTAATCACGTTTCTCTTTTTTTTTATTTTTTTTTCTTTTAATGATTTAACTAAAAGTATTATTATAAAATATGTATATGTTTTATTTAAAATAAATATATATTAAGATCTTAACTAAATAAGTTTCTTGTTATAAAGTCTAAATTGAATAGGATAAATTATAACGACGACCCGTCAAGAATTGGTAGGAGTAACCTAAACGAAACGAATAAAGGCGAACTTAGAATTTGTTAAATATAGCATTTATAATACAACAAAATTAAGAATCACGCGACGTTATATAAAGTTTGCGTCGCGTAGAATTTATAGAATAAATGAAATAGATTAAGATTAAATGTAATTGATAAAATACTTTTCCATTGATCATAAGCTCGGGATTACAAGGGTACAAAATGGAAAGATACAAGAATACAAGGACTAGAATGGAAAATACAAAAAATACGAATGTTACACCTATAGCATTGAAGTTCTCGAACTCCTTCTTGAGTTGATCCATTTTAACTTTTCGCGTCTTCATATTACCCTCATTTCGCTCAGCCAAGGCTAACCAAAGCATCTGTGATGTTGTGCACTGAGCGAATTGATGAAGGATGTCCTTTGGAAGAGCTTGCTTCAATGCCGCCATCGCCTTCTTCTCATAGTTGTATTTCTTCCTCTGATCTTCATTCATGTCTTCAATTGAGATCGGAGTAGTGTAGTTCTCAACCAAAGGCCGACTGTACCCTGTCTCGATAGCTGACCATACAAGACCGTCGATGCCCTCGACATACGTCTGAAATCTGCCCTTCCAACCATGGTAGTCGGACATGTACTGCAGCTTCGGTGCCCTGTTAGAACTACCCGTCTCTAAGTCACTCATGAGTACGGAAGACAGATGATTTGTCTGAGAGTTTGCAGCAGCCGCGAGTGCCCACGGATTCGTGTTCATCATTTGCTGTTGAGCAGCTAGCGCCCACGGATTGATTCCGGCAACATTCGCTTGCATTTGCGATTGCTGCATCCGTTGTGTGTTTCGTTCTGCTGAGAACTGCCAAGGGTTCGTGGGTACGTTAGATTGGTTGTTCATTTGTTGATTATACTGAGGTCTCGGTTGACTCAGATGTCCCCACGGGTTCGCCATATGTTAAGGTATGATAATAGTCCGATACTTAGTCAAATTTTATGTTCCAGAACCTTATAGGCGATTAGGTTTATAATTGTTAGATAATATAGGCGATTGGGGCTAAATGCTAGTAAACAGTAGGCGAGTGGTGCTAATCGCTAGTTCTTATATGCGATTAGGGTTTTGGAGTGACGTGAGTATTGTAGGCGATTAGGGCTAATCGCTAGTAAGCGAGTAGGCCTAATCGTGTGGAGTAACAGGCGATTGTATGCTAATCACGTGAAATTATTGGCGATTGGGGGCTAATCGCTAGCAAACCCTAATCGCGTGAAAGGTTGATGCGAGTTGGCCTGCGTAATCGCCTGATCTGATCTGTAGCCGCACTTTTGCTCAAAAATCACCTATTTTGCCTCAAAATCTTATCTAAAACATTATATTTTGATCCCAAATGATTAGACAAGTTACCAAAACAGTTTTAGAGCAAACCCTAATAAAAAACACTCGTTTTTTAACCGTAAACACACACCAAGATATTGAAAAAGATGGGTTTTTGACAAAAACTCAAAGTTTCAAAATAAGAACAGGTTTTTGCTTAAAAATCTAAACTTTTACACCAAAAACAACCTGTTTTTTACTCGTTTTTGTTATTAAAACACCCGTGATAAGAGCCTCGGCTCTGATACCACTTGTAGGAACGACTATCGTGTCACCCGACAATCACGAGCTTTATATTTAGAGTGCGGAATCCTCTAAATATGTTCTAATAACAGAAACAAAGATGAAACAATGATAAACGAGTAATCACAACACACACACGGGTCAAAAGATTATAGATTAATCACTAAAACAGAGCTCGAGTGTTTACAGAGATCAAATCAGACCTTACAGACCATGGGAGGGTGTTTGGAGAGTGTGTGAGGCAAGAACTGATGATTAGGGCAATGATTGGGCCTATTTATACCTCCCGGGTACGAACAGCACCATACTAGCGATTAGCAGACTCATGTGGGGCGAGTAGGGCTAATCGCCAATACAACAGGCCCAATCGCGTGAACAGTTACACGATTAGGGCCCTAATCGCGTGTAACTGACTGCTAATCGCATGCAGCATCCCGAACCCTCCAAAACGCGTACAAACATCTCCAAACACCCTGAAACACGTCCAAACAACTAATATACTAGCCTAGGGACATCATGTACTAACAAAGAGTAATCAGCGTTGTGGCCATAATAATCGCTCCTGCTCTCACACTCGCTGACGTCAGCACTGAGACTGTTGTAAGCCTCTCTGTCACAAAATTTTATGTTGTCTTCTTCTGATGAAGTTACACTTGTTGCCGCCATGGGAGGGAGTGAATGAAATGGGTTTTGGTTTTATTTGTTTTCTGTTTTAGATGTGTGTGTTGATGTTGGTGTGGTGGCTCCACCGTTCAAGTGGTGGTTGCTGACCGGAGCTCCACCGTCGATGGCGATGGAGAGGTCTCCGGCTCCTCCCTTCTCTCTCTGTTCTCTGTTTCTCCTTTAGACGTGTGTGTGTGTTATAGCAGAGAAGGGTGGGTTTGGGTGTTTTATAAAAGTCTAAATTACCTTTTTAATAAACTAGGATTGAGTTAATTAGGGTTAACTAAGGTTTACAGGTATCAAGATTTAGTGGCTTCCTACACCTCCTATGTTTATGTTAAGGGCAAGTTGTATCATATATTTTCTCACAGGAAACAACTAAATTCCAAAATAGTAGCAAAAGTATATTTGGTAAGATTGCCACGTTACCTATCTATGTATATGTTAATAAAACAAAATAGTAAACAATTTTTACTATAAAGCAACATCGTCCACATTAGGAAAGCCCAAGTTGCTTAGATTGATAAAATAAGCATCATTCTAAAATCTAAACAACATACAGAGTACGTAATTATTAGTTTACTAGTTTTTATCCCGGAAGCGTCCCGGGTTGAAATATATAATATAACATAATAAAATATATTATTATTATTATTTTAAACAAATCTCTGCCATAAGTTATCATATTCAAATATATATATATATATATATATATATATATATATATATATAAAAACGAATCTCTGCGCCGGGATATAAATCTAGTGCCATTACAAATGAATTCGGAAGTTTGTAATCGATCATTCTAAAAAGAACTAACATGAAATAAGAAAAAAAAGAGTTAATTATTGAAATATTGAACGCATTAGTCTAAGGGTTATGTGATGCGTTAAAAAATTCATGGGTATATGATCGGGTATGTAGTTCGGGTATTTGGGTATGTTGTTTTGGGTAATCAGGTCGGGTATCACCTAATCCCAGACCCGACCCAAACCCACAATTTTTTAAACTAATCCCAAACCCGACACAATACCTGTCGGGTTACAAAAATAGTCATTTTTTTCTCCGATTTTTATATAGCACTATGGTACTCGTTGGAAAGATAATAAAACGCTCGTTAATTTGGTGTAATTTTTTTCTTTAAAAAATCTCGTATATAAAAGATATTAACGTTTAAAAGTTACGGGAAGAAACACGAGAGATAAAATAATAAAGGTTTAATATTTAGATTTAGTAGATTAGGTATTTAATAGATTAGATTAAAGATTATAATAGATTAGCTTAAATCATATTTATTTCTTTTTTTTAATTGGTTTAAAGTTTCCACATCACATCCTATGTGGCATCTCTCAAATGAGAGATTGCATAAGAGTATGACATGTAGGATTAATCCCTTTGCAATATATATATAGATATAGATATAGATATTTCAAAATCAAGTCATTTTATCTTTCACGTACTGTAATTTTATATACAATTAAAGACCAAAGCCCTCTTTCTATATAAAGCCAACCCCAGGATATACTCGAGCTCAATCCAACTCGCTATAAGCTATCTCTTATAACTAACTAACTAACTACTAGCTGCACTATGTCATCCACAAACCGAACTTCCCTGCAGGCTTGTTTGCTTTTCCTCTTCTTCTCGGCTTCTTTGATATCACAAGTCGCGCCGCGCTTGCTATCTGAAAACTCCAGCTATGAAAGCCACGAGCAATGGATGGCTCGTTACGGACGCACATACAAGGATGCTGCTGAGAAGGAACGGCGTTCAAAGATTTTTCATGACAACGTCCAGTACATAGAGTCATTTAACAAGGCGATGAACAAAGGTTACAAACTGGCAGTCAACGAGTTTGCAGACCTTACCAATGAAGAGTTCAGAACAGCTAGGAACAGATTCATGGCACATGAATGCTCCCCTTCAACCTCTGCTTTCAGGTATGAAAATGTTACAGCGGTTCCATCCTCGATGGATTGGAGAAAGAAAGGTGCAGTGACGCCTGTTAAAGACCAAGGCCAGTGTGGTAAGCACAAATTAAATATTTTGGGAATTTTTACATTTCTGACATGGTCCAAGTACTAGGATCATGAGGTTTTGACAGAACCACATTTCATGCTTTTGACGTCAATATTTCATGATGATACATAGGATGTTGCTGGGCGTTCTCGGCTGTGGCAGCTATGGAAGGAATAACCCAACTGAAAACAGGTAAACTAGTGTCTCTTTCTGAACAAGAGCTCGTGGACTGTGACACTAGCGGTGTAGATCAGGGTTGCGAGGGAGGTCTTATGGACAATGCCTTTGATTTTATCATAAACAATAAAGGCCTCACTACGGAGACCAACTACCCGTACAAAGGTGTTGATGGCACCTGCAACAGCAAAGAGGCATCTAACCACGCCGCAACAATTACTGGTCACGAAGACGTTCCTGCCAACAGCGAAAGTGCGCTGCTAAAAGCTGTGGCTAGTCAGCCCGTCTCAGTTGCTATTGATGCTAGTGGGTCGGACTTCCAGTTCTACTCCAGCGGTGTGTTTACGGGAGACTGTGGCACGGAGCTGGACCATGGTGTTACCGCGGTTGGTTATGGGACTAGCGATGATGGGACTAAGTATTGGTTGGTTAAGAACTCATGGGGAACAAGTTGGGGCCAAGACGGGTACATCATGATGCAAAGAGATGTTGAGGCTAAAGAAGGCCTTTGTGGCATTGCCATGCAGGCTTCCTACCCCACCGCTTGATTTCAAAAAGCGCATCATAAGTAATTATGTGTTGTACAATGTATGTATTTAATGTACTCTTAACGATACAAGGAATTGAAAAGAAAACTACTTGTTAAAAATTTCGACTTTTATATGTATCAATCCCGTTTACGGCTGTGATACATATAATGTATATATGTGTGGCCTCGGAGGGCAAAAGTAATGTTGCGCTAACTTTAACGTTATTTTACTAATTTCATGAAAATAACATTAAAAATGACGCGGTGAAGTTGATAGCCAAAAGACAAGGGAATACATGCATCAATCGGGTTTGTCCCGATTGCTAATTAGTGTTATGTGTCTTATGTCTAAGGCTTGATACAAAACCACTATTGAGCCGGGGGACTCATTGGAAGCAGCCTCTCTATTCCCACGTGGTAGATGTAAGGTTGTCTACATCTTATCCTCGTCAAACCCTACCTTAGCTTTTGCTATTTATGGGATTGACTGAGTATGATGATGATGATGATGATGATGATAAGCATGAAAATTTCATCCTCGAAGTTTAGGTTAAACATAACTAAGGAGTACGTCAGGTTTAATTAACAACTAACCATGAGTAAGTTGTAAAGTTAAAAGAACAAATTTATAAATTCTCTTCACCTCTCGTTTTAAATGTTCGTTTGTAACCTTAATATTATTAACTTGGGCTTAAAATGAGAATATAAGAAATTTGATGCGGCCCAACTTAGTCTTGTAACTCAGCCCAAAAAAATAAAACCAACCGAAGAAAACATTGATTTTTCGAAAAGTTCTGTCAAACGAGTTGGTCTTCTATCCACAACTCTACATATCTATTAACTTGGGCTTAAATGTGTTCATGTTCGTACTATTTGGATAATTGGATATATATATATATATATATATCTATATCTATACTTACTATATAGTGTGTTCTGGACGGGCAAGAAAGTCATTATATAATCACCTAGATGGGCAAAATTGTAATTTTATTATATTATCAAGACAATTTTAATGCAACTATTAAATAACTTTGTAGTAATTAAAAACAATAATTAATGCAATTTTAAAGACAATTTTTGCCAATGACCCCAGCTCAGTTGGGGAGAGGTGGGAGGGTTTACTCCTTAGGGGGGTTCTTACCCGGGGGAGGTCCACAGTTCGAATTCCAAGGCGAGAAAAAATACACCCCTTGGCGTTGAAAGGGCTTATGCCCCAGGGATGATGCGGAGGGGATTCGAAACGGGGTACCGAGGTGATGTCCTTTGCCGATAAAAAAAAACTTATGCCTTTTATTTGAATTTAATTTAATTTTATTATAATATATATAAATACATCTCCCTTGTGGTTAAAATAGTAACTTGATAACAAAACAAGTTTTAAACCTGTATGTACAACCACTTAGAGCATCCCATGAGTAAGACGCGTCTTTTGGATTCTTTCAAGACGCCAATTCTGATCACCCGCATCTTTGTCTTTTCAATTTCCCTCACTCTCAAGACCAATTGAATGAGATTCAAAGCAAAATTCAAAGTGGGGCGAATCTTAATCGATCGTGAATTGAAGGAGTAAGTACCCTCACAATAAAGACATGAATTTAATCGGCCCATTCGTTTGAATCATTCGTTGTTCTTATTTTTCCAAGACTTGCACACTTCGATTTGATCGTCTTTCTTCCTATTCTTCTTCCAAACTTACGAACTTCAATTCAATCGTTATTCATGTGTAATCATTCAGAAAGTATTGAAGGAGGCCATGGGAGGATCGATTAGTACACAACAAGCTTGAATCAAGTTACACGTTACTTACTTCCGATTTTTAATCAGGTTTTTATTTTAAGTTATTGTTAGGATTTTCACCTCGATCAATGTACTCTGTACTGTATGTCGAAATATTGCTTTATTGCTTATATTCAGAAGACATTGGTTGGTGGCTAAACATATACAATGTGTGAATGGGTGGCTGCATCATAAAAAAGAAAGAAGGTATTACATGCTGACTATCTGCTCGTATTATGAACTATATGGAGTTTGAAAAACGAAACAATTTTCTAAGGCAGAAACATCTCCATATACAAGGCGGTTGAAGAGATAAAGGTAACGACATATGAATGGATATTGATCTGACCAAGAATCACAAGCCCAACTTGGGAAGAATGGCGACATTTTGATTTAGTTTAGTCATACTTTATGTATTGTAATTTGCCTCAAACTTTGCTTCATATGTGTGTTTCATTATAGCAACTTGCCATGTTGAACTGGATGTTTTGATGCAATAAAGTTGTCGTTGCCATCCCAAAAAGACATTTTATTGAATTTCTAATGCTTATTGTGCAACTTCTTAATTTTCTTACTATTGCACTTTTGTTTTCCCTTTTTATTTTGGTCTTGGGTGTGAGCCTTTTTTCGCCTTATGCTTAGGAAACATAGATCCCTTATAGTCTTGTGACTATTATCATAACACTAGAGGGTAGAGTTAAGTGATGTCAATCAGTCGATGTATGCTTAAGTTAGATGTGGAAAGATGGCATATAGTTAAAAAACATACATTTGAATGTTATTGTTGCTTATGCGTATTATTAACATGATCATATGCGTGCTTTAATAGTTCTTTGGAAGTCATGAATTCAGAAATAAAGTTTTTGTCAAGAGGAGTCTAGAAACGAGCAACAATGAGTTCAACTACAAATTATGTCATGTCTAGAAACGACCTACAACATCTCCAAATTATGTTAAAACCACTATTCTTATGCCATGTATACTCGTTATAACATCTGTTACACCCTAAAACAACATATTATGCATCCTAAATCTGACAACCAAATCAAAACACCCGCAAACCTAGCTAACCCCGCTGCAATGCGCGGGTTCCTGCTAGTGTGTATATATATATATATATATATGTATGTGTGTGTGTGTGTATGTGTGCCTCTGTTTTTAACTTAAAGATCCTAATTGGAGGAAATACCATAAAGCATTTCTTTATTTAAAATTTGCAAAATGTATTAGCAAGAAGTTGATTAAAAACTCAAATACAGTATTCACAAGTAACCATTACCTTCATCAAATTTGTTGTGTTTTTACAAATGAGATGACAGAATACAGAGGTTTCAGGGCTAGCTCAAGTCTTGTGGAGGTCCAAAGCAAAATGAAAATTTGAGGCCTTTTCTAAATTCATCGCTATAAATTTTAGTCACATCTTTTAACTGTATAAACTCAATAAACCAACGGTATTCTAAGCGCTAGAGGACTTTCAGTTTTGCTTTGTTCTTTGTAAATCGTAATAAATGTCAATCCTCTGCCAAAACTTCCAGGCCTGCTCAGTCCAAATGGCAATATTTCAGATATTTACATTTAAAAAAAAACTAAAAATTGGGCCCTTGTTGATTGGGAGCCCAAAGCCCAAGTTTCAAAATACTTGTTCTTGCGCGGCCCGGGAGGTTTGTGATATGACAGAGCTCGCTAATAGAATGCATACATGCAAAAAATAGAATAGATGAATAATAAGATCGATTAATCATGTCAATAATCCATATGCCCCTACATATATCAACTTCTAAACAAAAATCCTTGTCCTAAAATAATTGGGAATGTTGGAATCCTAATCTTTATCTACAAATAAACGTGTCTCTTAAGTACTGAAGACATGATTAAGCTATTTGTTTATTATGATGAAAGTTAGGAATGGGAAGGAAACTTTGTTTTGGAAAAATGTTTGAATTGGAGATTCTAGTTAGTGCTCAAGTAGAAATTTTTTATCATGTTTTTTGAGGTCATCATTTAGCTATGAAGATTTGGAGTTTAATCGATCATTGGTTGGAAGTGCATCTCCCGAGTAAATAAGGGACCGGAAACTATGATAGAATGGTTGGATTCGTCTAGATAGATGAAAATGAAAACAAATGTTGAGGATATCATTTTTACATAGTGGTGCTGGTGCTTTAACCGGAGAGCTCAGAATAAGGGTTTTTGGTGCGATTAGAATTAAACCAAAGATAATCTTTTTTTATTCAATTGTAATTATATCTTTCTTTTGGTTTTCTTCTTGTAGTGTGAATTTCAATTGGGTTGGTACTATGGCTTAAAAACCCACTAAGTAGTATTTAGTTTTGAGTGAATAGCCAATGTCGTCCCTGAGGTTTGAGCAAATTTGTCAGATCCATCCGAAAATGTGTTTTTTCTCACTTTGACCATTGAGGTTTCAAAATCGTTTCCAAATCCATCCATTTCTCTAACCTCGTTAAAAACTAACGTTAACTAAGGCAATCATTAATTCCTTTTGAAATGTTTTTCATAATAAAGAGGGTGTGAATTGTGTGACCAAATTTGATCAAACCACAAGCCAAAGCATGAGCCCCAACAAACTGATCCGGGTCAAGTGAGGAGAACTGGAGAAGCAATCGTGAGAGAAATATTCTAACTCGACTAGTGGTTGACTAATCAACTTAATTTAATTAATTATTCTTTATAAGGAACTGTAAGGGGGAATGTGAGGCATGACTATTGTGTGAGTTGTGTGTTTCTCATCTCCTGTAACAAATTTCCCTCCTAATTATAAATTTATCCTCATTGCCTTATTTCTCTATCTTACATATGCATTTGATTGAAAATCCTAACTAGATTACACCACTGACGGTGAAGAATGAAGGTGGCCATGGTGGTGTGGAGTGGCTGTGGAGTGGATTGGTGTAGGAGGGTAAAGAGAGGTTAAAAAATAGAAAAAATAAATAAATAAAAAGAATGACCAAAATACCCTTCAGTTAATGTTAAAAATTAACAGTGTTTGAGAAATAGATGGATTTGGCAATGATTTTGAAACTTCAGTGGTCCAGTTGGGAAAAAAATGGATCGATCTAGCAAATTCGTCCAAACCTCGAGGACGATTTTAGCGATTCACTCTTTAGTTTTTTTCCCGTTACTTCGTATTTATCATGTTTTTTTTGGTCCTGGATGGGATTTTCCAACTGACTGTGGTTTTTTTAGTACATGATGTCCTTAGGCTAGTATACATGATGTTTGGTTAGTATTTAGGGTGTTTGGGAGTGTTTGTAAACGTTTTGCTAGTGTTTGGATGCTGAGGGCAGTATAAGGCCTTAGAGGCGATTTGGAAGCCTTATAGGCGATTAGGGTGCCTAATCGCCTATAAGGGTATAAAAGCATCCAATCATTGCTGTAATCATTAGTTGTCACCTCACACATTCCCCAAAACACCCTTCCCAAGGTCTGAAGGTCTGAGATAATCATTGTAAACACCTGAGCTCTATTTTTTATTATTAATACAACCTTTGACCATATTTTGTGTGTGTTGATACCTCATTAGTGTTTGTTTCATTGTCGTTTCTGTTATCCGAACATATTCAGAGGATTCCGCACTCTGAGTATCAAAGCTCGTGATTGTCGGGTGACCCGAAAGTCGATCCTACAGTTTTTATCTCAAGTTTGTCTTTAAGAAAGATAACATTTACCTATGCCATTTGGCTTTACGTCATCGTAATTTCTACTAGCATGTTTCTCCCGCGCGGGTTGTCTTTCTGCGAGGCGTTCAAGGGACGCGGGTAATGCTGGACTTGGCTAGTTGTTTATTAGTTTGAATGTGAGTTTGGCAGCCGGGCCTGTGCATTTGTTTAGGCCTAGATGTGGGTTTAACCCGGCCCATGGGATTCCGGGATAATCTCTTCAATAAGATTTCCTTGGCTTAAGTCAATATCTGTCAAGTTTACAATCTTTTTTAGTAATTCCGTGATCTAGTTATGCATCCATAACATCCTAATTAAGTGATGTTTTTTACTTCAATAGTAAGGTGTTACGCAAACCGTGCGACCTATGTATTGATCAAACAATTCAAGTTTATTGCTAGTAAAATCCCTAATAACCCATTTACCCCTCTATCGGTACTATTTCGCTCAATGAGCATATATACGCGTACCATTTTAAAATGTACAATAAACAAGATTATAATAGTTACGATATAGTATGAACTCGCCACGAGCACCTGCTCGTAATCCTTGTAGCACTTGGTTGACTTTCTATAAGTCAAACCATACATAGTTGCATAACCATATATAACGTTTTATCTTTTCAACACGTCTCAATAACGTTTACTTATATCTTGATAGTCACTTATCCTCAATTTATATATTGAATTTATAAAATGAGCTTGTAAAATACGTTAATCTTGTGTAAAGTAGCATCTAATACATTTTTCTCTAGCGGTAAGCATGACACATGCGCGACTCATAAGGTCATGAGAGATATGACTTCCACGCCGTACTAGTTTCCTTTTAACTTTCTGGACCTTATGGTTCAAGGACCAGCCATGGCACAAAGAGCCTCTTCACTGAATTCGGTAAGTTGAACCTTGGTCATTGACTCGATTGCACCTTATCCAAGGTCAAGAGCAACACCCATTTGAGCAGATTAAATTATATAACACGCCACTTTTAAAATAAAATTCAAACTCCAATAGAATTGTATACAACGTGTGAAGTACGTTGTAACATGTTTCATTGGTTCACTAGCGCAAACAAACATATCAATACGATTTCCTATGTGGACCGAGACATCTAGCGTAGTTTTTGCTGTTTCCAGGGTCCGTGCATACCTAAGTCTTTCTTAACAGTTTTTGTCAACATTTAAGCGTTTACCATCTTAAAAGACATGCAGAACTAACTGAAAATGAAAATTAGAGTCAGAATTAAAAGGAGAAGGTTACAAAGAACAAATATTATCTATGCTTCTTCAAACCATACTTTAATCTTAATTTACAAGCCACAACTAAATTCCAAAATAGTGGCTGATTATATTTTGTAAGGCTGTTACATTACCTATGTATGTATATATGTTAATAAAACAAAAGAGTGCACAACAATATTCACTAAATAACATAAAGAGTACGTAACTAGCTCATATTAGTTTGTATTTCAAAATCAGGTCATCTTATCTTTCACGTACTTCAATTTTATATACAATTAAGGACCAAAGCCCACTTTCTATATAAAGCCAACACCAGTGTATACTAGAGCTCAACCCAACCCTTTTGTTTAATTAAGCTCTCTCTTATAACTAACTACTAGCTGCACTATGTCATCCACAAACCGAACTTCCCTGCAGGCTTGTTTGCTTTTCCTCTTCTTCTCGGCTTCTTTGATTTCACAAGTCGCGCCACGCTTGCTATCTGAAAACTCCAGCTATGAAAGCCACGAGCAATGGATGGCTCGTTACGGACGCACATACAAGGATGCTGCTGAGAAGGAACGGCGTTCAAAGATTTTTCATGACAACGTCCAGTACATAGAGTCATTTAACAAGGCGATGAACAAAGGTTACAAACTGGCAGTCAACGAGTTTGCAGACCTTACCAATGAAGAGTTCAGAACAGCTAGGAACAGATTCATGGCACATGAATGCTCCCCTTCAACCTCTGCTTTCAGGTATGAAAATGTTACAGCGGTTCCATCCTCGATGGATTGGAGAAAGAAAGGTGCAGTGACGCCTGTTAAAGACCAAGGCCAGTGTGGTAAGCACAAATTAAATATTTTGGGAATTTTTACATTTCTGACATGGTCCAAGTACTAGGATCATGAGGTTTTGACAGAACCACATTTCATGCTTTTGACGTCAATATTTCATGATGATACATAGGATGTTGCTGGGCGTTCTCGGCTGTGGCAGCTATGGAAGGAATAACCCAACTGAAAACAGGTAAACTAGTGTCTCTTTCTGAACAAGAGCTCGTGGACTGTGACACTAGCGGTGTAGATCAGGGTTGCGAGGGAGGTCTTATGGACAATGCCTTTGATTTTATCATAAACAATAAAGGCCTCACTACGGAGACCAACTACCCGTACAAAGGTGTTGATGGCACCTGCAACAGCAAAGAGGCATCTAACCACGCCGCAACAATTACTGGTCACGAAGACGTTCCTGCCAACAGCGAAAGTGCGCTGCTAAAAGCTGTGGCTAGTCAGCCCGTCTCAGTTGCTATTGATGCTAGTGGGTCGGACTTCCAGTTCTACTCCAGCGGTGTGTTTACGGGAGACTGTGGCACGGAGCTGGACCATGGTGTTACCGCGGTTGGTTATGGGACTAGCGATGATGGGACTAAGTATTGGTTGGTGAAGAACTCATGGGGAACAAGTTGGGGCCAAGACGGGTACATCATGATGCAAAGAGATGTTGAGGCTAAAGAAGGCCTTTGTGGCATTGCCATGGAGGCTTCCTACCCCACCGCTTGATTTCAGAAAGCGCATCATAAGTAATTATGTGTTGTACAATGTATGTATTCAATGTACTCTTAACCATACAAGGAATTGAAAAGAAAACTACTTGTTAAAAGTTTTGACTTTTATATGTATCAACCCCGTTTACGGATGTGCGTATACAATTATGTATATATGTGTGGCCTCGGAGGGCAAAAGTAAGTTTCACTAATTTTAACGCTATTTAACTAATTTCGTGAAAATAACATTAAAAATGATGGACGGTTAATCATGCATGACGTGGTGACGTTGATAGCCAAAAGACAAGGGAGTGTACATGCACCAATTGCTAATTAGTGTTATCTGCCTTATGTCTAAGGCTTGATACAAAATCACTATTGAGCCGGGGATCTCATTGGAAGCAGTCTCTCTACTCCCATGTGGTAAAGGTAAGGTTGTATACATCTTATCCTCCTCAAACCCTACCTTAGCTTTTGCTGTTTGTGGGATTAACTAAGTATGATGATGATGATAAGCATGAAAATTTCATCCTCGAAGTTTAGGTTAAACATAACTAATGAGTACGTCAGGTTTCATTAACAACTAACCATAAGTAAGTTGTAAAGTTAAAAGAACAAATTTATAAATTCTCTTCACCTCTCGTTTTATATGTTCGTTTGTAACCTTAATATTATTAACTTGGGCTTAAAACGAGAATTTAAGAATTTTGATGCGGCCCAACTTAGTCTTGTAACTCGGCCCAACAAAATAAAACCAACCAAAGAAAACATTAATTTTTCGAAAAGTTTTGTCAAACGAGTTGGTCTTCTATCCACAACTCTACATATCTATTAACTTGGGCTTAAATGTCTTCATGTTTGTACTATTTGGATAATTGGATATATGTATATGAGCCTTTGTTTTTAACTTAAAGATCCTAATTAGAGTAAATACCATAAAGCATTTCTTTATTTAAAATTTGCAAAATATATTAGCAACAAGTTGATTAAAAACTCAAATACAATATTCACAAGTAACAATTAATCTTCATCAAATTTGTTGTGTTTTTAAATGAGATGACGGAATACAGAGGTTTCAGGGCTAGCTCAAGTCTTGTGAAGGTCCAAAGTAGGGGTGCAAACGAGCCAAGCGGCTCGCGAGCTACTCGAGATCGACTCGGTAAAAACCTCGAACGGGCCGAGTCTTAGCGAGCTCGAGCCTGAAATAAAGCTCATTTGGTTATCGAGCTCGAGCCTTGAATGTAAAGCTCGGTTGGGCTCGTCGAGCCTTATCGAGCTTTTGCTTATTTATATCAATTAATACTATATAGCCGAATTGTATTGCAACCCATGCATTACCTAAATTACTTTGGGCCTTGAGATTCTTAATTGTCCAAAACGAGCTCATTAATGGTCCAAAACGAGTACTTAATAGTCAAAACGAACTCATTAATGGTTCCAAACGAGCTCGAGCCGAGCTTGGACTCGTTTAAACTCTTGCCACATATATTTTGATCTAGCTTTCGAGCCGAGCTCGAGTTCTTAAATATACTATCGATCCGAGCTCGAGCCCAAAATACAAGGCTCGAATCGAGCTCGAGCTCGAGCTTCTGAAAATTGTCACAAACCTAGCTCGATAATGCAAGGCTCGAGCTCGGCTCGGCTTGGCTCGTTTGCACCCCTAGACTCCAAAGCAAAATTAAAATTTGATGCCTTTTCTAAATTTCATCGCTATAAATTTTGGTCACATCTTTTGACTGTATAAACTCAATAAATCAAAGGTATTCTAAGGGCTAGAGGACTTTCAATTTTGCTTTGTTCTTTGTAAATCGTAATAAATGCCAATCCTCCGCTAAAACTTCCAGGCCTGCTCAGTCCATAAGGCTATATTTCAGATATTTACATTTAAAAAAACTAAAAATTGGGGCCCTTGTGGATTGGGGGCCCAAAGCCCAAGTT
The DNA here is from genome assembly GCA_030844895.1 of Ambrosia x helenae. Lineage (NCBI taxonomy): Eukaryota > Viridiplantae > Streptophyta > Magnoliopsida > Asterales > Asteraceae > Ambrosia > Ambrosia x helenae. The sequence goes on along the minus strand of CM061229.1, from coordinate 128,340,019 downwards.
TCAAAATACTTGGTCTTGGGCCGACCCGGGAGGTTTGTGATATGACAGGGCTCTCTAATAGAATGCATACATGCAAAAATAGAATAGATGACTAATAAGATCGATTAATCATGTCAATAATCCATATGCCCCTACATATATCGACTTCTAAACAAAAATCCATATCCTAAAATAACTGGGACTGTTGGAATCCTAATCTTTATCTACAAATAAATGTGTCTCTTAAACACTGAAGATGTGATAAAGCTATTTGATTATTATGAAGAAAGTTGGGAATGGGAAGGAAACTTTGTTTTGGAAAAATGTTTGAATTGGAGATTCTAGTTTGTGCCCTCAAGATTTCTCGCATTATATACTTTGGAGGTTAATGAGAGGATAGTAAATTTGACTTGGGTGTGGAATTAGAGAATACAGACGAGGGGTGGGACGGAGGAAAGTCAACTATATGAGGTGGTGGATTTGGAATTTGGATTAAATTGATGTTTTTTGGTAAGAGCTGTTGGGTCATTTATTGATCGTATAATGTTGCTTGATGGGACTCGTCCTATGAAAGTTAATATCTTGATTTGGTGTATGCTCCTGCATTGTCTTCAGGCTACATATACTCTAATTCTTAAAGGCTTAGATATTCCTTCTATTTTATGACCTGTGTGTTCAAACTATGTAGAATTTTTTTATCATGTTTTTTGAGGTCATCATTTAGCTATAAAGATTTGGAGTTTAATCGATCATTGGTTGGAAGTGCATCTCCCAGAGTTAATAAGGGACCGGAAAGTATGATAGAATGGTTGGATTCGTCTACATAGATGAAAATGAAAACAGATGTTGAGGATATCATTTTTACATAGTGGTGCTGGTGCTTTATCCGGAGAGCTCAGAATAAGGTTTTTTTGTGCGATTAGAATTAAACCAAAGATAATCTTTTTTATTCAATGGTAAATTGTTATTATATCTTTCTTTTGGTTTTCTTCTTGTAGTGTGGATTTCAATTGGATTGGTACTATGGCTCAAAAACCCACTAATTAGTATTTAGTTTTGAGTGAATAGCCAAAATCGTCCCTGAGGTTTAGGCAAATTTGTCGGATCCATCCTAAAATGTGTTTTTTCTCGCTTGGACCACCGAGGTTTCAAAATCGTTGCCAAATCCATCCATTTCTGTAACCTTGTTAAAAACTAACATTAACTAAGGCAATCATTAATTCCTTTTGAAATGTTTTTCAAAATAAAGGGGGTGTGAATTTTTTTGACCAAATTTGATCAAACCACAAGCCAAAGCATGAGCCCCAACAAACTGATTCGGGTCAAGTGAGGAGAACTGGAGAAGCAATCATGAGAGAAATATTCCAACTCGACTAGTGGTTAACTAATCAACTTAATTTAATTAATTATTCTTTATAAGGAACTGTAAGGGGGAATGTGAGGCATGACTATTGTGTGAGTTGTGTGTTTCTCATCTCCTGTAACAAATTTCCCTCCTAATTATAAATCTATCCTCATTGCCTTATTTCTCTATCTTACATATGCATTTGATTGAAAATCCTAATTAGATTACACCACTGACGGTGACGAATGAAGGTGGCCATGGTGGTGTGGAGTGGCTGTGGAGTGGGGGGTGTAGGAGGGTAAAGAGACGTTAAAAAAGAGAAAAAAATAAATAAAAAAAAAAGAATGACCAAAATACCCTTCAGTTAATGTTAAAAATTAACAGTGTAGGAGAAATAGATGGATTTGGCAACGGTTTTGAAACCTCAGTGGTCCAGCTGGGAAAAAATGAACGATCTGGCAAATTCGTCCAAACCTCGAGGACGATTTTAGCGAATCACTCTTTAGTTTTTTCCCGTTACTTTGTATTTAACATGTTTTTTTTTTTTGGTCCTGGATGGGATTTTCCAACATACTGTGGTTTTTTATCTCAAGTTTGTCTTTAAGAAAGATAGCATTTACCTATCCCATTTGGCTACACGTCATCGTACTTTCAACTAACATGTTTCTCCCGCACGGGTTGTCTTTCTGCGAGGCGATCAAGGGACGCGGGTAATGCTGGACTTGGCTAGTTGTTTATTAGTTTGAATGTGAGTTTGGCAGTCGGGCCTGTGCATTTGTTTAGGCCAAGATGTGGGTTTAACCCGGCCCATGGGATTCCGGGATAATCTCTTCAATAAGATTTCCTTGGCTTAAGTCAGTATCTGTCAAGTTTACAATCTTTTTTAATAATTCCGTGATCTAGTTATGCATCCATAACATCCTAATTCAGTGATGTTTTTTACTTCAATAGTAAGGTGTTACGCAAACCGTACGACATATGTATTGATCAAATAATTCAAGTTTATTGTTAGTAAAATCCCTAATAACCCATTTACCCCTCTATCGTTACTATTTCGCTCAATGAGCATATATACACGTACCATTTTAAAATGTACAATAAACAAGATTATAATAGTTACGATATAGTATGAACTCGCCACGAGCACCTGCTCGTAACCTTGATAGCACTTGGTTGACTTTCTATAAGTCAAACCATACATAGTTGCATAACCATATATAACGTTTTATCTTTTCAACACGTCTCAATAACGTTTACTTATATGTTGATAGTCACTTATCCTCAATTTATATATTGAATTTATAAAATGAGCTCGTAAAATACGTTAATCTTGTGTAAAGTAGCATCTAATACATTTTTCTCTAGCGGTAAGCATGACACATGCGCGACTCATAAGGTCATGAGAGATATGACTTCCACGCCGTACTAATATCCTTTTAACTTTTGGACCTTTTGGTTCAAGGACCAGCCATGGCACAAAGAGCCTCTTCACTGAATTCGGTAAGTTGAACCATGGTCATTGACTCGATTGCACCTTATCCAAGGTCAAGAGCAACACCCATTTGTGCAGATTAAATTATATAACAGGCCACTTTTAAAATAAAATTCAAACTCCAATCGAATTGTATATAACGTGTGAAGTACGTTGTTACATGTTTCATTGGTTCACTAGCGCAAACAAACATATCAATACGATTTCCTATGTGGACCGAGACATCTAGCGTAGTTTTTGCTGTTTCCAGGGTCCCTGCTTACCTAAGTCTTTCTTAACAGTTTTTGTCAACATTTAAGCGTTTACCATCTTAAAAGACATGCAGAACTAACTGAAAATGAAAATTAGAGTCAGAATTAAAAGGAGAAGGTTACAAAGAACAAATATTATCTATGCTTCTTCAAACCATACTTTAATCTTAATTTACAAGCCACAACTAAATTCCAAAATAGTGGCTGATTATATTTTGTAAGGCTCTTACATTACCTATGTATGTATATATGTTAATAAAACAAAATAGTGCACAACAATATTCACTAAATAACATAAAGACTACGTAACTAGCTCATATTAGTTTGTATTTCAAAATCTGGTCATCTTATCTTTCACATACTTCAATTTTATATACAATTAAGGATCAAAGCCCACTTTCTATATAAAGCCAACACCAGTGTATACTAGAGCTCAACCCAACCCTTTTGTTTAATTAAGCTCTCTCTTATAACTAACTACTAGCTGCACTATGTCATCCACAAACCGAACTTCCCTGCAGGCTTGTTTGCTTTTCCTCTTCTTCTTGTTGGCAGCGGATGATAATAAACAAACTCAAACACAGATTAACTAATACGAATTTATTGATATTGAAAGTTTATACAAAGGAATGTTGTTCATGCTCTCTCTATCGGTATGGATTTGTGATTTACACAAATCTTGGTAACCGATTATGTTGAACTACATTACATATATATACAAATGGTTATGAGAATAACCGCTACAACTACTAACCGTCGGGTTGTTACATAACCGACGTGACTTATCTATATTTACATAATAATATTTACATATTAATATCTAGCTTATAATCCAATACCCTCCCTTAAGCTAGATTGGGAGAACTTGTATCTTTTCTTTTGATGAAGGCATTTTTGCTTCTCGTCAATTTCTAGTCATATGATGCTATCTCTGTGTCATCCATGGGAGTTGTTTTTCCTGTACCATCCATGGGACCTGTACCATCCATAGGGGTTTTTCTTCTGTGACATCTATGGGGTCTGTTAGCTTAGTCATCATGTAATTCCATCTTCCTCTTTATTCTCCATGAAGGGAGTGGTTCTCCCTTTTCTTTCTTCTTTAATTACTTTCTCTATTGTAGGTTGCTTTCATGTCGCACCGTAGTCTTTCATATATGAGGTATGAACTCGGTGTCATATATGAATCAAATTAATATATGTTTGTTATCGTGCAACTTTCGCATTAATTCCTCTTGCTTCATGTCTCTCGCATTATTCTTCTTTCTCTTCTTCCGCATTCTTCTCATTATTTTTCGCCTCTTCTCTTCTTCGTATTTCATTTCTCTTTTCACTTTTCTTCTTTCAACTCTTGCGCATTCTTTTTCCACGTCTTTATTTCTCGCATTATATTCTTCTCGCATATATCCTTCACTTGTTGAGTTGTAATTTCTTTCTCAATTTCTTTAGCATTCTTTCTCATAGTCTGCCGGTTGTTTCATCTCTTGAATAGTCGGAGCAATCCTTTGCTTACTGTTGCATGAAGTCATTCTTAATTTCAACGCTATGCGGAGTCTCTTTTTACTCAACGTCATGCGGAGTCGCTCTCTTATTTAATGCTATGTATCTCTGTAACCATGCTCTGAATATTGATATGTATGATTGTCCGAGTTCTTGTTTCTTTATTTCGATACGCATCGCTTCCGTCGCATGAATTCCATGTTCTTTCGCTTTATTCTTCTTTCAAAAAATTTCTTTATCAAATTTGAGTTTCCATTCCTTCTTGCGATGCCATGTTTTCATTCTTATTCAATCGGTCAGACTTCTTGTTATTCGTTCTTGTTCCTCTTTTTGTCTTTTCCTTCAATTTCTTACTATCTCTTTTGAATCCGATTCTTCGTGATTATGTAATTTCTTCTTCATAAAAGGACTTCATATAAAATCAAGTCCTTTTCTTTTCTCCTTCAATCACGTCGTTTCTTTTATCCTTCATTTTCCTCTGCTTCTTTGATATTCTTTTGTTTTCTTTCTTTTAGACGAGATTTAGATTCTATCGACTTTTTTTTTTTTTCAAACCGCATGTCACCCATACTCACAAACAAATAATATTTTAATAAATACAAACTTTTCCTTTTGAGTACTAATAAATGAACAGTGATTTTTCAAAGATATAACCCTTAATATTAAAAAAACGGTTTTCCTTTTTTTCCGTTGACTTTCTAAAGTCAACCTTTGTTTCTTCTTCGTTGGTTTTCCTATGGAAGCCTATTTCCCAAATAAAATTTTCACGCCTTTTTCTAAATCATATTCTGAATATCTAGATTTCATTGAACCGGTATAACAACAATATTTGAATACAAATCCAAATCAAAAACTATGTTTTAATAATCGAATATGTCTTCTTCTCTGTTAAAAGTTTGTTCGGTTCCGTCCGAAACAAACAGCCTCAATCCAACATGTTTTAAGAATCACGACTGAATAATCCGGTTTTGATTGTTATTAATAATCAATAATGAATTTACTGTAATGAATTCTCTTATAATTTTCTATATAAAAAATTGGCGGGAAATCAAACTTCTTGCAAATTCCTTGAAATATTATCAAGAACAATCAAATTTCTTAACCCGGATTTGATTTAAGACACTATATTCGACTAAAAACTTAAAATGAAATCAGGAATATGTAACCGTATGATGCGCGCTCTCGTTTCTGAATTTTGCAAGTTCCGGTGTCTCGCCGGAATTGTTTGTTCTTGCCGGATTGTTCTTCTTTTCCGGTAACAAATATTATTGTTCCACACCAGTGATGTAGCCTTCCTTGTTAACCCCATCTTTGACTTGAAATCTTCGTTTTCTTTTCTTTCTCAGTGATCGATATCTTCGATCTTCATTCTTGAATTTTGATGTGTTATGTCTCTGCCTACATCAAAATCTTCGTTCTCTTTCATCATGGCCTTATGCCGAAAAAGGTATTGGGGTTTAGATCGCTTATTTCACTTTTTTTTCTTCTTCAAATATTTCTGCGTTTTAATGCTCTGTTTTTCTTTCTTTTGAATAGATGGAGACTGCAATTGATTGATCCTTTCTATCATGGCTTTTCTTCGTTTCGGATTCAATCTTTGTCACAGTTATTGTTGATCTCGACTTGATTATTGCAGTCCCTGTTTTCGGCCGGTTCTCCAATTTGTCATGAACAATTGTTTTTCGTTTTGATTCTTCAATTATGGATTGTTCTTTTACAATTCCTCTTCTTTTCAGTATAAATTCCCTTGTCTGGGTTGGATTTCTTGAACGGTTTCTTCGTACTCTGTTTTCCGTTTCTTTCTGCAGTCACTACAATCAATCATTCCTTGTTGTGAATCTTCGATATGGCTCTGATACCAGATTTGTTGGCAGCGGATGATAATAAACAAACTCAAACACAGATTAACTAATACGAATTTATTGATATTGAAAGTTTATACAAAGGAATGTTGTTCATGCTCTCTCTATCGGTATGGATTTGTGATTTACACAAATCTTGGTAACCGATTATGTTGAACTACATTACATATATATACAAATGGTTATGAGAATAACCGCTACAACTACTAACCGTCGGGTTGTTACATAACCGACGTGACTTATCTATATTTACATAATAATATTTACATATTAATATCTAGCTTATAATCCAATACTTCTCGGCTTCTTTGATTTCACAAGTCGCGCCACGCTTGCTATCTGAAAACTCCAGCTATGAAAGCCACGAGCAATGGATGGCTCGTTACGGACGCACATACAAGGATGCTGCTGAGAAGGAACGGCGTTCAAAGATTTTTCATGACAACGTCCAGTACATAGAGTCATTTAACAAGGCGATGAACAAAGGTTACAAACTGGCAGTCAACGAGTTTGCAGACCTTACCAATGAAGAGTTCAGAACAGCTAGGAACAGATTCATGGCACATGAATGCTCCCCTTCAACCTCTGCTTTCAGGTATGAAAATGTTACAGCGGTTCCATCCTCGATGGATTGGAGAAAGAAAGGTGCAGTGACGCCTGTTAAAGACCAAGGCCAGTGTGGTAAGCACAAATTAAATATTTTGGGAATTTTTACATTTCTGACATGGTCCAAGTACTAGGATCATGAGGTTTTGACAGAACCACATTTCATGCTTTTGACGTCAATATTTCATGATGATACATAGGATGTTGCTGGGCGTTCTCGGCTGTGGCAGCTATGGAAGGAATAACCCAACTGAAAACAGGTAAACTAGTGTCTCTTTCTGAACAAGAGCTCGTGGACTGTGACACTAGCGGTGTAGATCAGGGTTGCGAGGGAGGTCTTATGGACAATGCCTTTGATTTTATCATAAACAATAAAGGCCTCACTATGGCACCTGCAACAGCAAAGAGGCATCTAACCACGCCGCAACAATTACTGGTCACGAAGACGTTCCTGCCAACAGCGAAAGTGCGCTGCTAAAAGCTGTGGCTAGTCAGCCCGTCTCAGTTGCTATTGATGCTAGTGGCTCAGACTTCCAGTTCTACTCCAGCGGTGTGTTTACGGGAGACTGTGGCACGGAGCTGGACCATGGTGTTACTGCGGTTGGTTATGGGACTAGCGATGATGGGACTAAGTATTGGTTGGTGAAGAACTCATGGGGAACAAGTTGGGGCCAAGACGGGTACATCATGATGCAAAGAGATGTTGAGGCTAAAGAAGGCCTTTGTGGCATTGCCATGCAGGCTTCCTACCCCACCGCTTGATTTCAAAAAGCGCATCATAAGTAATTATGTGTTGTACGATGTATGTATTTAATGTACTCTTAACCATACAAGGAATTGAAAAGAAAACTACTTGTTAAAGATTTCGACTTTTATATGTATCAACCCCGTTTACGGTTGTGCGCATATAATGCGTATATGTGTGGCCTCGGAGGGCAAAAGTAAAGTTGCACTAATTTTAACGTTATCTTTCTGCGAGGCGTTCAAGGGACGCGGGTAATGCTGGACTTGGCTAGTTGTTTATTAGTTTGAATGTGAGTTTGTCAGTCAGGCCTGTGCATTTGTTTAGGCCTATATGTGGGTTTCACCCAACCCATGGAATTCCGGGATAATCTCTTCAATAAGATTTCCTTGGCTTAAGTCAATATGTGTCATGTTTACAATCTTTTTTTATTAATACCGCGATCTAGTTATGCATCCATAACATCCTAATTCAGTGATGTTTTTACTTCAATAGTAAGGTGTTACGCAAACCATGCGACATATGTATTGATCAAATAATTCAAGTTTATCTATATCTTTACTTATACTATATTGTGAGTTCTGGACGGGCAAGGAAGTCATTTTATTATTATCTATATGGGCAAAATTGTAATTTTATTATATTAACAAGACAATTTTAATGCAACTATTAAATAGCTTTGTAGTAATTAAAAACAATAATTAACTTATGTTTTTTTATTTTAATTTTATTTTCTTATAACTTATATAAATACATATCCCTTGTGGTTAAAATAGTAACTTGACAACAAAACAAGTTTTAAACCTGTATGTACAACCACTTACAGCATCCCAGGAGTAAGACGCGTCTCTTGGATTCTTTCAAGACGTCAATTCTGATCACCCGCATCTTTGTCTTTTCAATTTCCCTCACTTTCAAGACCAATTGATTAAGATTCGATCGCGAATTGAAGGAGTAATTACCCTCACATTAAAGATATGAATTTAATCGGCCCATTCGTTTTAATCGCTTGTTGTTCTTATTTTTCCGAAACCTGCACACTTCGATTTGATCGTCTCTCTTACTCTTCTTCCAAACTTACGAACTTCCATTCAATTGTTATTAGTGTGTAATCATTTAGAAAGTATTGAAGGAGGCCATGGGAGGATCAATTGGTACACAACATGCTTGAATCAAGTTACAGCTTAGTTACTTTCGTTGTTTTTTAATCAGGTTTTTATTTTAAGTTATTGTTATGATTTTCACCTCGATCAATGTACTCTGTACTATATGTCGAAATATTGCTTTTGTTGTTTTTTTATGTGGTTTGGTTTGGGTATTGATACTCAGTACACGGTACCATAATTGCTTGAAAAAATATGATATGTCTTTTTATAGTTTGTGTAACATTTGTTATCTATCAGCCTTTGATTTTGATGAGTTTTTTTCTTCAGGTGTTTCACTTCGATATAAGGGGTCGGTTTCTCAGGGGATGCATCGTTGTTTTTATGGTTTCCTTAAGTTTCTTCAACTCAAATATACTTTAAAATGTTTATTTCTTTGTTTGTTGTTTCATTTAAGTTTCTTCAACTCAAATATGCATTAAAATGTTTCTTTCTCTGTTTGTGTGTGTGCATAGTTAATGAGTCACCATGTATGAAGAATTTGAAATATAGATGGCCCAGTTTCCATGAGAATTTATAGAGGATAAAAAAAGGAATGTGACATTTTGAGAACATTGTCAATCTTTATACTCTTACTCAATGAGGTTTCTAAGTAGAAAAAGTATATATAAAACAAATGCTTGATAAGATGGGATCCTTTTGTCCCAAAATAGATCCAAGCTTTGACTGGCCACAATTGTTTAAGTCTTCAAGAAGGGCGCTTGATTGTTAGTCCAAGACCTAGAGTACTCTTATAGTAAAAGTAAATAGGTGAGGGGGCTTGTGGATCAAATTATTGACAACTAACCTAAGACATGTGGGATGTGCTATTAAGGGAGTGGTTACTTTTAATTTATGTGGATTGGAAAAATGTGAGCCTTTTTCTTAATATTAACGGTTGTATTTGCATTGCGGATGTGGATATGAACAATGGCGGATCTCCATACGGGCCCAACCATGACCGGCCCACACAGTCTTTTCGCTTCATAGTGTAAATTTTACCGAAATTTTTGAAAATTTTTATATGTATTAAATCCGGCCGTACCAGGTTTTACGTTCAAGATCCGCCATTGGATATGAAGCCCCTCTCAAGTAATTTACATCAATATTTTTATCATGATGAGCACTAATCAGCGTTCTAAACGTGATCTAATGTTATAACAGATGTGATCAACAAAAAGATACTTTCTTTCGATTATTCGAACTTTATAACACTTTGTAATGAACTTAAAAAGAATATAAATTTCGTGCAGCACCCACTAAATTACATGTCTTGAAAGTGTTAATACATATATTACATAATCATCGGAAAAGTAGTTTTGATGGTTAAACACTTTTGTGTTTTGTTATTTTGTACAAAATGAAGTGAGTGATGGCCTATTTGTTTGTCTGTTGGCATTTGACACCTCTCACAAAGAAGCACCAACAAAAAAAATCCTCCTTATTCATGCATTGATTTACACTCTGCTTCCTATGCTTGAAATTATAATTTTCATTTGATTTGCTTAGCATGTCATCATTCGTCTATAGATTTCGTAGTGAGTCACATGTTTTTTACCCTGATTATCACACCTACTTCAGGTCACTGGTTCCTCTTCACAAGATCCTTGTGAAACAATTGAATTTACTTGATTGTGTTCAGGTAGATAAAACATTTCCATTCGCTAAATTTGTGTTTCAGTTGTTTAGATTATTATTTTCTTTCTGTCAAAAGCCTATGTTTCATATTGGTATGATTTGTTTACAACTGTTTTTTATTTGTTTATATGGTTGTGTTTTGATTTTAGAGATACCCTTTTCTCCCATTTCCTGTACTTCTTTATGAGTGTGTCCCACTAAATTGCTTATTCTTTTTGCTGAATCTACTTGTTATACTGGGAACTTGATTTTCTTAGGTAGCGTTTGGTATGATGGAATGAAAGGGGGAATGGAATGGAATGGACCATTACAAGGTAATGAAAAATAATGTGTTTGGTTGGTTAAAGGAATGGAATCACCCATTCCACAAGGCATTCCATTCCCTCAAAACCATTCCATCCACCCCCATGTTTTTATTTTCATTCCATCCCCATTCACCCTTTACTAACAAAAGCATAACCCACCACCACCACCCACCACCACTATCGCCACCACCCACCGCCGCCGCCACCACCCACCACCGCCGTCACCACCCGCCGCCACCACCACCCACCACCGCCGTCACCACCCACCACCACCGCTACCAACCACCGCCACCACCCACCACCACCGTCACCACCCACCACCGCCGCCACCCACCACCGCCACCAACCACCACCACCGCCACCACCCACTACCTTCACCCTCCCACCACCGCCACCACCCACCACCGCCGCCATACAAAACCACCCACCACCGCCTACCACCGTCATCCACCCACCGCCACCTCCACCACCTACCACCATCACTCACCACAATTTCCTTTACCCACCACTACCGCCGCCACCCATCACCGCCGTCTCCTCCACCCACCACCGCCACTACTCACCATTGACACCCACCCACCATCACCGCCATTCACCTCCACCCATCGCCACCATTGCCGCCAACCACCACTGTCGTCGCCACCACCTATCACCGCCGTCGCCATCCACCACCACGCTACCGTCACACACCACCACCTACCATCACCACCACCAACCGCCACCCACCACCACCGCCACTACTCACCATCGTCACCCACCCACCATTACGACCATCCACCTCCACCTTCCACCGTCGCCGCCACCGCCACCGACCACAGCCGCCGCCGCCCACCACCGCCGCTACCACCACATATCACCACCCACCATCACCGCCACTGACCACCACCGCCACAAACCATCGATTTTATTCATTCGTTTTTTCTTGTCTATCCAACAACACAAAGTAATGTTTTGTTTCATTCCCACATGACAACCAAACAAGACATGGAATGGTAATGATCCATTCCATTACCTTGTCCATTCCATTACCTCGTCCATTCCATTCCCCCATCCATTCCATTACCTCATACCAAACAGACCCTTACTATTGTACTTTTGTTTTCCTTTTTTTTTTTGGTCTTGGGCGTGAGCCTTTTTTCCGCATTGTGCTTAGGAAACATAGATCCATCATAGTCTTTTGGCTATTATCATAACACTAGAGGGTAGAGTTAACTGATGTCAATCAGTCGATGTATACTTAAGTTGGATGAGGAAAGATGGCATATAGTTAAAAAAAACATACATTTGAATGTTATTGTTGCTTATGCGTATTATTAACATGATCATATGTGTGCTTTAATAGTTAGTTTAGGTGATACATGAACTGCAATAAAATACACACTTCTTTGGAAGACATGAATTCGGAAATAAAGTTTTTGTCAAGAGGAGTCTAGAAACGAGCAACAATGAGTTCAACTACAAATTATGTCATGTCTAGAAACGACCAACAACATCTAAAAATTATGTTACAACCACTATTCTTATGCCATGTAAAATCGTTATAACATTTGTTACACACTGAAACAACATATTATGCATCCTCAACCTGACAACCAAATCAAAATACCTGCAAACCTAGCTAACCCCGCCGCAACGCGCGGGTTCCTGCTAGTTTCTCGTAAAATCCTTAATAACCCAACCCCTCTATCGTTACTATTTCTCCAAATGGGCATATATACACGTACCATTTTAAAATGTACATTAAACAAGATTATAATAGTTACGATATAGTATGAACTCACCTCGGGCACCTACTCGTAATCCTTGATAGCACTTTGTTGACTTTCAATAAGTCAAACCATACATAGTTGCATAACCATATATAACGTTTTATCTTTTCAACACGTCTCAATAACGTTTACTTATATGTTGATAGTCACTTTTCCTCAATTTATATATTGAATTTATAAAATGAGCTGGTAAAATACGTTAATCTTGTGTAAAGTAGCATCTAATACATTTTGCTCTAGCGGTAAGCATGACATATGTGCGACTCATAAGGTCATGAGAGATATGACTTTCACGCCGTACTGATTTCCTTTTAACTTTCTGGACCTTATGGTTCAAGGACCAGCTATGGCACAAAGAGCCTCTTCACTGAATTCGGTAAGTTGAACCTTGGTCATTGACTCAATTGCACCTTATCCAAAGTCAAGAGCAACACCCATTTGTGCAGATTAAATTATATAACAGGCCACTTTTAAAATAAAATTCAAACTCCAAGCGAATTGTATACAACGTGTGAAGTACGTTGTTACATGTTTCATTGGTTCACTAGCGCAAACAAATATATCAATACGACTTTCTATGTGGACCGAGACATCTAGCGTAGTTTTTGCTGTTTCCAGGGTCCCTGCATACCTTAGTCTTTCTTAACAGTTTTTGTCAACATTTAAGCGTTTACCATCTTAAAAGACATGCAGAACTAACTGAAAATGAAAATTAGAGTCAGAATTAAAAGGAGAAGGTTACAAAGAACAAATATTATCTATGCTTCTTCAAACCATACTTTAATCTTAATTTACAAGCAACGACTAAATTCCAAAATAGTGGCTGATTGTATTTTGTAAGGCTGTTACATTACCTATGTATGTATATATGTTAATAAAACAAAATAGTGCACAACAATATTCACTAAATAACATAAAGACTACGTAACTAGCTCATATTAGTTTGTATTTCAAAATTAGGTCATCTTATCTTTCACGTACTTCAATTTTATATACAATTAAGGACCAAAACCCACTTTCTATATAAAGCCAACACCAGTGTATACTAGAGCTCAACCCAACCCTTTTGTTTAATTAAGCTCTCTCTTATAACTAACTACTAGCTGCACTATGTCATCCACAAACCGAACTTCCCTGCAGGATTGTTTGCTTTTCCTCTTCTTCTCGGCTTCTTTGATTTCACAAGTCGCGCCGCGCTTGCTATCTGAAAACTCCAGCTATGAAAGCCACGAGCAATGGATGGCTCGTTACGGACGCACATACAAGGATGCTGCTGAGAAGGAACGGCGTACAAAGATTTTTCATGACAACGTCCAGTACATAGAGTCATTTAACAAGGCGATGAACAAAGGTTACAAACTGGCAGTCAACGAGTTTGCAGACCTTACCAATGAAGAGTTCAGAACAGCTAGGAACAGATTCATGGCACATGAATGCTCCCCTTCAACCTCTGCTTTCAGGTATGAAAATGTTACAGCGGTTCCATCGTCGATGGATTGGAGAAAGAAAGGTGCAGTGACGCCTGTTAAAGACCAAGGCCAGTGTGGTAAGCACAAATTAAATATTTTGGGAATTTTTACATTTCTGACATGGTCCAAGTGCTAGGATCATGAGGTTTTGACAGAACCACATTTCATGCTTTTGACGTCAATATTTCATGATGATACATAGGATGTTGCTGGGCGTTCTCGGCTGTGGCAGCTATGGAAGGAATAACCCAACTGAAAACAGGTAAACTAGTGTCTCTTTCTGAACAAGAGCTCGTGGACTGTGACACTAGCGGTGTAGATCAGGGTTGCGAGGGCGGTCTTATGGACAATGCCTTCGATTTTATCATAAACAATAAAGGCCTCACTACGGAGACCAACTACCCGTACAAAGGTGTTGATGGCACCTGCAACAGCAAAGAGGCATCTAACCACGCCGCAACAATTACTGGTCACGAAGACGTTCCTGCCAACAGCGAAAGTGCGCTGCTAAAAGCTGTGGCTAGTCAGCCCGTCTCAGTTGCTATTGATGCTAGTGGGTCGGACTTCCAGTTCTACTCCAGCGGTGTGTTTACGGGAGACTGTGGCACGGAGCTGGACCATGGTGTTACCGCGGTTGGTTATGGGACTAGCGATGATGGGACTAAGTATTGGTTGGTGAAGAACTCATGGGGAACAAGTTGGGGCCAAGACGGGTACATCATGATGCAAAGAGATGTTGAGGCTAAAGAAGGCCTTTGTGGCATTGCCATGGAGGCTTCCTACCCCACCGCTTGATTTCAGAAAGCGCATCATAAGTAATTATGTGTTGTACAATGTATGTATTTAATGTACTCTTAACCATACAAGGAATTGAAAAGAAAACTACTTGTTAAAAGTTTCGACTTTTATATGTATCAACCCCGTTTACGGATGTGCGCATATAATTATGTATATATGTGTTGCCTCAGAGGGCAAAAGTAAAGTTTCACTAATTTTAACGCTATTTAACTAATTTCGTGAAAATAACATTAAAAATGACGGACGGTTAATCATGCATGACGTGGTGACGGTTATAGCCAAAAGACAAGGGAATACATGCACGAATCGAGTTTGTCCCGATTGCTAATCAGTGTTATGTGCCTTATGTCTAAGGCTTGATATAAAACCACTATTGCCGGGGTCTCATGGGAAGCAGCCTCTCTATTCCCACGTGGTAGAGCTAAGACTATATGCATCTTATCCTCCTCAAACCCTACCATAGCTTTTGCTGTTTGTGAGATTAACTGAGTATGATGATGATGATGATGATGATGATGATGATAAGCATGAAAATTTCATCCTCGAAGCTTAGGTTATACATAACTAAGGAGTACGTCATGTTTCATTAACAACTAACCATGAGTAAGTTGTAAAGTTAAAAGAACAAATTTATAAGTTCTCTTCACCTCTCGTTTTAAATGTTCGTTTGTAACCTTAATATTATTAACTTGGGCTTAAAACGAGAATTTAAGAAATTGGATGTGGCTCAACTTACTCTTGTAACTCGGCCCAACAAAATAAAACCATCAGAAGAAAACATTCATTTTTGCAAAAAGTTCTGTCAAACGAGTTGGTCTTCTATCCACAATTCTACCTATGTATTAACTTAGGCTTAAATGTGTTCATGTTCGTACTATTTGGATAATTGGATATATGTATGTGTGTCTCTCTTTTTAACTTAAAGATCCTAATTGGAGAAAATACCATAAAGCATTTCTTTATTTAAAATTTGCATAATATTAGCAAGAAGTTTATTAAAAACTCAAATACAATATTCACAAGTAACCATTAATCTTCATCAAATTTGTTGTGTTTTTACAAATGAGATGACGGAATACAGAGGTTTCAGGGCTAGCTGAAGTCTTGTGGAAGTCCAAAGCAAATTGAAAATTTGAGGCTTTTTCTAAATTTCATCGCTATAAATTTTGGTCACATCTTTTAACTGTATGAACTCAATGTATGAACTCAATAAATTAAAGGTATTCTAAGCACTAGAAGACTTTCAATTTTGCTTTGTTCTTTGTAAATCGTAATAAATGTCAATCCTCCGCCAAAACTTCCAGGCCTACTAAGCCCATATGGCTATATTTCAGATATTTACATTTAAAAAAAAAAACTAAAAATTGGGGCCCAAAGACCAAGTTTCAAAATACTTGGTCTTGGGTCGGCCGGGAGGTTTGTGATATGACAGAGCTCGCTAATATAATGCATACATGCAAAAATAGAATAGATGACTAATAAGATCGATTAATCATGTCAATAATCCATATGCCCCTACATATATCGACTTCTAAACAAAAATCCTTATCCTAATATAACCGGGACTGTTGGAATCCTAATCTTTATCTACAAATAAACGTGTCTCTTAAACATTGAAGATGTGATAAAGCTATTTGATTATTATGAAGAAAGTTGGGAATGGGAAGGAAACTTTGTTTTGGAAAAATGTTTGAATTGGAGATTCTAGTTTGTGCTCAAGATTTCTCGCATTATATACTTTGGAGGTTAATGAGAGGATAGTAAATTCGACTTGGGTGTGGAATTAGAGAATACAGACGAGGGGTGGGACGGAGGAAAGTCAACTATATGAGGTAGTGGATTTGGAATTTGGATTAAATTGATGTTTATTTGGTGAGAGCTGTTGGGTCATTTATTGATCGTAGAATGTTGCTTGATGGGACTCCTGCATTGTCTTCCGGCTACATATACTCTAATTCTTAAAGACTTAGATATTCCTTCTATTTTATGACCTGTGTGTTCAAACTAAGTAGAAATTTTTTATCATGTTTTTTGAGGTCATCAATTAGCTATAAAGATTTGGAGTTTAATCGATCATTGGTTGGAAGTGCATCTCCCGAGTTAATAAGGGACCGGAAAGTATGATAGAATGGTTGGATTCGTCTAGATAGATGAAAATGAAAACAGATGTTGAGGATATCATTTTTACATAGTGGTGCTGGTGTTTTATCCGAAGAGCTCAGAATGAGGTTTTTTTGTGCGATTAGAATTAAACCAAAGATAATCTTTTTTATTCAATGGTAAATTGTAATTATATCTTTCTTTTGGTTTTCTTCTTGTAGTGTGAATATCAATTGGGTTGATACTATGGCTCAAAAACCTACTAATTAGTATTTAGTTTTGAGTGAATAGCCAATATCGTCCCTGAGGTTTGGGCAAATTTGTCGGATCCATCCTAAAATGTGTTTTTTCTCGCTTGGATCACCGAGGTTTCAAAATCGTTGCCAAATCCATCCATTTCTGTAACCTCGTTAAAAACTAACATTAACTAAGGCAATCATTAATTCCTTTTGAAATGTTTTTCATAATAAAGGGGGTGTGAATTTTGTGACCAAATTTGATCAAACCACAAGCCAAAGCATGAGCCCCAACAAACTGATCGGGGTCAAGTGAGGAGAACTGGAGAAGCAATCGTGAGAGAAATATTCCAACTCGACTAGTGGTTAACTAATCAACTTAATTTAATTAATTATTCTTTATAAGGAACTGTAAGGGGGAATGTGAGGCATGACTATTGTGTGAGTTGTGTGTTTCTCATCTCCTGTAACAAATTTCCCTCCTAATTATAAATCTATCCTCATTGCCTTATTTCTCTATCTTACATATGCATTTGATTGAAAATCCTAATTAGATTACACCACTGACGGTGACGAATGAAGGTGGCCATGGTGGTGTGGAGTGGCTGTGGAGTGGGGGTGTAGGAGGGTAAAGAGACGTTAAAAAATAGAAAAAATAAATAAATAAAAAGAATGACCAAAATACCCTTCAGTTAATGTTAAAAATTAACAGTGTAGGAGAAATAGATGGATTTGGCAACGGTTTTGAAACATCAGTGGTCCAGCTGGGAAAAATTGGATCAATCTGGCAAATTCATCCAAACCTCGAGGACGATTTTAGCGAATCACTCTTTAGTTTTTTCCCGTTACTTTGTATTTAACATGTTTTTTTTGATCCTGGATGGGATTTTCCAACAGACTATGGTTTTTTATCTCAAGTTTGTCTTTAAGAAAGATAACAATTACCTATCCCATTTGGCTACACGTCATCGTACTTTCAACTAGCATGTTTCTCCAGCACGGGTTGTCTTTCTGCGAAGCGATCAAGGGACGCTGGTAATGCTGGACTTGGCTAGTTGTTTATTAGTTTGAATGTGAGTTTGGCAGTCGGGCATGTGCATTTGTTTAGGCCTAGATGTGGGTTTAACCCGGCCCATGGGATTCCGGGATAATCTCTTCAATAAGATTTCCTTGGCTTAAGTCAATATCTGTCAAGTTTACAATCTTTTTTAGTAATTCCGTGATCTAGTTATGCATCCATAACATCCTAATTAAGTGATGTTTTTTACTTCAATAGTAAGGTGTTACGCAAACCGTGCGACCTATGTATTGATCAAACAATTCAAGTTTATTGCTAGTAAAATCCCTAATAACCCATTTACCCCTCTATCGGTACTATTTCGCTCAATGAGCATATATACGCGTACCATTTTAAAATGTACAATAAACAAGATTATAATAGTTACGATATAGTATGAACTCGCCACGAGCACCTGCTCGTAATCCTTGATAGCACTTGGTTGACTTTCTATAAGTCAAACCATACATAGTTGCATAACCATATATAACGTTTTATCTTTTCAACACGTCTCAATAACGTTTACTTATATGTTGATAGTCACTTATCCTCAATTTATATATTGAATTTATAAAATGAGCTTGTAAAATACGTTAATCTTGTGTAAAGTAGCATCTAATACATTTTTCTCTAGCGGTAAGCATGACACATGCGCGACTCATAAGGTCATGAGAGATATGACTTCCACGCCGTACTAGTTTCCTTTTAACTTTCTGGACCTTATGGTTCAAGGACCAGCCATGGCACAAAGAGCCTCTTCACTGAATTCGGTAAGTTGAACCTTGGTCATTGACTCGATTGCACCTTATCCAAGGTCAAGAGCAACACCCATTTGAGCAGATTAAATTATATAACACGCCACTTTTAAAATAAAATTCAAACTCCAATAGAATTGTATACAACGTGTGAAGTACGTTGTAACATGTTTCATTGGTTCACTAGCGCAAACAAACATATCAATACGATTTCCTATGTGGACCGAGACATCTAGCGTAGTTTTTGCTGTTTCCAGGGTCCGTGCATACCTAAGTCTTTCTTAACAGTTTTTGTCAACATTTAAGCGTTTACCATCTTAAAAGACATGCAGAACTAACTGAAAATGAAAATTAGAGTCAGAATTAAAAGGAGAAGGTTACAAAGAACAAATATTATCTATGCTTCTTCAAACCATACTTTAATCTTAATTTACAAGCCACAACTAAATTCCAAAATAGTGGCTGATTATATTTTGTAAGGCTGTTACATTACCTATGTATGTATATATGTTAATAAAACAAAAGAGTGCACAACAATATTCACTAAATAACATAAAGAGTACGTAACTAGCTCATATTAGTTTGTATTTCAAAATCAGGTCATCTTATCTTTCACGTACTTCAATTTTATATACAATTAAGGACCAAAGCCCACTTTCTATATAAAGCCAACACCAGTGTATACTAGAGCTCAACCCAACCCTTTTGTTTAATTAAGCTCTCTCTTATAACTAACTACTAGCTGCACTATGTCATCCACAAACCGAACTTCCCTGCAGGCTTGTTTGCTTTTCCTCTTCTTCTCGGCTTCTTTGATTTCACAAGTCGCGCCACGCTTGCTATCTGAAAACTCCAGCTATGAAAGCCACGAGCAATGGATGGCTCGTTACGGACGCACATACAAGGATGCTGCTGAGAAGGAACGGCGTTCAAAGATTTTTCATGACAACGTCCAGTACATAGAGTCATTTAACAAGGCGATGAACAAAGGTTACAAACTGGCAGTCAACGAGTTTGCAGACCTTACCAATGAAGAGTTCAGAACAGCTAGGAACAGATTCATGGCACATGAATGCTCCCCTTCAACCTCTGCTTTCAGGTATGAAAATGTTACAGCGGTTCCATCCTCGATGGATTGGAGAAAGAAAGGTGCAGTGACGCCTGTTAAAGACCAAGGCCAGTGTGGTAAGCACAAATTAAATATTTGGGAATTTTTACATTTCTGACATGGTCCAAGTACTAGGATCATGAGGTTTTGACAGAACCACATTTCATGCTTTTGACGTCAATATTTCATGATGATACATAGGATGTTGCTGGGCGTTCTCGGCTGTGGCAGCTCACTACAAGAAAAGTGACCATTGGGGACTAAGGTAAGAGGGACTGATCTATCAGTCTCGAATACATAGTATCTAGGACTAATATGTCAGTTACTAATTGTATTAGTGACTGATTTTTTTGTGACTGATGTTCGTGACTAACAATCAGTCCTTAATACTTTGATCACTTATTTGAGACTAAAATTTAATCACAAATATGTCTGTCAAATATATTTTTTTGGAGGGAATGTAATTGGTTACTGAAATTCAGTCTCAAATAAGTGCCTTCACTAATGAGAAATGGCGCCATTGTATAGGTCACTAATATTCAATCTTTGATAAAGAAGGAACATATTAAAGAGTAAAAATCAGTTCTCAATATTGTGACAATTGGGGACTAAGGTATGAAGGGCTGATTTATCAGTCTCGAATACACAGTATCTAGGACTAATATGTCAATTACTAAATGTATTAGTGACTATTTTTTTACGACGATGATCGTGACTAACAATCAGTCCTTAATACTTTGATCACTTATTTAAGATTGAAATTTAGTCACAAATATGTTTGTCAAATATAATTATTTTGGAGGGAATGTATTTGGTTACTGAAATTCAGTCTCAAATAAGTGCCCTCACTAATGAGAAATGGCGCCATTGTAAAGGTCACTAATATTCAGTCTTTGATAAAGAGGGAACATATTAAAGAGTAAAAATCAGTTCTCAATATTGTTATAGTGGCCAACATTGGGGACTGATAATTAGTTTTAAACGCCTTTTACTTAAGAAATGAACAAAGACTAATTTTTAGTCTCTGATTGTTTGGCACAAGTTATGCCATTATACTATTATAGGATATGCATTGAAGACTGAAAATCAGTCTTAAAGATCTTGAACGTGTCAAATGGATTGTATAAGCTTATACTTATTAATGTATTTGACTCTTGGGAAAAAATATGTAGGACTAATGAGCAACTTATGTCCAACTTCATGAACCAAAGAGGAGTCAACCTTACCACTTGACGACACACTATATCTCCAAATCCACAACATAAAGAATTGAAGTAGGTAATTGTCAATTTATAGAAGCAAATTCTTGGCAATACACAAAGGCAACAGCAATGCATTACGACTCACATGATCTTCATAACAAATGCGTGAAGGCAACAACAAAACAATGATGTCATCGTCAGTCGTCACTCAAAACAACTATAAGACATTCAAAAGTCAACATTCAACCATAGAAAGTTGCCCAACTTTTGTCATAGGTGCAATGTCATATCGAAATAGGAATAAACTAATTAAGTTGAAGTTTAATTCTCCATTTCCAATAAAATGATTTTGCCAGGCCCCAGGTGAAAATGTAGAACAAAAAGCACCATAGCAGGAGAGAAAACATGAGTCCAACACTTGTAGCCTAGTTGGTTGAGGGCCTAAAGTTTCCTATGGGAGGCTTGGGTTCAATTCCCACTAGCTACATTTGGAGGAAATTGGTGGAGGGGAAATGAGGGATGACCCGGCCATTGGCTTGGGTTCAAGTCCTGATCTGTAACACCCCAACCGATGGCGGAAACATCGGGATGTCACGTATTGATGATTGTTTCAGTAGCACATGGTATAAATTGAATTTTAAATAATTTATTCAAAACATAATATCCAATGTAAAATGATGTCTAGGAATTCAATACATAATATCAAATAACAAAACTTCAAATAGCTCCAAATAATAACTTCATGTATAATCCATATGCAAACTCAAGCCTCAGCTTCATTGTTACCTGAAACATGTTAATTTTGAAAATATTTTTGGGTCAACAAAAGTTGGTGAGAATTACATAGGTTTTGATAATCGAATAAAAATGTTGTGCAATTCATGTGTCATGGCAAGTCTAGTCCATATGTGAAAACATACTAGAAGTAAATCGAGTGCATAATCAACCCTTGTGACTGTTATAATGTGGTACATCCCATACGCTCATGGTTCACTCGAATATGTTATGCGATAACAAACACCCACGCTACCTTTGTAGGAGGCACGTATCCGGGTGGGATTGTCAGTCCAATAGATCTATCAATGTATACCGTTGGCTAATCAATGTTAATGATTATGCTAGAATTGTGCTTACCCTAGTCATGTTCAAGACATAATGCAACATAGAAAAACACATAGACACATTGATGATTGAATTGCATAAATGATGTTGTAACATGTTTCACCCCAAGAACGGTGATAAATAGAAAAGGGGCTATGTAAAACTCACCTTAGCAAAATGTTATACTTCTTGAAAATTGAATAGTGGTGTTGCCCAAATGTGTCAAGTATCACCCTATAATAAGGTAATAAATATGTCTAAGTCTATCTACTCTACAAATGTATAAGTTCTAGGGCTTCGAATTTGGGGATAATTGCTCGTTTGATTAATAATAAAAATGTTTGATAATTGAGAGAAATTTAGTAAATAAATAGACAAAAATCTTTTTATAAAATTTGAATTTAAGGTGGTCACAATAATGAGTTTAAAGTATAAAAATAATTTTTATAAAATTATTTTCTTTAAAATAGAATATTAAATCTATTTATTACAAATTGTCAAAATTTAATTTTAATATTTAAAAATACTAAAATTAAAGAATTCTTAGTTTAAAAATTATATTTTTGTTCTAAATAATCAGAAATAATTTATATAAAATTTTGGTGCAAAAATATTAAAAATTGGATTTATTATGATTTAATTATAATTAAAACTAACAAAAATTGATTAAAAATATTAAATAAATGATTTTTTTAGAAATAAAAATCATTTCAGAAAGTTTATTGTTATATAAACTCAGAATAATTTTTGTGGAAATTTATAAAATTGTTTTGATATTTTAATAGAATTTTATAAATATAATAGAATAAACTTAATTTATTTATTAAATATATTAAATATATTAAATAAATAAATTTTTTAAAACTAAAAATTGTAAGTTAAACTTTTTCATTAGATTAACTTAAAATAATTTTTGTAGAATTATTAAAAGAGTTTTAATATTTTAAAACGAATTTATAAAATATAAGTAATATATATATATAATTAATTTGATTGTTTGATTTAAAAACAAAAACAAATGAAAAATGTTTTCCATGGCCGGGGATCGAACCCGCGTGGCTCAGTTAAAGGGCACCAGACACAACCACTTGGTCCAGACCAGTGGTTGTGTTTGGTTTCTGTTTATATAAAATAAATAACGTATTCAAAATCGTGTTTATCCCCAAAATAAGCATACGAGCCCTAGTTTTGCAATTGATCAAATCACACAACATTAACCCAATTAATCATGGGGTTAATGTTGTGTATGTTCCGATTAATGAAACCCACAACAGTAATCAAACTTACAAAGCTGATTTGATTATGAACGAACAGTCAAACTTCGAAGTCAAATGCGAACAAAAATTCCAAGAACAGCGATTTGTTATGAGAAATTAGAGGTTTAGAAAGAATGTATGGAGAGTTGTGATCGTACAGGAATGTCCAATTTATAGGGTAATGGTCTGGATGTTCGAATTGGCAATCGTTGACTTTGTAATGAATGTTGACGTGTCATCATTGGCCATAAACACAGGTAAATTGAAAATCCATTCGCGAAACAACAGAGGCAATCAATAAAGCAGAGAGTTGTAATAAACAAACAGCCACAAAATTCAAAGTTAGGGTTGGAAACATACTCACCTATTTGCACTTAGTAATCATCAATCGGCTAACAGACGACAACACTATCACAGGGAAGGGAAAAGGACCAAGGCAGCACGGTTGACAGAAACGACCAACGTCATACGGACAAAGGCGTTATCATCTAACATCAAAAGGCTCAGACAATATAAGGCGAACCGTGTTACACGTCAACCGGTTGCAATAGAGGTATGCCATCACAGTAGATGGACACGGCCAACGCGAAATGAATAATCGTGTTGTCGTCATCGCCAAAGCGGTCAGATACAATATCGATACCATATACACAGCCAAATGAAAGCCTTAATTTCAATGTTAATAAGACCGGAAAATTACCAATGCGAAACATTATTTCGATGACAAAGTCTCTCTATCCATCTCCAACCTCCTTTCTCTGTCAACCTAAGGGCACAGGGAACCTCGCTAACCGGACCGCCGCCTCAACATCGGCATTCAACGGCCACCATCACGTTGATTACTACTGATTAGTCCGATCTCCACCGCACCTCCACCCACTTGAAACCACCTGTCAACAGTAAGAACGACACCACCACCGTGTCCATCGCCTAATATCTAGAAACCCTAAGTCTTTCCACATCAGAGCAACACTATGAGGTTTTGATTTGGTTCGTGGTGACAACGATATAGATGAAAGGTCGGTAGGTGGTTGTAGATAAGGTCAAGCAGCCAAACGAACTGACTACCGGATTGACCGGTCAAAACCAGGCAAAGCGAGATTGTACAAAAGAACAGCAGTCTGTCTTTAACACTGCATGTCTTCTGCAGCTCCAGTCTGTAATGTGCAGGCCAACGATCTTTCAATATTGTGTCGCCAAGCCAATGATCCAGCCAAAATCTTGTTTTCGCGCCATCACCAACCTTAGCTCGGATAAGACTGTGAATGCTATTATCCTGAATTTTAGTCCAAACTAACATAGATATAATGGACTTCCAACAGCCCGTATAATTCTTCTTGACTGTTGAAAAAGTCCAACGACCTCTCCCCCATGAATCGCCTCGATGCCTGCAATTCCTTTTACAGTCGACTAACTTCAAAACCACCTGACCCAACCCAGCCCCAGACCCATTTTTCGACCCCAGCAGAGATGAATGGGCAGACAACAGTCTGTATAAGTACAGCACGTGGGATCCTCGGTTGACACTCTAGCCTTTCAGCAGCCTATATCTTTATCAGCAATCCTTGAGCAGCCACTTCCTTTATCATAACCACCAGTCTTATTCGTTGTCTACTGTTATCCATCCTTTAAACACCACCTATAGTTAAGCACCACTATTATCCATCCTCTTCATCAACATCATCTACAACCTTAATTACTACCAAAAGAAACATATGTCACAGGTAAATTAGCAACTAATGAAAACCAGGATCTAATAATATCCAAAATCAAGGAACCAATAATAATAAAGGATAAACAAGGAATACAAATCTATAATATATAAATATATATACCGGAGACGTAGTGGACAAGCTGGTCATATGCCAAAACATGTTAAGCTTCAATTGAAACCATTAGAATTCAGATCTGTAGCGGCAGAAACGTGTTCTACTCCAGCTTAGTTCTCATTGTGTAAATTTAAAAGTTTGTTGCTCTAGGTTGAACAAAACATAACCAAATGAACTCAAATTCATCAAAATTCCAGTAATAAACTTACAATAAAAAAACGTATGCCCACATCATTGAATACAATCGCCAACCTGAACCGGGTGTTGCACGAGCCAAACTTGACAAAAAAAAAACTGTATTAAATAGTTTTGTTTCCTTCCCCGATCATTCTACCTTTACCTGTGAGCATAATATCCATAGTAAATGTTTTGATTGCGCGAAACAATTCTACTTTTACATGTACATTAGTAAGCATAAGAGTAGTATTTGTGTAATTTAAAAAGTCATATCTCTTACAAAATTTACAGACTGAACATTACCAATCATCATCGTCTGACTCATTAACTTCAATTTCATTATTGGACTTATCAGTCTCTGAATCATCCAAATTTGAATTTGAACCCAAATCTTCCAGGCTGTGATCAGAATCATATAGCTCGTCATATATAAAATCATCTATAGTGCCATCAGAACGTTGAACATCAACATTTTCAACAATTTCTTCTTCAACAATTTCTTCTTCAACATCTTCACGACGAAGGTTGACATCTTCTGACAAATCTTCTGTATTCTTGTCTCCTGGAATATCCCACAAGTGTCTATGGGTAGCTCTTTCAATGATTTTCCATTGCGAATTTGGTTTAAGTGGATCAGTTATATAAAACACTTGTTTAGCCTGGTTTGCAAAAATGAAAGGATCTTCCTTATAAGAATTTCGGGAGGTGTCTATGCTTATGAAATTAGGTTCAAATATCACATGCTTCCTTCGACTATCAGTATCAAACCATGTGCATTTAAATAAGATAATACTATAACCTCTTATGAATGACAATTCATATGTATTTGTATTCTTGAAAAAGATCTAAACACTTTACTAACTATTTTAAGTTTATAATTTTGCAAAAGTTTTATGTTTGCATATTAACCGAAACCAAACCGATAACCGGCATATTAACCGAATTAACTGAACCGACGTAACCGATTGGTTTCGGTTATGTTTTTTTCTAAAAACAAACTTCGGTTATCGGTTTCGGTTATATGTAAAAACCGAACCGAACTGACATTTGCTCACCCCTATAGATATGTAGTAGGTATTGCTTACAGTTAGGCAGGTAATCATTACTTAATTCGGTGTCATTTACACATGACTTTTATAAATATAGTACTTAGATGTAGTGGTATTCTGTGGTAATTATTAGTTGCTAATATAGGAATCAAATCTTTAAAGACCAATATAATTGAGATGGTAGCGTATTAGGCGGCTAGGGAATCCGGTATCAGTCGAAATTGCAGTTTTTTTTTTCCAGCCGTATTAGATTGACTTTTTCTTGTGCAAATCATATATTGAATATTTTATTACGTTATATTAAATTTTTTAACTTCAAGATGCTCTCAAGTCTCAAGATATAAACTAGTATATATATATATATATATATATTTCTATGTAATAAAGACATTATGCGAAAGTGATCACATTGATGAAGTTATTATAGATAACACGATTATCCACCACAATTTCATACAATCAAAGGTCTATTATAGTTAACTAACAAATAAAAAAATACAGCACCTTTAGAGCTTTTTAATTTCCCCCCAATTCTTCATCAAAATACCGCCCATTTTCTCAAAAATTTTCGTCCAAAATGTTTCAGCAAAATGGCGCCACAATTTGGTGAGGTGATTCAGTAAAATACCACCCCTTATCACATCTTTTAACGTTGTATTACCCAAATTTTTCTCTGCACCGCTCGAACCCTAACCCACTGACAGCGATCCCTCCTCTCGAACCCTAACCAACCGGCGGCAAACTCTTCCCCACGGCTACAAACCCTAATTGGCGTGTAATATGTTACCGTTGTTGTTCTACCTTTTCACTTGAGCTTGAATTGATTGACAAATAGAGGTGATGTTACAGTTGTTTTAGCTTTAGTTCATTTAAAGTTCAATTATTTATATGTTTATGTGTAACTACTTGGTGAGGTTGTTGGATATAATACAAAACAAATAAACCAAGTTGTTTACTTGTTTAATTATAGTTTGATATCGCTAAAAGTGCCTCATTGTTAGCCCAAATTCTATCAATAGTTATATATCTCTAACGGGTCAAATAAAAACTTGCTTATATACATGTGTGCATGTAGTGTGTTAGTATAGAACTAGATTAAATGTAAACGGTCAAAGTAGGAAAACTTATGCATATTATCCCAAAGCGTATTAGCACTATTAGTTTTCTATATTAAATATTTGTTTTGGTAATGTCAACTTATGTTTTGTTAGGCATTTTCTACGGATCAGGTTGCAATGTTTGAAGAAATCGATTGCGGTTGCAAGGTTGAAGAAGTCGGTTCGGGTTGCGAAGTGTATGAAGCGGTCAGTGTTGCAAACTTAATCTTTTTTGAGCTTTATTTGGAGAACATATACATTTCTCAAACGTTATATATTTGTGTTTCATTCGGAAACGGTAAAACATGTACGTTTTTGGAACACGTGTTTAGTTATATATGTAATTTATTTTTATCCAGCCATATATAAATGTGTGTTGTGGGTATTGTTGGGTAATATAATAGAATGTTCCTGCAAATGGTATATTAATAAAAATATATATTTTTTTGTGCAAAAATAAGATGGAGATGCGGGCAACATTAGATGGTGCTGTCAATTTCTAAACAATGGAAGGTTTAGAGGTGCGGCCTGTGTGATTAAAAGGTGTTGTCTCTCAACCGCACCATCATAAATTCTAATTTATTGATGCTCATATTATTGGTGCGTCTAGCCCACTGCATCTTTTAAACAATTTCACCGCCCCTTCAATTGAGTTTTGTACTAGTGTATTGAAGGCTCTCATAGCAAGTTATAGTAATAGAAATGTTTCATTTTTTTTTAATATTTTGGTTCAAAAGTTGACTACATGTGCAATGTATATATCTTTTAGTAACTAACTATCGATTTCATTGTAGTACGATGTGGAAGTTTTTGTTTTTGGTGATGATGGTCCTTACAAGAACTATGCCTGAAGAAGATTCTAGGGGACCTTCAAATCAGTCAGTGGTCATTGGAAATGCATCTGATTCAGTACAGCACCCGGCACGTAGACGCAAGCGTAACGCCACTACAACTACCGGTAAATGCCATTGATTTCTTATCCATATTATAAGTCATTAACATATTAGAGCCAAATAACATTATATTCAAGTCATATATTCAGATTCTACATTCATGCTTTTATCTTTGGATTTGTGCTCTTTGAATACTATATTAATCATATATCATGCGTATTTGAAGCAACTTAAATTTAGTAAAACTTTGGTGATAAATTGAAATTGTAGACTGTTATGGATTGATCTCAAGATATTTGGTTGTGAAAATTATGTGATTGATAACACAACCATTGACATTTTCCTCTATATCAAAAAAAAAAAAAAAAAAAAAATCTTAAACATGATGATTAAAATGAGATATTAGTACTTTACACTTTTACAGTAGTTGGTTAATGATATTGCTGTTGAATTGTGTTGTTTAATGTTCTTTCTATTTTTAGTGTATTAAAACTATTATTTAAACCACTATAATTATAGAGGGGCTAGATAGAGGATGATGTTCCATGTTCTTGTGTTAATATTAGTCAGGCGATCATTAGATCTATTTAACGTACATCTAACTGAAAGAGTACTGATGTAATTATGCGAGAATTGCAGCTTTAACAAGTGCACTATCTAAATGCATACTCTATGATTTAGTTCAATTTTTGGTGTCATTTCTACTAGTGTATTTGTTTAAACTTTTAATTCTGATGATCTTTATTATCTTTGAGCCTCCCTTAATTGTAAATTATCATATAGATGCAAATCAACCCCATGTTGATCCACCAAAAAGGCGTGGTCAAAATCTTAACCGTAGTGCTGACAAAGCCCTTGAGAATTTGCCAAAGGGTTCTAAAATTGCTTTAACAATGGCTACTGGTACGAAAGGATTTGTTGGGACTTTAGCTACTCAGTTTGCAAATGAGTGTGGGATTGTAATACGTAGTGTATGTCCTATGAACTTTCATAAATGGGAGTTCGTACCCACTGATGAAAAAAAAGTGATGTATGAAAAGTTAGAGGTAAGTTGTATATACTTTTAATTTTAATTATTAAGAAGTTATTAGCATGTTACATTTTCATTTGTATTGTAACATACATACACATATATATATATATATATATATATATATATATATTCAATGCGGGGAAAATTCAATCTATTGCGAAAAAATAGTGTTTTCATGGAATACGTGGATTTTCAACTACATCGTCAATGGAAACGCACCCGAGGTGAGTTGAGTGCCCACTTGAAAAAGAATGGAGGAAAAACCAATCCTCATTTGGCAAGATCAGAGATGCAATTCAATTGTCGGAGTCAAGAAGATTGGAACCATTTATGCGATTATTGGGAATTAGAATCAACTCAAGTAAGTTTGTTCAATGCTTGAAACCAATACAAACTTTATGTTAACTGAATATATACTTGCATACAAAAAGTTGTTCGCAAACATATAATGTCATATACATTGGTGTGACTGCTGCTACTGGATCATAGTGATTTGATTGCACATATCTTAATGACCCATTAATTTAATTTTATAGAAATACAGTGATCAAATGGAAATCAATCGTCAAAAACAAGTTATTTCAAGTAAAGGGGGCTCCCGGTCAATAGCCAATCACATATTCCATATGGTAAGTTTTGAAGATTGTTTCAACTTTTAAGGGTTTTATTTGATTTAGTAAATTAGTTTTACACCCTCCTTTTATTTTTGGACCATTTTTATGTTAAAATTTAGGTTATGGAACATTGTTTACAACTTGCAACTTCAATGTTTTATAAACACATTTATCAAACTTTATGTATTGATATTACTTATGCTATCACAGACAAATCCGGAGACTCAAATGCCGCCTAGCCCCTTTGAAGTCTATTACAGGTTGCATTATAATGCTAAAAAGGATGGCAAAATGATGAAGCAGAAACCGAATATGTAAGTTATTACTATCATTGATAATCAATATATTTGTTTTGTTATTATTAAAATGTTCCATGGTCATTTTCCTTTGTTGTTTCTCTTTGTTTGCTTAGTATTGTGCCTTAGACTTTTAGTAGTGTTACTAATCTGCTTGAATTATTTATGTTAATTTCTTTCAGTTAAATTTTTTTTAATGCATTAATATTCCTAGCTTAATTTTTTTATGTTAGGCGGCTATTATTCATCATAAAGAGGAGGCAGTGGCGGAGTTAATTTCTAAAGGGGACAACTATCACTACTACCATGCATCACGAGTTAGAAAAGGAGGCAATTGAAAGCATATGTGCTAAGGAAAAAGCAACAAAATCTGCATGGAAGGTAGGCGTTGGGCCTGTTTTCAGAAAAAAAGACTTTTGGATGACATCAGAACCTGGATCGTCTCAACAAACTTTAAGCGAGGATGAAGCACTTCGAAATAAGGTTGCTTCACTAGAAGAGGAAGTGAAACAAAGAAATGAAAATATGAAAAGTTGTTAATGTTCGTGAGCTCAAAGTTTCCGGATTTTGAGAGCGCGGTATTTGCACATGTGAGTAGTGGAGCAAATGATTTGGATGAGCAAGTCAATGACAATGACAATTTGAATTAGGAAGTGAGTTAAGACTTATTTTGTTAGTGTTGGATTGATTTCCGTTTTAAAGTTTAGACTTAATCTGTTTAGTACTATTTAGTTATATGTTTGTTTACTCTTTTTAATTTTTAGAATTAACATGCTATAATGTTATGCGTTAAATTAATTATGAATTGGTGCATACACATTATAGACTATTAAATATAGTATCAAAGACTAATTTCAGTCTCTAATAAATATGCCGGAAACAAGTCGTAGTATTAAAGACTAGTTTTTTAGTCACGAAGTTAACATAATAGGGACTGATTATTAGTATTTGAAACACATATTTGGGACTGAAAAAGGTTCTTACTTGATAAAAAAATTCAGTCTCTAAAAAAACATATTTGATACTAAATAATAACTTTTAAGATTATTTTTCAGCCCTTAAAAGATAATTAAGGAATAAAATGACATGTTGACATAGACTAAATTTCAGTCCCTAAAAGAACGTATTTAGGACTGAAAAAGTTCCTAGAAGATACACGTTTTCACTCTCTAAAACGCACATCCAAGACTAAATAACATGACATCTAAGATTGTTTTTCAGTCCCTAAAAGAATATATGAAGACAGAATAGCATATTATCAGGGACTAATTCTTAGTCTCTATAACGTCTAATTAGAGACTGAATTGTCATAGAACCCAAGGCTAATTAAATGTATTTGTGACAAAATACACAACATTTTAGTACTGATTTTCATTCCCAAAAAACCTTCGTTCAAGGACTGATCTTCAGTCACAAACGAAAAGTATTTGGGACTGAAATGATGTGGTATAGGGGGATAGAATAAGGACTGATTTTATAAGTAAGAGAGACTGAATGTCAGTCCTTGTAGGTATCATATATTTAGGACTGAAATTTAGTTACTAATGGAAGTATCTAGGACTAACCAACTAGGACTGATTCGTGACTGGCAAAATCGGTCCCTGATAGCCATTAGGGACTGATTTAGGCGTATCAAAGACTAATTTTTCAGTCCTTGATGATGATCTTTTTTGTAGTGGCTATGGAAGGAATAACCCAACTGAAAACAGGTAAACTAGTGTCTCTTTCTGAACAAGAGCTCGTGGACTGTGACACTAGCGGTGTAGATCAGGGTTGCGAGGGAGGTCTTATGGACAATGCCTTTGATTTTATCATAAACAATAAAGGCCTCACTACGGAGACCAACTACCCGTACAAAGGTGTTGATGGCACCTGCAACAGCAAAGAGGCATCTAACCACGCCGCAACAATTACTGGTCACGAAGACGTTCCTGCCAACAGCGAAAGTGCGCTGCTAAAAGCTGTGGCTAGTCAGCCCGTCTCAGTTGCTATTGATGCTAGTGGGTCGGACTTCCAGTTCTACTCCAGCGGTGTGTTTACGGGAGACTGTGGCACGGAGCTGGACCATGGTGTTACCGCGGTTGGTTATGGGACGAGCGATGATGGGACTAAGTATTGGTTGGTGAAGAACTCATGGGGAACAAGTTGGGGCCAAGACGGGTACATCATGATGCAAAGAGATGTTGAGGCTAAAGAAGGCCTTTGTGGCATTGCCATGGAGGCTTCCTACCCCACCGCTTGATTTCAGAAAGCGCATCATAAGTAATTATGTGTTGTACAATGTATGTATTTAATGTACTCTTAACCATACAAGGAATTGAAAAGAAAACTACTTGTTAAAAGTTTCGACTTTTATATGTATCAACCCCGTTTACGGATGTGCGCATATAATTATGTATATATGTGTGGCCTCGGAGGGCAAAAGTAAAGTTGCACTAACTTTAACGTTATTTTACTAATTTCGTGAAAATAACATTAAAAATGACGGACGGTTAATCATGCATGACATGGTGACGGTTATAGCCAAAAGACAAGGGAATACATGCACGAATCGAGTTTGTCCCGATTGCTAATCAGTGTTATGTGCCTTATGTCTAAGGCTTGATATAAAACCACTATTGCCGGGGTCTCATGGGAAGCAGCCTCTCTATTCCCACGTGGTAGAGGTAAGACTATCTGCATCTTATCCTCCTCAAACCCAACCATAGCTTTTGCTGTTTGTGGGACTAACTGAGTATGATGATGATGATGATGATGATAAGCATGAAAATTTCATCCTCGAAGCTTAGGTTATACATAACTAAGGAGTACGTCATGTTTCATTAACAACTAACCATGAGTAAGTTGTAAAGTTAAAAGAACAAATTTATAAGTTCTCTTCACCTCTCGTTTTAAATGTTCGTTTGTAACCTTAATATTATTAACTTGGGCTTAAAACGAGAATTTAAGAAATTGGATGTGGCCCAACTTACTCTTGTAACTCGGCCCAACAAAATAAAACCATCAGAAGAAAACATTCATTTTTGCAAAAAGTTCTGTCAAACGAGTTGGTCTTCTATCCACAATTCTACCTATGTATTAACTTAGGCTTAAATGTGTTCATGTTCGTACTATTTGGATAATTGGATATATGTATGTGTGTCTCTCTTTTTAACTTAAAGATCCTAATTGGAGAAAATACCATAAAGCATTTCTTTATTTAAAATTTGCAAAATATATTAGCAAGAAGTTTATTAAAAACTCAAATACAATATTCACAAGTAACCATTAATCTTCATCAAATTTGTTGTGTTTTTACAAATGAGATGACGGAATACAGAGGTTTCAGGGCTAGCTGAAGTCTTGTGGAAGTCCAAAGCAAATTGAAAATTTGAGGCCTTTTCTAAATTTCATCGCTATAAATTTTGGTCACATCTTTTAACTGTATGAACTCAATGTATGAACTCAATAAATTAAAGGTATTCTAAGCACTAGAAGACTTTCAATTTTGCTTTGTTCTTTGTAAATCGTAACAAATGTCAATCCTCCGCCAAAACTTCCAGGCCTGCTAAGCCCATATGGCTATATTTCAGATATTTACATTTAAAAAAAAAAACTAAAAATTGGGGCCCAAAGACCAAGTTTCAAAATACTTGGTCTTGGGTC
The DNA here is from genome assembly GCA_030844895.1 of Ambrosia x helenae. Taxonomy (NCBI): domain Eukaryota; kingdom Viridiplantae; phylum Streptophyta; class Magnoliopsida; order Asterales; family Asteraceae; genus Ambrosia; species Ambrosia x helenae. The sequence continues at coordinate 128,305,676 of CM061229.1, read as the reverse complement.
GGCCCGGGAGGTTTGTGATAAGACAGAGCTCGCTAATATAATGCATACATGCAAAAATAGAATAGATGACTAATAAGATCGATTAATCATGTCAATAATCCATATGCCCCTACATATATCGACTTGTAAACAAAAATCCTTATCCTAATATAACCGGGACTGTTGGAATCGTAATCTTTATCTACAAATAAACGTGTCTCTTAAACATTGAAGATGTGATAAAGCTATTTGATTATTATGAAGAAAGTTGGGAATGGGAAGGAAACTTTGTTTTGGAAAAATGTTTGAATTGGAGATTCTAGTTTGTGCTCAAGATTTCTCGCATTATATACTTTGGAGGTTAATGAGAGGATAGTAAATTCGACTTGGGTGTGGAATTAGAGAATACAGACGAGGGGTGGGACGGAGGAAAGTCAACTATATGAGGTAGTGGATTTGGAATTTGGATTAAATTGATGTTTATTTGGTGAGAGCTGTTGGGTCATTTATTGATCGTAGAATGTTGCTTGATGGGACTCGTCCTATGAAATTTAATATCTTGATTGGGTGTATGCTCCTGCATTGTCTTCCGGCTACATATACTCTAATTCTTAAAGGCTTAGATATTCCTTCTATTTTATGACATGTGTGTTCAAACTAAGTAGAAATTTTTTATCATGTTTTTTGAGGTCATCAATTAGCTATAAAGATTTGGAGTTTAATCGATCATTGGTTGGAAGTGCATCTCCCGAGTTAATAAGGGACCGGAAAGTATGATAGAATGGTTGGATTCGTCTAGATAGATGAAAATGAAAACAGATGTTGAGGATATCATTTTTACATAGTGGTGCTGGTGTTTTATCCGAAGAGCTCAGAATGAGGTTTTTTTGTGCGATTAGAATTAAACCAAAGATAATCTTTTTTATTCAATGGTAAATTGTAATTATATCTTTCTTTTGGTTTTCTTCTTGTAGTGTGAATATCAATTGGGTTGATACTATGGCTCAAAAACCTACTAATTAGTATTTAGTTTTGAGTGAATAGCCAATATCGTCCCTGAGGTTTGGGCAAATTTGTCGGATCCATCCTAAAATGTGTTTTTTCTCGCTTGGATCACCGAGGTTTCAAAATCGTTGCCAAATCCATCCATTTCTGTAACCTCGTTAAAAACTAACATTAACTAAGGCAATCATTAATTCCTTTTGAAATGTTTTTCATAATAAAGGGGGTGTGAATTTTGTGACCAAATTTGATCAAACCACAAGCCAAAGCATGAGCCCCAACAAACTGATCCGGGTCAAGTGAGGAGAACTGGAGAAGCAATCGTGAGAGAAATATTCCAACTCGACTAGTGGTTAACTAATCAACTTAATTTAATTAATTATTCTTTATAAGGAACTGTAAGGGGGAATGTGAGGCATGACTATTGTGTGAGTTGTGTGTTTCTCATCTCCTGTAACAAATTTCCCTCCTAATTATAAATCTATCCTCATTGCCTTATTTCTCTATCTTACATATGCATTTGATTGAAAATCCTAATTAGATTACACCACTGACGGTGACGAATGAAGGTGGCCATGGTGGTGTGGAGTGGCTGTGGAGTGGGGGTGTAGGAGGGTAAAGAGACGTTAAAAAATAGAAAAAATAAATAAATAAAAAGAATGACCAAAATACCCTTCAGTTAATGTTAAAAATTAACAGTGTAGGAGAAATAGATGGATTTGGCAACGGTTTTGAAACCTCAGTGGTCCAGCTGGGAAAAATTGGATCAATCTGGCAAATTCATCCAAACCTCGAGGACGATTTTAGCGAATCACTCTTTAGTTTTTTCCCGTTACTTTGTATTTAACATGTTTTTTTTGGTCCTGGATGGGATTTTCCAACAGACTATGGTTTTTTATCTCAAGTTTGTCTTTAAGAAAGATAACAATTACCTATCCCATTTGGCTACACGTCATCGTACTTTCAACTAGCATGTTTCTCCAGCACGGGTTGTCTTTCTGCGAGGCGATCAAGGGACGCGGGTAATGCTGGACTTGCCTAGTTGTTTATTAGTTTGAATGTGAGTTTGGCAATCGGGCATGTGCATTTGTTTAGGCCTAGATGTGGGTTTAACCCGGCCCATGGGATTCCGGGATAATCTCTTCAATAAGATTTCCTTGGCTTAAGTCAATATCTGTCAAGTTTACAATCTTTTTTAGTAATTCCGTGATCTAGTTATGCATCCATAACATCCTAATTAAGTGATGTTTTTTACTTCAATAGTAAGGTGTTACGCAAACCGTGCGACCTATGTATTGATCAAACAATTCAAGTTTATTGCTAGTAAAATCCCTAATAACCCATTTACCCCTCTATCGGTACTATTTCGCTCAATGAGCATATATACGCGTACCATTTTAAAATGTACAATAAACAAGATTATAATAGTTACGATATAGTATGAACTCGCCACGAGCACCTGCTCGTAATCCTTGATAGCACTTGGTTGACTTTCTATAAGTCAAACCATACATAGTTGCATAACCATATATAACGTTTTATCTTTTCAACACGTCTCAATAACGTTTACTTATATGTTGATAGTCACTTATCCTCAATTTATATATTGAATTTATAAAATGAGCTTGTAAAATACGTTAATCTTGTGTAAAGTAGCATCTAATACATTTTTCTCTAGCGGTAAGCATGACACATGCGCGACTCATAAGGTCATGAGAGATATGACTTCCACGCCGTACTAGTTTCCTTTTAACTTTCTGGACCTTATGGTTCAAGGACCAGCCATGGCACAAAGAGCCTCTTCACTGAATTCGGTAAGTTGAACCTTGGTCATTGACTCGATTGCACCTTATCCAAGGTCAAGAGCAACACCCATTTGAGCAGATTAAATTATATAACACGCCACTTTTAAAATAAAATTCAAACTCCAATAGAATTGTATACAACGTGTGAAGTACGTTGTAACATGTTTCATTGGTTCACTAGCGCAAACAAACATATCAATACGATTTCCTATGTGGACCGAGACATCTAGCGTAGTTTTTGCTGTTTCCAGGGTCCGTGCATACCTAAGTCTTTCTTAACAGTTTTTGTCAACATTTAAGCGTTTACCATCTTAAAAGACATGCAGAACTAACTGAAAATGAAAATTAGAGTCAGAATTAAAAGGAGAAGGTTACAAAGAACAAATATTATCTATGCTTCTTCAAACCATACTTTAATCTTAATTTACAAGCCACAACTAAATTCCAAAATAGTGGCTGATTATATTTTGTAAGGCTGTTACATTACCTATGTATGTATATATGTTAATAAAACAAAAGAGTGCACAACAATATTCACTAAATAACATAAAGAGTACGTAACTAGCTCATATTAGTTTGTATTTCAAAATCAGGTCATCTTATCTTTCACGTACTTCAATTTTATATACAATTAAGGACCAAAGCCCACTTTCTATATAAAGCCAACACCAGTGTATACTAGAGCTCAACCCAACCCTTTTGTTTAATTAAGCTCTCTCTTATAACTAACTACTAGCTGCACTATGTCATCCACAAACCGAACTTCCCTGCAGGCTTGTTTGCTTTTCCTCTTCTTCTCGGCTTCTTTGATTTCACAAGTCGCGCCACGCTTGCTATCTGAAAACTCCAGCTATGAAAGCCACGAGCAATGGATGGCTCGTTACGGACGCACATACAAGGATGCTGCTGAGAAGGAACGGCGTTCAAAGATTTTTCATGACAACGTCCAGTACATAGAGTCATTTAACAAGGCGATGAACAAAGGTTACAAACTGGCAGTCAACGAGTTTGCAGACCTTACCAATGAAGAGTTCAGAACAGCTAGGAACAGATTCATGGCACATGAATGCTCCCCTTCAACCTCTGCTTTCAGGTATGAAAATGTTACAGCGGTTCCATCCTCGATGGATTGGAGAAAGAAAGGTGCAGTGACGCCTGTTAAAGACCAAGGCCAGTGTGGTAAGCACAAATTAAATATTTTGGGAATTTTTACATTTCTGACATGGTCCAAGTACTAGGATCATGAGGTTTTGACAGAACCACATTTCATGCTTTTGACGTCAATATTTCATGATGATACATAGGATGTTGCTGGGCGTTCTCGGCTGTGGCAGCTATGGAAGGAATAACCCAACTGAAAACAGGTAAACTAGTGTCTCTTTCTGAACAAGAGCTCGTGGACTGTGACACTAGCGGTGTAGATCAGGGTTGCGAGGGAGGTCTTATGGACAATGCCTTTGATTTTATCATAAACAATAAAGGCCTCACTACGGAGACCAACTACCCGTACAAAGGTGTTGATGGCACCTGCAACAGCAAAGAGGCATCTAACCACGCCGCAACAATTACTGGTCACGAAGACGTTCCTGCCAACAGCGAAAGTGCGCTGCTAAAAGCTGTGGCTAGTCAGCCCGTCTCAGTTGCTATTGATGCTAGTGGGTCGGACTTCCAGTTCTACTCCAGCGGTGTGTTTACGGGAGACTGTGGCACGGAGCTGGACCATGGTGTTACCGCGGTTGGTTATGGGACGAGCGATGATGGGACTAAGTATTGGTTGGTGAAGAACTCATGGGGAACAAGTTGGGGCCAAGACGGGTACATCATGATGCAAAGAGATGTTGAGGCTAAAGAAGGCCTTTGTGGCATTGCCATGGAGGCTTCCTACCCCACCGCTTGATTTCAGAAAGCGCATCATAAGTAATTATGTGTTGTACAATGTATGTATTTAATGTACTCTTAACCATACAAGGAATTGAAAAGAAAACTACTTGTTAAAAGTTTCGACTTTTATATGTATCAACCCCGTTTACGGATGTGCGCATATAATTATGTATATATGTGTGGCCTCGGAGGGCAAAAGTAAAGTTGCACTAACTTTAACGTTATTTTACTAATTTCGTGAAAATAACATTAAAAATGACGGACGGTTAATCATGCATGACATGGTGACGGTTATAGCCAAAAGACAAGGGAATACATGCACGAATCGAGTTTGTCCCGATTGCTAATCAGTGTTATGTGCCTTATGTCTAAGGCTTGATATAAAACCACTATTGCCGGGGTCTCATGGGAAGCAGCCTCTCTATTCCCACGTGGTAGAGGTAAGACTATCTGCATCTTATCCTCCTCAAACCCTACCATAGCTTTTGCTGTTTGTGGGACTAACTGAGTATTAGAATGTTGTCACAAATTGCAAATATAGTAACGACTTACAAAATCAATATTCCAAGAAAACACTTCAAAAAATCAAGAACCTATACAAACACTAATCTTTATCATCAAAAAACTATCAAAAACAAGATTCATATGCCCACTCTAACATCCCCATCCATAGCAAACTCTCGAGCAATTCCATGAACAACAAAACTCCTAGACGACAACAAATCCGGCGACGTTACCTCCACTCGATTAATCGAAAGCAACTCATCCGAAAGACTAACAACATTTCCAGTAATCTCAACCTCTTTACCCGGACACAATGTCCCAATCAACCCACCTCGAGGCATGGACGCCAAATGTTTAAAAGAATACTTCTTAGGCACAATATGAGCCCTTATGAACTCATACACCTTATGAGCCGGTACCTCCATCACCTCGAAAACCGGAGGCGCAAATATCGTCATAGTACGCAAATCCGGATGATCTTTAACAATCCCATCAAGCACATTATACAACCATAATGCAAAAGGTGTAAATCCATTCATATTCAAGAATCTAACCATCATTTTCCATTCAGACTTTATCTTTATAAAATCTACATTAGTTAGTTGGCTTTGATTCATGCTGCATATGGGCAGTTCATAGATTTCTGGGAGACGTTTAAACGAGGCGAAAGGACCGCGAACGCCATGAATGACGACTGAAGTGTCCACGAACATGTCGGGTTTAGTGATCAAGACGTTATTGATTTCAAGAAGATGTTTTTGTTCGTCTTTTTTGGTGATGGAGAGTTTCTGTTGATGGAACATGGTGTTAAAGCAAGTGTTTAAGGGTTTTTGAAAGAGGTCTTGCATGGTTAACTTGTAGGGTGAGATATGGTACGTGATGAGTTCGATGGTCATGTATGGAGGGATAGAGAGGTTATGCATGGAAGAATCAGGGATAGCGAAGATGGTGGACTCGGGTGTTGATAGAAAGAGGTCAGGGGATATGTGGATGAGGTGGGCGAGGTAGGTGAAGCCGTTGGATTGGAGGAATTGGGAGGCGGTTGGTGGGAGGCCTAGTGGTGGTGGGTGGTGGTGGTGGCGGTGGTGGAGGATGAGGATGGGGAGGAAGACGGTGGTGGTTATAAAACCGATGATGAGGATGATGATGAAGATTAAGAATTGGGTTGTTCGACCCATGTTGTAGGGAGAAAGTATCAGTTTTTGTAACAAAGATGTATGTATGTAACGGTTTTTTGTTGATTATTTGAAGGATTTGAAGTAGAAGGAGAAGAAGAGGGTAGTTAGATGATGAATAGATTATTTTTTAAATAAGTCCATTAAGTTTTGGTTATGTCACGTTTTGGTCCCATCTTAGGTAAATTACTTTGCAAATTTTGAGATTGTGAATAGATATATTCTTATAGTTATGTCAATAGTAAATTTTGAGTATATCTATTGTCGTGTATCCGCCTTAAATTGAATATTGAACTTGTTTGGCTCATCGTGTAGTCACGTACCATCTTCATTCGTGTATCGCTAGGTTCTGTTAATGCGTTCATAAAGGTATCTACTATCTTCATTGTGACAAACTTGTTGGTTTATCACGTCGGGTATCTATAATGACAAATGCGCATATGCTATTTGTTGGCACATATGATGTATGAAACCTACACTTACACATATTAAATTATTTATACAATATAATAATTAGTAAAATAATAAACGAAGCACCACGCCCATGCACAGCTCGAACTTGAAAACCTATTTACAATCCAAGTTTAAGCTTTAGATTTAGAGCTCTAAACGAGCCCAGCGTGGAACTCAGTCAGGCAGTCAGCAAATTGTTCACACCCCTTTCATCTAATTGGGTGCCACTCTATATAGGAAATGTGACTTGGATTAGGCCTAGCGTATCTAACTTGCTATGTCCAACTCCAATGTTAAGCCCAATTTAGGGCTACGCCAAAGGCCCAAAAGTATTGATGGTAAATGGTAATCAACTAATCACTAATCGCCATGAGAAGTTGGTTCAGCAGTTAAGAGGCTTGTCCTTGTCCTTTTTAGTGGAGCCGGAAGTTCAATTCTTGTTAAGCCATTTCACCAAACATCTGGGTGAAGGGACGAATCAAGGCTTTAATCTCAGGTTTGAACCTGACAGGGACAAGGGTTTACATGTGAGGGGGTACGGTCTCACGGCGAGGGTTTACACGATTGGGCCATTTCTATCCGGTTCCCGCGCATCAGGGGTACGGTCTCATGGCGGTCAACAAGTCAACCTTAAACATAGCCTTGAAAAAGTGGGTTATACACGTAAGATTCTTTTTCGTTAAAAGAAAAACTAATCACTAATTAATAAGATACAATTGTTTGGGGGCTTTCACCTGATGTAGATCTATAACATGTAATTTAGTTTGATAAATAAATAAACTCTACAGTCTACACTCAAACAAAACTGGAAATAACTAGCCACGATGTAAATAAAACAATATTAATTAAATAAATAAATTGTATAATTATACTTCAAAGTAACAGATTAATTATCTACACCTATATTCATAAGTCACTAACACTAAACTAAAAATAGTGTTATGTAACATAATCAACATTTATTTTTCAGTGTTGGTCATCCCTTCTTCTTGTAACCCGAATGTAGCAATAAACCGCCGCAAAAGTCACCGTCACGAGACCACCAATAATAACACCACCGCCAGCAACAGACTCCGACGAGTGATGACCTTTTTCCGTATGCACCGTCTGCTCATCACCGTTTTCTATACCCAACGGCGACTCTGCCGGCGTTAAAGAAAGTGACGGAGCAAGAGCCTCTGAATGTAGCTCTGTTTTAACGGAGATGGGTCTGCCGGAAATTGGTCGGGAAATCAAGATTCCGGCGAAGAGGAAGAATAATAATGCAATTTTGAAGTGACCCATGTAGAGATTTTTGTTTAAAGGAAAATAGAGTGTGAAATGGTTGTGTGTTTTGTTGCTGGAAAATGGGAGAAATGTTATTGGGTATAAATAGAGGGTAAGTGGTGTTGGAGAAGGTTCACTGGTGATGCATTAATGGTGGGGTCTACACTGAGGGGGACTATGGTTACCAGTGTTATTCAAGCTGTTTACTCTTCAAATGTCACAATCACTATTAAAATCACTCGGTTTTGAGGTTTAGAGTTTTATTGTTCTTTAATGTAACTTTGATGGTTTTTCTAGAAAGAAATATGGATTATTAAAATATTTTGCGTCCAACACTTGTAGCCTAGTTGGTTGAGGGCCTAAAGTTTCCTATGGGAGGCTTGGGTTCAATTCCCACTAGCTACATTTGGAAAACATGGGTGGAGGGGAAATGAGGGATGACCCGGCCATTGGCTTGGGTTCGAGTCCTGATCCCGACCGGTTTTATCGATTATTTCACTGTCGTGCCTTCGGACGGGTGAATGGTCGGGTTTTCCCGGGAATTGATGGCAATTGGTGGCCCGGGTACTCTCGAGTACCTGATTCGCCAAAAGGGTGCCCAAGAGTGCTCAGAAATTGATTCGTTGGTCGTTAAAAAAAAAATATTTTGCGTTTTTAAGTAGTTTTAAACTTTTAAGTTCTAAGATTTAATGGCAATTAGTTGATTTAGTAACTGCAATAATGATGGTTTGTAAGGGGAGGGCGCTTATAAATTTCTGTTTTCACTTCACTAATTTTAACCAATTAAACACTGTCATATCATTTCACTTATTTATTTTATGGAAACATTTTTTTGAAGGCAGCACACTGATTCTTTTTTTGTTTTCATTTAAATACAAATCTAAACTTTTTTTTAAATCCACACGGTTTTTATAATTTACCACATAACGGTTAGCACATAATTAATTTTCATAAACCGTTCCACCTAACACGGTCAAAAATATTTATTTGCATTAAAATCGGTCTCATCTAACCATCAGAAACTTCAATTTTACATGCAATACGGTTGGATTTTTTAGTATATAAACCACCATACAATGGTGATGAAAACACACTTCCACATCAACACCCACACCCTTCAAAATGACCTGTTTGACCGAAAATGAAGAAATGGCTCGGGTGGCAGGAACACACGGTTCTGGGATCGTGTTTTGGCCTACTTCAACCAACAAGTCGGCCAAAGCGCCCGCACAATTGAGAGTCTGCAAAGAAAATTGACCGATCTAAACAACAAGTGTGATCGTGGACGAGATGCTACGAGCGCACCATGAGCCGCCACCTGGGCATTGGGTCAGAGTTGGCTGTGGAGATGACCCAGGTGACCTATGCGGGTCGTTACCGTGGCACATTTGACCATGTCCAGGCGTGGCAATTCATACGCCAACTTTAAGTTTTAATTTTTTATGTTTTGATGTATTTTTATTAATGTTTAATATTAATGAATTATGTTTATGTTTTTGTGTATGTTTTTTTATTTAATTTTGTTTTGATTTATTTTTATTATCTTTAAAACATACGGTTTAAATTAAAAAAAAACAATAAGAAAATGGGATAAAACTGACGGTTATAATAAAAAAATTGAATTATATTAATTCAAAAATAAAAAAAAAACACAGTTCACGGGACCCCTACCAGCACTGGTAGCGGCGGTGTTACCGTGCTGGTAGTGGGGTACCCGTGACCTTTTTTGGTGGCGCCCCGTCCCCCCTAAACTATGTAAAAGAAATTATAAATATACCTCATTTTTTTCATAATTTAATTACATTAAATAGGGGTAAACATGCTTGTGTGGACCTCACTTGTGTGTCCCCCGTTATGTATTCTCGGGATAATGGTGTTACGACTGGGCAAGCTATTATGAAGGCTGAGATAAAGAAAGTAGACAAACATGCTAAAGACTACTCCGAGAATCAAAATGTATTTGTTCCTTTTGTTTTTAACACTTTTGGCTCCTTAGCCCCTTATGTTGTCCGTTTCTTGGATCGGGTTCGTAGGGTTGTTCGCGGCAATGTATTGGCTCCGAATTGTCACGATTATGTCCTCAGTAGAATAGGATTTACTATCCAGAAATGGGTAGCGACGCAGCTTGTTACCCGCTTACCTATCACCTTGATGTAAATCCTTTTTTGTTGGATGTTATTGATCAACAGAATTTATATTGTGAAATAAAAATAAGCTCGTTGTAATGGATTATATGATAAAAATAGTGTTTTGACTAAATTACGATTTACGTATAACGTATGGATTTTTTTTTTTATAGTGGGGTGAGTTAAATTTAAGAAAAGTTATTGCATTTTAATTCTGGTACATCAAAGTTGGTGTAGATTGATATTTGATAAGATATATAATGTTACATAAAATTTTGTAAATTAGCTGCTTTGGAAATTGTTTCAATAGAGTAACGCCACGTAATGACTTTAGAAGTAAGGAGTTGTAACATATGGCCAATTTACAAGATATCATTGCATGTGAACAAGCACGCCACCCAAGTCGCGAAGATCCGTAGAACTAACTTGAGGTACCCGATTAAAGGTATTGAGATTCGAGAATCTCAAATTATAGAACGGGGAATAGAGGTGGTCGGGTGGGGTCATTGGGGTGGTGGTCCAATGGTAGAAGCAAAGCTTCTAGGAACACATAAGGAGGAGGTCATGGGTTCAAATCCCACAAGGAATAAAATTTGCCGTTAAAAAAAAAAGAGGTGGTCGGGTGGGGATGGGGTAATCACAATTCCTCAACCACATTCTTTTAAGATAGATCATGTGCATGTTTTTTAACATACGTAAATAACGATATGTTTTCTTATCACTATTTTTCTAAAAAGTGAACACCGCGTTGATGTTAAGATTTCATAATATTTAGTTCGTTTTATAGTTAGATTAATAGTCATATATATTTGATCTACTTAACAGATTGGCATAGTAATATCGACATATCTTTTGTTTCTTTAATTATTTTTATTATCGTGAATTATTTTAGGATGAAAAAATTTCATAGATGTTTGTTCAAGACTCCTGGGAAGATGGTGGATTGGTGGATGGGCATGTGAATTGAGTATCGAGACCAAATGGCTTGTAATCTAATTGTGTTATGGTGTATCAAGACCCATACGGCACCGAATGTCACATGGACTCCCCGACCCCTTCCCATACTCCAATAGCCTTAGTCTTGCACTATGACTTTTCTAGTTAATTAAGATGTGATACAACCTCAATAGAATAATATACAGAAAACAAGAAATTAAATTTTGTTTGCCATAAAATAAATTATATAGAACCAATTTACTATATATAAAGCATCTAAAAGGGATGACGGTAAAATTTAAGTAAATACAAGTGTTTATGCTTATGATACAATAGAAAATGAGGTTAGTTTAGGGGCAAAATTGTCTTTCAGCCTCAATATTAAAGTGATCATCAATATCGAAAGTTTGTTTTGTAAGTTTTCTAATAATTTAGGGGTAAATATGAAATTGTAAATTAAAGCAATAATACAAACTTTGATTTCTTATTGTTTAATATTTTGTTTTGTCTCTTCATTTCTTAACCAATAAATAAGATTCTTCCCTTATTTTTTCTTTCATGGAAATTGCAATTGAATAAGGTTACTTAATTTTTGAATTAACAATACGATTTTGCGTGTCACGCCCACAATACTTTTTTTATAAACTATACTAATATATATACATCTTACAACAATTTTAAGACTCTAAGTGGAAGCATTTTAGGAATAACTAATTATAGTATTTAATAAAAAATTAATATTGAAATAAAAACTAATTTAATAAATATTATTCCTATAAATTTTAAGAAGAAAGCAATAGTCTTTAATTATCATATACTTGTAACATTATAACATTTACAACTCCTTAAAAACTTAAATGATCTAATAATTACTTGAGGAAACTGAAGAGAAAATAAACTCTTATAAATTATTGTTCTTTCTTTTGAATTACATACAAAGGACAATGCTTTTTTGGGCATGCCATTTGTTCTTCGCCATGGTGAAAATTGGATTAAGGCTAATGATTTAGATGTTATGTTGAGTTCACCAAACCCAAGAAGTCAATAAAGCTTTCTGTTTTGCTAATTTTAATTTAGGATTTTTTTTTTTTTTACTTCATTGGTTTTATATGTTTTATGTAATGTCATTCATGTTTTACCTTATGAAGGATGCAGATAAGGGGAAAGGAACATAGTTTAAGGAATTGGTAGACATCATGGGTAGATTGGTGCAACTTCATAATACCTTTGAAACATGTAATTGTGGGGCTAGCCCATTTGATAGAGACATATGTCTTTTATTGGGGGCATTCAAGGTTCAAACCTTGGTAAGAATGTAATTTACTCCCTCTGTCCCAATTTAAATGTCATGGGCCCACAAACACACATATTAAGAAAAATCTTTTGTTTGTATGTTGTAAAAAGACAATAATATAATCTAATCTTTGATTGTGTTTTGTCTTTTATGGGCAAAATTGAAAATTGTATTTCTGTTTTTAGAAATGGACATTTAATTTGGGACAACCAAAAATAGAAAGATTAACATTTAAATTGGGACGAACGGAGTAGAATTATTGGTGTAATAGTAGAGTAGGTACAACATTTGATGTTCAAAGAAGAAAAAAAGTTCTCTTAGCTATGTAATTTATTTATATGTTTTGCTGGGTTGTGATGTATGTCCATTCTGGTTTAGCTACTTGCTAATAGGTTTGGTATTTGGTTATTATAATGCTTTGGTGGTTGTTTAATTTTTTTTTCATTTTTTTTATCGGCAAACAACTGTGTGGCAACCATCCTTGCGGGGCGCCGTGCCCAAGAATCGACTACTCGACCTCCAGCAGCCCCCGCCTTCTCCCGATGCGCGGAAACCCGAGCCCCACCCGCCCGAAGGCACGACAGTGTTATAGAACTCGGTAAAACCTCGCCGCCCGTCAGATTCGAACCGGCGCCACCCGTATTCGATCTTCACCCGGATACCAAACCATAAATGTTGGAAGTGGAAATTAAACCCATGATCACCTAAGTGAACATAAGGCCTCTCCACCACTCCACATTTGTTTATTAAACTTCTCATACATTTTGTATTAAATAATTCTTGAATTAATGCTATTACTTATTGATACACAAGTTACAATTGAATTAAAATACGCCAAAGTTATAAATTTAAAATAACAGGCCAGTAGATAATTTATATAAATCGTAGAAAAAAAATTTGTCATATAAAAACTTACATTTTTTTTCTTTATTTGTATAACAACTACAGGACCGGTTAATCTTACTTTTAAACCTTTATTTGTTAGATATAGTGTTTATGTAGGTGTGAGTTAACCAAAACTTTTTGTCCAAGGCTGAAATATCAATGCTATTTATGTTAGTTCAATAAAAGTTTAAGACCAATTGCCTTATAAAGTGAGGGGCAAAGTAATTCTTAAGACTAACTTCATGTAATTAACATAATCTAATACACCTAAGATATATTTTTTTTTATTAACCAACTAGGTTAGAATCACATATTTTATAACTAACTTAGTTTTCATGTGGTTATGATTCAGAGCTGAACCGAAATTAATCGAATCGGCCCATGCACCCCCTAAAATCACCGATAGTGTGTTGTCCCGTCGCATCGCGCGGGCATCTCACTAGTACCTTTTAACGGAATATAGAATCCTATTGATGGTTTAAGTACACTTTTAAAATCAAGATACCAGGTTATGTAACATACATAAACTCCTATGTACCAAGACCATAAGACTATATGGTATGGAGACCAACTCCCCCAACTCCCTCAAATGCCACATCATCGCCACCTCATTTTCCCTCTTTCCTCCCCCAAAATTTGGAAATGATATTCCCCCAATCCCCCTTCATTTTTTATACTATAAAGCTTAATTAAAAAAAAACAAAAAAAAAAACTTGGCCAATCAAATCACTCGGGAAGAAAGGGGAATTCTCCCCTAACTCACCGAAAATTCTTAGGGGGGGGGGGTTCCCCTTGGGGGAATTGTACACATCATCTTCCCGAAGCATTTCCCCTAATCCATACCAAATAGTCTAAAAGTATTGATTTATTTTGAATTAGTTTTATGACAAACAAAAGTATTATCATGTGGGTTATAGTACAAAGCCTACAAAAAATGAGAATGGTGAGAAACCACTAGAAAATGACATGTGTCCAAGGGATTAACAAGTGAGAGGGGTAATTTTGTCAAAAACATATGCACATGCAAGTCACATGCCATTTCCATCTTCATTTTTAAATATCCGTAACTTTTTTATACGTCATCCTTTTTTAAAAAAAAATTATACCATAAAATTGAGCGTCTTTTTATCTTTAATATGAGTACCATATTGTTATACTTTTGAAAAAAAAAATTCAAAACCCACTTGCGTAAGACACAATGGAGTGTAAAACACAATGAACACCAATTAAATATAGGGATGGCAATCAAACCCGAACCCGATGGGTAAACCCAAAACCCGACACATTTGGGACGGGTTTGGGGTCGGGTAATCGGGTATGGGTCCGGGTATGGGATTAGTTTTTATTTTTTTTTGCGGGTTTGGGACGAGTTTGGGATTTGATAATATATCCATTTACCCGACCTGATTACCGATAAAGTATACCCGTTTACCCGATTAGATACCCGATGTAATTTCCTATATATCTTTTAAAATATGTATTCATAATATATCTAATTGTCCATCTAGATTGTCATCTTCTTCAAAAAGAAAAAAAACACCAATTATTTGTATATAATATCTGTTATCTATGTCTTTTAGTGTTTTTATATGATTTAACTATTTTATATTTATACATTGTAATCATTTACATACATATTTGATAATGCTAAATGTATTGGTTAGTAGTCACGTAATATATGCCCGACAGGTTTTTATTCAGATATATATACCTAACGGATAAGTTTTTAAAATTAACGGGTTTACCCGAAACCCGCAGGTATACCCGATACCCGACGGGTAATTACCCGATACAAACCCGACGGGTTTTGGGACGGGTTTGGGACAAGCATACCTAATCGGGTATGGGGTTGGATTACCTAAACCCGTCCCAAACCCGACCCATTACCATCCCTAATTAAATATAGGGTATAAAACACAATCAAGAGTCTAGTAAAACACAATGGACAACATACTAAAGACACAATGAATAGAAGACTAAAACACAATGAATATTTTTGAAAAAAAAAGTCGAAAACCCAATTGCGTAAGACACAATGGATGACATACTAAAGACACAATGAACAGAAGACTAAAACACAATGAATACTTTTGAAAAAAAAAAGTTAAAAACCCAATTGTGTAAAACACAGTGGACGACATAATAAGGACACAATGAAGAGTAGATTAAAACACAATGAATACTTTTGGAAAAAAAAGTTGAAAACCCAATTAGGTAAGACACAATGGAGATAACGTAAAACACAATGAGTACCAATTAAATATGCAATGAACAATAGGGTATAAAACACAATGAACAGTCTAATAAAACACAATGGACGAGATATAAAAGACACAATGAACAGAAGACTAAGGGGCTGTTTGTTTACCTCTGAATGGAGCCATTCAGAGGTAACCTCTGAATCGGTCAGAGGTTGGTGATGTTTGGTTGCAAAAAGCTTACCCTCTGAACTGAACCATTAAGACTGAATGGTTCAGCATGTGTATGATGCTGAATGGAAAATGGACAGAATTTGCCCTTACCTCTGAACAGCCCCTTCCTCCTTCACCTTTCTCAGCGTCGCCGCCATACCGGAACCACACCACCTCCGCCGTCATACCGAAACCACACCGCCTCCGCCGCCATACCGTCTCTCTTCATCCTCCCCGCTACAACACCCATCTCTCTTCATCTGATCTCTCTATCTAGTTCTCTGGTTATCTCTCTTTTAAAAACAAGAAAAAAAAAGAAAGAAAAGAAAAGTATATATGTGTGCAGGTGGGTTAAGAACAAGAAAGAAAGAAAGAAAGGGGGTAAAGAAGAGGAAGAAGGAAAGAAGAGTGGGTAGGTGGTGATGGTGTGACTTTTATAATTTTTTAATTAATTTATTATAATTTTTAAAATAATAGGATGAGGGGTAAAATAGTCATTTTACAAATCATTCAGAGGTACAACCAAACAACACTTAATGGTTCAGCATCTTACTGGTTCAGAGCCTCTTAACCATTCAGACCTCTTAATGATTCAGCACTTAATCAACCAAACAGCCCCTAAAACACAATGAATAATAGACTTAAACACAATGAACAACATAATAAAACACAATGTACACCTAAATACAAAACTCATTTGCGTAAAACACAATGAAAAGCATATTAAAAACACAATGGACAAAGTTAAATCATGTGTAGACTAAAAAAACATAAATAACATATTTATAAAGCACACATACATAATATAACACAATGAACGAGCAGAAGACACAACGGAGAATAAAACCCATTTAGCACGAATTTTTTTTTTCAATTTTAATGTAGCAATGTGGTACTCATATTAAAGATAAAAAAAAACGCTCGTTAATATGGTGAAATTTTTTGAAAAAAAAATGTCGTATGAAAAGGATGTAGACGTTTTAAAATGATGGGGGGAATTGACATATGCATTGCATGTGGAGAGAGAAAGTCAACAAATGTGGTTTTCCTTTTATGTCTTTCCTCTAATTTATTATTTATTTTTTTTCAATCAAACTAATCTCAACCCTTCAAATATATTATCAATGGATCACAATCATTCTCATCTTTCCTAAAAAAAGTATCTTATGTATTTGATCCTAACCTTATCATGTGGTACCATAATCATATAAGCAATAACTAATAAATTTTGTGGAACGTTTACCAAGTGTTTTCCAAGAATAAAACGTTTGTGTATTCTACATTCAACCCTTATTAAAATATCTTTGTATCCAACTAACCTATAATAACACTAGCTGATTATCTCGGGAGAGTCCCGAGGTTAAAAAATATAATTTTACGTGATAACCTATTGCAAATGGCTCAAGTTAACTAACCACAAAATCTCTCAATCATTGCATGTTTATAGTATTTTAATCAATAATAACTCATATTCCCTAATCTAAAACCTAATCAGTAATCATCTAAAGAATCACTTATGTAAGTTGCAACTATTAAAAAACTCATCACATCTCTCTAATTTCACACATTCTAATGGCTCTTCTAATTCTTAACCTAATCAACTAAACAAACACTTAAGTTGGAAGTTGTAATCATTGCATCTCATTATGCCACGTGTCATAATCAAGAGATGGTTGAGGCCATCATTGAACGTCACGTCAGCAACTATCAATTCTTTCCGGAAGCGTCTCGGGGTTGAAAAATATAACCATTCTAATAATACTAATACTAATAGTAATAATTATTACTATTGTAATTAAATAAATAAAAAAATAACCTTGTTATAAAGTGACACCATGTGCTGCAGTGTTGCACGATTCTTTCTCCTAACTTCTCTTGATGAAGTATACCTAGTAAAATTCTAATGATAACATCGCGATTGGGCTGATTTTCAACATCGTAGATAAGAACCTGGTTTAAAAGAAAAAACATGATTAATGAATAACATGAACACTTTGTGTGTTTTTTCATGTATGAACGAAACCCTACAAAAAATAGTCGATTTTTCTCCGTTTTTATATAGGACTATGGTACTCGTTGGAAAGATAATAAAACGCTCGTTAATTTGGTGTAATTTTTTTCTTTAAAAAATCCCGTATATAAAAGATATAAACGTTAAAAAATATGGGAGGAAACATAAGAGAGAAAATTTTAAATTTATTTTTAAATTCTTTTTTTCCTAAAATAACTCAATTTAATTTAGGGTTTTATGTTTATCTTTTTTTTAATTAAAAAACGAAATAGTTCAAAAACACTAAAATCTTTCAATTATGATGCCACGTGGCACTCTCAAGAGGAGGTTGAGGCCTCCATTGCACGTCACATCAGCATATACGTTTTCTTTTATATATATAGATAGATATTGAAGTGTAGTATAAGTATATACAAGAAACCCAAGTTATTTAGTAAACTCTTGAAACCCAAGTTGTGGCTACAATGAAGCCACATCACCACAATCCAAAATCAATATAATAATAAGATAAGGGTAGGATAGTCATTACCCCCTAACCATCACATCTCTCATTTTTTTTGTCAGACTAGTCTTGTTTCTTAATTTGAAATTTTATAATATCTGTATAACTCATCTCTCTCTCTATATGGATTTTCATTTCTTCATTCTCTCTATATGGATTTTCATTTCTTCATTCTTTCTCTTTTTAAGTTGGGATCTAGGGTTTATAACTCTATATCTTGTGTCTCCCTCTCCCAGATCTTGTTTGAAACCCTCTCTTAGATCTTGTTTGAAACCCAGATGAGCTGGAGCTGCTGCTAATCTATGGTTTTTGAAGATGTTTCCAGATCTGAGAGGAGCAACGAGTTGGTCGTTGCTAAAGCTTTATTTTCGTTTATGTAGGTCTCCACATGTTGAAATTGAAGGTAAATTTTTTTTTTCGTTTATGTAGTGTTTTTTTAAGATTTTTCTTTGTTTTTCTGTTTATGATCGTTGCTAAAGCTTTTTGGTCGATTAACATAAGATTGTTTTAACTTTTTTTCACTCAAATCATAGTTTTTTTTTTGTTTGCATACCAAGTGTTTGATCAAATGCTTGAATGAAAAAAAAAAACTTATTTTAACCTTTTTGATTTTTTTTATTATTTTGTTTATGTTAGATTGTTATTGGATTGGGGACATGAGGTTGTAGATCTGGTTTCTCTTCTACAGTTTGATGTTAAAGATGGTTATTGATGCATGTTATATGTATATATAGTAGGTTTATCATTTATGTGAAGGTCAAGAGTTCGTTTGAGTTTCGGATTCGTATTGTTTAATTAGATTTTGTTAGTTTTGGAGCCCTAGGTTTTGAACTTGGGCCGATTTCAGTTTAGTGAGGATTGAAGGTTAATTGATGTTAGAATGATGTGTTTATTAGTTGAAAGCTATGAGGTAGAAATATTGAATTAATATTAACAGTTGGAATTTGGAAATTTAGATTTTGTGACCTTAAGTTGTTATTTGGGCCCCGACTAACACATGTTACGACTGTTTTAGTATGTTAAATGATGAGTTGGTCACACCGGTTAATATCTCATCTATTGTTTTGCAGTTGATAACGAAGACCCCACTGGTTAACATATGTTAACAAACGAAGTCGAAGGAAGCCGAGAAAAATATGTAGAAAAACTTTTTTATAACGTTTTCTTTTTTGTACTCAATGTATAGAGTTACTAGATTTATTTTGTTAAAGTGGTTAATTGTTTGTAATGATACTTTGTAATAAAGTGGTTATGGTATTATTACAGAATGGTATTATTACAGAATGATATTTCTTGTGTTGTATTATAAATTACGTTTTGTTTATGTTATTATTACAGAATGATATTTCTTGTGTTGATATTACATGTTAACAGTTAGGTTCTTTTTGTTATTAACAAGTGTTAACAAAGTTCTTATACGTCAACTTATTAACCTAATGTGTGTTAATAGTTGTATGCTATGTTTACTTATTTCTTTTTTGTAAACTTATGAAGTGAAAACAGGAGTGGTAAGAAAGACAAAAAGGTTGACAAATGATTCAGGTTTAACATATGTTACCATACCACTGATACTAACAAATGTTAGATCTTTTCATGGGTATATGGGGGCAACATGTTTAACTTTATCAGATTAGATAACACATGTTAGCCCTTTATGACCAACTAACACATGTTACCCTCGTATGCAACATTAACACATTATTTGTACTTGCACCATTATAATAATCTTTTCTTAACCAAAAAGTATGAGAGAGGGTGTGACATGACCCATTATAATAATATTTTCTTAAACAAAAAGTAGGAGAGAGGAGAGAGATGGTGTGACATGACCCATTATAATAATATTTTCTTTATCAGATTAGATAACACATGTTAAACCCTTTATGACCAACTAACACATGTTAACCTTCCATGCAGTTCAATAGTTTGTAATGATACTTTTGTAATAACATGTGTTAATAGTTTGTGTGCTTTATTAACAAGTGTTAACAAATTTGTATAGGGCAGATTCACTACAACTGTTAACATGTATTAACAGGTTTAGTAAACACATGTTAACACTTTTAATATCTCAATTATGATTTCTTGTTTTTAGCACCAACTATCTACAAAGTTTTTATACGTCAACTTATTAACAAGTGTTAACAAAGTTTTATAGGACAGATTTACTAAAACTGTTAACATGTCATAACAAAGTGTTAACAATGTTTTTAGACGTCAACTTATTAACAAGTGTTAGCAAAGTGTTAACAAAGTTTTATAGGACAGATTTACTAAAACTGTTAACATGTCATAACAAAGTGTTAACAAAGTTTTTATACGTCAACTTATTAACAAGTGTTAACAAATCTTTATGGGACAGATTTACTAAAACTGTTAACATGTGTAACACATGTTAACAGTGTTAATATCTATACTAAGGTTTTTCTTTTTTTCCAATAAGGCTGGTAAGATATGTTAACACATGTTAACAGTTTTAATATATCAAAATTGGGTATCTATGTCGCCATGTTTTTTGCGTCTAGCGGTTACTTAGTGCATATGATCTTTTTAAAACCTTTGATATGTATAAGTTAATTTGTGCGACGCCCATGGTGTCCCTTCTAGAATCTAGGCTGTATGTGGTTGCGTAAATTGCTGCTTTGTGTTAACACATGTTAACAGGTTTAATATCTCTACCAAGGTTTTGAAAAGGCAGGTAAAATAGGTTAACACATGTTAACAGGTTTAATATCTCTACCAAGGATTTTTGTTTTCAATAAGGCTGGTAAAATATGTTAACACATGTTAACACACGTACTTGCCCCATTATAATAATATTTCTTAAACAAAAAGTAGGAGAGAGAGTGTGACATGACTCATTATAATAATATTTTCTTAAACAAAAAGTAGGAAAGAGGAGAGAGATGATGTGACATGACCTATTATAATAATATTTTCTTAAAGAAAAAGTAGGAGAGAGGAGAGAGAATGGTGATATTGACTTTGAAAAAGTAGGAGAGAGGGTGTAACATGACCCATTATTATAATATTTTTTTAAAGAAAAAGTATGAGAGAGGGTGACATGACCCTAGTACTTGAGAGAGAGAGAGGAACTTCTTGTCTTCCCAAAATACCCCTCCAGTTCCTTTAGTCAATTAAAATATTAATATAGCTAGTTGGAAGTACAATGGTTTAATCTCAACCATTGATACTTTGAGATGGATGGTCATGATAGGGTTTCCATAGTTTACCAAATAACTAAGGTTTTCTCTATAACCATTCCCTTGAAGTGTATGTACCTATAATATATAGCGATTCAACAAGTTTGCACGTGTCAACTAAACTTTCAACCATGACGCCTTGAGGAAAAAACAACTTACGATTGACATTCGCGATCCGATCAATCAATTTAAGTAAAGAATCATAAAATCTATACTTACACATAGTGTTAATCATATATAGTGACAAATAGAAGATAAAAGGCGAACTATACGTATACATACATTTGTACCGGTACAAATGTATGTACCAGTCCAAGTCTATATATTAATATATAGTAATTCAACAAGTCTCCACGTGTCAACTAAATTTTCAACCATAAGACCCGCCGTAGTGGGGCGTTATTTGTCAATTTTTTTAAAAAATAGCGCCCGCTACACCATTACATATGGGCGCTATAGGGCAAAAAACAAGTGGGGCTCCATAAGAATAACGCCTGATCTTCAAAACCCCCACCAATCATTTGATTCCACATCATACTCTCTCTCTTTATTATTTTATTATTTTTATCTTTAAAATATATAATAAAATATTAATAGGGGCTTTATTTATAAAGCCCCACCACTACACTCTGTTTTCACTTTATCTCTCCATGCTGACTCAACAGCCACGTGGACCAATCAGAAAGGGGGGCTTTATATATAAAGCCTCCCACTACGCATGGTCTAACACCTTGAGGAATAAACAGCTTACAATTGACATTCCTGATCCAATATCACTAATCAATCAATTTAAGTAAAGAATCATAAGAACTATACTTTTACATAGTGTTAATAAGATATAATGACAAATAGAAGAAAAGACAAAATATACTTATACATAGTGTAAATCATATATAATGACAAATAGAAGGAAAGACGAATACCCTTATAAGACTATCAGGAGTGGGGGCGGGAGAGGGGCGGGAAGGGGGGAACACCGCCGCCGGTAGGGCGTGGAAGCTGGCGTGGGGCGGGGGGCGGGAGGGGCTTCACTGGCGTGGGGGGATTGTGTGGGACACGTGGTACAACGCGATTGGTCAGTTTTTTTTTTTATTTTTTTTTAACTTTAACACAATATAATATTATTTCCTCCCCCCCCCCTCTTCCCCCCTTCCACTCCCCACAATTATTTTCCCCCCACAAGGGTCCCACAAGTGCCACATGGCGCTTCATCCCCCTCTTTCCCGCCCCCCACTCCTTATAGTCTAAAAGTATTTTACTGCCACATCTAAAACAGTATATACAAATGTTTGTGGGTGGTGTTTTGTAATTTTCTACAAGGAATTCCTATTTAATTTTTATTCTTAATTAATTGCTTCGTATAAGGCACAGAAAGAATTATTTGTAATATCATTTTTCGGTACATTTTGACCATTTTAGGATAATACATACACCTATGCTGCCGACCTAAGACTTATTTGACTTCTTTGTATGTTGGAGAAAGCTAAGGCATGTGATTCCATTACCACCACCGGCCACTGCCATGCCATTGAAAAAGAAATGTTATTTGTAAAATCGTTTATAATCACACGCATACACGCATACATAGGTAATGCATACATGCATCATAAGTACTTACGCACACATTCAAACATCTATATAAAAGTGACAAGTGTACAATTCATCAAATATATTTTTATAAAAGCAAAGTAATTAACACAAATCATTATAGTCCATATAAATTGCTTCGAATAATATATTAAAATATAATTGATACAGTTTCAAAAGCAATTAAATGGCTTATAAATAAATAGTTAATCAAAGATGATAAATGAACCAAAAATTCTAAGAATAAAGTTTCTTTATATTTAATAATCAACAAAAACTGAAAAACAATAAACCTTAGACGTCCTGCTTATACTAAACAATTAAAAGATAAACAAGAAAATTGTAATCTAAATAATAAACAAAATATAATCTTGGTCTTTTTTATTTAAAAGATATTCCTACATTAGACACCCCCTTTTAAAAAAACCATCCCGAGTTTTGCCTCCAAACCTAAGCCGCCCGGATCAAAAGTAACATCAATTTGATTCCTATTCACAATAATCTTGACCCGCCAAAATAGTTACACTTTACAACCCGTCTCGCCTGACTCTGGACCCAGGGCCGTCTCCGATAACGCTAAAAAAATTTGGGCCTCAGGGGAAAAAAATTTGGGCCCAAAATTTTGTAAAGACGAACGAATTAAAAAAAAAAAAAAAAAAAAAAAAAAAAAAAAAAAAAAAAACCTAAATATGGTGCTAGAGCCAAGGCTTAAACTTGAGACCTCTACATTAAATTTGCATGGTTTTTCCAACTCCACTCACAAGACATTTATTTATAAAATACAAATATAGACAAAAGATCAAATACAAACAACTTTTTTCGTACGAACTGTACGAATCGAAGGAAAACACGGAAAAATACGCGGGCCGTATATAACTAGAGTAATTATATAATTACTCTAGTTATACACGGCCCTGCGTGTTTTTTCCTTTGATTCGTACAGTTCGTACGAAAAGGCTGTTTGTACGTGAACCTAACCCTACAAATATATATCCTAAATATAGAATTTAATATATATATATATATATATATATATATATATATTTTTAAAAAGTTCGGGCTCATTTGTGGGTCGGGCCCTAAGCCGGTGACCGCTCGGCTCATGCTCAGGGCCGACCCTGTCTGGACCTGTACCACATGATTCGAATGGAGCACTAGACCACATATTGTTAACTATCGACTTGACCCCCTCAGATAATTCAACTACAACTTTTGAAAAGACATTCTGATCACGATAAAAGCAATGGAATAGTTTTAAATTGGATTTGAGTAGCATCAAAGTCCACTGCTTTCCATGTTATTATATCTTGCCATCTTGGCGCCTTGAACTAGTAAACCCATTAATGTAATTGTTGCACTGCGTTGTTGGGCTTAGATGTTTTGTAGGCCCACAGTTATGTTGAAATTCCACAAAAGATTTTGCATGTGGACTACGTGGATTTGTAGCATTGATGGAATGCATGCGGGCATAAAAATTATCAACCACAAAAATATCTCTATTTTCGATACTAGAAGCAACCCCGCGCTTTGCTGCGGGACACACCGATTTTAAATGTAAATGTAGACGAAATAGTAATAATAACATTAATAATAAAAAGCTAAAACTCAAATGTCGCAAAAATAAAAAGAAAAAGAAAAAAAAGTCGTAGTTTCCTCAACCCCAATCCGCTAGGTTTGGTTTGGTTTATTTTTTTGCCTATCCTGGTTTTCAGCTTGTGCCGATTTGGCTAAAACCGGTTCTAATCCTTATTAAAAGAACCCGATTCTCGTTTTCAACCCGGAATGGTTTGAGAAAAAAAGGCGAGTTATCTATATGCTCATTTAATGTAGTGGACACTTTTCGGACCATTTTTTTTTTATTTTGTCGCCAAAGAAGTTGAAAAATAAGTTTCTTAACACATTACCTCAATATCCATTTAGTCTCAACAATTACATGTATTCTTAAGCACGGATATTGATAACAAACTTGAACCAATATGAATATCTAGTAATAACTGCGATGGTCATGACTCCTACGAATACTCTAATGATGACGGTAAATAAGAAACAACACGGTGAACAAATTGTGGTGGTTGGCGACAACGGCGATAGTGGTGGTTATGGTTTCAGTGGTTGCTAGGGGTGGTGATGGTATTGTACGAGGGTAACAAACCGACAACAATAATTGGTGGCCTTGATTGTCATCGGCTTTAAAAAAAATACGACAAACACGAGGGAAAGCGGCAATGGATTTGAGGGCTTTAAAGGTTTTGACAAACAAGTTATCTTAATAAGAATTGCCCAAACTCACAAAAAGAGAGTAGAAGAAAATGAGTTGCCATTTAATTAATTCAATTTCATATTAATATTATGAACTCTAAATTTATATTTTCTTTCATTGTTTTTAATTAAATTTATATGGTAAAGAAATAAAGAAGCATCATGCAAAACTCTTGATCTTCATTATAACTTTTGGTAGTTCTTCTAGTTTTATTAGATATTTAATTATCACATTTAGTAATATTTAATGGCAACCTTCTATTATTATTATAAATTATAAATAAATTGACTTGTATTAAATTGTGTATTAAGTTTGTCTTGTCAATCTAATGAAATTACATATTTGTCCATGTAATTAAATATGAAATGACGATTTTGCCCGTCCAGAATACATTATATAGTAGTATAGAAGTATAGATTATTAACAAAGTCTAATGCAGCCCCAATAATATGATCACCTACTATAATAACCCGAAAAATATCTCCGATTTGAATTTGCATATACTCAGGACATAATACCTTATGCATATCAACATTCAAACTTTTCATACTTGATCGCTGAATTATTTTTCCGAACGGCAAATTTCTACTTCTCGTAAAACTTGAACCCATAACATTTCCAACTTAGGTGCTAGAAGCTTTGCTTCTACCATTGGGCCACCAACCCCAATTGATGACCAAATTAATGGATCTTCCAAATTTAAACGTTCAGTATTTTGTGCAATAGTCGATCCTTCCACAATTTAATCCGCAAAATTCAAATATTCCATGCTTGTCGGCAAGATTTTTGTACCATCAATAATCATCACCGGATCACCTTAAATGATCAAATCATAGTCATAAACTTTGTTGATCCCCTCTTGAGTGGATAACCTGTATAGAACCTGACTCACAACTAAATATTCATCTTCATCGAATTCACTTCCATTATCATCAAACATGGGCCCTTCATCATACTTAGACTCATCTTGCTATTCACGATAAGTTGGCTTATACAACTCAGGGTGGAAATAACATGAAGGAGGCTCCTCCTCATTTTCACCGTCCCAGATGATGGTTACCGGCTTCCATAATGCACATCTCCTGTTGTAATTCAAGATCTCGGACTCGTTGACGGAACCGTCTAAACTTCATAATATGTTGGCTCTGATACCAAATGATGCAGTTTCGGAAGCAATCAAATTTCTTAAAAACAAATAGTTAATCAAAGATGATAAAAGAACCAGAGGTTCTAAGAACAAGGTTCTTTATATTCAATATCAACAAAAACTGAAAAACAATAAACCCTAGATGCTTTATACTAAACAAGTAAAAGACAAACATGAAAATTGTAATTCAAATAATAAATAAAAGACAATCTTGGTCTCTTTTTATTTAAAAGATATTCCTACATCAATTATGAAAGAGCAATGTGTCAATAGTCGGTTATATTTGTGGTTCGTGAAGTAATTTTACCATCCTATTATAAGTGAAGAAACAAATAGTCTCACCACCGGTTAAGGATGATAAGATTATGAGTTACCACAGGGTTGATCCTTCACTAACAGCTATGGCTTGGAGATACCTGCAAATAAGAGTGAAAGTGTGGGTGTGGAGACGACTACACGAGGTAGTTGTTTATAACAAAAACGGGGTGAATGGGGATACTATCTAGTATGATAGCTCTCCAGGTCAGTAGAAAGTGTCCTCTCCCATTGGGGATATGATCCCTTATATAGGAGAGTCCGTATGCCACCATTACCCAAGTCCTAACCATGGTTAGGTTGTCTCCATCACCCTTAATTATGTTAATAAGGTGATATATGGAAAGCTAAATTGAAGGGAACAGTGGAATCGAATACCGCCTTAATTGGTGTAGATACGTGATTCATGCATGGCTATTGACCATGCATGATATTCGCCTTGACCGGTATATGACCGTCCCTTGACTGTTGACTGAGCATTTAATGAGCTTTGACCAAGTCCTGCGCATGGCTTCATTCCGCGCGCAAGTATTGTGCCGGGTTTGGGTATGCAAAATGGTATATTCAGTACCCAATCCCATCAAGTCCCCCTAGTCCAGTGTGTCTCTTATCTAAGAAGTAATGAAGAGATGTGAGGGATGCTGGACTTATTTGTGGTGGGTTGTTGCCTATGGTCTTTCCGCTACTTACTGCCTTTGCGTGTGTGTTTGCGTAAACATTGTGCGGAGAACGGGTTTTGAAATTTACGTCAGCTGTCCGCAATAATTGAGACACATCAGTTTGCATGTGTGGACAGTTGTCACTTCCCCTTGTATTTGAAAATTTGTGGTCCATATGGCGAGTGGAATTGACGTGAATCCTGTCAGTTGAAACGTGTGCAGAGACGTTTGAGCGGCGGTTGTCAGGCAAGTAGGCGCGTGAGGCGCGTGTGACGTCGGTTTGTTTTCCATTACACACGTGTCATTACCCTATTGGGCTCATCTCCGAAAAGCCTGTCCATGACGTCAGGCACATTAATTGCAAAGCCTATAAATTAAATTTTGAATGTTGCTTTTCCATTTCAACTATTTCAAAGTTTGAATTTCTTTCCTTCAACGTCTCTATTTTCCTAAAACCGCCATATCCTTCACTATGTCGCAAGATTCCCAAGATGTGCAAGAATCAAGTAAAACCTCAGATTCCGTTAAAGATCTGGGGAAAGAATCATCCAAAAGCATAGAGGCCACCACTATTAAGTGGGACGAAGCCTCTTATTTGAGTTTTCTTGATCAGTACGGCATTTTGCCGGAATGGGAGCCTGAACTTCCTGCTGAGGGAAAAACTGCTTTGAAGGGCCCCCCTGGTAAAATTGCCTTGTATGCTGCAACATTTGCCAAGTGCTGCTTCCGTCTGCCGGCCACCAAGTTTGTGGTGGACGTCTTGTTGAAATATGGAGTGCACCCGACACAATTGACCCTTTATGGGTGGTGCCGAATACTGCATTTTGAAGCTACATGCCGGTCGTTGGAGATTGAACCTACATGGGAGAGATTGAATGTTTTCTATGTTCTTGAAGCAGCGCGTGGTGGAAGTGGTTGGTTTAGTTTGGGTATTCGCCGGAAAATTAAACAGCTTGTATCGGAAAAAGTGAAGTCAATGTATGAATGGAAAGACAAGTTTTTCTATATCAAACATGGTGTTATCCCTGCACCCTTCCAATGGATGGTGCTAGGTCTGAAGGAAAAGATTGCTGAATTCCCCCCTATGGTTGGGTTTTAAAGACCAAGATTGGTATAGAACGCTCTGTGATCATGCTACTCCCTTGATGATGGATGAATGTCCTGAGAGTGTCTTGAATTTGCTGGGAATTAGCCTTATCTGCCCTGAGGGTCAAGACCCAAATCCCCCAAAAGGTATTGAAGTTATATTTGTTTTTTGTCTCATAGTCTTGCTTTATGTTGTTGCTCAGATTTTTCTTATTCATCCAGATGTCTCCCTGTTTCAACTGTTTGCCAAGCGTGGTGAGGCGAAGGTATTGTATACGCCGGTTGTTGCTGGTGTGCCGCGCTTGTCTGAGAGAACAGGTGGGAATTTTTTGCATCCCAATCTTGTAGATCCTCCAAAGCAGTATGTTCGGACAGGTTTGTGGTCTTTTACCCGTACGTTTTTTATGGTTTTCTTTTTATATATGCGAAGGAAGCGCACTAGGTACGCGTTCTGGGTACTGATTCAGCGCGTTCTTCGTGGTAGGTGCGGGTATACAACTCCGCAGGAAAGCTAAAAACGATGTTGAGGAGGTTACTTCGGTGCGCAAGGAGTCCTTTGGTTAGTCTTTGTAACTTCGTAACTCCTTCCTTACGCATAGTTTAACTTGATACAGATGTGGTTACCGCGCCAGGCACGAGTACTTCGAGGAAGCGCGCTGTGG
Source organism: Ambrosia x helenae (assembly GCA_030844895.1). Lineage (NCBI taxonomy): Eukaryota > Viridiplantae > Streptophyta > Magnoliopsida > Asterales > Asteraceae > Ambrosia > Ambrosia x helenae. The sequence goes on along the minus strand of CM061229.1, from coordinate 128,276,527 downwards.
CCAGCAAGAGGGCCAAACCACCCGCTGCGCCCATTATTGTTGAAGAAGTTGACGAAGACTTGACAGAGTCTGACACGGAACTGGAGCATAAACGCGCAAGGCGTTCTTCTCCCATCCGACAGTCGGGTGATGTTGCTGAAGATTTATATCAGCAGAGAATTACTGAGCTGAATCAGAAACAAGTGCAAGTTCCTCAATCTTCAGTTGGGAATCTGGATGTCACTCGGCCGGAACCTATTTCCGCGGTTCCGGTAAATGTATTCAAACCATTGACGTGGCCGTCCACGGACAAGCTAGAGATTCCTGTGAAACCTCCGCCTGTGCGCGAGAACTTGCCTATCAAGACTTTGAGGCATCTATCTGGTACATATGTTTTTCTTCTCCCTTTACCACGTTTGTGATAGACTTGTTAAAATACTGTGAACAGCATTTTATGTAGGGCAACATCCTTTTGCAGAGTATCGGAAGAAGCATTCCTCCGTGCTGTTGAAGGAAGTATCTTCGTTTGCTCAGCCAACTGACGTGACCGCGCAAGTGATGCCGGTTACAGCTGAAACAGTGGTTGATGAAAACTTGTTGTCTCAACCTAAGCCCATCCCAGAAGATCTGGTTATGGAAGTGGAGAAGGATGTTATGCCGCAGGAGGAGCCTGCCCAAGATGAGTTGGTGACTGATGTTGAGAAGGATGTCGGTAAAGGAGTGGATGAGTCTGTAACACCGAATTTGGGAACAGGTTGTCTTGATTTGACGAAGCAGGCACATGAGCCGAGCCCGTCGCAGGGATTTGAAGCAGCGCTTGACAGTGGGAAGAAGGATGAAGTTGTAGCTGAGAATCCATCCAATTTTCAGCGAACGTTGGTTGAGTCTACTGTTTTTTATACTGACACTTCCGCCAGTGTTGGTGGTAACTCTGGTCATCGGCGGAGAACGTTTTCCTCGCGCCCAGCTGACTCTTCTAGACCGTATCAGCCGCGTTGGGATATCCTGGATACAACTCGTTTTACCAATGCGCTTGATGCGCAAGAGTTTGTTATGATGTCCGTTCCTCCTGCGGAACGTGATTACCAGGATAGTGTTGACCATCGCTCTTTATTCATTGACATGGCGATGAACCTTTCGCTGGGTGTTAGCGGTCTTGGTTCTCTTATCAGGCGTGAGAATGAGTTTCAAAGAGATTACCAGAATTTGAAAGACTCTGAAGCTGCGTAGTTGAGGCGGGAGGAAGAGTTCTAGCGTGCCCGTCATGACATTCGTGCCGAGATTGAGCATCATCAAAAGGTTGCTCGTGACGCTGTTGAGGAGTTGGAGAGAGTGAAGAAGGAGAAGGCTGATGCTTCTCATGCTTGGTCGGTAGCTTGTAAGATGACTAACCTTGAGACTGAGCAATTGCGGGCCTCTATTAAAGAATTGAAACTTGAGAATGCCAATTTGAAGAAAGAGGTGGAGCAGAGCCGAGCAGCGTCCGAAGAGAAGCAAGCGGAACTTGCTGATGCCATTCAAAAGTATAACTCTCAGCATGATGAGCTTATCCGCGCAACTTCTTCTTTGTCTGATGTGGAGACCAAAATAAAGGAACTGACTTTGGAGAACGCCCAGATCCAGGAAGAGAAAGCCTTGGCGGAATCCTCTTGTACGCATGCAAAAATGGAGTTGGACAAAGTGCAGGCTTTGTTTGGGCAAGCCACTGACATGGCTGTTGCTGCCAATGAGAGGATTGCATGGATGATGGGCGATGGAGTTGCTGGGGTAAGTCATAGAATTTTCCTTTGTATTCCGGCTATTTGCTAATGAATTTTGTTTCATGTGCTATCTTATGTTGCGCAGGTATTCAAGCGTGTTTGGAACGATCCTGCGCTGACAGAAGTGATTGCTCGCATCTCCAGTTCTTCCGTGAAACAAGGGATTAAGATTGGATTCTCCGAAGGCTTTTGCCATCATGCTGAGGGCAAGGAAAAAGAATCTGGACCATATGAGAATGAATCATACGATGATGAGCTGCTCAAGGCCTATGATGATTACGAGCATCTGAAGTTTGAAGTCTTTGACTTGTTAGAAGCCTGCGCGAAGACTGATGATCCTGCTGGGGAGCTGCGCAATTATTTTATCAAGTCTGACCGTCTTGGTGCGGAGCTTGCTGAAAAAGCGCAGATGCAAGAGAAGGCCAAAACGGTGGCAACTGATGCTGAAGCAGGAACATCATCCGCTGCTGAGGAAAAACGCGCAGAGGGCGCTGGGAGTGATGATATCTCCCAATACTTGAACCTTTAGTTTTTTATGTATGATAACCATTGTTGGTGTACTTTGATTGTATTTCTTGTCGTGAACACTTTAATTTTTGTGTATGTTGAAACAGTGTGGCTTTCGTGCTTTTTATATTCCACGTCTGCATGGTAATCATTGGATGATGTCATCTTTTATACATCTGACGCAGGTGACTATCAGTCTGCCCCTGATGTGACGCTTGTAACGGCGGTGGCAGAATGCCTGTCAGTATGCCCTAGGGTAATTGAGTGGTTACCATTAATGGTAATTAATGGTTGTAACCTCTCTCCTCTATATATAGTAAGTGCATCTTCATAACTTCATATACTTAAGATTTTACACCATCTTCTCTGAAAAAATGGCGTCCAACTCTTCAAGCAATGTTCTAAGTGCCAAGGAGATTTCAGCAATGCAGGGTATCATCCGATTGTCCTGTTATCCTGATCATGATTGTTCTTCCACCGATGCTCTTGATCGTTTGGCAGAACATTGTTCATTCCTGCTTTCACAAGAGGACATGCGTCCTGATTACTTAGATGATCAGGGTACCTCTGATGGAAAGCCTTTGAAGATGAAGAAGCTATCTGAGCTGGGTGATGTGAAGAAGACAACCACCAGGAAGGTTAGGGGTTAGGATATTTATCCTATATGGGAGTCTTTATGTATAAAGTTTCTTTTTGAGTGGTTGTTGGATCACTGTGTCTATGGGGTTTTAGTTTGTATGTTTGGTAGTTCCCCCCTTTTTTGGTAGTTTGATATATGTGATAGTCGTCTATGATTTTGATGTGTAATCTGTATTTGCTGACCACCAGTATGTATAAAAAATGCTTTTTGTAATATAAATGAACTTGGACATCAATTCCTTATTACAAAATTATTGTAGTAGGTTACATGTAGCATATACGTAACTGAGCTGCATTCCAGGTGCGTGGTATTGGCGAACCATCTAATCGTTCCAAGGCATACGCCCCTTTTCCCAATACTTCTTGAATTTTGTAAGGCCCCTCCCAAGTTGGGGCCAGCTTCCCTTGTTTTTCTGCATTTGAAGCTTCATTGTTGCGGAAGACAAAGTCACCGACGCGGAAAGTTTGTTCTTTGACCCGCGCATTGTAATATTTCTCTAGCTGTCTTTTATATGCGGCTTCTCGGACACAAGCCGAATCTCTCCGCTCGTCTAGAAAATCTAGATTCATCCGCAGTTCTTTGTCGTTGTCGATTGTTTGCGCCAACAAAATTCTTGGGGAAGGGTTTGTAACTTCCGTTGGGATAACCGCTTCAGTTCCGTAGGTTAGGCTGAATGGTGTCTCCCCATTACTTGTTTTGGGAAGTGTACGGTGGGCCCAAAGGACATGTGGTAATTCATCTACCCAACCGTTGCGCTTTGTTCCCAAGCGTGTTTTGATTCCTTCAACAATACTTCTATTTGCACGTTCAACCTGACCATTGCCCTGGGGATGCGCCACAGAAGTGAAGATTTGTTTGATTTTCATGGAGTGAAGCCATTCTTGTAAGTGTTGGTCTGCAAATTGCGTTCCGTTGTCACTTACAATCTCCATGGGCAGTCCGAATCTGCAAATGATGAACTCCCATATGAATTTCTTGATGTTGCGCCCGTCGATTGTGGCCAATGTCTTCGCTTCTACCCATTTGGTGAAATAGTCAATGGCGACTATTAGGTATTTGACATTGCCTGGCGCGGTGGGAAAGGGTCCCACGAGATCGATGGCCCATTTCTGAAATGGCCATGCTGCGGTGACCGGTACCAAGTTGTTCTTTGGCCTGAGTGTTCCTGGTGCATGTCTTTGGCATGCGTCACATTTCCGCAATTCTTTAACTGCGTCAAGGTGCATTCCGGCCAAAAGTATCCAGCATTCATAAGCTTAGCCACGACCATGCGGGGTCCTACGTGAAGTCCGCATGTACCCTCATGGATGTCTTTAATCAGGTATGTGGCTTCTGCGGAATCCACGCATCTGAGTAATGGTCCAAGATAGGACCGTCGATATAAGATGCCATTATTTACTTCATAATGCAAGGATTTGTGTTGCAGCTTTCTTGCTTCCGCTTTGTCTGACGGGAGAACACCTTTGGTTAAGAAGGCCATTATTGGGGTGATCCAAGATTCTTTTCCTGTTTGGACCACGTTCACCTGTTTCGACGGAACAGATGGCTTAGCTAGTGTCTCTACTCGGATATCTTTTGCCATGTGGTCGAATGCAGTTGATGCCATTTTGCTCAAAGCGTCCGCTGGCTTGTTCTGGCTTCTGCGAACATGGATAACTTTGCAGTAAGAGAAATCATTCATTAGCTCTTTGGTATGCTGCAAGTATAGGACCATGGTCGGTTCCCTTGCTTCATACGTGCCGTCAATGTGATTGGCGACTAGCATTGAATCAACGTGCGCCTCGATGTGTTGCGCGCCCATTTTTTTGGCAATCCGCAGGCCAGCAATCAGAGCTTCATACTCTGCCTCATTCTTTGTTGTTTGGAACTCGAGCCGAATTGCATAAGTGTACTCTTTTCCCTCCGGTGTTATTAAGCGTAGGCCTGCGCCAGCGCCCTCGTCATTACAGGCTCCGTCTGTGTATAACTTCCATTTCTGGGTTTCATCGGGCGTGATCGAATTGTATGATGTTTCGCTGGTGCACTCTTCAACTTTGTCTGCTGGGACTTCTGTTATGAAGTCCGCAAGAACTTGTCCTTTGAAGGAGGGTCTTGCTTTATACGAAATTGAGTGCTCCCCCAATTCTATTGCCCACTTTGCCAAACGCCCGGATAGTTCTGGTTTGCGCAAGATATCATTGATGCGGAAATCTGTGAGGACGTTGATCGGGTGTCCTTGAAAGTATCTTCGCAACCGTCTCGACGCGTGAATTAGCGCCAGGACCAGCTTTTCCATTGTCGAATAGCGTGATTCCGCGTCTAGAAGCATGCGGCTGACATAATAGATTGGGGTTTGTACCCCTTTCCGGTCAACCATGAGAACTGCCCCAATTGCCTTGTCTGTCACGGACAAATATAAGGTAAGTGGTTCTTTTGGTAGCGGAGCGGTGAGTGTTGGCAAGTTGCCCAAACATCTCTTCATCTCTTGGAACGCGGTTTCTGCCTCTTCCGTCCAGTTGAAGTTGGACTTCTTCAAATAATTTTTCAGTGTGTCAACGAAGGGGAACGATTTGGACGCGTAGTTCGATAGAAACCTGTTCAAAGCTACGAGTCGTCCCATTAGTGTTTGTACTTCCTTGACTGAGGATGGGGATGGCATCCGCTCAATTGCTTGAACTTTCTCTGGATTTGGACGAAATCCATCTTTTGTTACCACAACTCCAAGAAACTTTCCTTCCTCCATTCCGAAGGAACATTTTCCTGGGTTGAGCTTCATCCGCACACTTCGTAACTGATCGAAAGTTTTCTGTATGTCACGTAACATTTGATCTTCTTCTCTGCTTTTGATCACCAGGTCATCAACATATACTTCTAGGTTTACACCGATTTGCTTGACAAAAGCGGTGTCCATTAGTCTTTGATACGTTGCCCCTGCATTCTTCAGCCCAAATGGCATTTTAGTGTAACAAAAGGTACCCATATCTGTGCGGAAGGCGGTTTTGTCCTCGTCTTCTTTGGCCATTTGTATCTGATGATAGCCCCTGTAAGCATCGAGGAAGCATTTAAATCTGTATGGCGCCAACGAGTCGACTTTTAGGTCGATCTCGGGCAGTTGGTAACAGTCTTTTGGGCACGCCTTGTTTAAATCTTTATAATCAACGCACATGCGCCATGTGCCGTTGGACTTTCCCACCATGACTGGGTTTGCTACCCATGTTTGGTATTTGCTTTTGCGCAGTATACCGGCCTTCAAGAGTTCCTCCACTTGCTCGTTCATCGCCTTTGTTTTTTCTGGCCCCATGCTTCGTTTCTTCTGAACAACTGGTTCCGCATTCTTGTAAACATTAAGTCTGTGTTCCGTGATGTGTCGCGGAACTCCGACCATGTCTGATGGTTTGAATGCGAAAATGTCCATATTCTTTGTCAGCAGTTGTTTTAGGTGAGTGCGAATGGGGTCGGGAATTGCATGGCCGATGACAACTGTTTGTTCCGGGAATAGAGGGTTAATAACCCATTTTTCCAGCTCGGTCCTAACAGTTGGTTTTGCTTGCTTTGAAGGCCTTGATGTTTCTGTTGCAGGACACGTTTTATTTCCCCGGATAAACGCGACTCCCGTTCGCGTCGGAAAACCCATCATCTGGTGTGGCGTAGAAGCGTTACAATTGAATTTTGCCAATCTTTCTTGTCCGAGTAGGATGTCATGTGAAGAATTGACGGGGAGCACTGTAAAGTCGCACGTTTCGGTGCGTGAGTGTTTCCCGTCTGCGAGTGTTACCGGGAAAGTGAGCGTGCCCAATGGGTAAATTGATTCATGGATGAAACCGGAGATTGGCTCCATTGTTGGTATTATTCTTTTCTTGTCATCATCATCCAGCTGGTCAAAACACTGCTGGTACATGATGTCAGTGCTGCTGCCATTATCCAAGAACATGTATCGTGTTCGATAATGGCCAACAACCCCTGTTATGATTAACGGAGCTGTGGAGCAAGCTCCACTCTTTACCCTTGGCATGATCACTTGTTCTTCTTTCCAAGAATCATTCTTCGCCTCTACAAAGGTACGCTTGTGACTTGCGTTCCTGTGAATCATGTTGCACGTATTGCGAGAAGCGCTATATACGTGATGTGCATTAAGATTGCGTATCTTCTTTTGGGAGGGTTCTCCTGTTTCTGTGTTGTCCCTCTGTTTTCTTCTCATGTTTTTTACAAGATGTGTCAATTGGCCTGACTTGATCGCGTTTTCAATTTCCATCCTCAAGCTGTAGCAATTGTCCGTCATGTGACCGTGGTCCTCGTGGTATTCACAGTACTTTGATCTGTCCACGTTTTTCCTGTCACTGCGGAGCTCTTGTGGCTTTGGAAACTGGATCTGCTCTGTTTTTAACACCTCGGATGGTGTTTTGGACAATGGTGTCCAATCATAATTCTTCTTTGAATGCCCCTTGTGGTCGCGGGACCCTCTTGAGCTCAGCATGTTTCTTGCATCTTGCGAGGAAGAATATTTTCCTTCCTCCGCCGTACCTGATATTCTTGACCAAACGGACTGTTTACCCTTCCCTCTGTTGTTTGAAGGTCCATGATGACTGTTACCTTGTTGTGTGTTTTTGTTACGGTGGAAGGAGCGTTCCGAAGACGCGTAAACTTTGGCGGCCTCGATTACTTCATCCCAGGCTTGTGACACGCCGTCTTTGCCGGTTAAGCATTTCATCAGATCATCGTTTCTTACCCCGTGAATAAAGGCTGCGCGGGTAAGTTCTTCTCCGCATCCTAGCTGGAGCGCTTCCTTGTTGTATCTGACTATGTAGTCTTCCAAAGACTCATTGTCGTTGCGCGAACACAAGAGGATGTGAGCCTTGTCCTTCTTATGTTTGCGCAAGTGAGAGAAATGGTTTTTAAATTTTCTAATTAAATCATCGAAGTCAACGAGACTTCCAACCGGCAAACTCTCGTACCAAACTCTAGCTGCTCCTGTTAGTGTTTGTACAAATAGGTGGCACCAGGCTTGCACTGGCCATAATTTGGAACTGCCAGCGCAATCGAATGCGTGTAGGTGATCATCAAGATCACGCAGACCGTCATATCTTCTGATGGTACTCGGTAACTTGCATTCTTGTGGCATTGGTGCCTCTGCAATTCTTGCGCAGAACTTCGAACGTTCTGCGAAAGTCTTTGGTCTGTACGGCTTGTACAGATCATCATCTTTAGGGGCCAAGCTACTGGCAGCAGTTTTGGAATGCTGTTTCTTACTTGTATCGTGATATACTTCATCTTCAGATTCGTAACCGTCTGGTTCACCGTTCAGGTTGACGGGGTCCTGGCCGTGAGTATTTCAACCACGGCCTCCACCACGTACCGCCTGACGATGTCCCTTTGCGTGACGACCACTGTTGTTCTTCCGTGGGGATTCTGAATCATCCCCACTCAAGTTGAAACTTAACGCCTTCTGAGTCTTGAGTTTTGCTTGTTTCATTACCATCTTCTGGTACTCAGCAATCGTCTTTGAGTTTTGTTGGGCTAACCATTCATCCGGGTCAACCGAAGAAAGGTTGTCCTGTGCCTTTTTTCCTCCATTTACTCCTCCTCTTATTGGGTGGAATTGGAATGTTGAGGCTTGTTGCCTCTGAGCCACATTCTTGGTGATTGTGTTTGGTGTTACGTCTTGAACTTCTTCGTTGACTGTGGCCTCGACATCGGTGTTGTTGTTACCATCCTTTGAGAAAGCCATTGTGCTAGTTTGAAAGATTGGTTGTAACCGTAAGGGATGTCGCCAATGAAGAAACAAATAGTCTCACCACCGGTTAAGGATGATAAGATTATGAGTTACCACAGGGTTGATCCTTCACTAACAGCTATGGCTTGGAGATACCTGCAAATAAGAGTGAAAGTGTGGGTGTGGAGACGACTACACGAGGTAGTTGTTTATAACAAAAACGGGGTGAATGGGGATACTTTCTAGTATGATAGCTCTCCAGGTCAGTAGAAAGTGTCCTCTCCCATTGGGGATATGATCCCTTATATAGGAGAGTCCGTATGCCACCATTACCCAAGTCCTAACCATGGTTAGGTTGTCTCCATCACCCTTAATTATGTTAATAAGGTGATATATGGAAAGCTAAATTGAAGGGAACAGTGGAATCGAATACCGCCTTAATTGGTGTAGATACGTGATTCATGCATGGCTATTGACCATGCATGATATTCGCCTTGAGCGGTATATGACCGTCCCTTGACTGTTGACTGAGCATTTAATGAGCTTTGACCAAGTCCTGCGCATGGCTTCATTCCGCGCGCAAGTATTGTGCCGGGTTTGGGTATGCAAAATGGTATATTCAATACCCAATCCCATCAATAAGGGATGTTCAGAATTTGACACGAATTTTTAAAGAATTCTGAATTCGACTCAGTTTGATTCGATTATCAAGAACTCAATTCGACTGTCAAGAATTCGAATTTGATTCAATTCAAATTCGAGTCCAATAAATCAAATACGAATGTATGATTTGAATTCAAATTACACATATGTATTTTGTATATATATACACACACACACATACGCATTGAAAAACTTCTAAATTTGGACTAAACCCTAAAAGCCCATACTCCTTACTACTTTTACCATAGTCGTATTTTACGTATTACATTATACATCAATAACTATAAAAGTTCATAGTCCATACTACTTTTACCATTCTTGTATTTGACATATTATTGTATAATAATTTTATAGATATTAACATGTTAAAGATAATGATTTTGTGGTGGTTTTAAAATTAAAAGTAAAACAATTTATCATTTATGGTGAGTTTGAATTAACATGAATTCAAGTTCAAATATGAATCGAATAAATTGAATCTTAATCGAATACGAATTCATTTAATAAAAATTTTAAAAAATTGATTCGATAATTAGAAAATTCGTTATTCGATTCATTTTCGACTTTGACCGATTCTAAGTCAAACCAGTTTTGGTTTCGTACCGGTTTAGGCAGCCACGAATCGGTGTTTTTATCCAATTTCATTTTGGTTTCGGTTCCATTCCGATTCATGTACGCACTTTTTAAAATCATAAAAACGATATAAAATTTGGACTTTTATGAACTTTTAGATTTTTTTAAACAAGAAATTTGCATCTTAATACAAAGAAAATATAATTTTATTTGTATTTAAGGCCAAAATCCTTTTTTTTCTTCAATCAATTTCATTTTTTTCGGTTCCAACTGCCGTTTAGTTTTTAGTGATACCGGTTTCTGTTTCGTTTCGGATTCTCTTCGTTTGGTAGGTTTTAGCCTGTTTTCGGTTTGGTCTAGATTTGGGAATTTTTTGTACTGATTTCAGTTCAGATCGGTGTTGCCTGTTTCAATTTCCAAACTCTTTTTCTTTCATCTCTACCCCTACGGGATACGGCCTATATCATCTTATGAAGACAGCCCAAATCTAAAAATATTACTTAGCCTAATCCAATGCCCAAGAAGATGGGCCATGTATGCCTTACGGTCCTTTAAAAGGGAAGATTGAGACTTATGTGAAGAAAGATGCATTGAAGCGTTACGTAGGATGTGTCCCCACTCTAATCGTTATATTACTTATATGGATATAGATTTTTGGTTAATTTACCGTCGTACTTTAATGTTTATATTATATATATATATATATATATATATATATATATATATATATATATATATATATATATATATAGATTTATGGTTAATTTACCATGGTACTTTAATGTTAATGTAAAAGACAACTATGTCTAAAAAATTCCCCTATCCAATTATGTCAATTATGGGCTAATTCACTTTGAGCAAGTGGCGGAGGGGAGGGGAGGGAGACAGTCATTGGACCCTTAAATTAGAGGGAGCCTGGGTCAATATGTATAAAATTTTCAGACGAAATACAAATAAATTTACACTACTTAACAAAAAAACAAAATAGGGGGTGGGGCATCCCCGTCCCCTTAAAAGCTTCACCTCTGACCTTGACTCCATAATTTATCGTGTCAATAAGCTGTCCGGGAATTCAGTGCAAGAATTTTTGTGTAATATTTTTGTGGGGGATATGAAACGGTCACCTTGTTCGTAGCTAAGTGTGATTAGCAAGGGAAATCGATTGTTGTTTCAACTGTAACACGTAGAATGCTTTACATGTTATTTTGAGGCTTTCGTTTACTAATTATGCATTTTGTTCACAACCGTTCTACTATTATTCTTCTATTTTTGTTCAAATTGTGCTTTTAAGATGGTGAAACAATGATACATAAAAAAATTGGTTGACTAACAACTATTTTGTTGCAAACCAACTATCAACTTAGTTTATTAGCAAAATTTTAACTTCATCGCGATCCATTCAGAGTACTGACACCAAGGGAGTGGGTGGGGGTTGCGAGTATGTGTTGTGGCTTACCTTAAATACAAACTCTATCATCTCGTATCGCGACAACTGGACGCTGACGTGGAACCGGATAAAAGAAGTTTCTCCCTCACCTGACCCTGTTGTGGCTCACTTTGACCTTCCACGCTTGTAACCCTCAAAAGAGTCGTTGCTCTCCTCTCCCTCCCACGCTAACCCACGCGAGCACGCTCACGCCAGCTCGCTCGCACCCTCCCTCACACCACCACGTTGCCAGCTCGTTCGCGCCTACTCGCTCACGCACCACAACACGTTACGGCAATGACACGGGTGAAGATATGTGGTGATGGTGGGGAGTGAAGAATTTATCCAACTTGTTATGATTCTCAAGTGGCTCGTGTATGCAATCATTAGCGGTGCAAATGAGTCGAGCCGAGTCCGAGCTCGACTAACTTATGAGAGCTCGAGCTCGGCTTGGCTCGGCTCGGCTCGTTTATTATCTATTAGTTAATATATTAAATAAAAATAATATAAATAATAGTTCATTTAGGCTCGTGAGCTCGATAAGTGAAGCTCGGGCTCGTCTACTAAACAGCTTTAAATCAGGGGTAAATATTATTTAAATATTAAAAAAAACTAATATTATACTTAGGCTCGTTGGGCTCGATAAGGCTCGACGAGCCCAACGAGCTTCATATGCCAAGCTCGAGCTCGGGCTCAATAAATAAACGAGCTTTGTTTTAGGCTTAAGCTCGGCTCGAGCTTGATAAGGTTCGACCCTTTTTTAGCTTTTTGGCGAGCCGAGCTCGAGTAGCTCGCGAGCTGCTCGGCTCGTTTACTCCCTAGTAATCATGATAAATGTACGTGAGAGCTACAATATTATTATATTTTTTTATGGTTGACAACAACTTTATATACTCAATTATATGTATAGTACATTGAGAGATACAATATTATTTTATTTTGATCGTTGACAACAACCTCATAGACTCAATTATTTGTACATGGTTTCTTAAGCGACAAACTTGATGTTAAATAAATCAATCCTTTCAAGAAGACTCAATTATATGTACAATGGTTTCTTTCTTTCTTTTTTTTCTTTACTTTTTTTAAGTATAAAATCACTGTTAAACAAACCTTTTGTAGAGTTTGAACTCCCGATCGCTTATCGAGGATATATTGACCTTCTGGCATAGCCCAGTTGATCATGCGATGAAGTGAGAGGGCTTGGTCACAGGTTCGAACCCTGGAGCACACAAGACAATGAAGATAAGAGTTTGTGGTCCACTAGTTAATGTAAGTTCGAATATGAACCGACCCGGTTTTCATCCGGCTGTTATTCTAGGGAGGAAACTCATGTGAAGGTAATACGGTTTTCGGGCGAACGTCGTAGTCCCCACCATACCAGCGTGGACCTGGTTCAGACACCATAGTCTAGACGTGATGGTGATTAGGGTCTGCCAAAAGAAAGTGTGATAATCTCTCTCTATCACACAGTTAAAAAAATCACCGTTAAAAAAAAAAACACCTGTTAGAAATTCATTATTTTACCAACCTATCTTCTTGGGACAAGAAGATTCTTACTTCTATTATTATTAATTGTATTTTTTTTACATGTAGATATTACGAAAAAGTAAGGCTATATCTTCCCATTATTCACTATAGCGTTACGTCTATCTCTTTAATTCCTTCAAATCAAGAAATTGATTCCCCTTTCTTATTGTAATTTATTCTTTATTTTGAAAAAAAAAAAATTAAGAGGAAGAAAACGACAAAAATAGAAGCTCGGTGAGGGAGGGGAATATCCCGTCTTCATCTAAAACAAAAGGGGGAAGCGGTGTTCCCCTTTGGTGCTCTCTTCCACATCAGTTGATGTTTTTTTTTTAAAGACGAATTTCTTGCTCTTTGTAAGACTTGAACTCAAGACCTCACACTTTTTAGTGTATTAAAAGGTTTTGCCTTACCACTGGACTACCAACCCCAATGTCAAACATCAGTTGATGTTATCACCGAGACCACATCCTTTGGTCTAAGAAGCACCACTTTATAATCAATTAAACTTGTCTGTTTTCTGAAGATAAAAGTTAAAAATCAATTACAAGAGCCAACATTAAAAACGTCTTCCTTAGTGGACCTAAGATTTGTTGAAAAAATTGTATGCAGTACTGCTTTTTTCCATCTTACGTGGCCCCCACGTATGGAAGCCCGTGAACGAATATAATTCCATCACATGAATATATTATTTTTATCTTTATCTTAACAAATAATGCAACCATAATTAACACACGTTTTAAATAACAATGAAACACTACTGCAGCTAACAACAAAATAAATCAACATTAACTAAAACCAGAACTATCATACATTAACAACACATCCAACATGAAGCTCATGTTACACCATCTTTTTTTAAATTTTTACACAAACATTTGATTCACATTCCACACCACAAACAAACCTACTAATGACGATGGTGTTCGCATTCGACTGGTACCGAAGGAAACCGACCCGTGTCACTACAATAGTCATAAATCATATGGTTTGCCCGCACCCATATCAATTGATGGCTTTGATGAAAATTTAACTCCGACATCACCGGTTGATCCCACCAACCACCACTATTGGCACATCGCTTTGCGTTATCGGTTTGCGTGGTCGTCACAGGACACTCACACCCGTCTATTTCAAACGCGCGGTACGACGCCACAAAGGGGGCATGGGTCCAGTCTGTCTTGACCCGGCCCCCTTGGGTAGCCCAGTCGTCCGCATTCCAAATCGAACTATAAACACCCATAGCTTGGTCTCTAGGGAATGGGATACCCTTATGTTCCAAATTAGTGTGCACTCTAATTGGTGTCTCATCAACTAAAAACCTGTGTCAAAAATAATAATAACACAATTACATTATTGTACAACATTTTATAAATATTTATGCAAAATGTCTTTAATCAATACTCATGTAGTCATGTAGCTAGCATGGGCATATTTAATTGTACTACATGCTTAAAAACTTGTATCAATGAAAAGTAAGGCGTGACACTCAATGTACAATAATAAATAAGGTATTTACTTTGCCAGCTTTCTTATTCAGACCCATCATTGCATATATTTTTAAAAGATTTATAAAGATAGTGAAATGAGTGATTGAAATGTACAATCACTAGTGCTTTAAAGAGTAGTACACTCACACAGTACACACACTGTGTTTAATTGTTTATGTGTGTTTTAATTTGGACAAGAAACTTACACAACTTGACGCTGGTTCCATAGAATGGAGTAAGTATGGAAGTCTTTAGTCGGGTCAAACCATAGGTTCAACCTTTGTTCCCTGTTACCGACTCCGTTTACGTATACATTTGTTTGCACAATGTATGGTTCTCCTGTTGTGTTCCCTAAGAATTCGAAATCAAACTCGTGGTGTTTTGGACCGTCCGATGACATCTGCTCATTTCATAATAAACCGTATAAAATTAGAATTTGTACCCTTGGCATTTGATAATTTTGGCTCATTGGCACCGTAGGCTACCCGTTTCCTGACGAGGGTCCAGCGGGTGATTCATACAGCGGGTGATTCATAGTAGTGTCTCGGCCCATGGTAACGTTTTAAGTAGATTCAGATTTGCTATTCAGAAAGGGGTGGCGTGACAGCTTGTTACCCGTCTGCCCGCTATTTTGATATAATTTTCTTAGTTATGGAATAAAATGGGTTTTTTTTTTTTTTCTTTTTTTTTTTAAATAGAATTTGTCTCAGCGGTATCAAAGTCTATACTGAGTGTGAGTTATAGTTCAGCGGTGTAAATTTTACACCGCTGAACTATAACTCTTTCTAAATAAATAAATAAAATAAATAAATATATAAATAAATACTCACGTAGAATGCAGTTACGGTTCCCGCGGAATCACCTTCAACAAGCTTGATCTGGACGTTGACTTTTCCAAACATATACTTTGACTTGGATGAAAATCCAGCACCTGGAACGTCAAAACATACGTTAATGAATCAATAATGCTAATAATAATACTATATATCATAGTTATTATTGTTATTGTATGATGATAAGTTACCAGAGAAGTTATCAAGCTTCATGTTTACTGCATCACCATCAAAAGAGAAATGATCAGCAGCCCAATAAGGGTGAAACAGCTCATCAAATTTAGCAGTAGCATTAGCTGAGATAACGAACAATGAAAGAAACAATGCAATAACAATGAAAGAAGATGAAGAAGAAGAAACAGCCATGATTGTGTAGTAGTAGAGAGATATTTTGATGTTTGTTGTGGTAGCAAACAGGTAGTGTTGAGTGTGTATTTATAGCAGTATGTTATGTGTGTGAAGATGGCCACGTCGGTGACACGTAGGATTAATGAATTGAATGTAGGACATGTGGGGTCTACAGTGGGTGAAATTTAAATTAAAAAAGTAGCCGTTTAAGCTGGCTGTGAATGAGTGTTTTGAGCAAGGGAGTAAGGAAAAGTCGCTTTCGGAAAAGATATGTGAGGATAAAGACGAATGAGAGAAGGACACGTGGGTAGTTACAGCTGGCTGGGGTAGTGTATAGCTGGTGTTTATCTGGTGGTTAAAAAGGACAAGCTTTCTTTTGCATTCACCATTGCCTTTATTGGTAAATGGCCCGACGCTCTTCTTGTCAATAGTTACGACGCGTGGAACGTGTAGTAAAAGCTGGAAGAAAATTGTGTACACGATCATGCTGGCCACGGTTTGGAACGTGTGGATGGCCAGAAACAAAATGGTTTTCGAAGGCGTCTTTATTCCGGTTTCTAGGACCGTGGAAGCGATAAAGAAGGAGTCGTTTTTGTGGATCGCGAATAGATCGAAGCTGCCTCGTATTGACTGGGATATATGGACTGATTTCTCTGTTTCGAATATGTTGTAATCAGTCTGTTTTCGTTTCGATTGGTGCGTGTCTTTTCCAGTCTCTTGCTGGGGCTTTATATATATATATAAAGTTTTTTTGCTGGTCAAAAAAAAAAAAAAGTTACGACGCGTGGAACACAAGCTAAACATATAGTTAGGCCGGGGCGTGTGGTATCAACACCCCGCCACCACATCATCACTATCGCCACGTCGTCACCACCACCTGCATTAGATAGAGGGAGATAGAGAGAAAAGGTCGGGGAGAACCCCCTGATTTCACCGAAATTTGGGAGGGGTGGTGTTCCCTTATAGGTGAGGTGCCATATAGGCTCCCCGACCACCTCTCATTTTTTACACCCCTCATCCTTACTAACATGTAACTTTTTTTTCTTGAACAGTAACATTATGTCTTTTTATTACATTAATAATTTTAAATTATTTTTTCTCGTACATAATAAATACGAGTATAATAATTCTAAGTAAGTATGATTTGTTGAAAAAAAGCATTAGCCGCGCTTATTCTCAACTCACTCCCAATTAAGGAGGTGCCAATACATACAGTCAAATATATAATTTGCATCCGGTGTGTATCTTCGATTAAGTTAGCACAAACAACATATCAATAACTCGTTTTTTAACCAAACATGATCTTGTACTTGTCGTTGTTCCTTTGAATAGTCGCTAAAGTGTAATAAAAAAAATGAAATTATAATTTACACTGTAGTATTAGGGACTGTTTGGTTGATTAAGTGCTGAATCATTAAGATGTCTGAATGGTTAATAGGTCTGAATGGTTAAGTGCTGAATCATTAAGTTGGATCTCTTAATGGTTAATTTTCGTGTCCCGCATTGGTAGGAGAGTCTCATTAAGATTCGGCCAAGTTAAGTGCTTAATAGTTCAGTGCTTAATGGTTCAGCAACATCTCAAATCTTAATGGTTCAGCCTTAAGCATTCCATTCAGAAGATGAAATAAACGCGTTGAATATTGAAT
Organism: Ambrosia x helenae; assembly: GCA_030844895.1. Classification (NCBI taxonomy): domain Eukaryota; kingdom Viridiplantae; phylum Streptophyta; class Magnoliopsida; order Asterales; family Asteraceae; genus Ambrosia; species Ambrosia x helenae. The sequence continues at coordinate 128,259,446 of CM061229.1, read as the reverse complement.
CATTCAACGCTGAATGGTTCAGAGCCTAATTAAGAGGCTTACCAAACAGCCCCTTAGTTTGGCAACCACCCTTTTATAGAGTAGGGAATAGCATTTCAATTTTAAATACCATAAAAGTTATAAAAAAAAAAAAGAACTGATATAGAAAATATCAATATCTATTCGATATCGAAAACAAGCATTTTATTACGTTGTTAATCAATATCTATGAGTGGGTAATAACTGAAACATACGAAAACAAAAAAAAAGACAAACCAAACCAAATCAATTGAGGATTGAATTAACCAAACCCGAATTAACTTAAAATCAGTTATCAGTCTTCTTATACCCTTAGTTAACAAAAATTAACCAAACCGAACAATTCATATATTCATATATCCTTAGCTTTTAAAGCTCGATTTCATGTATTTACACCCTATTTAACGTATTTTTAAACAAAATTTGTAGTCAATGTTTGGTTTTAGTTATCAATAAAAATTAACTGAACCGAACTAAAAACCGACAATTCTACAAAATAAACTAGGCCATTTAACTGATTGGTTAATAAGATCGATTAACCGATTATTTTGGTTTCAGTTGATATTATTAATCGAATTGAACCAAATTATGCACACCCTTAACCCTTATAAGTATATGTGTTCTGCATCGCATCAAGGGAGCACCCTGCTAGTTTATTGTTACAAATTACGCAAAATTTGGAAGTCTACGTTAGGATCAGCTCAAACTTTGTATTCGCCTAAAGCAAATACTAAATTATGGACCTTTTTCGACAACTATAAAAACTGCATAAAACGTGAAGATAACAATATTTGCAGGACTAGAACTATTTGCATAATAACTACAATTTGCAGACCACATATATTTTACACTAAAGGGTGTCATCATTATTACAAACAAATACCGTATAAAAAAAAAAAAAAAAAACTTTAAAATTAAGAGCCTAAAGCATTAGCTTCAAAATACTCCCCCTTAAACCGGCTCTAGTCTTCGTTTTGAACTCACGCCATTTTGAGAATTGTTGTTCGATCGGGCGATACCAATATAGGTACTTAGGCAACATCGATTTGATTTATAACGCTACTAATACGATACAAATACCCGTCGATAACTCGATATTGCTTACATTACCGAAACAAAAAATCCTTAGGTTTAATTAACGTTTACTTTAAGTGATGTGGATTTTCATAAACTTAAAATTCTTTTAACCGTTCAAATAAAAATACGAAGTAGTACTGGATAAGCTTTTAATTAAAAAAAAAAAGAATAATATTTACCCATCTGTAACAAGCATGCCTGAGCTAGAGAGGGCACTGAAAATATCTTTCGCTTTTTGTTTTATGTGTTACGTCATATTGTCACAGGGCCAGCTGGGACAGCAGAGATTTCCACTCAACACTCTTCTTCTTTTTCATTTTTTTGAAAGGCTTATTCTCAATTATTAACCCTAATAAATTCAATTTACTTCTGTTTATATCAAACCAGTAATAATGCTCGTCATACGTAGTGAGAGGTTGCGATCGGTATCAGTTTTGTTTGGTTTTGTAAGGCCTGAGAAACTAGGTAGAGAAAAAAATTATGTTTAGGAGGAAATCGATACGTATTTATATCGGCCTGAAATCATAAACATCAATTTACATTGAACGTTATCATTGTGATACAATAAAACACGGTTTTATATCAATAATTTATAATCTATAATGTATAATCTATAGTAAAGTCAATTGGTGACATTTGTCAGTTATGACATGCCTTGTAGGGTTTTCCTAGGGAATTAGTGCAATGGATGTTAAGTGGTGTGTCTCCGGCTCGAGATGAGATGTGATATTAGTAGTGTTTTACAGGTCATTGGTCTCGAGTTCGAGGTTTAATGTCTTGGCAACAGTTAAAAAAATCTATAAAACTACTTAATTTATGGGGAATTTATCTACTAGTAAGCTACTTTTGTGCAAAATTTTAGTTCGAAAGATGATCAATATGATCTACATACTTTTCATACATGTGATATGTTAAAAAGTTATTACGACAAATGTTATACAGGCCATGTAGTGTTAATATAGTTCGTATGTACCTATTTCTCATACGGTCATATAGGTTTGATGCGAATTTTGTGATTCTTTTCCTTGTGGATTTTTTTTATCCCTCTTTCTAAGACTTTTTATTTCAACAAAAGGTGCAAATTACATAAGAATAGAAGGTAGTCGGGCAACAAGCTGCGCCGTCACCCCCTTCTAAATAGAGAACCCTAATCTAGACATGAACATTTAGCTTTAACTTATTCACCGGATGAATTAAAAAGGTCACATTGCGAAGCTTGACCCGAAACTTCGGGGGGGGGGGGGGGGTCAAAAGTCACCGAGTGGTCAGAAATCACTAGTTTCGGGGTGTCAAAAACCAGTTTCGGGGGGTCAAAATTGTATATACAAAAATATTTTCTATACGAATGCTATATAATAAGAACCGAGCCGCCCACCACCACCTCTTTGTAAAAAAAAAAAAAATGAAATTGCTTGATTTTAAAGAGTGAAATTGAGAAAGCATTGCAATTCCTTTTTGTTGAACAAATAATATACGGGTGTCAAAATGAAAGTAAACCGTACAAATAAATTAAAAAAACTACCACCAACCAAATTATCAAGGGAAAAAAAAAGAAAAAAAAAAAAGTAGGTTGGTAGCATATCATATGGACAAGCGCCCATTAAATCCTCCACCATATTTGATCACATATTCTTAATCAAATAGTGACAATCGGCTAACGCCTAGTAATTTCTGTACTTTTAGAGTTGCTTATACCATCCACATTCACAAACAAACATTTTAATAAAAAGTACTTTCTCTCTCTTTAATCTACATAACCCAACCTTAACACACATTCACAACCCAACTTAACCTAAAAATATTTTTTTTTAAAAGAACTCGGTTTTTAATAAAATTTATATCGGGATGTTCACAAAAAAAAGTTAAGAAATACAGTGTATTTAGTTTTTTTTTAAACTTAATTATTATAAGTTATTTAAGTAATTAAGTTAGTGGAGTGGTTTATTTGATTGCAAACATGATTGCCACCACAAACCGTTTGGGGGTTTGTTTACAAACAAATGAATTTTTTAATATTATTTCTATAAGTTTGTTTGCCAATGGAAATGGTCTTACAACTTTTAAGGGGCCATTACAAATAAATCCTGCATTTTCTTAATATGGCCTTAAGGTTCTTTACTTCTTTTAAATGATAGTCTAGTTGTAAATTGGGACAAAATTTTACATTATATATTATCTTAGATTAACTTCGTAATAATGTAAAAACAAATCATAGCTTACATATGTTTTTTCTTGAGGAAAAAAAACTATGTTATTTTAATCTATAGTTTTCTGTTTCTTTTTCTTTTTCTTTTTTTCAAATGATGGGAATAAATGATGAAAAAAGTAAATCGGATATATTTTTTTTGAAAGTTAAATTTCATTCAATATCGCACCAGACGGTCCTCAAAGCAAGGACCCCTGGGCTAAAAACCAATTACACCGAATTCAAAGGATAGTTACACCAAACATTCCAATCTAAGTCTTTGAATCTAGACCTATTACTAATCCAGAAAAAAAAAATCGTTTTGATATGCGCCACGACTTCTATAGCCCTCCGTTTTGTTCCTTTGAAAATTCGATTGTTTCTTTCGTTCCATAACGCCCATATAGAAGTAATCATAATACCCCGTAAGATGTATTTATCATTCGAATTTGGAGGATGATAGTCTGCCAAGTTCAGCAAGTCAGTGACTTCGAAGGCGAAAATAGGCGGAAGGCGACACCAGGAAGCAACCCGAGACCATAACTCTGCTGCAAAAATGCAGCCGGTAAACAAATGAGCAGAAGACTCCGCATCATGGCTGCAAAAAACGCACAACGAATTTTGCAGAGTAACCCCTCGAACCAGCAACGCGTCTTTTGTTGGGAGACCATTAATAGCAGCTCTCCATGCCATAACTTTACACTTCATAGGCGCCCAACCTTTCCACTTCATAATCCAATTATGCGACTGCAAGTTGACTGTTTGCAGCAAAGCTTTTGCTTTCTTAACGGTCAAAACGCCATCAGATGCTGCTGTCCATTTCCATCTATCACGACCACCTGCCCAGCCATAATCATGTATATCCGATAACAAAGAAAATAGCTCTGAAAACTGCTCTGCAGCAGAAGGAACTACACGCCAGTTCCATGTCAATATTTTAACGCCATCAACAACTTGAATCCTATCCGCGACAGTCGCCCACTTATGTCTCTCAGCCCTGAAAAGATTAGGATAAACAAAACAAAGTGGTTCATTATGCAGCCATGAGTCTGCCCAGAAACTAATCGAAGAGCCATCCCCCACAGTAGCCGCAAAATAGCTATTTAGCGTGACATTATTCCCAATTCTTCTTTCCCCAACTTTTACAATCTTTTCCAGCAACCATTTGCTGAAGGAGAACATGGTAATAAAGACCAAGTCCTACTCAATCCATGGCAACCCAAAACGACTCGCTTCCACAGACTACGGCCTTCATTCTTAAAACGCCATGTCCATTTAAGAAGTAAGGCTTCATTAACATGTTGCAATTTTGTTATACCCAAACCTCCTATCTTCTTTGGAGTAGTAATTATATTCCAAGCCACCCAATTAATCTTTTTTTCAACACTTGATCCCACCCATAAGAAACGCCTTATAATTGTCTCCATGGTTTCTATAACCGTCGTTGGTGCTTTATACAAAGAAAAGTAACAGATGGGTAAGTTTTCAAGGACCGATCTAATAAGAATTAGGCGACCTCCGATAGATAAATGCCTTGTCTTCCAAGAGGCCAACCGATTTTTTATTACCTCGATCACCCCATTCCAATTATTGATTCTAGACATTTTCGCTCCAACTTTGATACCTAAATAATCAAAAGGAAAGGCTCATCTCTTACATCCCAACACCTCCATCATGTTATCAACTTCACTGTCTTCGGTACCAACCCCAAATAAATTAGACTTGTGGAGGTTAATACGCAAACCCGAGCATAAATAAAAGACTCTAAGAATTCGAGCCGTGCTTTGGAGGTTTTCTCTTGACCACTCCCCCATAAAGAGAGCGTCGTCCACATAGAATAAATGACTAAGAGCCACTTCTTCCGCCATTAAATGAATACCTTTAAGATCCCCAATCTCTTTGGCTTTCTCCAACATCCATGAAAGGCATTCCATAACGATCAAGAACAAAAAAAAGGATATGGGATCGCCTTGGCGAAGGCCTTTTTCACATTTAAATTGAAACGTAGGCGACCCATTGACTAGAACCGAAGCCGTACTAGACGCAAGAATACCTTTAATCCAAGTGCACCACCTAGGCGGAAAACCCATTTGATTTAGCATAGATAACAAGAATTCCCAATTGACGTTGTCGTAGGCTTTCTCGAAATCTACTTTCAATAAAAAAAAAGCTTTTTTCTTTCTTTTTTTCAACCACTCCAAAACCTCATTAACCACAAGCGGGCCGTCCAGGATAAAACGACTAGAGAGGAAAGCCGATTGAGACTCCGAGATCACCTTTCCCAAAACTTTCTTGAGAAGATTAGTAAGAACTTTAGAGATAACCTTATTAATCAACCCAATAAGAGTAATGGGCCTATAATCTTTGAGACCCAACGGTGATTTAACCTTAGGGATCAATGTTATGAAAGCCGCACCACAGCCTGAGCTAATAGTTCCGGTTTCATGAAAAGTCTTCATAATGTTAAAAAAATCTTCTTCCAAAACATCCCAAAACCTTTTAATAAATAAATAATTAAACCCGTTTGGCCCAGGTGCCTTGTTAGAGCCGCAATCGAAAACTGCTTCTTTTATCTCTTGTTTGGAAAACATATCGATCAAAAGCAAACCATCTTGTTCAGTAAGACGCTTCACTCCCGTGCATAAACAATTCGGCCGAATCTTCATATTTTCTTTAAAGTGATCTCTATAAAACCGAAGGACTTCTCGTTTGACCATGGTCGGTTTGGAAATCCATTCGCCTCTCACTTCAAGGCCCGGGATAGCATTTCTCGCCTGTCTACCTTTAACTATATTATGAAAGAAGCTCGAATTCTCATCACCAAGGGCAACCCATTTAATCCGAGATTTTTGCCTTATGTCCCTCGATCTTAACACATCAATCTCTTGAAGAGCCTTCGCACACGCCGACCAAACCCATAACTCGGAATCCTCTAGCTTTTTTTGTTCCATAATAATCTCTAATTCCTCCTCTTGTTTAAGGTTCGACTCTTCTTCATGTTCTTTTAACCGGCTATCTTTGATCTAAACCGTGAGTTTGTTTTTAAGCGTTTTAAGTTTTCTAGACAGATTCAAATCAGGAGGCCCAACCGAAACCCAACCGCTCAAAACAGAGTTAACCACATCTGAACAACCCGGTCTTCCTAACCACGAGTCAAACCAACGAAATGGTTTTGGCCCGAAATTAGTGTCTACTAAGGAAAGTAGTAATGGAGCATGATCAGAAAACTCTCTGCGAAGAGCTCTAACATGAGCGTTTGACCACTTGTTAAAAATATTATCACACACAAACACCTTGTCAATTCTGCTAAGTTTACATACACCACGCCTGTTAACCAAGTACGTATATTTCATCCCTTTAAGATCAAATTCCCTAAGGACGGCGTCATCCAAAAACTCGTTAAAGTCCCTAGCACAAACAGGATCAAACACCGAATTTTGTCTTTCACCCGGATCCCTAACGACATTGAAATCACCAAAAACAATCCACCACCCTTGACCCGCTTGAATAACTTGACTAATTTTCTCCCAAAGGATATGTTTATCGACATTGTTTTGCAGAGCATAAACATTGATGACGTTAATACGATTCTTCCCATCAGCAAGAAAACCCGAAAACAACAAAGAAATGTGAATCCTTCAAAACCGTATCCTTCACTAGAAATTTTGAATCCCATATGCTTAACAAACCACCCGAGTTGCCTTCTGAATCAATACTTTCAAACTCATAACCCAAACCACCCCAATAATTAGACACCAAAACCATTGAAATATCACTAGACATAGTCTCTTGTATCCCAATAAAAGAAACCCCATACTCCTTTTTCAATCTATTTATCCAGCCCGCTTTACCACGAGACCCAATCCCACGGGCAATATTGAACCAAAGTTTACAGTCCCCAATCAAATGCCACGAAGGTTCTTCAACAGTTCATCCTTGTCTTTAACATCCAACATCGACACAAAACCAAAACGGTTACCTCCCTTATCACGTTTTCTCGCAATATACAAATCAAAGTTCTGCCCATGTGAACGAACCTGTGATGCCAAATCTGTCCCACTACATCCCTCTGGAAGATTGGTTACGAAAATCTTTGTAATGCGCCTTTGAATGTTTTCCGGTATTGGAACCCTCCGGCGGCGGTGGTCCATGGAGAAAAAAAACTATTAAAAAATTAAAAGATAAGAAGTTAATTTCATTTATAAATATGTGTTTAAAAAATTAAAAGTAAATTGGATATATAAACTCCGGGAATAAATTTAATTTCATAAATATGTGTTTAAATATACAGAGATTCATAAATGGTCACTATTTACTGAATTAACATGAATTATGTTTGAAACAGATGATTAATAAGCTTACCTCCATATTAGTAGCCGATGCGGTTTCGGTTTCGGTTTGGGAAGGGGTATCAATCGTGCTAGGTTAACGGATTGCGGATTGTTGGGTTGAATTGTTTAAATTTAAACACGACTCATGTTTTTATTTGTGTCAAAGTTAGTCTTAACCCGCACACACTTAAAATGGTGTTACCTGAGCATGACACGTTTAACCATTTGTCTATACATGTCAAATGGGTTGACTAGAGTAATCGATTCGTAAAGGTTTAATCTGATTGATGGGTTGTAAAAAAGGGCTCAACAAGTCACATATAAGCTAACGGGTCGACCTGTTTAATTAAAAAAGTATATGAACCAAAACTCAACCTGTTTAATCACATTTGTTAACTCAAACTTGACCTAATTATTTAATCTATATATATATATATATATATATATATATATATATATATATTGCAAAGGGATTAATCATACATGTCATACTTTTATGCAATCTCTCTTTTGAGAGATGCCACATAGGATGTGATGTGACAAGTGTAATCAATTAAAAAAAAGGAATAAATATGATTTAACATAATCTATTATAATCTTTAAGCTAATCTATTAAATATGTAATCTACTAAATTTAAATATTAAACTTTTATTATTTTTTCTCTCATGTTTCTTCCCATAACTTTTAAACGTTAATATATTTTATATACGAGATTTTTTAAAGAAAAAAATTACACCAAATTAACGAGCGTTTTATTATCTTTCCAACGAGTACCATAATGCTATATAAAAAATGAAGAAAAAAATGACTATTTTTTGTAACCCGACAGGTATTGTGTCGGGTTTGGGATTAGTTTAAAAAAATGTGGGTTTGGGTCGGGTCTGGGATTAGGTGATATCCGACCCGATTACCCGAAACAACATAACCAAATACCCGAACTATATACCCGATCATATACCCATGAATTTTTTAACGCATCACATAACCCTTAGACTAATGCGTTCGATATTTCAATAATTAACTTTTTTTTTTATTTCATGTTAGTTCGTTTTAGAATGATCGATTACAAACTTCCGAATTCATTTGTAATGGCACTAGATTTATACCCCGACGCAGAGATTCGTTTTTTTTATATTTGAATATGATAACTTATGGCAGAGATTTGTTTAATAATAATAATAATAATAATAATAATAATAATAATAATAATAATATATTTTATTATGTCATATTAGATATTTCAACCCGGGACGCTCCCGGGATAAAAACTAGTGATTTAGATCATGGTTTTGAAAACCGGACCGGACCGGCCGGTCGGACCGGTCGGACCGGGCTCCGGGGCCTGGACCGGTCTGGTTCGGGTGTTTGGACCGCTGGTGCAGTGAACCGGCTTCGGACCGGTGAACCGGCCGGTCGAAACGGAAAACCGGGAGGTCGGACCGGAAAACCGGGAGGTTGGACCGGTTTTTTGTATTTTTTTTAATTTTTTTTTGTTTTTGGGCCGGTTCGTTGGACCGGTCGAACCGGTTGGACCGGTCGAACCGGTTAACCGGCCGGGGGTCCGGTTCGACGTCCGGTCCGGTTCTGAAAACCTTGATTTAGATATAACAAGTCATTATTAGTTTCATGTAGTGTTTAAGACCATGTTGAAAATTATGTTCCCTAATTTCATTAGATAATGTTTATACTAGGGACTAGGAAACGCAACCATAAATGAATAGCCCTCACAATTTACGATATAATTTTTTATTGTCTCCCGTGTTAGGGGCTGTTTGGTTGACTAAGTGCTGAATCATTAAGATGGTCTGAATGGTTAAGAGGCTCTGAATGGTTAAGAGCTGAATCATTCAGCATCCCTTATTAGCTTAATGGTTCAGCACTTAATCATTTCATTCAGATGCTGAAACAAACAGTCTGAATGCTGAATGATTCAGACCTGAATGGTTAAGAGGCTGATTAAGAGGCTACCAAACAGCCCCTTAGTGTTAAATCTTTCCAAATCTACATGAGTGTTTATTATTAGACTTGAACCCTTAATCACTTAAAGAATAAACATGATTACTTGATAATATTAGGCTACACGTACTGGCATATCTAAAATAAAATTTCAGGGATAGCGGGGAAAAGAAATTTTTTTTTTTTTTTTGCTTAAAGGCATCCGATACATAAAATGGTGAATAAAAAAAATCATTAATTTTCTATTTCGAAGATAAAATTTAAAGGTAGTGTGTGATACCCCTAGCTCCCAAATAAATCTGCCTCTAACTGCAAGCTATTTAACACTAACTCTTAACTCTTTAGATGTCTATTTTTACTAACATATATGTGTATGTATATATAATATATATCCAAAATTGTAAGCACTAAAAATCGATAATTCTTAATTTTAATAAATTTAAGAATTATTAGACTTCTTGAATGGTCACTAAAACTTATTGATTAAATGATAAATAACTGTTATTGCAAATATACTGTTTTTTTCTTCTAAAGTTGAAATCTTTTACTTAACGTGTGATCAATTATTAGGATAATTTTATCTTTAGGTAATGTGGGACTAGCCGACAGAGACATATGCTTTACAGAGGGGAGGTTCAAAGATCAATTCTTGTTAAGAATGCAATTTAGATTTATTGGTATAATAGTACAGGAGAGATATACATTTTGACATTAAAAAAAGACTGAATTACAAGTTTTGTCCTTTAGGTATATACCTGATTGCAAAGAATGTCCTTTAACTTCAAAGTTGATTGGTTTTGTCCTTTATCTTTTAAAATCTTGCACGTTATGTCCTTTATGGCTAACTCGGTTAGTTTTCTCAGTTAAATCATGTAACATGACCTGCACATGAGGGTATTATAGTAAAATCACCCACCCCTCTTATGTTCTTCCCCAAATATGCAGATTATAAACCCTGGACTAGATTGCCACCACCACAACCACTCACCACCACCAACCCACAATCACTACCAACCCCTCAGCGCCTGAAACCTCGGACTCGAATCCAACCTTTTATCGCCATCGCCTTTATTACTAAGTTTATGGTAAATCTGATCATGATCTTCATCATACGCAGCCTTATAGATCTGGATTTACGCCCGCCTTGAAGTCCATCCCCTCATGAGTTATCCAAGTGGAACTGTTTATCTTTCAATGGAGATGATGATTGGTTGTTTGATCCACTGCTAGACGTGGACGCCTTGAAAAAGAAGAGTTTCTTCATCATTTTGACCCTTGTATAAAAATTTGATTAAAAGGGTAAATCGAATTACAACAAAAAAATGCATCAGATATTACTATTTCATCAGCAACTGAAATAAAGAACACTCGAATAACTTACAAACAAGCTAGTTTAAGAGCATTCTGGCATAACCAGATGAGTTTCTTGGAAACAATAATTTAAAAAAAATTAAGACTTTAAATCTTGAATCCCCATAAAGAAATGGTAACTGTACACATATGTAATTTAGTCAAGATAATTATTTATTTTTTAATAAATTAAATCTTGAATCCCCATAAGAATTGGATTGTGGGTTGGTGGTGGTGAGTGGTTGTGATGGTGGCAATCTAGTCTAGGGTTTATAATTTGCATATTTGGGGAATAACATAAGAGGGGTGGGTGATTTTACTATAATACCCTCATGTGCAGGTCATGTGACATGATTTAACTAAGAAAACTAACCGAGTTAACCATAAAGGACATAACGTGCAAGATTTTAAAAGATAAAGGACAAAACCAATCAATTTTAAAGTTAAAGGACATTTTTTGCAATCAGGTATATACCTAAAGGACAAAACTTGTAATTCAGTCTTAAAAAAAAATATAAAACATAGGTCGTTCATAAAACATTAAGTCATCATTTTACGGAAACAATGTCACTACAACTTTAAATTGTATCTATTTGTGTAACAGCATTAACATCCCCTCCATCAAATTACATTAAAAATCACTACTACACACTTAAATCTTCTCTCCCCTAATTAAAATAATAATACTTTTTCATACTTTTATCATTACATTTTGTTCCCCTCACTCACAACTACTTACAAAAATATTAATATATATATATATATATATATATATATATATATATAGGCCTGAACAGTAGCTTTTCATATTTAGGGTGGAATAGTGTTTTCACCAAATATTTTCTCTCTCCTTTACTCACAATCACTTACACTCACCCCATATAATTTGATGGACACACTCACATACATTTGGTGGATGGGATGTGAGTGCTCTAAGGAAATAGGTTGAAACATAACATGATCCATACATAAAAAAACAGTAAAACACGACATAGAACTAAGTTGGGTAAAAAAAGGAAAATTAACATATATGTATAGGAATTGGTTTTAATGAGAACCTTTGTTCAAATTGAGAACTGAGAGAACCATTCTAGACCACACATTTAATATAAAGACATTTTTTTTTCAATATACACATGTGTATAATTGCAATATACACATATGTTTAGCTGAAAATGTAATATACACACATATATAAATGCTATATACACATATGTATAAATAAAAAAAAAATTAAAATTTTTTTCTTGCATAAAAACGTGTGATTAAATCAATTTTTTTTGCCTTTATAAGAAATGTGTTGTATAGAATAGTTCTCTCAGTATCAAATAGGCGCTGGTTCTCTTAGGATCCATACCCTATATAGGAGAGAATCGCATGGTTGGTACATGTGGTTTACAAATATTGCACTCTTGGTCCTAAGGCTTCAATTATTACACCGTTAGTCATTAAGTTTGTCAAAACTGCACCCGTTTGGTCCTTAATCCTAACTCCCGTTAATTTCCTCTGTTAAAAACAAGTAAATTACATTTTTACACTCAATTATACAATTAAACAATTAAATAAACATAATAAAAAATAATATTAAACCCACCCCCTTCTTCTTTCCTAAACCACCACCATCTCCCCCTTACACTAACCCTATTTCTTCATCAACAACAACCTTCACCTTCAGAAATCACCACCAGCACCGCCACCTGCAAGCAACTTCGCCATCGCCACCTGCAACCAACTCCGCCACCGCCACCTGGGTCAACAGATTTTTAATCGATGAACTCTTTAGTAGGATTCCGACGATCAATGAACTCTTTTAATCGGATGCAATGTAACATCGCGTGGTTTTTACTTTTTCAGGTATGCTATATTAAACAAATTCCAAGTTCGCCTTTACTCGCTTCTTTTATGTTACTTCTACCAATTTTTGACGAGTCGTCAATATAATTTATCCTAATCAATTTAGAAACTCATTTAGTTAAGATTTTAATATATATTTATTTTATCTTTAAAATAAAACAGATATATTTTTTTATAATAATACTTTTAGAAAAAGAAAAAAAAAAAATAGAAACCGTGATTACTCCTTTGACTTTCATGTCCAACTTATGACATCAAACAAACATACAAAATCAAGTTTATCGTTTGTTTTTTTTTTCTTTTTATTTTAATGTCAATAACAACAACAACGAACATAATATGTTCGTTCATTTTTTTCTTGTTCGATGGCAACAGCAGAACCTAACAATATGACCACCCCTTGATAATTAAAACTTAACCCTCACCTAAACACCTCCTAACCACTCTAATTAATGCATTAAACACCCAACCAACTCACCCTACCTATAAATACAACTCCTCTCCACCCTTTAACCTCTTGTTCATCCTTAACCTCTTTAAAAACTCTCTCTAATCTTCAAAGTTTTAAGCAAACTTTCTGAAAAGACATCAGTAAGTTTCTAAGCTCAAACCTCCATTTCTTTTCTGTTTTTCCTTCTCTTTTCTATCCAAAACTCCTTGGAGAAGCCTCTAGGATCTTCCCCATATTTATCCACATAAGAGTGATAAGGGTAGAGCACTTAAAAAAGGTCCCAAAGGTGTTTGTTTTCTGATTTGTTTTTATGTCCTAAGGTGTTTGTTGTAAAGAAACCAACCAAGTCTACTAACAATCTAATGTTAGAGGGATTTGTGATATGGTATTGGGTGACAAAGGAGAGTCAAGACTCATCCAAATCAGTCCAAAAACTTGACTTAAACTTCTTGGTTATACTCTGTAATAATATAAACATACTTTCAAGCTTCTATCTTATTATCCTATTATCAATCCTTGGAAGGTTTGTGGTTACACCCTACCTTACCAACTCTCTTGACCCTTCTTGTGCCATGGATTAATCCACACTAGAAAGGGAAAATCCTGTGTTCAAAACCCACGTTTATCCCATAAGCGAAGTGGTTATGACATGAACACATCAATCGGATTCACATTCCTAACCTTATACCATCCGAATCATCTATGATGATTTTGTGCTTGGTCTAACTTATTCTCATGACCATCCGGATTGCCTTAAAGGCAATTTGTGTTTTAGTTTGCCTAAAAGGCTTGCATGATTCTCTTGAACCTATAATCTAAACTCGAACCTAAGACTCTCTAATTCTTTAATTCTAGTTAATCGGAGCTAAAGCTTAATCTTCCAAGACTTACTTTTTGGAACTATATCAAACGCACCCAAATGTGAGTTCATACTTGTCCCCCTTTTATTCTTTATTCTTTGGGGCTCAACGTGTATCACTATCAATACTTAAACAATTTCATACTCTTAAAACTATTATGCTCAATCTAAATGCTTATATGCTATGCCATGCTAGAATTCTAAGTCTTACATACAAATGTTCGATTAGCCGACAACCCACCTTATATGTATAGCGCTATAGGTTGACACGCGCCCCCTTTATGGGTCATGTTAAGTATTAGTCTTTTGTGTTATCGAGTGTTGTTGCCGTTTGTATGGTTCTACGTGCATATGCCTATAACATGATGATTCGAGTAGACTTTTCTTATACAATGTACTTAGACTCAAAACTAGTATGCTCATCAATGCTTTATGTGTTGACGGATATTTTATACATGTTGTAGGAAATGTTTAATGCAGGATTATCAAGAAAACTACTTAGGATTGGACCAGAAACTCGCAACTAGTTTAATTTTTCTATGTTTTGATGTTGTATTTTCCCTTCTATGAGACAATTTGTATTCTGTTTACTTTTAGACAATGAAATGCTATGAATGAAATTTTATCTTTAATCTATATTGTCATAACTAGCTTCATGAAGTCTTTGAACAATCTATCCAAGTCTCGCCCTGATGTATTCCGCCATCGGTTGGTGTGTGACATGCAAAATCTGGAAAAGAGGAATTTCCTCCTTCACCTTCTGATAACCAAAGTATTTTGGTGGCCCTGTCATCACGATGTGTGTGGAAGGGAACTGTCTGTGAGCGGTCCCACTTGTTTCGTATAAAATATTCTGGCAACTTTGATAAACCACTTGGCCGCTTTCTCCGTGATGATCTGTTTGATCGGGTACATCAACACAAACACACACCATCTCCCACACCAGACACACGGTGGCGAAGTTGGTTGCAGGTGGTGGAGGTGGCGGTGCTGATGGTGATTTCTAAAGGTGAAGGTGGTTGTTGATGAAGAAATAGGTTTAGTGTGAGGGGTAAATGGTGGTGGTTTGGGGAAGAAGAAGGGGGTGGGTTGGGGGTGGGTTTAATATTATTTTTTATTATGTTTTTTTAATTGTTTAATTGTATAATTGATGGTAAAAATGTAATTTCCTTGTTTTTAACGGAGAAAATTAACGACAGTTAGGATAAGGACCACACAAGTGCAGTTTTGACAAACTTAAGGACCAACGGTGTAATTATTGAAGCCCTAGAACCAAGAGTACAATATTTGTAAACCACATGGACCAACCATGCGATTCTCTCTAAATAAAGAGTAAATATTACGTCGGAAACAAAATAATGATAAACATGAGGTAAATTACATTTACGAGGATTGCTTGTTTTACCATTTTAAAATAACATGGTAAAACTAATAAAAAGTGTGAAATATGAACATTCAAGTGGTAGAAGCATGAAACCGAAAATTATTGAAGTGTAAAAGGACAAAGTTTGAACTCTTTTATTTTTCATGGAGAATGATTGATGGGAAAAGAGAGGAAGAAAAACAAATAAAAAACAAGGGTTTACAATCAAGAAACTATGATGACTTTTCTAAGCCACGTTTTAATGTAGCTTAAAATACAATTATATCGTAACAAACGACAAAGAGAGTCGGATTCACGGTTCCTTTAAGATAACAGAGTACATGACGTGTTACTTGTTATATAGCTGGTACATGATCCCGCGCGTTGCGGCGGAAATTCGGTCGGTATTTGTTTGGCTCATTACGGAATTCGCACTCGCTATAGTAACCGAAAGAGAAAAAAAAAACAATAAGTCGTGATATGCCCAAAAATATATTGACACTTATTTTACATTGATTGAAAATTATAATATCAAAACCGTTACAATATTGACACTTGTATAGATTAAACTCGTGATACGTGGCCGCGTTTAATTTTTTTCTATACATTGCGACATAATTTTTTTTTATTTTTTTTTTTGTTTTTTTTTTTTGAAAAAGGTTGTATTGAATATAACACTATGATGACAAACCATGTCGGTATATTAATATTTAGGGGAAATGGAATTTAATAATCTCAACTTTGGGGTTGGATAGTAACAGTCTCAACTTGAAAGTTGTACTATAGCAGTCCTAACTTAACAACATTTTTATTTTATTGGTCCCAAACTAACCCCAGTTAATTTTCTCTGTTAAGCGCCACGTGGCATCACACGTGACAGTCCTACGTGGCATAAAGTGTTATATCTGTGAAAAAAGGTGGGCCCGGATTGCACATGTGTAAACTAAACTTAATTTAATGTTTAAAAAAAAGGTGAGACCCACAATCAAATAATAATAATAACACCCACCACCACTTTTCTTCTTCCCCCATCATCTTCATCATGTTTACCACCACCACCACATGCCACCACCGTCATCTTCACCATCACCACCACCACAACCACCTGCCACCACCGTCATCTTCACCACCACCTTCAAATCGAACTCAATCACAAATCTGGTCATACCCACATGTTTCCAGCTTCAAATCCATCCATTCTGTGCAAAACCCCCCATCAAAAACATCCAAATCAAGCTCCAATTCGTTGGTTTTATGCTCGGTGGCCGAACACCCCTTTTAATCGATTGCACCTCGAAGACGAACAGGTTAGTGTGATTATTTAGTATGGTTTTGTTCGGAATTCATTTTTCTACAATAGCCCAAACATTAATTTGATTAACAAGTTCGAATCGTTGGTCAATTGATCGAGTATAGAATTAGGGTTCTTCGTAACAGGTGGTTGGTGGTGGTGGCAGGTGGTTGGTGGTGGTTGGTGGTGGTGGTTGGTGGTGGTGTAGGTGGGGTGGTGTGGGGCCCACGTTTTTAAAGATTTTTTTAAATAATTAATAGATTTTTTTTAATTGAAAAAACAAGTGTGCCCCACGATTTTTACCAGCCGGACATACTGTGCCACGTAGGACTGCCACGTGTGATGCCACGTGGCACTTAGCAGAATAACTTAACTGGGGTTAGTTTGGGACCATTAGAATAAAAACATTGACAAGTTGGGACCGTTATATTACAACTTTCAAGTTGGGACTGCTCTCTTCCAACACCCTAAAGTTAGGATTATTAAATTTCATTTCCCCTAATATTTAAAGTGGTTTTATTACACAAAAGTTGTATGATGTAGATGAAAAAATGAAGTTGTATTTTACATCGATCAAAAATTATAAAAACTAGGGGTGTAAATGACACGTAGCGGCTCAAGAGCTACCCGGGATCGGCTCGGTAAAAAGCCCGAACGAGTCGAGCCTTAACGAGCCCGAGCCTGTCACACCCTCAAATTTTCCACTTGCAGAGTTTTACCGCGAGGCGCATGACAAATCAGGATCCAAGTCAACGGTCACAATAAATAACACTATATGAAATACGTAAACTCAAAACTTGGTTATCAAACCATTAAACCGTAGCAGAAGCATTTAAAGATTTAATTAACTACAAAACTGTGTTCCAAAATATTCAAGACACTTATTTAAAATATGCTACTAAGCCTAGACGCCAATGCAGACCCGTGCGCCTAGTCCAACCGATGCTACCTTAGCGACCTGAGAAAAACATGCCAAAAAGACGTCAACATATATAATGCTGGTGAGTTCACAGGTTTGTTCAATATGTTACCAAGAGTTACCAAAGCGTTACCATGTCCATACTATACCAATGTTACCAAGTACGCTAGCTAGGCGTATGTTTTATTACTACTACGATTGGAAAACCATTACTAGACACGTTTAGCAATGTTTAGCAATGTTCAGCCCGAATGTTCAGCATGTTACCAATGTTACCAGTTCGAGACAATATGCACCCGCCCGGCCCTCCAAGCCAACGAGTGGGGCAGGTCACACCCAATAGATTTATCCACATTTCCCCCGTTGTGCATCCCCGCACATTCATGGTTTTCCCCGAGACTTTAAAAGATCGTATAGCAATGCAAAGTTAAAACCATAGTATGACATATGTTACCAAAATAGTTTAGCGCATGTTTTCTCCCCCAAAAGTTAAAGCAGTAAAAGTGGGGCCGTGAACTCACCTTAGGTTGCGTTCTTCAGTAAATAATAGAAAGCCAAGCCTTTGATAATCCAACTACCGGATATCTATCAAAATGTTCACTTAAAGGTTTTGACTAATAACCATAACTCCCCGATTGTCCAGATCGTGACCAGGTATGTTTTAAAACGTGTTTAAGTGTTCAACCGACACACTAGACCGACCCGACATCCCGTTGGTGACTCATTACCCTAACTAATCAAGTACACATAGATTACACACAAGGTTCAAGCATAAAACACTTAGTTTGTATCAAAAATCTCATTTTTGAATCAATAGGGTCGAACCAGGAAACTAAATCCACCTTCGCCCCTTTTTAAGCCACTTTCGACCGTTTGAAAGCCACCTTCGACCCTTTTTAAACAGATCCGACCAAACTGTCCAGGTTCGACCCTGGGATTCCACATTCGACTACCCGATCGGTCGAATGTGCCCAGGTTCGACCCTGGCAGAATACTTTTTCCAAAAACGCTTCAAAAACATCCGAAAACATCCCAAAACATCATCAAACACTGCAATTAAGCATGAATAACTTATCCCCACAAATTTTGCCCCAAAACCTATTCGTTTTAGCCCTTTCCCAAAATGGCAAAGATTATGGAAGTGTCACATCATGCATGTAATCTTTACCCAATTTGGAAACTTTTCGAAATCAATCCATAATCATCATAAAATGCTTAGTTTATTATGTAATTGAAAACCCCCAATAGTTCTATTGATAATACTAACATGCAACAAGCCCTAGATTCAATAAAATCCCCAAATTAGACTTGATATCATTATCTATTTAATTATAACCTTCAATAATCCTAAACTATCATCAATAGCAGCCCTAGATCATGTTTCTAGCATTAGCATAGCAGCAAATCATTAAACAACACATAATATCACATAACACATAATTAACATATGTTTATTGATATGAAAACCTATGTTTAATGATAGGGTTTAGGTTTAGAAAGAAGTTTAAAATGTTCTTATTAACAAAAACATCCTTAGAACAGATCTGGACATTTTGGGTTAGATAAAAACGAATTAAAATACTTGAAAAAGGTTTAGAATTAAGAACACACCTTGGATTCTTGATTAGATGTTGTTGGTAGGTTAGATTATGAAAAATAAGAGCAAAAACTCATTCCTTAGTGATTAAAATCGTTTGAGAGTGTTTAGAGACGGTTAGGGTTTGTGAAATGGTGAAAAATGACAAAGTTTGGTATTTATACTAGTCCACATTCGCCCCTTGCACCTGGGCGAATGTACCCACGTTCACCCATTTCTCAGGGTCGAACGTACCCTATTTGGTCGAATGAAATTTTATTATTTTCACATTCCAGGTTCGCCCCTTCAGTAAGGGTCGAACCAAGATTATTTTCCAGGTTCGCCCCCATGCTGTGGTCGAACCTGGACCTATGTTTTTCTAGTTTTCCAGTTTGTCATGTTTAACACGTTTTAACGCATCTTAACACATGAACATGCAACCTTAGTCTATGTTTAACATATTTAAGCATGGATGATTATCTACACATCGTTTAAACACGTCTTTGCATATAATCCACCATATAACAATTAATCTACACATAACACTTAATTAGTTTATGTAATTTCACCAACAACGGGACCCGGTACTAGTGTATTCCTAAAACGACTCCCAATGATCCTCCGGATCATTGAACCCTGGACAATCCTATCCTGACCCGACTCAACTAACCTGGTTAAGTCCGTTTATAAATGTTTCCCGCTAAGGTAGACTTAGGTGTTACTAAAATGTTTAAGCCAAGTATGCCGGGTGTCACAGAGCCCGAGCTCGAGCCCTAAATACAAAGCTCGATTGGGCTCGGGAGCCTAAACGA
Source organism: Ambrosia x helenae (assembly GCA_030844895.1). Classification (NCBI taxonomy): domain Eukaryota; kingdom Viridiplantae; phylum Streptophyta; class Magnoliopsida; order Asterales; family Asteraceae; genus Ambrosia; species Ambrosia x helenae. The sequence continues at coordinate 128,239,403 of CM061229.1, read as the reverse complement.
GCCCAAACATAATTATACGTTATTTATATATCTCTTATAATTTATAACCCACATCGCCAAAGCCCAAGTCCTTATTTCATAGGCCCATTTAATAACACTCGAGAGCCGAGCTTTTGCGATCTCGAGCTTTTGATTTTGCTAGCAAGCCGAGCTCGAGCTCAAGATTGTAGGCTCGAACCGAGCCGAGCTCGAGCTCGAGCTTCATAAAACCATAGCGAGCCGAGCTCGAGCCCAGTCAGGCTCGGGCTCGGCTCGGCTCGTTTACACCCCTAATAAAAACGAATACCAAAATCGTTTTTATTTGAAAAAAAAATTGTAATCAAAATAACGATACGATGACGAACCTAATCGGTATATTAATATTTACAACTCTTTTATTACACAAAACTTGTATGATGTAACTCAAAAAATAAAGTCGAGTTTTACATCGACCGAAAATCATAAAAACAAATAGGTTAATATAACACCGATACCGTCACCTATTTTACCGACTAAGTTCTTCTTCTTCTTTTTTTTTTTACCATTTCAAATACAATTCCGTTTTAAATAACATTTAAATCGAAGTGTAGAGAAAAAAGATTAACCCAATTGCATATCTAGTCTTTATAAAAAAACGAATGAACTTAACAAAACAAAACTATATGCTTAAAAACATATATTATTTATAGTATAGGGTGTGTAAGACCATGTGTAGTGGGGGGCTTTATTTATAAAGCCCCCCTTCCTGATTGGTCCACGTGGCTGCTGAGTCAGCATTGAGAGAGAAACTGAAAAAGGGGTGTAGTGGTAGGGGCTTTATTTATAAAGCCCCTATTAATATTTTATTATATCTTTTAAATTAAAAAAATAATAAAATAATAAAAAGAGAGAGAAAGTCTGATGTGGCAAATTCTGATTGGAGGGGGGGGGGGGGGGGACAAGAGCTCAGGCGCTATATTTATAGAGCCCAACATTGATTTTCAAAAATGGAGCCCCCTGTAATGGTGTGGGGGGCGCCATTTTAGTGCCACATAGGCAAGGGCTTTATATTCCAAGCCCCACTACGGGGGGTCTAATATAAACTTACAAAAAAGAGTCAAGGTTAGAATAGTAAGTTGGAAAACGTTATAAGCTATAAGGTTAAAAACATACTTTATTGATTGTATAAGATGTGTAATTGAAATAAAAAAAAAAAGTTAAAGTTACTATTCACACAACTTGGTAAATGTTATATATAAAAATATATTCGGCAAAGATGACTTTTTTACTAGTCGGTCATTTGGTACATTAGGATGTAGACATGGTGTCGATGCTTCAAATACTCGACAAGATCCGATTTAAGATTGTTGTGTATTGTTCTTGATCATAATAGCGAAAAAATATTATCCTCGACTATTTCTTTGTATGGAGGATCCTCTACGACGTGTACATGATTTTTCTAATCCTTAAAAAATGTAGAGGCCTTGCAGGTTGTTGAAGTATTTGCCACCTGACTTTTAGGACCCTGAAAGCTCATTGTTAGTACATATTTGTGTGTACGCCGCTGATCGAATAGACTAGGATTAGTATTGTGTTGGACAAGAAATAGTCACATACGTTTCTATTTGAAAAACTTATGAGTAGGTAAGTTCATTCGTTAGACCTATAGTAATAGAACAAAACAAATCACATAAGTAATAGAATGTAATACACCCTTAAAGCTTATTTTGACACCTATAGTTATCAATGCGTCGCTTTATATTGGCTAATATAAAACGTACAGAGGACTGTAGAAAGACGAAAGTACATGTAAACTTTACTTGTAGGATGTATCTATATGCTCTATATTGGGTAACATGAAGTGTACGAGTTTGTAAGGCCATGTGTAGTGGGGGTGATGGCGGGGGCTTAATGGGTTAAAATATTAATAAAATGAGATAGAGGGCTTTATATAAAAACTAAACAGAGTGTGTAGTGGTAGGGGCTTGATGGGGCTTTATGCTATAGTGACGTTTTTTTTAATAAAAAGAATGATTTTATATTGTTTGATTGGGTGTAGAAGTCGGGTTTGATTGGGTGTAGAAGAATGTGGGGTAGAATTTGATTTTTTAATTATTTTTTTTAGAAAGGCAAGGGACACCCGCATTATACATCTCGCGCCTGGAAAGTCTTTTGCCTCATAGCGCTTGGAGGTGGTGTACCCCCCGCGCTATAAGGGTTTTCGCGCTCTGGTCTCACGCTCACTATGGATGCACTTAAGACTTTTCATAGCATCCGGGTGCGAGCCACCAACGTGACTCTGAAGTAACTTGGTCACATGACCTCGTTGTGACTGAGGTGAGCATCAGCGCGACCAAATGTCACTTTCGCTCGTTAATCCACGCGACCACCATTACTTGTGCTCGCTTGCACAGGTGATTGCCGGGTTCGCATGGGGCTGATGTGGCCAGGGACGAAGGATAGGTTTGGCCCGGGGTGGCCCTGGCCCCCGCTGTTTTTTGGCTCAGTAGTGGAAATTTGCGATTTTCATAGGTAAATTAAGTCCGGTTTAAGTCCGGCCCCTGCCGATTTTCCACTATCGACCGAAAAAAATTAAGTCCGGCCCCTCCCGATTCGAGAACCAAGCTTCGCCACTGGATGTGGCTAGGGGTGAACACCGGTATTAAGCACCCTGTTCGCATCATGCTGGTCACGCTTCCACAACGGACAACGTTATATTCAAATATATTTTGTGGTTGTGTGACGGAGCCTAGCTAATTTTAAATATCAAGCAAATAAGAGCAGGATAACTGTCCAACACTTGTAGCCTAGTTGGTTGAGAGCCTAAAGTTTCCTATGGGAGGCTTGGGTTCAATTCCCACTAGCTACATTTGGAGGACATTGGTGGATGGGAAATGAGGGATGACCGGCCATTGGCTTGGGTTCGAGTCCTGATCCCGACCGGTTTTACCGACTATTTCACCGTCGTGCCTTCGGGCGGGTGAGTGGTCGGGTTTTCCCGGGAATTGGTGGCAATTGGTGGCCCGGGTACTCTCGAGTACCTGATTCGCCAAAAGGGTGTCCGAGAGTGCTCGGAATTGATTCGTTGGCCGTTCAAAGAAAAAAAAAGAGCAGGATAAGATTTTTGAAAGGCGTCGGGATTGGTGAAATTATGAGACGATTTGCAATAATTGTTTGTACGGCCAATAAGTCCTACTCCTGTCCCATCCTCACCCCACCTTATCGGTACGTGTAGATTCAAAGTAACTCATCCATAAATATTACGTGTATGTTTGCTTTAGTTTTTAATAGTTGATTAAAGAAACTATTAATACGTAAGGATGGATTTCTCTCAACACCATCGGTGTCAATTTTTTTCTAACACCCAAGTGTTATTCGACTAAACGTTACATTAAACATTACAAAATACTGTTCAAGTTTGAACCAAAAAACTCGGCATGTGTCTCTTGAGTCTTGACCAAATAAATAGGGGTGTAAATGATAATGCAACGGCATGTGTCCGTTCGGTTTAAAGCTTTCGTAGCAAACTCTCTAAAACAAGGACTAGTGAATTGACAGATCTGACTACACCAATAATTGCTCCTTTAGTTTAATAAAGAAAGGTAATTGATTTTGAACTTTTCCAGGATAAAAGATGGTTCAAAATCCCCAAAATAAGTAAATTCTTGTTTGCGTATATAGATATGTCGTCCATAAATTCTCAAAACACTATTCATCTTATATTCTAATTAATACATACCGAGTATGTTTGGCAAGAAGCTTTTAAGAGTTTTTAGGAGCTTTAAGTTTCAAGCTTTTAAGAAAATGCTCATACTCAATAAAAAACATTGTTTGGTTGAAGAGCTGAAAGCTTTTAAGTTAGAAGAAAAATCTCTATAGTGAAAAGCTACTAGTCATTTTATAGTAAATGACACAAATACCCATTCTATTTTAAAAATAAAATAAAACCTTCTTTACAAGCTTTTAATTATACCCATTTTAGTCATTTTATACATTTTATTAAAAGCTCCAGCTACTCTGTCAAGCATGAAAATATATTTAAAAAGTTTACAGCTACCGGCTAAGAACACACAATAAAATAGATATAACTGTGTATTAGAAATTAGTGTGGGCTGTTAAATTCTCTATCAGTGGATAGTGGTTAGTGTCAGTGGGCCATCAAATATAAGATATAATAAGCCGTATTAAGCGAGGCCCACTTGGATTACAATAGAACATAGTCCAGTCCATATGGATTTATTTAAATAAAGTGAAAGAGAATAATATATCAAATTACGACGCTTTGGCCGAGTGGTTAAGGCGTGTGCCTGCTAAGTACATGGGGTTTCCCGCGAGAGTTCGAATCTCTCAGGCGTCGATCTTTTTGGTATTGTTATATATTTAAATTTTGTTATACATTCATTTCTTTTTGCCACATAAATATGCAGGCACTATGGCCATGCTATTTTTTAAATGTGAGCCATACTCATATTAACTGCAATGCGTGCCCCTCTTTAAAAGCTACACGGTGTGGGAAAGTGGAAGGTGGTGTAAAGCACGTTGGGTGAAGTTTTCACCACGTGTTTTTTGAGGGTATATTACTCCATGCCACCTTTAGCCCATGACCACACTATGTATTAAAAAATAAACGGATGAAAGTATACGTCAACCTAAAATATAGGACGGAGCTATTGAATCACTCCTACACTCTCTCTATATCTCTATCAAAATCTATATCTATATATGTATATGTATATATAGAGATAGATAGAGTAGGGGTCTATCAATAACAACCTCCAAAATATAACGTTTGTAAGCGACTTATATTATACGAAGTATATAGGATTTCGAATAAAGTATGTAGTGTTCAATTAAGCTTACGAACATAAATATATAACTAATGTAAAATATCGAAAAAAAATAAACATATACTTATCGTCCAGTCTAGACCGGTCTGGTTTTACGGCTTGTATTTGGTATTTTTGGTTAAACTCTAAAGCAAAACGTTCTCCTTGGTTTGAAGTTATTGAAACCGACTGATTGAGAGTTAAGAAAGATACCGACCACAAAACCAGAACTCTGACTGTTGCGAGCAGTTTCATGGTTTAAATCCAAACCTTGAACACTCCTATTTTTATGTCTGAAAAAATTGTTATAATTTATTTATAAATAATTAAGTATAATGTTCTCCTTGTGAGACCTTGGGTTCGATCCCCATTACCACCACTTTGGAGGGGCATGCCAATGAAGGTGGTAAACCCCCTGCCATGCAGTGTGGGTTCGATCATGAGGTATCCTTGTTTTCACCCAGCTGTTACTTCAGCGAATTATACTCGTGTGGAGGCAGTACGGTTTCCGGGCGGACGACAAAAGCCTCCACCGTGCCAGCGTGGACCCGGTTCAGAAAACATAGTCTGAGCGTGTGGAAAGGGTTAGGGCCTGCCGAGTTGGCAGGTGTGATGATCTCTTCCAAAAATCCGTCTAGGAGAAAGTCACCGTTCAAAAAAATGTATAAAAAGAAAATATTCTATTTGAACCACAATATACTTAGACTTGTTAATTGAAATCGGACGTGGAGATCACGGGCCAAGTCATGTAATTGTAAACAACCATTAGTAAAAATGAAGGATGGTGGCAGTGCATCATGCCCAAGTTAGCTCGACACCCCCATAACCGCACATGCACTAGGTTTGCCCAATTGAAACTAGTTTTATACCCGTCCATTAGACGGGTATCATAACAAAATAATACAAATAAACGTATAAACATTATATTAGATAGAAGGCCCAATGATGAAAGGCCCACTGGAATCGGGTCTAGCGAGTGGGATCATAGATTCCGTCTTAGTATTGATTCCGTTTTAACTGTAGATGATATGAAATATGGGATTGTCCTGAAACACAAGTTTGGATTATTGCCTGTTATTCTCCACTTTCAAGATTTTGGCAAACATGCTAAACTTAGAACCACGATATATAAAGAGATATCATCAACCAGCTCTCTAAAGTCTGTGTATACACTCCTGTGTGTGTTTTGTGAATCAATTATGCGTCAAATATTGATAAAAGTTGGAATGAGGTCTTACATTAGTTGCACCTCCAATTGAATACTTCTGAGCAGATTCACAAGGGTGGTTGTCGTGATGATGAATTTCTGAGTCCTGGCGTCATATCTAGTTATTGTTTCAATGCCTCTTACCTAAAAAAACCATCAAGAAATGAACATATTATAGTTGCACAAGTCTATAACAACACATATCAAATGCAAGAAATAGCAGACTCGTATTTAAAGCATCTCATAGGCTAATAAAGGACCCAACGCAAACTATTTTTTGGATAAGCTCTGTAACAACAACAATAACTTAGTTTTACATACATTACTTTCGTGCCCTAACTCTGTCATTGCAAATCAATCTTTGACTTCAGATGTTTCAGTTGATTTCAACAATTTATCGTGATGGCACTTTATTCCCATGAACTGAATCGCACTACCCCTGAAACGGAAATGGTTTACGGCCCAGATTAGGTGAGGGTTGGGATACAAATCTACAAGTAATTCAACAAAGAAGAAGGGATTTTAGGCCATTTGTCACTGAAATAGAAATTGCTTCGTAGTCTATAACCATATGTCCCTGCTAGATGATGGACGAACCTTAGTCAGAATGGATGAGATAGCATCCAAGGCTTCCGCCTCCATTGGCTTCACCTATCGTGTATCCAGCGCTAATGCCAAGTTGTTATCATCCCGGACAGTGTAGCAATCATGTACCGAGAAGTCTTTGACCGTTTCTAAATCATACAAAGCAAGAAACAAATCTTTATAAGGAACAGAAGATGCCCAGTAGTGAATCCAAAAGCGCATATTGCACCTGTAACAACCGGCAAAAATAAGGTAATTCCGTACAGATTAATTAGTATATGATTAACGTAATTAAATGCAATTATGTGTGATTTAATTATCAAGGCCTTAGGAGATAGCAATTTCCAAATAGTGCATAGGAATGCATACGTTTAATGGAAAAACATGATTGGATCATGTGCGAATAAGCTATCCGGTATGGACGTTGGCAATTACCCGGTAATAATTAAACAAACAAAAAGGATCCCGAACACCCAGGATATAAAATAAAGGGTATTTTCACGAAATATAATAAGTTTTGGAACTCCAAAACCACAAGTGAAAACGTCTTGTACAAATCTCCCGGTAACGAATAAATTGCGCGTACCGCACCCGATACGCGCATAACTCATAATTTCACCCGGCAAAGGCCTAAATAACCAATCAACGCTTAAATTAGACTATATTTAAGGGTTATTAAAGGTATTTTTAATGTCCGAATAACGCGCAATTAAAACCCGAAAAATACCCGAACGACACCCGAACGACGAGGGATTAAACATAACAAATATTGGGTAAATATTTGAAGTTGTGGACCCCACCTAAGCCCATCCAAGGGCCGGCCTAAAGAGGTCTTGAGGAGTCCATGCATGTGCTAATAATGATAAGCTAGTAATCTAGGGGACAAAGCATGCTTTATTAAAGCCAAAAGGTGTAAGACATGTAAGAACAAGCATGCAACTTCTTGTCCCTCTCTTACACAACTTGCGGCCCTATGGCCAAGGAAATCCAAGACAAAGACAAATAATCATAGCCTAAGTACACACATGCATGCTTGCTTAACTTGCCAAAATATTAGCCATAATTATAAAGCATGCTTGGACATGAAATGGATGCAAGATTAGCAAGTACTAAAGCATGCCAAAATCTTACTTTATGTAAGACAAAATCGGCCCTATGGCCAAGTAATCCAAGACAAGGATAAATCTTATTATTGCACTAGTACACATGCTTGTATAAAAGATCTAATGCAAGATCATGATAAGATTACAACCCTTTAGAAAGATTTGCAAGCAACCTCCTATCTATACATACATACATACGGCTATATACATACACACACACTTCAAATCCATCCAAGATCACCTAAGTACACCATACAATCTCCTTTAGATTTTACAAAATCCATGGAAGATTACATGTGATATTATTATATAACATGTGTTAGATACATGAGTTAAGAAAGCAAAATCTTCTTCTTCCTTTCTTCCTTGATGCCGTGGGTTTCTTCACACACACACACACATTCTTCTTTCAAGTTTTTGCATCTCCAAATCACTCAAAACAATCCATCATCCAAACCCCTATTGTGTGTTTCAAGCTTGGAGCTTAACCACTAAGGAAGAACACACTAAACCCCTCTCAAAATCAAAGGTTTTGTCTTCCCTAGCCTTGTGCTAGTAGTAAGCTTCTTAATCTTGTTTTTGATTGTTATTATTCATGTATGTGTTCTTAGAAGCAAGTTGTACATGAAGGGGTTTAAAAGGTGGTTTTGAACATAATCTTTAATAGGTTTTACATGTGTAAAATGGAAGATTAAAGATATGAGAATAAACCATGGATTTGTGGATGATGATGTATTAATCTTGAAAATATGTAAAGCTTGCATTTAAAACTAAGTAGGATGATGTTTTGGTTAAAAATTGTGGGATGAACTTGAATATGTTAAAAGTGACTTTAAATCATCTTATTATGATCATTCATGGTGTAATATGTGGTAAAACATGTTAGAGGTTCATGAATGAAGAAGATGGAAAATCTAAGTTAGCTTACTTAGATGAATGATATCTTGTTAAAATGGACAAATACATAAAACACACACATAAGTAGTCTTCCACATGAAATACAAGACTAACATAAGTGTTTTGATACAAAAATAACTTACCAATAAAAAGTTGAATCTTCAAAGTTTACTATTTTGAGTGAAAAATGTTAACTTTGGAAGTTAGAGTGGAAAAATGCAACTTTTGGAAGTTAAGGGACTAAAGTTGTAACTTTGAAAGTTAGAGGACTAAAATGGATATTTTAGAAACTACTAGTCCAAAAATACAAGTATGGAAAGTTCGGTGTCAAAAATGTAAGTAATAAAGTCTAAGGATGATGTTTGTAAATACTAGTAGAAATACTTGGGTATTTTGTATAAAAGTGTATTCTTGAAAGTTATAAAAATACAAAGGGTTTTAAAATAAGGATTTTTATAAAATAGAGATTTTATAAAAATGTTAAGCAAACTTGAGAAACTTATACAAAAATGAATACTTTTATATAAATGGGAATATAAAAGTATTGGAAGCATTTTTGTATCTAAGTTAACAAGTTGGGCTAAAATACAAACCTTCCAAGTAACATGGGTTAGAAATGTGGATAATATTTCTATAAAACACATGTTGGGAAAAACTTGGAAGAATTAACTAATCGAGTTAAGATATCGAACTAAGACGCGTTAACGAACCATACACGGACGAATCATGAGAAAAATGCCATTGCGGCAAGATAAGAAAAATATATATATTGAGAAGTAAAATATATATATACATGGGTGAAAACTAACAAACACTTTCCTAAGTGTTAAGGGAATTATTCGTGGGAGAAAAGTATAACATAAACAAATAAGACGTTAGACAAACGTATATACTTAACAAGAAAATTACACATTTATATATATGTACGCTCGTCTCGGCAAAATTCTAGTATATCTACTTAATGGGAAAGTAGATATGTGGGAAGGAAAGCCGCGACGAAAAGACAAAGATATATATATGTGTATGCCGTATCAACGAGATCCTAGTATATTTATTTGAATGGGAAAATAAATACACGGTATGGTGAGTTGAATCGGGTGTTAAGAATATACAATCGAACGACAAGATCTTAGCATATTTGTTTAAATGGGAAAACGAATGTGCGGCAAAGTGAGTCGGGTCGAGTGTTGAAATATATATATTATATCGAGCGATGCGATCTTAAGTATAATTATTTAAATGGGAAAATAATTATATGTTAAGTGAAGTCGAGTCGATGATAATAAAGTACAAGTTAAGGAAATATTAACAAGAGTAATATATAACTTGTAACACAAAGGGTAATCTAACGCCAACGAAACCTAGGATACGCGCTTAATTAAACGGGATTTGGAATAACTTGTGGTCGGGAGTTGGGTGTACAACTTGCCAAGGCACATGCACTATAGGAATAGTGACTTATACGTCTAGGACGTTTGTAGGTGCGAGACCCTCTATGCTATCTACCTAGTGAGCCAGACAGTGATTCAGGTGAGTTTCACGGCCCCATTTTACTATTTTAACTGGGGGAAAGATATGTTTGTCAAATATTGTCACATGTTGAAAAGGTTTTCAAAGGATAAAATGTGATAAGTGGTATGATGAGTACTTGAGCAGTGATCGCCACTCGGGGTTGAGTCCTCTCTTCCGTAATCATTAATTCAGGGAAATGAAACCGAAAGAATATTGGATAGTATTATTGGTGCCTGACAAGGCCCACCCCTAATCGATAGCGTCGATTATGCATTAGGTTATGCCTGGGGTGCATATATTCTGAACTTAAGTCGTGGGAAACCGAGTAACGACTTGGAGCGGGGCATTATTATCAGTCTTGGTTTGGTTATGGGGCTCAAGGGATTGCTCATCATTATAATTTGTAGGAGCTAGCTACTCCTTACAAAGGCCACAAGTTGTGCAGGTTTCGCACATGTTGTAAAAACGGAATATCGATCGACAAGATCCTAGTATAATTACTTAATGGGAAAGTAATTATACGGTAAAGTGAGTCGAGTCGATGGTTGTGAAAATGTTGCTGTTATGAAACTAAAACCTGTGAACTCACCAATATTTTATATATTGACGTCTTTTTTAAACATATCTTTCAGGTAACTAAGTGCTGAATAGATATGGGGCTAGTGCGGTGGAATTCGGGATGTCGGATACTGGTCGGGATTTCATTCACTGTTACCTTCGGGTTGGAACATAAACGGAAATACCCACATTGAAAATTAATGTTCATCGTTTTAAGTAATGCCTTGTGCAATATTGTAACGAGATACTCATTTCCGACATTCTAATAAATTGATCTTTTCTAATTAAATATAGTTTGTGTTAATCTTGACTTTGATATACTTTCGAGCGTTGCGCCACGTGTTTCCGCCATTGGCGTGGTGTGACAGAAGTGGTATCAGAGCCAAGGTTGTAGCGAACTAGCATTTTTGAAAAATCTAGACTATAACCGGTTTTGGCTCGAAAACGAAGTTTTCAAAAATAAAACACAACAAAATATTTTTAGAAAAGAAAGAAATGTGTACATGGGATGTACAAGGGGAAATTCCGACCGACTAGCCATGTGTGTCAATATATGAAGTATTAGAAAATGCGGATAAGATGCTTATAGTAGGAATCCGATTTTCTAAGATTAAGTTAATACATATACGTAGTACGGATATTTTGCCAGTAAGGTTGTTGTGTCACGCTTCACAATAGTCCGCGCTCTTGCATCGATCACCGGTACCAGCAAGCGGGAAGAATGCTGTACGATGAGCTCACTTGCTTGCCTGTAGACGGGATGATCGGAAGGACTAATCTCTATCGCGTTATTGGATGTCGCCACGTTGTTTATGATTTAGAGGCGAAACTAGATCAAGACTTTGTTGTATGAACTCTCGGTTTTGGATCAGGAAGCTCGGAACTAGCGGGCAACAAGACTACCTGGCGACACAAATTATCATTACGGGTGCACACGTAATAATAGTTTGGGGTGCACGGTAACCTTGGTGGGCGCTAGGGCCGGGATTGGTGATCACTCCTTGTCTTAGTTGTTCTTGTTCTTTAGATTCAGTCTTAGTTTTGATCGGCCAATGGGTTAAATGAGAGGTCTCGCCGATGTTCCTTGATCTCGATCCTAGCAAACCTAATGAGCTTTCTTCGACATCACCTTTAAGGTACGAGCACGGAAGAGCTCGAACGTCTACTCATTTGAGCAATCTGACGTAAATCTTCGCATCGGATAGAGACGGGAGACGAAAACTTCCTTGCATAGGAGTGAAATGCCTGGAACGATGCGAGGAATGCTAAACTTGGAACCCAGTGAAGACTTAGGGTGCGTCCCTGCTAGACTAGTGCGTCTAGAGAACGGGACCCTGCGTGGATTAAATATGAGACTCGTGGCCGTGTGCTGCGGTGTTATCATGGTGAATAAGTCATGATCGACCTAACGCATGCCCAGGTTGTCTTCAAGGGTTGGATATTTTTCTTCTCCAGTAGGAAGACAGAATCGAAGTTACGGGATTAGGAAGCTTGATCATTGTTATCTAGAAGGCTCGATAGCCCTCGTCTAAATCGACAGTATTGGTTGTACCCATGCAGACATGGACTGATGGTGAAATCAGCATGCCATGTTGCACATCCGCGAGTCATAGGACTGTGATAAACTTCGACGATGTCAAAAATTTCGGGCACTAATCACGACCGCGGCATTGTTGCCAGTGTTATGATGATGGCGTATAGTGGAACAGCAAGCCCCAGTCGGCGTTTGGCTCTGGACTCACTCGGAAGTGCATACGATTAACTCATGGGAAGCCACTGCTTGATGTATAGAGTGTTCAAGTATGGATTAACACCCTTTGCAATAGCGCTGGATCGTATTCCGGAAGGTGATTTGTGATGGGCTTAGCATATTGGTACTTACGTCATAGTACTTTCCTAAGGTGCAAAAGACATCGTAAGACTCCTCTATCCACCTCCTGTTCGTTTTTCAAGGATTATTGGTAGTCTCGCTTCAGTCGATGAACGCCAGAGAAGGTTGGATACGTGTACTATGCCTGGATCCGCCATAAATCCTGGAGGGTGGAACCACACTTTGGGAATCGAAATCGTAAGGGTGTGTTCCGTAATTATCAAATGTCACAAGACGCTTTTTGCTGACATTGAAATCCCCCTCGAAAATCAAATGACGGACTACTGGAAGTGGTCACGTTATTTTGTTAAATTAAACATACCCATGGGACGACAATTCCATTGCTTTTGTTGCAATAACATTCGTCACCTTTGTCACGACGACGAGACTAGTTATATCTGTGGGGTGAAAATTGATGCGAAGTGTTTCCATCAATCCCCATAGATACTGAGATGTTGCGTTCCCTCGTTACGGTGATTTATAAACTAAGGATGCAAGGTCCATTCGTTATGGACACGGTGACCTGTCTAATCTCTTGTCGTATTTCGATACTCTCACTGCGTGGCCTATTAGGAAGAAAGTCCACCGGTCTCGCTTGAGTGGCAAAGAGGCATTTCAGTTGATGGCTATCGGTGCTAAGGCCAAAATAATATGCAAGAGGACTCTAATGAGAAGGATGACTCGGCTGGGTTGCCAGAGTCGGTATCGTTTTCATTATATCAAGGTGCCTCGATAAATCGTGATCCTTCTACCTCCACTTGCTATTTTCGTGGTGACCACAATCTTTGATATCGGGATAAACGATGGTTGGTTACTAGGTCCTATGGATACTATTTGCCACATATCTAGTAACTACGACGAGTCTAAGGTTTCCGCCGAGCCTACTGTTGTTGCTGCTATTATTGTTCTATGGCTCAAGTAGATCCCGATGTCCTTGCTAAGTATGTAGCCCTTGCTGAATTGGTTGTTGTCAGAAGCACTTATCGGGCTTGATGCCGTAGTATCCATATCTGTTGTTGAGCTTATTGTTGTCGTTGTCTCTATAGTCTATGTTGGGCTTAATGATGTTGTTTCTATGGCTTTTCTCGAGTTGATGTTGTTGATGTAGTTGAGGCTCCTGCAGGAGTGAATGTCGTTAACAAAGACGTCTCCATGACCCTTGCCAAGCCGCTATGACCATATCCGTGTCTTTGTGGAGTTCGTTGTTATTAATTCCATTCTCTTTGAGGCTTTCATTGAACTACTAGATATCATTCCTTGGGCTCTTAGGAAGCCTAACATTGTCGATGGTTCTCAGGCCTCGGTTGAAACTATCGATGTTTCTGTTGCCATTGTTTGAGTGACTCATAACAGGCCTACAGTCGTTCTCTCTATGAACAATATCGGCTTTAGAAGTCAGCTAAATTATGTGGAACCCGTCGTTCCCAGTTATGTTACGACGATTGATGCGCCGGCCAATCTAACCAATTCCTACCATTGAGCCTATGGAGGTTAGGCTCAAGGCCGAAGGTACGAATGCAAATCCCACCTCCACAAGTGATCTGAGACGCACGGGGATGCGTGCTCACCATAACAGAGCTTTATGGTAGTGTGGACTATGGGATTCTCCATGTTGAGCGTCATATTGTCGCGTGCATTCGTGCTACTGTGTTACCCCCCCAGCCATTGTGCATGCTTGCAGTTGCATTATTTTTGCTAGTTGCGTATCCAGGTGGTTACGCTGCATTGTCAATGATGCATTCCTGTTGTTTACTGCTCCTGCAGTAGTGTAGCCTTGCCGTCGTATTTCTCTGTGTCGTACGGTTCCTATTGCGGCGTTGCCTTGTCGTCTTACTTCTCTGCTGTCGTGTTGCTCCTGTGGGGTGTTCCCTAGTTGATATGCTTCGTGGATATGTTGCTGGCATTGCCATGTTATTCCTACTGTCGTGTTGCTCAGAGGGCGTATTGCTACAGCTGTTGGATTACCTCGATGACGTGATGATTTGTCGTTTGCATCGCTCTTGTTTCTCTCGGAATGGAGACATCGCCTAAACCCCTCGTGCCGTCATTGTTCTATTTGTTTGATTGTGTAGTGCCGACATTGATTATGTAGGATTTCCGGTGTTCAACGGACTTTCTAAAAGTCGTGCTTAGACACTCTAGCCGTAGTGATTACGTGTGTATTCCCCTAAAGTCTGAATCTCGTGGTCGTCTGAGTAGGAGACCGAATCATGTGTCGACCCCTGTATATGCTCACGCATTTCGTGAACGGTACATCTTCGGAATCTGAGGCACCAGGGACGCTATGTCCAGCACTAGCCTGTTACGTGCAATTTGGTCGCCCAGCGATCGGTTATGCAAATCAACGTCGGGAAGAAACCCTGTGATCTACACGTGACAAGGCGAGACTTGCCTTCGTGATAAGGGATTTCGAATACGTCTCGAACCTGAAGGTATCGAGTAATTATGAGCGGTATTATGATCTATACCCTTGGGACTAGAAAGAGTTGAAAGGCTCGATTCATTAATTGCTCACACCAGTGGATTCATTTGGAGTCATACGTACCATACCGATGGTTATGGGAATACCGTCGTGGACCCACCCATGGGCATGCATTGGTGAAGTCCCTGGTACATGATTAAGAGGTTTTATGAACCCTGAATCCAGAAGGGCGTGCAGCATTATCTACTCTTTAGAGGTGCCACACTACTGGGTTAAGATGGTTGATCGTCTCGACCCATCGATTAATGTTGTTATTCCTTTGATGGAAGGTTTATCCTACCTTGGTGTCGTGGCGTAGATTCTTGGAACAATGGAATACAATTTCGACCTTGAGTCGATAATGGTGTTCCCAGTCATCTTTAAATAGCATTGCTCACACTAGAGCAAAACCCCTTGTCCTTGATAGACGCTGTTAGAGACACCATAGTAATGTGAGCTGCCAGGTCAGGGCGTGTGGCACCGGACTAATCAGAACGAGCTTGAAGGCTTACATATTCCGCCCATATGTGTGACTACTGAGGCATTGAATGGGATGCCTTATGGGAAGGCTCAGGACTATTACCTGTGGTGCGATATCAGTCGCTCGCTTGTTTAAGTAACGACTTGAGCGCATGAAGCCGTCAAGCCAAATGTGAAATCTATGTTAAATGCATGCATCTATGACCCGATTTCACCATTTACATAAAAAGATCCCGAAAGGATGGAACCTTCGATGAATGAGGGTTTTGGTTTCAGGACTCCTTTCACTCAGATCTCTGCATAAGATCTGAAGGTCAATGTAAGGGCATGTGGCCTGTACTATTCGGAATTGATTTACTAGGTTGCTATTGACGATAGAACACTAGTGCCCATGAAGCACATATAACAGAACTGGTACTGGATACCCATGTTTTGGGTAGATACCGGTGTTCTGTATACTTGTCGCAATGGGGGCCAACGTATTGATATGTCTTAACAAACCTTATACGTTGTTCATTGCGACAACAATTTATGATGTTTCATGTATCTCTTTTCGGCATAGACCTATGTGCTGGAAGCATCTTGTCGTTGGTGTTTGAGTCGGCTAGTAATTCTCTAGGATTGTGAAATCGTACGGCCCGGGCGCCATGTATACACTGCTTAATGTAAGGGGACTGAGGGGTGAAAGCGACGCAAAAAAACTTTCGACCTCCATCAGTCCATAATAAGCGTCCTAGTACCATTAACCACAATTACTCAGGAGGAAAGCAGCAATTCAATACTCAGAGGATTCTAAGGAAATAAAGTCCCACTTTGAATGTGGTTGTTCGGTCGACAAGAACCTAGTATATTTATCTTAATGGGGAGGTAAATATACGGTAAAGTGAGTCGAGCCGAAGGATAAATAAAATGGGATACCCGACGAGGTGTCCAAGGGGACTTTTATGTGGTGCGGTAAGATCACCTGTTTGACATCACCATGACACCCGAGGTGTCCCGGGGTCAGATGTGACCCAAGTGATGATTGATTGTTGCTTGGAGCCCTCTCATTCCTTACTCACCTATAGCTCCGAGATGAGGCATTGGATAGTTATCTATACTCTCGGAGAGTCGTGGCTAGACACCAAATTGCCGACTTGCATTATATCGGATTATAGTGGTCACTCTACCTCAAGTTCGACAAACTCTGTACACAAGCATGGGATACTCGATTGGAGACGAGTATGGTTTGTCATTCTCGGACAAATTGAATGTACTGGACGGAATTGTTCCGTGTTGATACGATTGATGTTCGTGGCAGATCGAATCCATGAGCTTCATCACCAAAATTGCCTATGTGATAGGAATTAGCATCCCAGTGTTCGGGGTGTACTACTCTAAGCCCTTGGAGGACATACGTGTAAATCTCCAGTGCGTCAATTGACAGGCGGAGATAGATACGTAACCTGGTTTAGGTTATTCGAGAGATGGCCAGTAGATCTTGCAGATTAAAGACTATTTGGATGAGATGCGAACCTATTAAGAAGTCATACAGACAAGGCGTAGGCCTTAAGGACTTCGGTCTAATAATGGGTTTTCACTGAGAGTCATACTCCGAGGAGGTGTCAATAAGCTTAGAGTTTGTAGTAGGCCAAGTTCCTAATACTTCGGTGGTACGGAGATATCAATCGAAATTGGTCTCGTAATGATTAAGCTCGGACTATCGTAAGAGCTTGGTGGGACTCTTAATGAATCCCGCAAGTCTGGCCTGAGGAAGTTTTGGTCAACTCCTCGACCGGCGGAAGCCCGGTTGACGATAAGCTCTACTATTTCGGGAAACCGATAGATGTGTCAAGGTGGGATGACCAAGAGCTTAGTCGTAGTTGAACTATGACATTGTGTTTGTTAGAGCACTAAGCGTGAGCCGAGCATGAATCTGGGCTCACTAGGAAAGAGGAGACCTCATGAAGCGCAAACACCCCGCCCTGTTCAAGGATACTATTGTGATGGGTAACTTGAATTGAATTCCGGGACGGAATTCTCTTAACGGGGGGAGAATGTAACAACCGGCAAAAATAAGGTAATTCCGTACAGATTAATTAGTATATGATTAACGTAATTAAATGCAATTATGTGTGATTTAATTATCAAGGCCTTAGGAGATAGCAATTTCCAAATAGTGCATAGGAATGCATACGTTTAATGGAAAAACATGATTGGATCATGTGCGAATAAGCTATCCGGTATGGACGTTGGCAATTACCCGGTAATAATTAAACAAACAAAAAGGATCCCGAACACCCAGGATATAAAATAAAGGGTATTTTCACGAAATATAATAAGTTTTGGAACTCCAAAACCACAAGTGAAAACGTCTTGTACAAATCTCCCGGTAACGAATAAATTGCGCGTACCGCACCCGATACGCGCATAACTCATAATTTCACCCGGCAAAGGCCTAAATAACCAATCAACGCTTAAATTAGACTATATTTAAGGGTTATTAAAGGTATTTTTAATGTCCGAATAACGCGCAATTAAAACCCGAAAAATACCCGAACGACACCCGAACGACGAGGGATTAAACATAACAAATATTGGGTAAATATTTGAAGTTGTGGACCCCACCTAAGCCCATCCAAGGGCCGGCCTAAAGAGGTCTTGAGGAGTCCATGCATGTGCTAATAATGATAAGCTAGTAATCTAGGGGACAAAGCATGCTTTATTAAAGCCAAAAGGTGTAAGACATGTAAGAACAAGCATGCAACTTCTTGTCCCTCTCTTACACAACTTGCGGCCCTATGGCCAAGGAAATCCAAGACAAAGACAAATAATCATAGCCTAAGTACACACATGCATGCTTGCTTAACTTGCCAAAATATTAGCCATAATTATAAAGCATGCTTGGACATGAAATGGATGCAAGATTAGCAAGTACTAAAGCATGCCAAAATCTTACTTTATGTAAGACAAAATCGGCCCTATGGCCAAGTAATCCAAGACAAGGATAAATCTTATTATTGCACTAGTACACATGCTTGTATAAAAGATCTAATGCAAGATCATGATAAGATTACAACCCTTTAGAAAGATTTGCAAGCAACCTCCTATCTATACATACATACATACGGCTATATACATACACACACACTTCAAATCCATCCAAGATCACCTAAGTACACCATACAATCTCCTTTAGATTTTACAAAATCCATGGAAGATTACATGTGATATTATTATATAACATGTGTTAGATACATGAGTTAAGAAAGCAAAATCTTCTTCTTCCTTTCTTCCTTGATGCCGTGGGTTTCTTCACACACACACACACATTCTTCTTTCAAGTTTTTGCATCTCCAAATCACTCAAAACAATCCATCATCCAAACCCCTATTGTGTGTTTCAAGCTTGGAGCTTAACCACTAAGGAAGAACACACTAAACCCCTCTCAAAATCAAAGGTTTTGTCTTCCCTAGCCTTGTGCTAGTAGTAAGCTTCTTAATCTTGTTTTTGATTGTTATTATTCATGTATGTGTTCTTAGAAGCAAGTTGTACATGAAGGGGTTTAAAAGGTGGTTTTGAACATAATCTTTAATAGGTTTTACATGTGTAAAATGGAAGATTAAAGATATGAGAATAAACCATGGATTTGTGGATGATGATGTATTAATCTTGAAAATATGTAAAGCTTGCATTTAAAACTAAGTAGGATGATGTTTTGGTTAAAAATTGTGGGATGAACTTGAATATGTTAAAAGTGACTTTAAATCATCTTATTATGATCATTCATGGTGTAATATGTGGTAAAACATGTTAGAGGTTCATGAATGAAGAAGATGGAAAATCTAAGTTAGCTTACTTAGATGAATGATATCTTGTTAAAATGGACAAATACATAAAACACACACATAAGTAGTCTTCCACATGAAATACAAGACTAACATAAGTGTTTTGATACAAAAATAACTTACCAATAAAAAGTTGAATCTTCAAAGTTTACTATTTTGAGTGAAAAATGTTAACTTTGGAAGTTAGAGTGGAAAAATGCAACTTTTGGAAGTTAAGGGACTAAAGTTGTAACTTTGAAAGTTAGAGGACTAAAATGGATATTTTAGAAACTACTAGTCCAAAAATACAAGTATGGAAAGTTCGGTGTCAAAAATGTAAGTAATAAAGTCTAAGGATGATGTTTGTAAATACTAGTAGAAATACTTGGGTATTTTGTATAAAAGTGTATTCTTGAAAGTTATAAAAATACAAAGGGTTTTAAAATAAGGATTTTTATAAAATAGAGATTTTATAAAAATGTTAAGCAAACTTGAGAAACTTATACAAAAATGAATACTTTTATATAAATGGGAATATAAAAGTATTGGAAGCATTTTTGTATCTAAGTTAACAAGTTGGGCTAAAATACAAACCTTCCAAGTAACATGGGTTAGAAATGTGGATAATATTTCTATAAAACACATGTTGGGAAAAACTTGGAAGAATTAACTAATCGAGTTAAGATATCAAACTAAGACGCGTTAACGAACCATACACGGACGAATCATGAGAAAAATGCCATTGCGGCAAGATAAGAAAAATATATATATTGAGAAGTAAAATATATATATACATGGGTGAAAACTAACAAACACTTTCCTAAGTGTTAAGGGAATTATTCGTGGGAGAAAAGTATAACATAAACAAATAAGACGTTAGACAAACGTATATACTTAACAAGAAAATTACACATTTATATATATGTACGCTCGTCTCGGCAAAATTCTAGTATATCTACTTAATGGGAAAGTAGATATGTGGGAAGGAAAGCCGCGACGAAAAGACAAAGATATATATATGTGTATGCCGTATCAACGAGATCCTAGTATATTTATTTGAATGGGAAAATAAATACACGGTATGGTGAGTTGAATCGGGTGTTAAGAATATACAATCGAACGACAAGATCTTAGCATATTTGTTTAAATGGGAAAACGAATGTGCGGCAAAGTGAGTCGGGTCGAGTGTTGAAATATATATATTATATCGAGCGATGCGATCTTAAGTATAATTATTTAAATGGGAAAATAATTATATGTTAAGTGAAGTCGAGTCGATGATAATAAAGTACAAGTTAAGGAAATATTAACAAGAGTAATATATAACTTGTAACACAAAGGGTAATCTAACGCCAACGAAACCTAGGATACGCGCTTAATTAAACGGGATTTGGAATAACTTGTGGTCGGGAGTTGGGTGTACAACTTGCCAAGGCACATGCACTATAGGAATAGTGACTTATACGTCTAGGACGTTTGTAGGTGCGAGACCCTCTATGCTATCTACCTAGTGAGCCAGACAGTGATTCAGGTGAGTTTCACGGCCCCATTTTACTATTTTAACTGGGGGAAAGATATGTTTGTCAAATATTGTCACATGTTGAAAAGGTTTTCAAAGGATAAAATGTGATAAGTGGTATGATGAGTACTTGAGCAGTGATCGCCACTCGGGGTTGAGTCCTCTCTTCCGTAATCATTAATTCAGGGAAATGAAACCGAAAGAATATTGGATAGTATTATTGGTGCCTGACAAGGCCCACCCCTAATCGATAGCGTCGATTATGCATTAGGTTATGCCTGGGGTGCATATATTCTGAACTTAAGTCGTGGGAAACCGAGTAACGACTTGGAGCGGGGCATTATTATCAGTCTTGGTTTGGTTATGGGGCTCAAGGGATTGCTCATCATTATAATTTGTAGGAGCTAGCTACTCCTTACAAAGGCCACAAGTTGTGCAGGTTTCGCACATGTTGTAAAAACGGAATATCGATCGACAAGATCCTAGTATAATTACTTAATGGGAAAGTAATTATACGGTAAAGTGAGTCGAGTCGATGGTTGTGAAAATGTTGCTGTTATGAAACTAAAACCTGTGAACTCACCAATATTTTATATATTGACGTCTTTTTTAAACATATCTTTCAGGTAACTAAGTGCTGAATAGATATGGGGCTGGTGCGGTGGAATTCGGGATGTCGGATACTGGTCGGGATTTCATTCACTGTTACCTTCGGGTTGGAACATAAACGGAAATACCCACATTGAAAATTAATGTTCATCGTTTTAAGTAATGCCTTGTGCAATATTGTAACGAGATACTCATTTCCGACATTCTAATAAATTGATCTTTTCTAATTAAATATAGTTTGTGTTAATCTTGACTTTGATATACTTTCGAGCGTTGCGCCACGTGTTTCCGCCATTGGCGTGGTGTGACAGCACCCTTTTCCAAATGAGCCTTTAATCAAATGGGTCAAGTTGTCGTCTGATTCAGCAAGTTCATCCCCTAATTTCATGTTAGTCACCCAAGTACCGGCTACAAAGGCTGTATGAGGCCGAAAGTTACCCAGATTTAACTATAATTGATATATAGGACAACATGCAACCAAAAACTTTTGTTTTTGGTTCTAGCTTTCCGCCATCATTTTGAAAGAAAAGCTAGGCTTTTATTTTTTTAAAGATCCAAGCCCCAAACTCTTTGATGGTAGTAGCGCTATCACCCACTTCCATGATCTTTATACAATGAAAAGTAGCTTGTGTCGGGAGACTGTCCAAGAAAACTTTGATTAGATCCGATTGTGCGATAGCTTATATATGATTATTTCCTCAACATAACTAAACAACTCGGACAAAAAAGTAGCCCTGTATGAGGTTGAAACAAAAAACAAAATAAAATTTTAAAAGCTAAAAGGTAAATCCAACACAGTATTCATCAAATTTACAAACCATCCACACAAAATATGAACATATGAGAATTCCCTAATTTCGAAATCAAACTTCCACAACATGAGAAACAAAAATGTAACGTGTGTCATAATACCATACACCATGAAATTGAACAAAAAGGAACTCAAACCTTTTAGCTAGTGGCATTATGTGACCTTCCGGATCATTCTTCAACTCTGCAGTTCTCATCCTTTTGTAATCTCGGATATGTTTTGTTCAGCTCCATTATATCAAACTTTAGGCACACCAAAATTGGGGGCAAATATCATAACAAAAAAAAAAAAAAAAAACAAATTACCATCACTAATGCACTATCCTCTTCGTCCGGTAACAGAAAATCCAACCACGTTTCTGGATGACGAGTTATACTTGATACAAGCACCCAAACTTTATTCGTCACACCTACACATTCCACACCCTTCACCTATTGAACTTCAATCGGAAATGTCAACAAATCTGAACTGTCAATTCCATCCCCAAATATTAACTCCTCGTTAATTGAATTCGATACATCATCAACATCTCAGGTGCCGGAATTTTCGTTATACTGATCAGATTCGGTGGTGCAATTGTGGCAGTGGCAGCGACAAACATGACATGATTGGACGATTTATGGTTGTTTGATGATCGAATCAATAGATTGCAGAGGGAGAGACGATGATGATGTTTTCTTAGTAATTAGTAATTTGATTTATGTTTGATGATTATATATAACATTTACAGTGGGGGAAACGTGGAGCGAGAAAGACGGGGGAAGGGGAAACGTGGAGGGATGACTGTTAAAAAACCTCTATA
Organism: Ambrosia x helenae; assembly: GCA_030844895.1. Classification (NCBI taxonomy): domain Eukaryota; kingdom Viridiplantae; phylum Streptophyta; class Magnoliopsida; order Asterales; family Asteraceae; genus Ambrosia; species Ambrosia x helenae. The sequence continues at coordinate 128,216,399 of CM061229.1, read as the reverse complement.
AACTGCTTATATGAAATGGCGGGAATGGTTATCGGTAACGGCCACAAAATCTATAACCGTTCAATTTATACGGACAAGATTGCTGGAAATCTTGCTCTGACGGTCAGATTCAAACCAAAAACAGTTGAAAATGGCTGGCGTCAATATTATATATAATTAGCTTGAACTCATCTGCATCTAAAGACATCTAGTTAACCAATTGTTTACGAATTAACTGGATCACCTTTCCCAATAACCAAATTAGCCATACCATCTATAAGCGAAACCATTTGGTCCTAAAATCTAAAGGCCTATGTATCCGTTGTAGGTTTGATTTTAACCCATTAGCAAACCATACTGACTCATGTTAATCCCTACTTAACATCAATAAATACAGATCAATCAAATAAATTAATCAGTCAAAGATTGATATACACAAACTTTCACTTAAATTCAACACCATTAAGTAGCGTAGTGAAATTATAACTATACAAATTTATAATTGAGATGAGACTGAAAATGGAAATGAAATTGGGATTGAAATTGTGTTGCTTTTTTTATTATCAAATTTTAACACCCAATACCGATTTTTTAAATATGTTACGGGAGCAGAATTTTAATTACTTAGCTTAGGGGCTTAATTTATATTCGTCGACAAATTCAAGATGGAATTAAATTCCAGAGTTCTGAAAGTTTTTGTTGGTGACAATAACATGGTCAGTTTTATAATATATGTTTTGGTTGTAGCGCGCATGTGGGTGTGGACCTTATGTTGTTTGCATAGGGGTAACTCGACACCGAAGATTAAGAGGGTTAGACTCGTAAATGTAGCGATGAACACGCTATTGTATTTATTTGTGTTAATCTTTTCCACAAACATTCTACATCAAGTTGCACATTCCGTAAGTGAAGATGAATAACACAATGGCATGCTGGAATTTGAGATCAATTCATGAAATGGAACCCTCATGGCCTCACCTAAGCGGTATATAAGGATTCCGTGGAGATCAAGGAATTGTAAATTTGTAACCATCAACAAGAGATAGGAAAGTATGTTAAGTATGTTGGAATAAATATACGTAACGTTTGTATATTTATCGATAGCCATTATAATCATTTATATAATGATGATCAATTATTAATATTATCCTAAGCCTAATAACAGATATGTCTTTGATGGACGGACTATCATTAAATGGGCCTTATTAGGGTGTCCCCTGGGTATGTATAAATAGGGAGAGATATTATGAGATTAGGGTTGACACATTCATAACACCATTAGCCATCCCCTATCTCTCTCTCTCAATGTGTTCATAACTCAAGAACACATAAACCATCAGAACTGCATATCCTAAAGGGAACCCAATCAAGATGATGGTGTCTTCCATTACTGAAGTTCATGAATGATTAAGCATATGAGGTACACATGATTATAATCTTATGTTTATTTCTTATGTTCTTATTAATATAATCAACATGTGGTATCAGAGCGTATGTTGATTATATCAATTCTAAATCGATTTGCAAAATTAAATCAAAACTTTTGATTTAAGAAAAGGTTCACAGAAAGTTTTGTTGAATCAAGAGAAAAAAAAAATCGAAAGTTTGCAAAGTAAATAATGGTTGCATAATGAAAATAATTGATTTCATGTTTTACTTCGGCCACTGTGATCACTACTTTATGGAATAAAAAAAAATCAAAAATGATTCATGGCTATTATAATTGAAATGTGACGTTGACGATTTCTTTGCGGAAATATTAATGTTTTGCCAAATCAATAATGGATTCCTTTATTGAATTGGGTTTTGCATCAGTAACAAGTTTCTCGATGCCACAATAAAAAAAATATTATTATTATTGTTATTATTCTTTTAATTTGAATCCACTCCATAAATTTATTTGGAGATAACTACGGATTCATGAGATAAAAAAAATTATATTATTTATGTTAATATTTTTTTCGTTGACGTTCTTCACGAACGCATAAGAAAACCGAAAATTTTAGTATATTTTGGTTTGAAAACGGATCAGATCATGTTTCCTAAAAGTTAGGATCTTAATTTTATCTCCTATTATTTTCGAAATCAACTAAATCGATAAACTGATTTCGAAATCTTAGAATTTTTTTTGGAGATAATTAAAATCCCTTTAAAATAGGAAACTGATATTATGTAAAATCCCTAAAATTTCGAACCACATTTATTTAGTATTAGTTCTTGAATAATAAGTTTTTTTCGGTTTTAAGGTTAACGAACTTAGTTCTCGGATTATTAGTTAAGTTTCGGATAATGGTCCTCGGTGTATAAGTTCTCGGTTTTAAAGCTTTCGATCAGGTTCACGGACAGGAGTTCTCGGTCAAGGTCTTCATCTTCGAAAACCATAATGTTTTTTTCGAGAACCCATAATGTTTCCAAGAACCCATCTTATTTATCGAGAACTATCATGTATTCGAGAACCAATATTTTTCGAGAACTATTAAAGAATCCGAGAACTGTTAAAGTTATCCGAAAACATAAGTTATTCGAGTACTCATAATTTATTCGAGAACTCATCAATATATCGAGAACTAATTCTGATATTCGAGAACTCATCATGACATTCGAGAACTCATTATGATATCTGAGAACTCATTAAGTCTCCGAGTACTCATGATTTATTCGAGATCTCATAAGTCTTCCGAGAACTCATCACTTTCGAGAACTCATTAAGTCTTTGAGAACTCATAATTTCAAGAACCCCTTATGTTATTCGAGATCTCATAAGCTTTTCGGGAACTCTTTATTTTTCCAAGAACCCCTTATGCAATTCGAGAACTCTTCATTTTTCGGGAACTCATAAGATTACTGAGAACCCATTATTTTTCGGGATCTATAATAAAATTTACAGTTTTGATAAAACCTAATGTATCAAGTTTATTCAAAACATTATAAAACCTTGCTTAACTTGCAATAACATTTTGAGGTGTCACTTCTGCCCAAAGGTGATGTGTCACATTAGTTCGTTATAAAGATCTCGTTAAGCATTGTAGCTCGTTCACATAAGTGCCATAAGGTTTCACTTCTGCCCAAAGGTGATGTGTAACAGATTATGTTGGTGAGCTGAGCATATTGCATTAGGACTTTGAATGTCTCACTTCTGCCCAAAGGTGATGGGTTATATTCACTGTCGGCAATTCAATACTTAAATAAATAGCGTATAGCCAAAGCTAGAGCATGTTATTTACGTAGCTTATGTTGGTGTTATGATATTATCACGTCTTCATAACAAAAATTGATCCTCACAATTAATGATCCTTCATTAATATAATGATCATAATCTAAGTCTGCCTTATTTCAATACCCATAACTCGAAACTAATCTCACATTCTTCTATAAAGTACTATCTCAACTAAGTGATCCACTATAATTATCAAAACTAAGAAGAGTTATCTTAAACTTTGTTCTTATTAAGTCTTAAATTACCTTTTAAGACATAACATTCCTACGCTCTATCTGATAAAGTATTACAGAATAACATTGAGCATAAGAAAGTGGGATACACAAAATGTCTCTTATGGTAATCAAGAACGCTTTTACTGATTCCTATCAGGTGAGCTAATAAAGATTCTGAAATTCCTAAGAATAATGTATTATCTATGGAATGAAAGAATATAACGAATTCCTAAGAAGCATGAAATAAATAAATCTAACTCTATGGTTAAATGGGATCTGTGAATACATCTTAATATTGAATAACATGACCCATAAAACTAAGGGGTTACACATGGAAATCAATAAATTTCTAGTGCATAATAACTTTTCCACCAGTACGATTAGATGCATTATGAATCAACAATAACACTCAAAAAAAAAAAATCAAAGTAAAGTGAGTGTGTTGATAGCAAATTACGTACAAGAAAAGGAACGCATTAAACTAGAAAAGTTGATGTTATTCACCTTAGTACCATTAGACCTAAAAAGGAAGAATAATTACCATAGAGAGGATAATTCTAAGGTCTGGAAACAAGATACAAGTACTACTTTTAGCTATAAGTTTCTTCAAAGGGAAAGTCTTACTGATTAAAACTATGCCATTAAGAATAGGCATAAGCAATGAGATTACCCATAAGAAAAGAGAACAGCTGGCTAAGATATGTAGTGCCTAATTAAAGATATTTAACTCCACAAATGCTAATGAATTCCAGTTAACACATGATGGTTGAGTCTAGTTTTATATGTTTCCTTACCATAATTCAACAAATACTTAAGATGAGAGTTGGTGGCAAAATTAAGAGTCTATTAACCATTAATAACTGATCTTAGTGTTGGAGCTTTATGATACCTTACGATATTCTTGAGATTACTCAGAACTTAGTATCAATACTAAAAGCTACAATTTTTTGACAGTTACAAGGTTTTAATGACCAACCCAAAGCCACTATTAAGTTAAACTCTCATATTGTTTGTTGTCATTATCTGAATAGAAACCTTATGAAATAAAACTAGATGATCCAATAACGTTTTCACAACTTTGTTATCATGAAAATGAGTATTTAACAAAGGAAAATGAGACCCATGCAATTCATCCACTAAGACCAAAATTTCATAAGAAATCATGACCAGATCATTAAAGGATGCTTGGCTATCAAATCTCATTCTCAGTGACTTTAAAGCATGTGTTAAACGCCCTAAACATTAAATGGCGAAATGAATAAATGGGTTTCCATCATAAGTCATAATTAATTGAAATTAGTGGAGCTTATATAAATATCTGATTGTATCTAACATGTTTCCTACTGACCAAAGTATTAAAGAAATCAATTCATATATACTTAATGAAATTCCCTCTAAGTATGTCCTTAAAATACCTTATGAAATTTGGACTATAAGGGAAATCAAGTATAAAATATATGAAATATTCTCGTTCACATGCATCGTTAAAACTTATTATGTGGAGATACTAAGAGACTTAAAAGGTTAGTGGGAGCATTAGATGTCCTACTTATGACTTGCAAAAGTTACAGAGGTGGGGGAACGGAAATTTGATATATCCTCAAATTACACCTCTTGCACTGGACAAACGCTCTATCGCAACTTGTCTCCTTAGCATTTAACGTACTCCTAACAAAGTTTTGTGGATGCCTGAATATGGGCGAACTTAGATTTCCTACTAAAGTAATCCTCATCAAGAGAAACGACAATAAACATCATTATGTTGTTTCCTCTATTAAAATCTATGGATCTTCCAAATGTTAGACCTTAAGCATGCTGAATTCATTAAGATTTCTAAGGTAAGTGGGAGCAGTAAAAGTCCTTATTATGACTTTTCGAAAGTACAAGATGCGGGGGAGAGACTCATTAAAATTCGAGACTCATTAAGTTTATCTCCGAATTTAACTTCGATTATTCCTCTTGTACACCTTACTGCACCAACTCTTACACACTTAGAAACTAATATTGCTCCTTATATACTTGAAAATAAAAACACCTAACTAAAATTAAGTTTGTATCATAATAAACCCAATGTTCAACTCAGGAGGTCATCTGGGTCTAAAAGCCTATTAAATTGGATGATTATGTAACCTGCCTGACTAACACAAAATGGATGTTTGGAAAGTTTACCGATCCTACCTCTTCTAATTAAATCATTAGTATCAATCAATCTTCATTAGAATAACGTTTGGGATTTGGTTGAATAACCTAAAGGTATTCATAATTAAACCAGATCCGAATGGGAACGTTGTAAGATAAGATTGATTGTAAAAGATTACACTCAAGAAGGGATTAAATTATCAAAGAATCTTCTTATCTGTGTTACAAAAGATTTCTTTGAGGATCGTTACCGTCCTAGTAGCTCATAATGACTAAGAGCCACATTAGATGGACATTAAGACAACTTTCCATAACGATGACCTACATGTTCGTTAAGCAACCTGAAAGTTCTAAACTGAAGGTTATGAACACTTAGTCTGTAAGTCAATAAGATCCATATATGGGTTGATGCAAGCATAAAATGTGTTGGAATCATAATGAAATTCTCTTCATCAAGAACTAAGTGGATTAAAGAACCTACCTCAAGATGAGTGGGAGCAACTAATGAAAACTTGTCCTTACATAAATGACGTTTCTCTTGACAAGTATATGTTACCTAAGTCAAAGCATTATTCATGCATACTTTTGACATGATGAATATCGGGGATTCCTCTTACGTGATAGGAATCAAAATATACTGAGATAGACCCAACGGGATATTAGTTTCATCCCATAAGTTTTACTCTAAGCGGGTCCTTAAGCATGTAACATACAACATTGCTCTCGTTTAGAGGATAATAGGATAATTTGAGATTATCAACTTATACTTCATTAATTAGTAGACTGATGTAAATTTAAGTCTATTCTTGTTTATGATATTGTTCGTATTGCTTGATACTAGACTTGTCTAGATTGATGAAAAGCATCTAATAGAACATTACAATATCTTTAAGAAACAAGAGACTATAATCTAAAGAAGAAGTGAGAACCTAAAGTGATTGACTACCCTTACTCTATATATTCAAAGGAAATCAAGTGTCAATTTCGGGGTATATTATAACATCAGCAGACATAACTATCTTATGGAGGAGTCATAAAGAACTATTAACAACAACCTAAGTTATCATGACATAATGTGTTGCTGATCACAACATAATGGTCATTAAATGTTGTTGGTAAATTTATCAGTTGACTCATAACTTATTAACTCCATATAAATACTAAGTTGAAGACTTACTGTGATAAAGTCAGCTGCCCTAATTTCTCGAACAGTAACAGTTTGAGAGGAGCTGCACTAGAGTTCGATACAAAATTATTGTTCGCTTATGTTAAGAACAAATAGAGGAAATCAGGATTTTGTATCGAATGCATTCATGATATGCTTATGGATCCAATAACTAAAGGTCTATTACCCATAAAGTCTCACTAAGGGCCAACTAAGAGAAAAGGGTTTTACGAATGACCATGTACAACTGCATATCGTACTATGAATGACTAATGACTAAAGATTAATGATTAATTTTCCTCATTATGATTTGTTTGTCTATTAGTATGCTAAGCTAGCATAATGGCATAAAGACAATAATATAACAAATCAACTAAGGGCATAACGTTAATTGATCCTAATGTTAAGTTTTAAATTTGGGTGTAGTATGATTAATGGGGGTCCTAAGTCGAATAAAGACTTAACGGCTGTATTTCTCTGCTACATTTTGGGTTTAGAACTAAAATGAGTATTAATCACTGCAGACTTACGTAATACTCATAATAAATGATTACTCGGCTAAGTGGGAGAATGTTGGAATAAATATACGTAACGTTTGTATATTTATCGATAGCCATTATAATCATTTATATAATGATGATCAATTATTAATATTATCCTAAGCCCAATAACAGATATGTCTTTGATGGACGGACTATCATTAAATGGGCCTTATTAGGGTGTCCCCTGGGTATGTATAAATAGGGAGAGATATTATGAGATTAGGGTTGACACATTCATAACACCATTAGCCATCCCCTATCTCTCTCTCTCAATGTGTTCATAACTCAAGAACACATAAACCATCAGAACTGCATATCCTAAGGGAAACCCAATCAAGATGATGGTGTCTTCCATTACTGAAGTTCATGAATGATTAAGCATATCAGGTACACATGATTATAATCTTATGTTTATTTCTTATGTTCTTATTAATATAATCAACAAAGTAACCCTATGTTACATACTTGGATATAGAATTGTAGATGGCAAAAAATATTTACAGAAAGTAAAAAAGTAGTTAAATGATAAATAAATAGCAAGGAGCGAGGTAGAATTCATAACATTAATCACACATGGAGCTCAAGCTTTGAAAGCGTTCAAATAATATGTGTAATATTAATGATTGTATCTCTATGACTATCATATGGGCTACGAAGTAAGTGTTGTTAGGCTTCTAGTTGCTGATGGACTGTAGTCCTGCGGATGTAGGCTGTAAAATTGTTAGGGCCTTTAAAAAGAAAAAAAATCAGTTCCATCTAGAGGTGCGCAAGAAAACCGGAAAAACCTGGACCCAAGTATTAATAAAAAACCAGTTTTCGTATATCATGAACCGTACCCAACCTTACCTGCCGGGTACACATATGATACTAAAGTGTCGTGAACCACTGCCGAACGTTAGAAATGCCTCAACCCGCCACCGGACATCAATCGGTGTCGTAATGTTTATGCACCCGCCACCGACCGTCAGTCAGCTCGAGTGGGGCTTGCCAGACCCAATAGATCTATTCACACTTTCCTCACTATGTACCCGTATATTAATGGTTCACTAAAGTAAGGAGGACTTGAATGATGTAATGTCACTTAGTACCCCACGTAATATAATGTAATATGTTGGTCTAAAAGTTCGTAAGTTCGTAAGTTAGCAAGTTTGTAAGTTTATTAGTTTGTACCGCATGTTTCTCCCCCGAAAACGAAAACAATAAAATGTGTGGCTTTGAACTCACCTTAGTTTGCGTCTTCTAGTAAAGAATTACTGACACGACCAGATAGTCCCAACTACTGACGATCTATCATAAAAGTTTGTTTGTAGTCCTGTTGATGACTTGAACCATAGAGATTAGAGAAATTTGTAAATAGTTCCGGTTGGTTTCTATTATGTTCTAATGATTGTACTTGTTGGTTGTTGCAGTCTTATGTGTGTTCGTCTATGTAGAATATTGTATTCTGGTACTTGAAATCTAGTGATTTTGAATGTTTATCAGATCTTTTTAGGCTGTAGCGATGTTTACATGTTGTGAATCATATGGAGTGGTTAGTTGGGGCTCACTGGCGAAGCATAGTAAGGGCGGGGAGGGGCGGCCGACCCCCCCCCTGGATTTTCGCGCAGAAGTTCCGATTATATAGTATTCGTATAGAAAATTTTGAAAATATAGGGTTTCGACCCCCCGAAACGGGTTTTCGACCCCCCAAAACTAGTGACTTCTGACCCCCCGGTGACTTCCGACCCCCCGAACCTTCGGGTCAAGCTTCGCCACTGTTGGGGCTACGACTAGCATTGTGATGCTTTTATGGTAACTCTCGTAGGATGTTTGCTTAAATTTTGATTTGACTGTTTTTATTGATTTATACTTTCAAGTAGTGTGTTTCTTATGCAAAAATCATCAAATTAGTTTTTGGATATACGTTATAGTTATGTGTCATTTACCTACACATATTACCTCGTATTATGTTATGCTTTTAGGTAATATATAATCTATTTAACGAACAATTAAACTAATTTGTTTATATTAATTCTATGCAAAATTTTAGAGGAGAGTAAGAACAAATAAATATTATGTTTTTCATTATATGATTGAAAAAATTACATTAAGATAGGGGAAAATGAATAATTATGAATAAGAGACTTGAGAAGGTATTGGTATTTAATAAACCTAATACTAGCGATATTATTTTGTATAAATCTTCCATATATGTTTTGCATGCAAATTTATATCAAACTACAAATTTTTTAATATCTACTCATAATTTACATATTGGCTTAATGTATTATAGAAGTTAAGAAAAATTTTAAATTAATGACAAGTGTTTCCAATAAAACCGTAAACAGCACATAAGTTTAATCTCTTAAGTCATAGAGTTGGTCAACGACTTCGTTAATCGTTTAAAAAATGATCATCTTAAATTGCATCCCTATTATTTTATAAAAAAGATGCGTAGATCCAAGAGCTTATAGGCTTTATTTGATATTTATATATCAAACTGCCAATTGTCTTTAATCTACATACAACATCCATCTCATCCGACCTGACCTGACCTGACCCGATATCATACCATACAAAGTTTATAAATATAGTAGCGCTATTCACAAACTTCATTATATAAACAACATATCGAAACCAATATCCATCAAGTCGATCAGAACACAAACGGCGTTGGAGAGAAAGCGGGAATCACCATCGCGTGACTAAACTTCCTGCACGAAATATAATGATGCGAAGTAATAAGTTTGGATTGTTTGTATATATCGTTCGAAAGGGAAAATAATTAAAACAAGAATACAAATGAATGAATCACTTGATTAATGTTGTGCACATAGTTGATAGTTTTCTTCAATAAAACACTAATTTTATTTTATGAAAATTACTTTAGTCAATTTTTTTTCCGACACAAACACACTAAAAAAGATTTACCTAAAGTCTAATGTCTCGTATCTGCAAAGTTCTCATCTCATTCAGAATAATGTGTACAAAATACGTTGATGGTAATATGAGACAAAATATTTTATATGAACCAAAAAATCTCTCTGGTCCTGAGTAATAGGAGATTTACCTAGAATGATCCGTTTCATTTTTTTTATATATCAGGGGCGGAGAGGTGCGGCCGACCCCCTCGAATTTTCGCTCAGAGGTTCCGATTATATAGTATTTATATAGAAATTTTTTGGTATATAAGGTTTCGACCCCCCGAAACTAGTGACTTCCGATCCCCCAAGTTTCAGGTCAAGATTCGCAACTGTTTTTAATATAGTTACTTGGAGACCAAAACTTTTAACTAAAAAAACTAAAACAAGCAGTTTCAATTACCTGTAATTACCGACATAAGAATGAGATCGAGTTTTTCCCGCAGATTTAACTTTGTTCATGGGCACCTTGTTAGACTGGACAACACTAACCGATTGATTACTTTGTTGAGACACATTCATAACAACGCCACCATCTTCTGCAATTGCTGAGAGCTCTGGCCTCCAGTGTTTGGTAGAACTACCGCGCTTTACGCGTTGGCGATTCGTTGAGACAACAGCGGAGATGGTCTCTGTCTCGGGCGTCACTATGGTGCCCCCGAAACAAAGACCAAACTCCGGGAGGAAAAACTTCATGAATCTATAGATAAATATGTCTTTTTCTCGGTCTCTAATGAATATGTTGTGTATGTATATATATGTGGTTGAATGTAAAGAGCTGAGGGGCACGGAGTTTACGTGAGCTTACACTTTAATGAAGAGCTTAAAAGTGAAAGCCCACAGCCTCATTTGATGTATTTATAAAGGAAAAATGTGGAGGTGGATGGACAAGGGAAGGGTGTGACTTATGATGTGTAAATAGGATTTGAATTTTAGATGAAATATTAAAACATAAAGTTTGTGTGTTTCTTTTTAAAATTTAGTTTTTGGTTACACATGTGAACATGTTTAGCTACATAGATTGTGTTCAGGACTTCAGGTTAATATGGTTGGTTTTTGTAATGATGACATGTTTAGAAAATAACTAGTTTTAACACCCCCACCCCGTGTTGCGGAGGGGCGTAAACCATGCCAAAGAGCACCAATGTCACACTACTGCCAGTGACCACCAACATTTAAGTTGCAACGTGTTAATGGGAAGAAATTATAATGACATGTAAAACATAGAAAATAATAACTAAGGGGCTGTTTGGTAAACCTCTTAGTGAAGCTCTGAACCATTCAGCATGTTTGTTTCAGCTTCTGAATGAAATAGTTAAGGCTGAACCATTAAGGCTTGGGATGTTGCTGAACTAGACTGAACCTTAATGAGGCTCTCCTACCAATATGGGACAAGAAAACTAACCATTAAGAGGTCCAACTTACTGATTCAGCATTTAACCATTCAGACCTCGTAACCATTCGCACTTAATCAACCAGCCCCTAAGTTGATTTGGGACCCGCGTGTAGCAGCGAACCTATCTAACGGAAAATAAATAGACGTTAAAACGTTGAATCACACACGTACGTTGTGATGTGTTAACTTGTAGAATTTTGAACGAAACGTAAAACGGTGAGCTACACATGCATGTTGCGCCATGTTAACTCGCAAAATTTAGAACAAAACGTAAAATTTGCAAAAGGTGAAAAGTGTAGGAGAAAAACTTTTGGGTTAAAGTTAAATGATTATTATTTTTGTTAAAAACACCTTAAGCTGCTATGCACAAAAAGATTAATACTATGTAAATATGTTGAGAAAATGTAATAATATGTTGAGAAACAGTAAAAAGAACATAATACATTTATTTGTATGTAGTGCATATTTGAAAGGCGCACACAACACATGTGGCATCCCTAGATATAAGACATTTTGATATATATTTTTGTTTGTTTACAAACGATCTATTGTTTAGAATTGTCAACTAGTTTTGTTGGTATATTAATTAGTACCATTAAACATATTATTCTATTGGTGGGACTCTTATTATTCTCTTTGTTACATCATATACATTATGGGTGGGGAATTAGATCCTGCACTAGCTAGACACACTTGGCGTGATGGTAGGTCACGCCCATGAAGATTAGTACTTGAAATGACACAAACTATGGATAGCTGAAGTCTAGGGGCGATTCTTTTAAGGGGCGGGGAGGGTCGGCCGACGCCCCCGAATTTTCGCTCAGAAGGTTGGGTTATATAGTATTTCGTATAGAAATTTTTTGGTATATAAGGTTTCGACCCCCGAAACTAGTGACTTCCGACCCCCCGAAGTTTCGGGTCAAGATTCGCCACTGCCGAAGTCGACACATGAAGATTAGTACTACAAACACCTTCACAATTAAGGGGGGTAAGAAACCTTTTTAGTTTCCAAGAAATCCAAGCAAGCTTTCTTTCATGTGCAAGAGAGTTAAGATTAGGAAGAAGATGTTCTCTTTCTCGATTCTCATTATTGGATAGCACATAACGATTCATAATACTTACATTCGTACACCAATATATTAAAATCCATGGTTTAGGAATTATTTCATAGGTCATGTGACATATTCTTAAACTTTTAACATATTGTCTACTTATAATATATTTAAACACAACATGTGATATTAAATGAATAGTATATTGCAATTGGGGATATTGCATGTATATATCGGAAATTAGTTGACCCACAAGGGTACGACCATTTGTTTGATAATTGAAACACAACTTAGGAAGAAAGGCAGTGTCTTCGTCAATGGCCCCAATGACCGTGAGTAAGCATGTAAACAAGCTAGATTAATAAAACTCATTGACTATTATATATCGATGGTGGTACGTACGTTGACATAAATAAATTTTCTTTAAAATAATGAACAAGTTAGGATTTAAAATTATAATCTGACAATTAGTTTATGATAAAATAATCTTTACTTTTATTAAAAAATTAATTCTTGTTTTGTAAAAGAGAATGCAGAAACGATGCATGAATTAATAAGACATGCATATGGTAGGGGCGTCATTCGTACGCCTCGCCTGGCACGAGGGACCATTAATATTACTTCACGACACGCGAAATACGTTAAGTCAACAAATAATTAGGTTTCCCATATAAATATGTAACAACGGACCCTAGCCATAAAAATTTAGACTTCCAAAGCATATTTTGAGAGCATAGGAAGAGAAGCATCTGGAGTTGACGGATTGAGCTAGGATCAGGGGGAGTGCAATTTATTAGTTTTCAATATTGAACTACTTTGTGTTTTCATTTTGATATTATGTTTTGTTTGAACCTTGTTTCTTTGTTTATCTTTTCCAGTTTCTTTAGTGGCTAAACTTTCATAGCTACCTAGGTTATGATAATTACTTGTTGAGATTTGGTATTTTATCTTGGTTCTTGGATATTATGTTGGATTTATATTAAAGTAAAGAACGTGTTTATCATTGTTATGATGTGTGTACATGCTTTGTACTTATTAATGATCTTTCAATTCTTTCATAAGTGCATTTGTGAGTGTGTTTCATGTATGAATGCTTATTAGGTTGCTTAGTTTGTGTGTGTAACTAATTAATGGTTTTCGATCTGAATTCCATAGGAACATTAGTCGAGAGTTTAGAGGTTTTATGTGTTCTTCCTATTTTTGAGACCGATAGGTGAAAGGTAGTCGGGATCGTCTTTGATATTAGGGATTTAGGCTAGAAACATTTCGAGAGGGGTTTTCCTAGGTTTTCTAGTATTATGTGCACTTTTGGGTGCATTGAGATTATTAAGATCGAGAGAAAATCTAGTCTTTTGAGTACTTTAGTATAGTTGGAGAGAACGAGAGTTAATCCAACCAACCAATGAGTTAATACACCTTTAGGTTGCCTTTTAGGTCTCAACTGGAAAATGATTAGGGATTCACTAGGTTAGCTGAGAGTTGATTATTTTATGATCTTGGTTCCAACATGGTTTCATAACCAAGATAAATCCAAGTGTCACAAGTAGAATTTCACACATAGGTAGTACTTTTCTCACCTTTGATTTATTCTAAATTGTTAACCTATTTTTGCTAATTTGAGTTTTCTTTAGCTTAATTTTATTAGTTAATTAATTAAAACCATTTCAATTTAGAAACAAATTCATTTAAGTCTTTAGTTGAGTCTAGTTTAATTGTCACATAAGTTTGATATCCGGGCTTACTTAGGCTTTACTATAATTGATAAGTATACTTGTATGTCGTGTGATCTAGTTTTAGGAGAGTCTAGAATTTAAATAGAGTGTTTAGGTTAGTCTATTTTTGTGAACCACTTCAAGCACACACGCACACACGCGCGCACACACACACACACACACATACATACATACATACATACATACATACATACATACATACATACATACATACATACATACATACGTACGTACGTACACACACTCGTATTTGTAACAGCCCCATAAAACATAAAAGTAACTAGTTTGGAAAATAATCCAGTTAAAACGGATGTATATAACTTTTGATTTGTTTTAATTTACGAGGCACTTGAAATATGAACGAAAATAAGATCACATGTTGGTCATTTTAGCGAACTTGTCAGAATTTCGAATCCAATCACCAAATCACCTCATTCCGAGCCTTCTATCTCTACTTTATGATGAAAAAGATAGAGCACACGCTTGTCAAAAAAAACCGTAACCGAATCTATCTATATATATAAAAGAAAACGTATATGCTGACGTGGCGTGCAATGAAGGCCTCAACCTTCCCATGAGAGTGCCACCTGGCATCATAATGAAGAGTTTTTGGTGTTTTTGAATTGTTTCTTTTTTTAATTAAATTGAGTTATTTTAGGAAAAAAGAATTTAAAAATAAATTTAAAATTTTCTCTCTCATATTTCCTCCCATAATTTTTAAACGTTTATATCTTTTATATACGGGATTTTTTAAAGAAAAAAATTACACCAAATTAACGAGCGTTTTATTATCTTTCCAACGAGTACCATAGTGCTATATAAAAAACGGAGAAAAAATCAACTATTTTTTGTGTGGTTTCGTTCATACAGGAAAAAAACACACAAAGTATTCATGTTATCACGTAACATTAGATTTTGTGGGGAATATGAGTTATTACTGATTAGAATACTATGAACATGCAATGATTGAGAGATTTTGTGGTTAGTTAACTTGAGCCATTTGCAATAGGTTATCACGTAAAATTAGATTTTTCAACCCCGGGACCCTCCCGGGGTAATCAGCTAGTAAAAGATAAGACAATTAACACCGCAACTAGCTACTGAAGAAACAACGAGTATAAAGCGGGTAGATGTAGGATAGGGTGGTATTTGAGGTAACGACTCGTGTTCGCAGCAGGGTATAATCCTTGGCTCACAACGATGGTTGGTCTATGGTTGTATACACGAATGGCAAGCAATCATACACAATAGACAAAGATATAAGTGGTTCGATCTTGTAAGATCTACGTCCACTGTGAAAGATGATCTCTATTAATGAATAGTATGAATAACGATACAAGTGGAAATACAAGTGTCTTCGTTCTTATTGGCTGATCTTCAACGTGGAGAGAAAGGAGGTCAAGTCCTCCTTTTATAGGAGATGCATGGGCCGAGGATTCTGGAGCCCATCCATCCTTTAATGGGCCGGGCCTGGGGACCGGGCCGGTTGGTTGGTAGGCCCTCTTAGTTGGATCCTAACCCTTGGTTAGATAAAGTGATCCAAGTTGGGGAGGGCTTCTTCTGATTGGACCACGTGTCACCTCGTGGTTGGCAGGTTGGGAGGTTCTTCGTCCTCCACACACGTGGCGTGCTGTGGATGGTGTGCAGGGGCGTCAGATGTCAGACGGCTGACCACTTGTCAGCTGACATCTGACGGGAGGAAGCAAGTTGGTGTCCAAGGGGAATGTCTTTGGGTGTTGCCAACTGGTGACCCTGCGCCTTTGGCGCTGTGGTGCTCCTGGAAGTGATTCTTCCCGCGGGTGTTAGAACTTCCAGTGGAGGCTTTTTTGAATGGCGGGTAGGGTGCGCCTGAAAGCGGTACCCTACCCCTTCAAGTCCCCCAAGTCCAGGGTGTCTCCTGTTCTTGCTTAGAGGGCTGGTGGGGCGCTGGACTAAAATTTGTCCTTTGTGCTCCCTTTTGTTGTGATGGGGGAACTGCTTCATTTTGAGCGAAAGAGTGCGCGTTGCAACTCTTGTGTCATGTGAAAAGATATTGGCGTCCCATTATCTTTGTACATGGCTCTTTTGTAAAACAGTTGCCTTTTAGGGTGTTCAAAAAGTAAAATCCGGCGGACAACGTCGTTTGGATTTTACGTCAACCCATCGCCAAGTGATGACGTGGCACTTAGGGTGTGAAAAGGTAAAATCCGGCGGAGAACGTCTTTTGGATTTTACGTCAACCCATCGCCAAGTGATGACGTGGCACTTAGGGTGTTAAAAGCTAAAATCCGGCGGAGAACGTCTTTTGGATTTTACGTCAACCCATCGCCAAGTGATGACGTGGCACTTAGGGTGTTAAAAGCTAAAATCCGGCGGAGAACGTCTTTTGGATTTTACGTCAACCCATCGCCAAGTGATGACGTGGCACTTAGGGTGTTAAAAGGTAAAATCCGGCGGAGAACGTCTTTTGGATTTTACGTCAACCCATCGCCATGTGATGACGTGGCACTTAGGGTGTTAAAAGCTAAAATCCGGCGGAGAACGTCTTTTGGATTTTACGTCAACCCATCGCCAAGTGATGACGTGGCACTTAGGGTGTTAAAAGGTAAAATCCGGCGGAGAACGTCTTTTGGATTTTACGTCAACCCATCGCCAAGTGATGACGTGGCACTGGGCCAGCGGCAGAAGATGACGTGGCAGTCATAATGGCTTGGTATTAATTGGTGTACTAAGTACGTTACCTTTATAATTAATTTTTGAATTTTGAAGGGTCTCCTTGTATTTAGGAAACGTGCTTGGGAAGGTGAGGCGGTTTGGTGGACGTGTCAGAGTGCAGAAAGGATGTCTGCACAGTTGTCAGTCACGTCAGCACGTGGGTGGGGAGTTATCAATCGTGTGTCAGGCGAGTGGCCGTACACGCGCGCGAGTGGTGCAGCCTGTCAGTCTGATTGCTGACGTTGGGCATGTGAGAAGTCGTCCTTTTGGGCAGACGCGTGTCCTCACGTGCTGACGAGTAACTGCTCATCCAGCTTTTATGCCACGTGTTGCGTCCAGATGTGTCCTTCCCTGGCAAGATGAAGGGTCATCTGCCAGCTGTTTCTATCGCATTAAATGCGATGGGTATAAATACCCGAGGAGGTTTTTTTTTTTTTTTAAATTCCTTCTTATCTTTCTTTAGTCTCACAATTTTCTTCTCCATTTCTCTCATCTTCTCCGGTTAATCTTCAAGTTTTCCGGTGATCCTTCGAAAAAATTTCCTTTCTTTTTTACATATATTTTGCATTATGTCTGAGGGTTCTGACGTTGGTGGTAACCCTGGTAAGACCACCGAGAAGTCCAAGAAGCTGATTCACAATACCACCTGTAAATGGGGTGAGAAGAGTTTTGCCAAATTTGTCAAGGCAATGGAGTTCGATCCTTCGTGGGAGGTGGAGTTGCCGTCAAACAAGGGCACTGCTTTGGCTCCTCCCACCGGGAAGATGAGTCTGTATGGGGCTCACCTTGCTCTCTGTGGGTTTCGGCTACCTGCCACCAAGTTCCAGGTGGATACCTTGGTGAAATATGGCGTCCATGTTACCCAGGTCAGTGGATTTGGGATGCTTCGTCTGGTGCACTTTGAAGCTTGTTGCCGTGCTTTGGATATTGAACCGTCGTTCGAACGGTTCAACGTCTTTTATGTGTTGAACATGGAGGGTTCCTGGTTCAACTTTGTCCCTCGTCCTCAAGTCCCTCCCTGTGGGACCACTGCTCCGAAGTCTCTTCATGACTGGAAAGAGAAATTTTTCTACGTCAAGAGGGGGGTGATTCCGGTGGACATGCCGTGGAAAGTTGTTGCTGAGCGTCAAAGGGTGGGTGATCACCCTGTGATGGAGGGTTTTCGGGACCAGGAGTGGTTTAAGGAGCTGGTGGCCCGTGCTTCCCCGTTTGACACGGGTATGTGTTCTGAAGCCATGTTGGCTTTGCTGGGAATGAGTAGGGTTCAGATTGTTGAAGGGAAAGAGCCTGTGGTTACCGTCCCTGGTAAGCTTCTTTCATTTTTCATTTTCCTGACCTCTCTCTTTTTTTTTTTTTTTTTTGTGTGTACCCAATAAAGTTGTGTTTTTGGGCTCAGGAATGTCGAAGTTTGAGGCGTTCTTGCTGAGGGATAAGGCCCCGCTTGAGTGGAGAGATCCTGCGGGTGGTAGGATGTCCGTGATTGACGAGATGGTGGGTCGATTTTATTTTCCCTATCTGGAGTTCAAGCCAACCGTCCTTCTGTTTTCACGTGAGCATCCTATAAACCCTGACCCTATATCTTCTGTTCGTCATGCGGGGGTAAACCCTTGTTTTGTCGTTTCCTCTGATGAGGAATCCACTGGATCTTCTGTAGAGATGGTGGATCCAGCACCTCCGCGTGGTCGTAAGAAGAGCGTGCCACGCTTTCATAAGCATAAGGTGTTGTCTCAAGCTAAGTCTGTGCCTTTGAGTGCAGGTGGTGAAGGGCCTCTCTTTGGTCAACGTGAGAGACGTGCAGAATCGTCCTCTTCCGCCCCTGAAGATGATTCAGCGGTCAGTCCGCTGAAAAAGAAGCGGAAGTTGGGCAAAGTTTCTGGCGGTAAAGCTGCATCCTCCAAGTCTGGTCCCGCACCGTTCTCTATGGAGATTAGCCCTCCGCCCGAGCGTCGTCCTCTGATCCAGAAGACGTTGAAGAAGGTTACCAGTAAGTGGTGTTCCGCCTCTTTGTTGCTTTTTTGCCGTTTTTTGATATTTTTCTAAGTGTTCTGTTTTTTCTTGCAGTTGTTTCTCCGCGAGCTTCTGGTTCTGCCTCCGAGCCAAGTGAGACGGAGGTTGCTAGGGAAAGGCGGGAGGAGGAAGAGGCGAAGGATCGCGCGGAGAAAGAGGCAGCGGAGGCCGAGAAACGGGCCAAGGAAGCTGCCGCCAAGGAGGAGGAGGAGAGGGTAGCGGCTGAGAAGCTGCGTCTAGAGGAAGCAGCTAAAAAAGCTGAGGAGGAAAGATTGGCAGCTGAAAAGCTGCGTCTGGAGAAGGAAAAGGCTGAGGCCGAAGCGAGGGCTGAGGAGGCGGCCGCCAAGGCTAGGGCGGAGGAGGAGGCCGCCAGGCTCGCTAGTGTTCAGGCGTTTTCTGGTGGTTCTCCTGGGGGTGGTGGTGGTGGACCTGTTGGTGGGAGGTCAAGTGTGGACCGGAGTGACCCGGGTTACTTCGCGGGCGATGTGATTTGGCGTCCGCACTGGAGTATCCGGGAGAACTCCCGCTTTGCCAACCCTCTGACGGCCGAGGAGTTTGTTTCTGAGGTTGTCCCTCCTAAGGAGAGGGAGTATCAGGATAGCCTGCCCCGGTCGCAGTTAATCACCGATATCTGTGTTGGGCAGGCGCTGCAAGTTGCCGCTATTGAGTCCTTAAAGCGGCGTGATCAAGAGTATGCCCGAGATATCGCGGAGTTCAATGCTCGGCGGGCTAGCCAGGCACAGAGGGAGGAGAAAATGAAGTCAGAGGTAGATAGGTACCGTGATAGGGCCTATAAAGCTGAGGACCGGGTGAAGGGGCTGGAGAAGGAGCATGCGTTGGCTCATCAGCGGTGGGTTGATGCTTGTCAAGTGACCAACCAGGAGACTATGAAGCTGAAGGATCAGATCCAGACCTTGAAAAATGAGAACGCGAAGCTTCGGGAAACCGCGGAGGGTCATGCCAAGGTTTTGGCCGATAAGGACTCCGTGGTGGCGGGTCTTCGGTCTGATTTGCGCAACAAAGATGATGAACTTGTTGGTGCCTCTTCTCAACTTTCCGAGTTGGCGGGTGAGAAAGAAGCGTGGGTGAAGGAGAGGGCGGCGTTGATGGAGGAGCGGGCTTCGTTGGAGGAATCCCTGACCGTGTCGCAGACAGAGGCTGAAAATGCCAAGGTTCTCTTGGATGAGGCCAATGTTGCGCAGGAGAAGTCCCAAGAGTCCATCCGCTGGGTGATGACCGAGGGTATCGCCGGTGTAAGTACTTTTCTCTCCTTCCTACTGTCCTTAGCGTATTCTCTTTCTAATCCTTGTTTTTATGCAGATTTTCAAGCGGTTCTGGAACGAGCCCAATCTCGGCGATCAGGTTGCTGCTATCGCTGCTGCTGCGCGCGCTGCTGGGGAGGCCGAGGGATTCGACACTGGGTTTTACCATGCGCTGAATGGAGGGTGCATTTCTGAAGGTGCGCATGATGGTAAACCCAGGGAGAAGGAGTATGAAGCTGAGCTTCTGAAGTTTGAGCAGGTCGAGTTCCCCATACTGAAGACGGTTGCAGACTGTAATCAGTATGCTGATCCAGCTGGCGCCCTCCGTTACTTTATAGAAGAATCCGACCGTTTGGGTGCGGAGGCGCAAAAGAAAGGGAAGCAGCCAGCGGGTGGTGGTGAAGGTCCGTCTGGGACGCGCCCGGAGGATCTTGAAGAACAGTTGGTGGATTTTGGGGAGTCCGGCGAGGAATAGGATTCCTTTGTATGTGTTATGTTTCTGTTGGATCTTGTAAAGCTTGAGGCAGCTTGAACGCCTCTTTTTGATAGTTTATATAAATGAAACTTTTGTTTGTTACTTTGTGTGTTTTTGGATTGATTAATGAGTCCAGCGATAATGATACATGGTATTTATGCCTTGAAGACCCAAGTTCCGATATTGCACACTTTAAGTTAGGCGATAGAATTTTCTTAGGATTCCCCAAAAAAGAAAAATGGCTTAGGCATGTGTAGCCTAAGTCTTTACAAGAATTACATGTAACAGAAGCGTAATTGTGCCGCGTTCCAAGAGCGCGGGACAGGCGTTCCATCGAGCTTTTCTAACGCGTAGGCGCCTTTGCCCAAAATTTCTTGTATTTTGTAGGGGCCCTCCCATGTTGGGGCAAGTTTGCCTTGCTTTTCCGCGTTTGAAGCGCTATTGTTTCTGAGAACGTAATCTCCAATGTTAAAGTTATGTAACTTAACTTTTTGATTGTAGTAGCGCTCCAGTTGACTTTTGTATCTGGCTTCTTTGATGGCGGCGAGCTCTCTTCGTTCTTCAAGCAAGTCGAGGTTTAGTCGTAGCTCTTTGTCATTCTGCCCTTTTTCCGCCATGAGTACTCTTTTGGAGGGGCATCCTATTTCGGCGGGAATGACAGCCTCAGAGCCATAGGTTAGGCTGAAGGGAGTTTCGCCATTGTTGGTTTTGGTGAGTATGCGATTTGCCCATAGGACATGTGGAAGCTCGTCCACCCATCCTGTTTGTTTGGTCCCCAGCCGCTTTTTAATGCCTTCGATGATGCTTCGGTTTGCTCTTTCGACTTGGCCATTCCCTTGGGGGTGGGCGACTGAGGTGAAGATCTGCTGGACGCCCATTTGCGCCAACCATTGTTGCAAGTGTTGGTCGGTGAATTGGGTTCCATTGTCGCTTACAATTTGATATGGCAAGCCGAACCTGCAGATGATAAATTCCCATATGAACTTTTTGGTGTGTGCGCCGTCAATTTTTGCTAGCGGCTTTGCTTCGATCCATTTTGTGAAATAGTCGATTGCCACTATTAAGAACTTGACGTTTCCTGGTGCTGTGGGAAATGGGCCGACAAGGTCTATTGCCCATTTCTGGAACGGCCATGCCGCTGTGACGGGAATTAAGTCGTTTTTAGGGCGCAGGGTGTTTGGTGCGTGGCGCTGGCAAGAATCGCACTTGCGCAGTTCTGCCACTACGTCTGGGTGCATGCCTGGCCAATAATAGCCTGCGTTCATTAGCTTGGCCACCACCATTCTGGGTCCTGCATGTAGTCCGCATGTACCTTCGTGGATGTCTCTGATGAGGAAAGAGGCGTCCGCTTTGTCGACGCATCGCAGTAGCGGACCGAGGTATGATCGTCGATAGAGGATTCCGTCCGTTAACTGATAGTGCAAGGCTTTGTGCTGGAGCTTTTGTGCCTCCGCTTTGTTATCGGGTAACGTTCCGGATGTGAAGTAAGCCTTCAGTGGTGCCATCCAAGAGGTGTTTCCTGTTTGGATGACGTTAACTTGCCTTGTAGGAACTGATGGGGCTTCTTGTAGTTCGACACGGACGTTTTTGGCCATGTGCTCAAAGACTGTGGAAGCCATCTTGCTTAGGGCGTCGGCGGGTTTGTTCTTGCTGCGGTTGATGTGAATGACTGTGCAGGAGACGAATTTGCGTATGAGTAGTTTGGCCTGTTGTAGATATAGGGCCATTGTGGCGTCCCTTGCATCGTATGTGCCATTGATGTGGCCCGCTACTAGTAGTGAATCGACATGCGCCTCGATATGTGAGGCTCCCATTTGATGTGCGATGCGTAGGCCTGCTAGGAGCGCTTCGTATTCTGCCTCATTGTTTGTTGCGGCAAAGTCTAATCTAATGGCGTATGTGTATTCTTTTTTATTTGGGCTGATCAGCCGCAAACCCGCACCTGCGCCGTCTGAGTTTGACGCACCGTCGGTATAAAGTTTCCACCTTTCATTGTCCGGCGTTGGTTGTGCGGGATCCTGTTCCGAGAGGCACTCCGCGATTTTGTCCGTTGGTATTTCGGTGGCGAAGTCAGCGAGAACCTGTCCTTTAACTGCGGGTCTGGGCTTGTAGTTGATGGTGTGTTCACTTAGTTCGATTGCCCATTTTGCTAGACGTCCCGAGGTTTCTGGCTTGCGCAGGACGTCACTGATTCTGTAGTCTGTTAGGACGTTTATTGGGTGGCCATGGAAATATCGGCGCAATCTGCGTGAAGCGTGGATGAGAGCTAGTACCAACTTTTCCATTGTGGAGTACCTAGTTTCTGCGTCTAACAAGGTTCTACTGATGTAGTAGATGGGTGTTTGTACGGTTTTTCGATCTACCAAAAGTACCGCGCCGATTGCCCTTTCTGTTAC
Source organism: Ambrosia x helenae (assembly GCA_030844895.1). Taxonomy (NCBI): domain Eukaryota; kingdom Viridiplantae; phylum Streptophyta; class Magnoliopsida; order Asterales; family Asteraceae; genus Ambrosia; species Ambrosia x helenae. Next base: position 128,193,227 of record CM061229.1, on the reverse strand, counting down.
AGAGAGGTATAGGGTTAGCGGCTCTTTGGGTAATGGTGCTGTGAGAGTAGGTAAATTCATAAGACATTCTTTCATTTCTTTAAAAGCTTTTTCCGCCTCAGGGGTCCAGCGGAAATTACTTTTCTTAAGACAATTCTTTAGAGTGTCTACAAATGGAAAAGACTTGGAAGCGTAATTTGAAAGGAAGCGGTTGAGAGCGACTAGGCGTCCCATTAGCGTTTGTACTTCCTTGATGCTTGTTGGTGAAGGCATTCTTTCAATTGCTAGGACTTTGTCTGGATTTGCGCGGAAACCGTCGCGCGTGACTACAACGCCTAGGAATCTTCCTTCTTCCATGCCGAAGGAACATTTGCTGGGGTTGAGCTTCATGCGCACCTTGCGCAGTTGGTTGAATGTCTTTTGGATGTCTTCCAGCATGTTGTCTTCGTCTTTGCTTTTGATGACGAGGTCATCAACGTACACTTCCAAGCGCACCCCTATCTCGTGGATGAAAGCGCTGTCCATGAGACGTTGGTATGTGGCTCCCGCGTTTTTCAGACCGAAGGGCATTTTGGTGTAGCAGAAGATGCCCGTGTCTGTACGGAAGGCCGTTTTGTCTTCATCTTCCTTCGCCATTTGGATCTGATGGTAGCCTTTGTAGGCGTCGAGGAAGCATTTGAAGCGGAATGGCGCTAGGGAGTCCACCTTTAAGTCGATTTCTGGGAGAGGGTAGCAATCCTTTGGACAAGCTTTGTTTAGATCTTTGTAATCGACGCACATGCGCCATCCGCCTGTCGCTTTACCTACCATGACCGGGTTGGCGACCCATGTTTGGTAGCGTATTGGGCGGATGATGCCAGCGTTTAGTAGTTCATTGACCTGTTCGTTCATCGCCTTTGTTTTCTCTGGTCCCATTTTGCGCATCTTTTGGGCAACTGGCTCCACTGATCTGTACGTGTTGAGTTTGTGTTCCGCGATATTTCTTGGAACGCCGATCATGTCAGATGGTTGCCAGGCGAATATGTCTATGTTCTTTACTAGCAGTTGTTTAAGGTGCGCCCGTATGGTGTTGGAGATTTCATGGCCAATGATGACCGTTTGGTCCAGGAATTTAGGGTTCAGGACCCAGTTTTCCGGTTCCGATCGGGTTTGTGTTTTTTGTGGTTTTGCCACGTCGATCGCGTGGCACTGTTTGTTGCCGCGGATTATTGCAACGCCGGTTCGGGTTGGGAAACCTACCATTTGGTGCGGGGTGGAGGCATTGGCGTTGAACTTTGCCAAGCCTTCCCGCCCTAGTAGGACATCGTGGCGAGAAGTGGCTGGTAGGACCATGAAGTCACAGATTTCTGTGCGTTCGTGGGTACCATCTGTTAGAGTAACCGGGAAGGTGATGATGCCGCGCGGCATGATGACTTCGTCAATAAAGCCTGAGATTGGTGCGTTGACTGGAACGAGGCGGGCTTTGTCATCCTCGTCCAGTTGTGTTGGGCTAGATTTTATAGGTTTACGCTTGTCTTTATTAAGCTAGTCTATTAGATTTGGGCTTAGTTTAGTTAATGGACTTGGGTTAGGCCATGTGGGCCAAGGCTTTAGTGGACCCTATATAATGTTTTGTTTATGTTCATTTTAGGGTTAGACTTTCATAATCCTCATTTTTGTAACTCAAGAGCCACCACCTTGTACCAGACAATCCTAGAGATTGTGTGCAAGGTGAAGCAGCAATACTATCGAGTTCATTGTTTTAATCTTTTGTTCTTCACATTCAATCTTGTTTTCCGCACTCGATTGTTTGTTTGATACCCGGTAGAGAAGATCTTGGACTTAACAATTGGTATCAGAGCCTAAGAAGTCTTTCGAAGGCTCGGTTCGGTATCATTCGAAGATCAAAAGAAGACGTTTATGCTGCTGCGTTTTATCAGTTTTACAGGTTATTCGCATCTCAAATTTTTAATTTTATTTTTCTAATTAGTTTTGTTTTGGTGTTTTAGAATTTTTGGCAGATTTGTTTGTGTTGAAACTCTCAAAGAACATCAAGAACAGTTGAAAAGGAGGTGTTTGATCTAATTTTGTGTTTAAAAACTTTTGTTTCCAAGTTTTTCGTGAATTAGTTTTTGGAAGATATTACAAAATCTTCTAAAAATAAAGAGATATTTAATTTTGAGCAAAAGTTTTGGTGGTCCCAATAGCTGTCAGTCATTCAACAGATTTTTTATTTCAACAACAATCAACGCTCGGGGACGCAGCCAACACCAAACATCCATCTTCTTCAGAAACCGGAATCCACTTGAACACGTGAACATGTCCTCGAACACTCAAGACATTTGACAGATCTGACCTCGAACACAGATTTGCTACTCGAACTCTCCGTGCAGGTCGAACTCATCCTTGAAGGTTGAACTCAGGGTTGAGGTTGAACTCAGGGTTGAAGGTTGAAGGTTGAACTCAGGGTTGAGGTTGAACTCAGGGTTGAAGGTTGAACTCAGGGTTGAGGTTGAACTCAAGGTTGAACTCAAGGTTGAACTTAAGGTTGAACTCAAGGTTGAACTCAAGGTTGAACTCAGGGTTGAACTCAGATACTAGGTCGAACTCATCTGTCTTGGTCGAACTCACTACTCGAACACTTGAACCCGGATCCAACCCGAACATCTACCCGGAAAACAAACCCACCGGTTACCCAGATCCGGAAACCGGTCACCCACCCGGAAACAACAACCACCCTGCCTTCACCGTCAGACATCGTCGTCAACACCCGGACACCACCAAAAACCACTCCTTCAACCCGTACCCATCTCTGGCCATCATCACCAACACCACTACCCCGACCAACCCTACCCCAGCTCAAACCAGACAACTCCATCATCTGACCGGACACCCACCGCAACACCGTCTTCAACCCTACCTGACCCGGACCCGGACCCGGACCCTACCCAAGAACCCAGACCCACAGCCACCAACCTAACCACTTTTTAACCGGAACAACATCACCACTGGTCACCTTACCTGACCCGGACCCCACCCGAAAACACAAAACACACCCAGAAAACCAGACCCAACCCGTCACCATGATGTCTTCGGTTGACTATTAGTTGATTTGAACAATTATATGATCTGATTGAGCTGTGGTTAGGACTCTGCCTTCTACTTCTATTGTTGCTACCATCACCGGTTGTGTCATTTATAGGCTTATGGTTATTTGTGTTTCTCGAGTATTGTTTGGGAACAATTATATGATCTGGATTTTATTTGAAGGTTTTGTTATGTTTAAGTGAGAAGAGAGAGAGAGAGAGCTAGAAGGTGCAGAGAAGACTTAAAGAAGAGAGAGAGAGACATTAAAGTGATTTTGATTATAAAGGTAGAGAGAAGTGTTGTTGTTGTGGTTGTGAAGAGCTCAAATAAAGGGATTGAAAGTTTGGTCTGACACAATCACGTGATGTTGAAAATAAAAGGATAATAATAATAATAATAATAATAATAATAATAATTATTGTGGTAGTATTATTTGGTGCACACAAGCTTAACTTGGGGGGGTCGACTTTATTGAATACGGTTTGACGGTTGACTACGGTTGGATGTCCGGTGCTCGTCTCTTAAAATTTTGGTGAAACGTCTAAATTTTGGGGGGATCAAGTTTCAAGAAAAATTCAAAATGTCTTGGGGAATCACAGTTAAGAAATCCAAAATGCCCTCTCAAAGTTGTATCTATAGCACAACATGCTCATCTTTTCCTGCTGCTCCGGTCATATCTTCCGCTCCTACTGCTCCTGCCACTTCTGCCACTCCTGCTGCTTCTGTCATTCTTACTGCTCCTGCCGCTCAAGCTTTCATGGCACAACAGAATGACCATGTGCCATCCGCATCTGAGGTACACGCTGACATTTTAGCTGAATCATGTTGCACTGAACGATGCAGGTTAAAAATTAAAGGTTTTAGAGAAGAAACTCTCTCTGCATACAAGCAGCTTGAATACGAGAAAATGGCCACTTGGGATATTAAAAAGAAGTTTAATTCTTATAAAGAAATGGTCGAACAACAAAAACTCGATATCAAGCGCTTGCATCAGGAGGTGAGTGATCACAAGTGTCGATATTTACACTTTAAACGACTGTCTGATACTTTAACCGCGGAATTGATCGACTTAAAATCTAAATTTGAAAATGCCGATTTTCATTTTAAAAAGTTCGATTGCTCTAGTCCCAAAGTTGAAAAAATGATCAATACCCAGTTAAGGTTAAGACCAAAGGACGTGAGGAATAAGGGAATTGGATTTGTGGAAATTCCTCCACCTTTCAATGAAAACTATTCTTCAATTCCTATGTCGGATGAAGAGTTGTTGGCTCTGCCTGTTAAAGGATACGGTCCTCCAATAGAAGAGCCAACCAGTCGACCATCGAGGGATCAAGATGAGATCTCCAAACCTAAATCAGTCCCTGTCCGAATCTCTAAACCCAAGAACAAACAACCTAAGAAGGAGCAGGCTCCATCAAAAACCTTTGTCAAGTCTCAAGATGCTTCAAAGCAGACCGAGACGTTAAATTTTGAGAAAAATAAAGAAATTGACAGAGTTTTTGATGTGAGGAGAGATGAAGTTCCAGTTTCAAATGACACAACTGAATTGAATGATGTCTTAAAAGAAACCGTTTTTGAAACTGAACCGAAAATTGAACAAACTGAACCGACCGGCCAATCAGACTCAAATGTGCCCTTTGAGTTTGATTTCATGAAAACATTCAAAAAGATTTATGAAGAGTACAGGGCACCACAGACCGTTGAACCAGTTGCCCCATCAACTTCTGAAAGTGACTCCAAATGTGAATCACCCGAAACAACCGAATCTGAGAAATCAGTATCAGTTGAATCGAGTGAATCCAGCTGTGAGTCCTCTAAAGCAGCTGAGTCAACGGGGGATTCAGCAGAGCCACAACATGTTTCTGAATCAAGTGGCTCAATTAAATCAAATGACACACTCTCGACTGAGCCAGAATCTGAAAAATCTGTGTGCTCAAGGCCAGTCGAGACTAAACAAGAATGTGAGGATCCCTCATCCAATACTGTTGGCACAGGTGTGATAAAGCCAACAGTCCCTGAATTTAAATGTGTGAACATTACTGATGCTTCTACTTCATGTGCAGATTTAGTAAAAGTAGAGGTTAAAGTTGAGGGGGATGATCTTGTTTGCACTAACAATGCAGGTGTTTGTGTGAAACAGTCTAATTTGTCTGCAAATGCTATACCATATGTGCAAAAGACTGTTTCTGAGCTATCTGTTAATGGCACGACCGATAAATACGTGCCACCACATAGAAAAATTACATGTGCTAACTCTTCTGAACAGGTTCCAGAATTTAAACAGAAAGCTCAAGGACAGTCATCATCACAAGCACAATCTTGTTCACACGGGTGTTCAAGATGTTCTAAGCAGAGCAGAAACTTTAAGAAGCCTGCAAACAAATCATCCAACAGATCCCATCACTCACATTCATCAGTGGGATCGAACAGACCGGGCTATACTCCATATGCAAAGAAGCAAACATGCTACACCTGTGGAAGACCCGGTCACATTGCACGAAACTGCACAAGTCGTCCTTATGTGCCATATTATCGACAACATCAGAAGGTTATGTCTACGGATAACTACTACTCCAAGCCAATGAAGGTTGATAAACCTAAGGCAAGGAAGAACATGAATCCCAAAGTTAAACCGTCTGATGGCGATTGGAATGCTGCCAAGAGCAAGCGGAAGGTTGTTCAATCACAGAAATTAAAACAACCTCAGAAATCGAAAGCTGCTACTCCGAAAGTAGCAAAACCGCTTGTTAAGCCTAAACAAGTCTGGAAAGCAAAGGCGGCAGCACCACCAGTCCTAAATGAGAAGAAGGACATGTGCTTGAGAGAAGTGTCTTTCATAGACGCTTCAGGAGTGCCCAGGACCGCGATGGCCTGGGTACCAATGTTTAATTAATCTCTTTTCTTAGTGCAGGGACATCCAGGGAGGATTGTCGACGACCACTGGTATGTTGACAACGGTTGTTCCCCGCACATGACAGGTGACATCTCTCTGTGATACGTTTATCTTAAAATTCTTAAACAGTGAGTATGTTTCCTTTAAAGGAGACAATGGAGGTAAAATCAGCGAAAGAGGTACACTCAAAACCTGATGCTTTTTATTTTGAACGTAATTGGTCCTTGAATCGAGAATGGTTTTAGAAAAACACAAAAATATTTTTTTTAGTTTTAGGTTGTAAATTTGTTCTTAAAATTTTCAATTATAAGCACAAATTTAGGGGGATATATACCCTTAGAAAAATACAAAAACAATAGAAAATTCAGAAAATGAGAAGTTCATGGTGCAAAAAAAGAAGAAATGATAGTACATCAGCTGTTGAACTGTTACACCTTAAAATCGAAAAGAAAATTAAAAAAATCGAAAAGAAAATTAAATCATGTGTGATTGCAGCTCCATTATATGATGTACTGGCAGGCAAACTACACAACGAACTCAGTTCAAAATTAATGCTAAATATAAAGGACTGTGTAACTTGTGGGGAACACATCATCGGCGTATGATCTTATGGTCTTAAATCTTGCGTTGATAGATTGCCAAAGTCTGAGATTTCAGGTCTTTAAATTGTTGATACATCTGGGGATGTCCTGGCTCGGGCAAAGGAGGATGTGGGCCTTATCTCGTTTATGCCGTCTGAGATGGGAGAAGTGATCTTTGAATTTTTGGATGAGGTCATCAAAGTCTAAGATGCCCCCGATGGGGAGGTTGTCGAACCAAACTCTGGCTGCGCCGGTAAGGGTTTGTGCAAACAGGTGACACCAAACCTGTACAGGCCAGAGGACTGTGGTTCCGGCGCACTCGAAATCATGCAGGTGGTCTGTGGGGTCTCGCAGGCCATCGTATCTGCCGATGCTGCTAGGGAGTTTTGCTTGTTTTTCTATGGGTGCGGTGGCTATTCGTTGACAGAATTTTGAACTTAAGGCGAACGACTTAGGCCTGTACGGTCTGTTTAGGTCGTCGTCTTCCTTGTGGTGTGATGTCGCCGGGTGAGTTTTCGCTAGCTTCCGCCTTTTGGCCCTTGAGGCTGTTGCGTCCGAATCGCTGGTGGGTTGGTAGCCGTCGGATTCCGACGCGGAGTCTACTAGGTCCTGGTCGCGTGCGTTTTTGCTGCGACCTACACCCTGAGACCTTGGACGCGTGGTTTGTTTTTCCTTCCCCTTCCGGCTGTGTTTGGCGGAGGGGGAAGCCTTACTTTTAGATTTACTGTTTTGGATTTTTGCCAGCATATTCTGGTAGATCTTGGTGTTTTTGAGTTGTTTTCTAAAGAGCCACTCGTCGGGGTCCATGGGTGTGTTGGGTGCGTCTGATTCGGAGGATTCTGAGGCCGAAACCGCGCGGGGCGGTGTTTCCTCCCTTATGGTTGCTGGCTGCGTGTCCTTATCCGGAGTTTGGAGCGTTGCCGCTCTGGCGGTCTGAACGACCGTAGAGGGGGTCGCTCCCTTGGATCCGACAGGGGTTAGATCAGCGATTTTGTGAGTAAAGGATGTGGTTTTGAAAGTTTTGTGAGTCTTTCAGCCGGTACGGATGGCGCCAATGAAGAAACAACGAGTATAAAGCGGGTAGATGTAGGATAGGGTGGTATTTGAGGTAACGACTCGTGTTCGCAGCAGGGTATAATCCTTGGCTCACAACGATGGTTGGTCTATGGTTGTATACACGAATGGCAAGCAATCATACACAATAGACAAAGATATAAGTGGTTCGATCTTGTAAGATCTACGTCCACTGTGAAAGATGATCTCTATTAATGAATAGTATGAATAACGATACAAGTGGAAATACAAGTGTCTTCGTTCTTATTGGCTGATCTTCAACGTGGAGAGAAAGGAGGTCAAGTCCTCCTTTTATAGGAGATGCATGGGCCGAGGATTCTGGAGCCCATCCATCCTTTAATGGGCCGGGCCTGGGGACCGGGCCGGTTGGTTGGTAGGCCCTCTTAGTTGGATCCTAACCCTTGGTTAGATAAAGTGATCCAAGTTGGGGAGGGCTTCTTCTGATTGGACCACGTGTCACCTCGTGGTTGGCAGGTTGGGAGGTTCTTCGTCCTCCACACACGTGGCGTGCTGTGGATGGTGTGCAGGGGCGTCAGATGTCAGACGGCTGACCACTTGTCAGCTGACATCTGACGGGAGGAAGCAAGTTGGTGTCCAAGGGGAATGTCTTTGGGTGTTGCCAACTGGTGACCCTGCGCCTTTGGCGCTGTGGTGCTCCTGGAAGTGATTCTTCCCGCGGGTGTTAGAACTTCCAGTGGAGGCTTTTTTGAATGGGGGGTAGGGTGCGCCTGAAAGCGGTACCCTACCCCTTCAGCTACAATCAGCTGAAAAGATCATAAACACATACGTAAACAAATTTGTAACAAAACAGCTTATCGGGACAGCTAATTATTGATCTCGACAATTAATTAACCGAGAACCAGGTGACACATAATATGTGGGGATGTTTATTGAAAGTGGATGAGAGGGCTAATTATTAATGACTAATTCAGACAGCTAAGGTGCTCTTGATACATGTGTCAACATGACCTGGTCACCATGTTATCGACATGCCCCCGAAAAACCATCCATAAATTAAGCATGTATGTGTAATATTTTTTTTTTTTTTTTTGTTATTTTAAACTTGAAGTTATTCAAATAAGTAAAATACATAAAAAAATAGTGTGACTCGGTCTACTAATTAAAAACATGAATATTAATATATTATTACAAATCGATTAAAACCAGGGTAATTTTTTTTTATAATATTATATATCACAATTCACACCACTTAAAAGATGGAGTAGTTTTTTTTTTTTTTTTTTTTTTTTTTTGAAATAGCGTTTTTTTCCCAACCTTTTTGTGATTTTGGTTGTTGTCAGACTTTAAATTGTAAAAATGGGACTTCCGCAATCTAAGATTGCGGAAGTGGTTGACATGGCAATGTGACTTGGCAAAAAGCAACGACGATGGACTTGATGAAGCTGACTGGTAATGTGTTTTTGGGACTTCCGCAATCTAAGATTGCGGAAGTGGTTGACGTGGCAATGTGCTTTTGTCCAACTCATTGTACATATCACTTCCACAATCTTAGATTGTGAAAGTCCCAAAAACACAAATTCAAGTCTGACAACTACCAAAGGCACAAAAACTTTGAAAAAAATACACTAATTCATCAAAAAAACTCTTAAAAGATGGAGATTATAGATTCCGAAGGATTTTCGTTTGGATTTTCATCGCCGGTTCTTATTCTTGTTATGTGGTTTTATGAAAGTCTAAGAGCATCGTCAAAGGGTGTTTAAAATGGTGTTTGAAATCCACATGAAACTTTTGATACATTTGGTTTCCTAACCCCAAAGGTCGTGGAATTTCTGAAAAAGGTTCATCGGGTTATGCATAGTAATAAGACCCAAATCTTTGTTTTAGTAGTAGCGGTTTTACTATCCAAACGATGTTGGAGCACAACTTGTTACCCATTTACCTGCCACTTTATTGTAATCGTCCTGCTATAAATATAAAGCCTAATTACCATTTTGAATAAAAATATGATTTTTCGAATAAAACTAAAGAAAAACATGAAGGGAAGGATGAGTGAGGCAAATGAAAAACAATATTGATGTGGAGAGGAGAGGAGAGGAGAGGAGAGGAGAAAGTCGATATTAAAAGAGAGAGAAACTGGTGAGGTGGAAGAAAGTGAAAATGTGTGGCATCCAAAGTTACTCCGTCATTGGAGGTGCCGACTATGCACCGTAAAAGCGTTCTTTAGCATTTTTGAGGAAAACTGATGAGGTGAAAGAAAGAGAATGTCGATGTGAAGTGAGGGTGTCACCTCACTCGATTTGGCTGGTTTTAGAAGATATGCAAGTGTGTGCTTCCTATGAATGCCACACTCACGAGGGAAATGACAAAGCATACAAACCATTTATGGCAAAGCATGTATCACTCTCATCACCCAACATTTTTCTTAGAATGGCCTGTTTTTTGTTTCGAACCGATACCACCAAACATTTTTATTAAAAAAAATGTACTTAGCATTAGTTTTGGAATTTTCATGGTCTTGGGTTTATTTGTTGACGTTTAGGGTTTTTTATAATCCATTATGCAGAGATATGTCTAGACATGTTATTTCAGCCTATTTGGAAACCGGTTCGAAGTTAGAACCGGGTTGGGCAAAATTGGTTTTGAATTTTGTTGACTAAAGCCTAACCGGCAGGGCCGACTCAATGGTGACTATTTTGAATTTTATGGCTTTAGGCCCTAATCAAACAACGCCCTCAAATTTTAAATTTTTTTTAATATATATGTTAATTAACTAAGATGACAAACCTTTAACTTAATATATGTATGGTCAGTAAGTCTTTTTAATTGTATTTATCATGCAAATAGTTTTGTTCCTACGATCATTGTTATCTTCATGTTTTATGTTTTTTTTTTAGTTTTTGAAAAAAAACTCTCATTTTAGTATTTGTTTTAGACCTCCACAAATGTTGAACCGACCCTGCTAACTAGTTTAACTTCGAAACCGTTTAGGTTTACCTTATTGTACATCACCTCTATTTAAATAATAGAAAACATTAGTAAAAGAATAAAATATAAATTTAAAATCTTCGTTTCATACTATATGACTATATGTTTTTAATAAATAGAAATGCTTAAATGTATACGATTTAAATAAACAACAAATATAGACATTATACACACACTAGAAAAAACATTGTGATTGAAAATGAAGTTAGGACACGAGTCAAGATGCCTGACCGAGGACCATAGCAACTCTTAATATCTCTTATTTATTTTTTTTGTCACTTTCGTGTATCTAGGTTTGAATAGACCCGATGAATTGTAGCCATTCCATTATTGGAAGATAATAAATAAACGAGTCACTTAAATTATAAATTATACATATAGGAAAATTCTCGTAAAAAATCTATTTTGCTTAAGGAACTTAAAAAAGATTTTTGACCACATCACCTCCTTAATTAACCACTTTTTTTTTAGGTTTTATTTTTATATAATTTAACTGTTATTTTAATGGGCATTGATTACTGAAACGTTATGAAACGATTACACACTAAAGGTGAAAATGACTTATTGAGAGTTCATGCATACGTGACAATGACGTGGTGTTAAAAAATATAAGAATATAACACATCGTCTATCTCATGTTCTTTGATTATGTACCTGTTACTCACGTATGTGTAGATAATATACATAATAATATAAATGAAAATCAAACTAAATTTTTCATTTTGTATGTTTTTGTTAAATTCTCATAGTGAAAACAATAAATAGCACATTTATGCCATTTACGTTATTAATTTTTTAATATTGAATATTACTAGTGGTTTATTTTGTTGTCTATGTTCTCGGCAATAACTTTGTGCTCTGCATATATAGGTCATATATATATACACACTAAAAACACCATTCACGACTTTACAATACTGATGTGAAATTAATTATTGGTATGAAATATTAAAACATGTATCAATGAAAACATTTAACCAGGAAGTAGCCTCTTGTGTCATTGTTTGATTAGTATAAAAAAGTACCCAAAAACTATAGTATATAATCAAGTGGACGTTTATATAACTCGACTAGGAAAACAATCACATACAGAATGCCTTCAAGATTCCCAATCTAAGATTCCTGTGTTCCCCCATAACTTACACGAACCAAACGAGAGTTTAAAGTGGGCGGGACGCTACTAAACTACCCTGATTTTCCATTAATATTGCACTACCACATGACTTCACAAATTACTTCACTGGCACATAAATATGGAGGCAACACTACCCTGAATTACCTAACACATACAAAACAAAAAACCCCACACACAAAACCTCCCACTCACCGTCAGTTAACTAAAACTCGTAATTGCTTCACTAGACCACTATCTGTGCCACCGGCGGCAGTATTGCCGTGGAGGTAGTGGCTTCCCCGTGAAGAATCCTTAAAGTGTCCCGCCTGGCCTTAGTATTAACTCTATGGTAAACAGAATCATGAAATAATAGCCTACGTTTAATATTTTCAAGTAATTTATACTTTTATATAACTATAATAACCACTATAATTTTCATTATTGTTCCATTATGTAACTTTTATGAATGTTATATTTGCTAAAATAATAAGTGACATAAATAAAATATGTATAAAACTTGATTACTATGTAGCATAGCTTTCAAAGCGCTTAGGTGCACTCAAGGCGCATAGGCCGAGCCCGGAGCCTAGACGCAAGACGCATAAAAACGACGACTTTTTATAATTAAGCGCATAGTATAAAATATATTTTTTAGGGATTCTAAAGATGTTTTAGGCTCGTTTAGGGCTACTTTAAGATGTTTTAGGGTTGTTTAGGACTTGTTCATGACTCATTTAGGATGTTTTAGAGATTTATGCAACTTTTAGCCTGAATTTGGCCGGAAATCAGCACTGATAGTGCGCCTCAGCGCCTAGGCGCGCGCCTCAAAGGGCGCAGCGCACTTGGTGGGCCTCGAGCCTAGGCGCGCTTTTGACAACTATGCTATGTAGTAGTTATATTCCTTAAGTTGACATAAACAAGTATAAAAGTTGGTTGTTATTTAGCGTTACATTTTTTTCGCTATTATATACTACCTCAGATTTTTTTTTAAAAAAAAGCCATAATCAAGATTCACTTTTTACACAAAATAATCCTAAATCATACACTAATTAATTTACCAAGAAAGAAATAACACCAAAAGTTCTTAATTACATTGACCAGCTAAAGCTTTTAATCAGTTGGAGGGTATTTTGAATACAAGTCAAATTGAATCCAAGATCCATTATTAATGGCCACAATCAAGTTGTAGTTTGTGAGACTTTGACTGGTGATCAACCACATAACACCTAAAAATAAGTTGACTGGCCCAGAAACTTTAAGTTGACTTCACCATTAACAAGTAATAAAACTAGTAATAATTGTGTTAAGAGGGTGTTTGGGATTGCGTTTTAAATCTGATTTTTAGATTATTGCGTTTTGAAAACGCAGATAATCAGTTTTTAGTGTTTGGATTGCGTTTTGAAAACGCAGATAATGAGTTTTTTAGGCTACCAAAACGCAATAATCTATAAGCAGCTCCACTCCTGCTTTTCCAAAACGCATAATCTATTTTGAATAATCAATCCCAAACACCCTCTAAATCCAAAGGAATTTCAATAACTTTAATTATGATCAAATTATAAATGAAATCCTTAACAACAATATAGCAACATTGGCAACAAAAAACTATGATGATCAACAATATCATGTCTTCTGGAGCAAAGAAACCAACTCCATTTAACGGAGCGTGTACACTACAAACTAGCAAAACATAAACTGAAATGCAATTTTAAAATGCATTATACGCGTACAAATAAGCAGTTGTGGCGATAGATGGGGATCAAGAAACAATTATCACATTCGTACCATCAAACTTATAAATACGAAACGTCATCATCATACAGCACAAAGAATGTATGCTATTTAAACATCTAAAAAGCAAACCTGAAAACTCGAAAAGATGTATAAATGCAGTTCACAAAGCAGTTACAGGTACGCAAATGATTGAATACAAGCCAAAAACGAATAGACGGATTATTACACCATCTTTAACCCTAAAATTACCCCAAACACACAAAACCTTGATCTAACAAATGTAATATACCTATTTCGCATTTGCATACCTGTGTCACGAATCTTTGTGGTGGAAACATTTACCTGTTGGAGCAAAAAACGGGTAATAAATTGTGCATCCGTTAACCATGGATATGAGTGACTGAGTTCAATTTAAGCCATATCACAAAGAAAAATAAAGTGTACCAATATTATGGTTTTAAATATGGAGAACATACAACACAACAAAACACTTGATAAGAGTCGAACATTGTTTAAAAATACAATCATGGTTGCGATAGTGAAGGAAAACACAAGCACACAATAACTTGATTCATCAACTAAAGAAAACTTGTTCAAAGTATGATATATATACTGATAACGATTTGCTGAAGTGAAATAGTTGACAATCAAATCAGATAGATACACTTTGATATTAAAAGCAGTGTTGTAAAAAGCGGCCTAGGCGGACACATTTAGTCTAATTTTGACCTAGGCGGCTTCCTAGGTGTTTTGGCCATTAGGAGGGCCTAGGCGGTGGTTTTTTTTTTTTTCGTTTTTTTTTTAAATTTCTAGGTATTTCTTAGTATTATATGTATATATCTAAGTATTTCTAAGTATTATGTGTATATATCTTAACATATTTTAAAAAAAACCCTAAATTTGTGTATATATATAATACGTATAAAATACCAAAACGCCTAATTCCGCCTAATTTTCGCCTAGTCCCGACTAGTCCCTAGGCTGGAGCTCACCGCCCGCCTAGCGCCTTTTGCAACACTGATTAAAAGAAATAGATAGTTCAAGGAAGTACATAATTAACATGCGTAACCACAGGCCGTTGCACATAAGAGGAATTTTATTCATCATTCTAGTTTCCAATAATGGCCGATGCACCCCACTTTTCTTATTATAAAAAAAGCCGAAAAAGAAATAATTTTAACATCTTGAGCCATAATATCACCTAGTTCTTTGGACTAAAAACATTAAAAACAGATCATTAAACCTAGTGTCTTTAAGATAGATAAGCAACTATGCATCCTAAGCAGCAATCCAAATAACACAACTGAGCAAAGAGGCATCAATGTAGTTCCTAAAGGTTTTATAAGGCATACAAATGAGTCGCAACTGTTAATACGTAATGTTATTAGTTATCAGTAACAATATGGGTGATCGATGATAAATTGATTACCAATCATAATTCATAAACTTGACATCTTTTTAGCACTAAGATAAGTTAGATAGCCTATTTTGGCCCCAGTAAGGAGATCAAAAAATCACATGTCAAACAAAGAGACTAAACAAAGATTAATCAAATATTATATCCACAAAGTAATTCTAGGTGCACAAATAATATACAGTAGTTAATAGATAAAGCTGAAGATGATAAACATGGACAGATAATATCAAACATGAACATCTCAAACTATCATATGTTCCTCAGTCATGAACATTAAAGGATCGGTTAACTAAACATGTGAAACATGATACGAATGCTATACATCCTAAGTAGCATTTCGAACAACCGTAGTGAGCAAGATCCATATATGTACATTCCAAAGTAATCAAAGTGCCATAATAATTCATTTCGGTAAAAAAAACAACTATGAAGTTCCAGGTAATCAACAATAAATAGCTAATATAAAAATGTAACATCTTAAAATCTATAAGATGCAAAAAGATATGGAGGGTGATGGGCTATCCCCAAACGATAGATAGTATCATAAACGGAACAAACTGATTACTATCATAAAATTTCCATTAACCTTGTTGGTGCTAAAGTATGCATCTTTTTAGCAGCAATACAACCCTGTTGTTGGTCCCGGTAAAATAACTAGGAATTTAGTTCATCATTCTAGTTTCCAATAATGACCGCTTCACCCCCACGTTTTTATTATCAAGAAGCCAAAAAGAGATAACTTTAACATCTTGAAAAATAACATCACCTAGTTCTTTGGCCTATAAACATTAGAAAAGATCATTAATCAACTATGCATCCAGGAACAATCTACACAGCACGGCTGAGCAAAGAGACAATAATGTAGTTTCTAAAAGTAACTTCAGGCACAAAGACACATGATTATTTTTACGAGTGATCAACAAACGATAGCGGATACTGTAAACTAACATTTCTTATATAATGTTATGGGTGATCGACACACCAACAAATTGATTACTATCACAAAACTAGCATCTTTTAGCACCAACACAGCCTTGTTGTTGGCCACAGTAAAATAACCAATAAGATTATGAAAAATCACATGTGAATCAGAAAACCTAAGCAAAGGTCAATCAGATATTATTTCCACAAAAAAATTCTAGGCGCACAGATGATCGATTGAGCTTAAAAGATAATGTTGCATTGTTGCGGATGATACACGTTGCAGATAGAATCAAAGACGAACATCTTAAACCATCATATGTTACTCAGTCCAAGAACATAAAAGGAAGTTAACTAAACATGTCAAACAGTGTACATACGCTAATTATACAACCTAAGTCGCAATTTGAACAGCTGCCACAATAAGTAATCAAAGTGCCACAATAAGTCGTTTTGATGAAAAATACGAAGTTCCAAAGTGAACAACAATAAATAGATTATATAACAATGTAACATCTTTAAATCCATAAGATGCAAAAGGAAATGGAGTGCGACAAGTAAGCTAAATAATCAACACACAAATTCGGTAACTTTAGGCTCAAATGATCAATTATAGTTAAAACAAACTGTCACGGGTGATCAACGAACCATAGATAGTATCATAAACTGAACATCTTTAACGCCCGTTAAATACCAACAAATACCATAAGTTTCATAGTTGCATTATTTACCTATGCCGTCTCCACATCCCCTACATTACTCAGCAACGCGATCCTCCTCTTTCTTAACACGGCCTCATTTTCAAAAATCGCTTCCCATTTCTCATTCAGTTCCTTCGCCTTCGCCTCCCCAATCAAACTCAAATTTTCCTTAACCAACTTCACCACACCATCAGGAAACTTCAAAGCCGTCGAAACTTCCGACATCAATCCCGCATTCCAATACGGATACAACGTCTCAAATTCCTCCACTTTAACCACCCTTTCTTCCTCCTCTTCCTCCTCCTTCTCAATCACCACAACTTTCGGCTTAACTTTCGCAACCCTAACCTTCCCTTTCGCAGTCGACCCACCATTATTCACATTCTCACACCCATCAACCCCCCATATCTTATCCGAAAGCTCATACAACTTCCGCTCATGCGGCTTAACAAACGCCGTTTCATCCCCATTCCCAACTTTCTCCGAAGTCACCCGAAACTTCTTCTTCAACCTCCTAACTTTCTCATACAACTGGCTCTTCGTCGCAGACCCGGGTAGCGAACTCATCATAAACCGATAAAACCCGTCCATATCCGACAACGGCGAACACCCAATTTTCATCTGATAATCAATAAACCCTTGCAATAACATAAGCTCATCATCAACAGTCCAAACCCTTTTACCCACAGCCTTCTTTTCCTCATCAATCTCCCCATTCAAAACCTCAACTTGTGTCTTCTTCTTACTATTCTTATTCATAGTATTATTAATAATAATACTCTCTGCTCCGGTTAAACGACGGCGTTTTGACGTCGGAGTCTTATCAAAAACATCAAAAGATTCAATTTTTTTGGAGGGTTTGATAGCAAAATCAGAAGCAGTGGGCGATCTAACATCAGAATCAAATTCAAAGATGGAAGAAGAATTAATTTTGGGTATACCCATCGGAATCTTGGAATCGGAATCGGAATCGGATTCATCTTCTGATGAGAATTGAGGTGGGTTAGAATTAGGGTTTGTGAATTGGGGGTTTTCGTATTCTTGTTCTTCAGATGATGTGTAGAATGTTTTGGGGTCTTGTTCGTCGTCTTCTGTTTCGTCGTCGTCATCGGATGAAGCAGAAGGTGGGTCGTCTAGAGGGTGTTTGGTGGCCATTAGTGGGTTGATGATAATAATAATATTATTATTGGTGAAGGATGGATGAATGAAGGATTATAAAGGATTGAAGAAGGGTGTGAGGATTGGAAGCATGGTGTGTTATTATGATTTGAAGGATGAACAGAAGATGTGGAATTAGGGTTTCAGTGTGAGGTTATGGGCTTTGAGGGGAGACTAGTGGTTTCCACTTTCAGCTTTCATAAACCATGTTAATCAAATTGTTAATCAATTAATTAATTAAATTAATTATTATTATTATATTTTTATGGGTTATTTTAAGAGTTATAAAGTTTTTAGCTTAGGGTGTGGCTTCGCATCTCGAGCCAGTTCTTCAGTTGGGTGGCGCCTTAACGCGACCTTGTCATGTTATAGGTGGTGTTGTGGACCAGGTTCACCAAGCTATCCACGAACACCATCAAAGGGGTGTGTGCGTGTGAGAGAGAGAGAGATGATGGTGCGCTGAGGAGAGAGAGAGATGTGTGTGAGATGGAGATGGAGACGGAGAGTGAAGAGGGGCGGCATTGTAGTTAACCACACTACGGTTGTTAAAATGGGCCACTAATGTTGTCTCATAGCCTACGTGGTGTATACATAGTGTATTAAAGCTTTCGAGGGCTTTATCCACACCTTAAGCCTAAGAAGATATGCGATTAATTTTATGAATTTGATAAAATTTCTTAAAGTGTAAGAAAATATTGTTAGTAAAACTTTTTTTTCTTTTAAAGTAGATGAATTTTTATGATAGAATCTAGATTTTAATAAAGATAATGAGTTAAGTTTATTCATTCGACAATTTTAAGACATCTATGATGAATCATGAAAGATAGAATGAGCGCGCAAAATTTGTTTACCTATTTTATAACCTATGAACTTAAGATATTTTGATTTATATCTAGATTGTAGGTATAAAAAGATTTTGTTCGATCTATAGAAAGTAATGGTTAAGGGTGATCGAGGCATGTTTACTAGAACGCCTTCGCAACTGCCACTAGATGTACATACCCTAAATGGCTCAACCAGGGGTTCATGAGTTGTGCTAGATCAATGTAATGAGGTGAAATAGTTTCTAGATTTTTTTTTTATCTCAAAAAAATGGTTAATTTAAAATATTTAGAATGCTTTTCATTCTATCCTTAATTACTTAAATTTTCTAGACAACACTATATGAGTGGGCAAGTTCAAATGGCTTATATGTAGAAAAACTTGTGTTGGCTTAGATTGAGGAAGATAGTGTATGGATAAAAATACAAACAAACTCTTTTACACAGTACATTGATTTGAGCATAACCTATGTTATTGGAAACTTGCCCCATCATGATCTAAGCTCGAACCACCTGTTTGCTCGTCTTCAACGGCAAATTCACCTAAACTTCCCTTGTTCCGTCTTCGGAAGCAGGTTGTTCCAGCTCATGTTGCACTCCCTTAGTCCCTTTTGACTCTATCCTGTTACATCATCTTCGCCTGAATGCCAAACGTCGGAGTCTGAATCATTCATTGGCTCATTGTTGAACTTGTTAGCATATGACAAGTGCTGGCTTGTTTCTTCATAATTAGGTGAT
The DNA here is from genome assembly GCA_030844895.1 of Ambrosia x helenae. NCBI lineage: Eukaryota > Viridiplantae > Streptophyta > Magnoliopsida > Asterales > Asteraceae > Ambrosia > Ambrosia x helenae. The sequence continues at coordinate 128,174,084 of CM061229.1, read as the reverse complement.
TCTGGTGTATGTTTTGCTTCATGTTTACTCTGTACTGTTACATCACCATCATCTGAATGCCAAACGTCGGATTCTGAGTCATTCATTGACTCATTGCTGAACTCATTAGCATATGATAACTGCGAGCTTGTTTCTTCATAATAAGGTGATGCTGGTATATGTTTTGCTTCTTTTTTATTATGTTCTGTTACATCATTATCATCTGAATGCCACACGTCGGATTCTGAATCATTCATTGGCTCATTGTTGAACTTGTTAGCATCTGATAACCGTTGGCTTCCTTCTTCAGAAGTAGGTGATTCTGGTGTATGTAGTGCTTCTGTTGGACTCCGCCCTGTTACCTCATCATCTGAATGCCAAACGTCGGAGTCTGAATTATTCATTGGCTCATTGTTTAACTCGCTTACATATGATAACTGTTGGCTTCTTTCTTCAGAAGTAGCTGATTCTGGTGTATGTTGTGCTTCTGTTTGACTTTGTCCTGTTACATCATCATCCGAATGCCAAGCGTCCGAGTCTGAATTATTCATTTGCTTATTGTTGAATTCGCTAGCATCTGATAACTGTTGGCTTCTTTCTGCTTCTATTTGACTTTGTCCTGTTACATCATCATCCGAATGCCAAGCGTCCGAGTCTGAATTATTCTTTGGCTCATTGTTGAACTCGTTAACATCTAATAATTGATCGCTTCTATCTTCAGAAAGAGGTGATTCTGGTGTATGATGTACTTCTGTTTGACTCGGCGTTTGTACATCATCTGAATACCAATTATCAGCATCTGGACTTTTCATCCGTTCGTCTTTTATGCTTGAGGCCAATATTTCATCCTCGGCATCCATGAAACTGTGTTCGCTAGTATCTACAGAAGTAGGTGGTACAGATGCATCATATGACTCGCTTTCAACTTGCATTGTTTCCTCATCATCTGCATCTGAATCATTCATCCCCAAGTCGGTCGGGAATGGTTGCTCATTGTCAACATCATTTAAGAACCGCCATCTTGTTTCGTCAAAAACGCGTGGTTCCTTTTCTTGATCACCTGAACTCCAGTCATCTGAATCCGAATCTGAACCGTCCATTTGCTGATTGTTGATAGCAAAGAGCGCTAGTTTATCATGAATACTTGGCATAAACGGGGAAGAAGTGGTTGCAGGCGTTGGTGATGGTTGCTGACCTGTTTCTTGAACTGCATCACCATCATAAATTGCTTCAAGTATCATTCTAACTGTATCTTTCATAATCATGATCTTATCGCGAGTGCTCTTCCAATATTGCTTGTTTGTTTTCGTGAGTGTCGATTCTTTTTGATTAAGTCTTTTGTGTATGGCTAATGTTTTTCTCACTTCATTACATGTATTATCCAATATCTTCAAGAAATCACGAATAATCGCAAACAATCGTAGCCCTTCATCTTTTCCAGATTTCCCATGGAAATAATCCGCTGTGCTCTTGACCAACGCCATTATCCGTTGCTCTTCTTCAATCATCCACTTAATATCAGCTTCTGCATACTCCAAAAACCAAGTGAGCGCGTTACTAAACTCAGCAGCTCCTTCTGCCTTTTTCATCTCTTCGTTCATAAATTCTTGCGTTTTCTTCAACATATTTGCCAAGTTAGAAACCGTCGATGTTAACATCTCACCATCAATAATGGATGCTTTTTTCACATCGTTGAGTTCCTCGCTCAATTTGGAAACAACCTCCATACCTAACAGTTTGAGATGTTCTGGTGATTCGTTGTTTGGTTCAAGACCTCGGTTTCTAGCCACCTTAATTCCTTCATACCGGATGATTTCTTGAACCACAAATGATAACAGAGTCGTTTTTCCATCGGTTCCTTTGACATCAGAAAGCTTCAAAAGCGTGTCGAGCTTGAATGCCTGGGCCCCACCACGGTATGTACCATCATTCATCCGGTTACCGGTTTTAAGAACTGCTTCTAGAAGCCTCAGGAAGAGTCGGCTGCTTGTAAGCTTGTTGCATGCTACCTGCAATTTAGGTCCAGTAATATGATCAAACCAAAATCACAAACTTATTGATTACCAAAAATAATCCTTATGCATACCTCCAAAGTGGCAAATGATTCTTTAGCCACATGGTAATTCTCATGAAGGGTACCCATGAACAACAAAGCTTCGAGACGTTTGAATGCAAACGGGATCTCAACCAAGTTTTTGAGGAAACGTTCTGAAGTACCTAGTTGGTTAACATCGCCATTATATAACCGAAGTTTTAGTTCTTCTCCTTGAGTCGGTGTCATTTTCAACAAAGTTGAAATGAGCTCAACCGGAAGGTGAGTGCCTAATCAATCACACATTCATATAACTATATAAGGATATATAAACAACTAGTACAGACATCAGATGAGCAAAAAAAAACTCAAATCACCTTTCTTAACGGCCTCACAGACTTGTTCGCTTGTCACATTCAATGCTCTTAGAAGAATAGCTAAATTCTGAGATTTTTTTGAATCAATGATCTGTATAAACTTGGTTTTAGCTTGAAAGTTTGAATCGATCTTCCCACGCTCTTTCTTATTTTGAGCAGCCACATAACCAAACAGACCCACCATTGTCTCCTCATCAAGCCTGTGTTAAGCATATATGTTTTTAAATATATGCAAAAGAATGTAGTTTGATTTAGTAATCAAAATGAATGATTTGTATCGAGTTAAAGCCTTACTCGAACGACCCATCTCTAAGATGGTGCCAAACCATAGAACGGCCTTGAATAGCATTCACTTTTTCCCAAAACAACGGTTTTAACTTGGTTTCGGTGGGACCAGAATCTCCATCTTTTGTGTTTTCCTCCGTAACAGTGGTATGTCTGGAACTACCTGATTTGTTTTGTGGAGGTGCCTTTGGTAGTGGTGGTGGTAATTTCAAGCCAGGCGGTGGTGGTGCCAGTGGTGGGGCGGCTGCTTGTGAACCAATTGGTGGTGGAGGCGGCGGAGGTGGTGGTGGCGGTGGTGGTGGTGGTGGTGGTGGTGAAAAAATAGACAACTTTCCTGGTGGGAGCGGTAAGGATGCAGTTCCTGATTCATCGACACTGTCAAGCAAATTCTTGATCTTGGGATCACGAAACGACACTCTCATTGATCTTTGTAAAGTACCTAAAAAGGGAAAATATTAAATTAACCGAAAATCTGGATGTATTATAAATCAAAATATTAATGGAGCAAACCAGATTACAGATATGATCACCTAATTTGCCTTTATAGTCTCTGGAGCGTATGTTGACGGTAAGTTCATCCTCTTCTTCTTCTTCATCTAATTCTTCTACTTTTTCTTCTTGTTGTGATTCATTCTCTTTGGCCGGTCTAAGTGTATAACGTCCAAGGCAACAATACAACACCGAAGAAAAAAGGCCCAGTGTTACCACTATAGTTGTCGCTATGACACCTATTAACAGCGATTTGTCGCCACCACTAAAAGCTGATCCAATATTAGCAAGTTTACGCGAGGGCCTAGAGTAAGAATCCTCCAACTCTTCAGGTGATGTAAGTAGGGCCCGAATAGGGTATGGGCGTTTGACCATAGATGGGGAGCCTGCAGGCCCATGATCAGATGCTGCACTTGGGCATGCCCTCTTTTGTAGATGGTCATGAAGTTTTCTGAAAGACGTTGTTTGGTGATTATCAGGATCATACGACTTAGAAAGATTTTCTTGACACTCGTCTTTTCCACAATTGTTAGATGTGGATCTTTTGTTGTTTAAGCAATGTAGGTTACATTCCTCGATAGGTATAGTATTTTGTTCAAACTCTTCCAGACTGTACAGCGTCGGCTACACAAGCAACATTTCATTTAATCTATCAAATATAAACAGAACAAGAAAAAAAAACATAGTGAATGAAATGGCCATAAGAATTGAGACTGTAGTTGTATTTGACTGACTTCTATTTAATATTGACGTCGAATACCAGTCTAAATCTCAAAAAGATCTAAAATCAATTTTCATTTTTCTAGCATGCACAATGGGAACTGTAACTCTGTAAGGATGTCTAAGAATGAAGGTGGTAACGACATGGAGACCGAAGGACAAAAACGCCATGATGTCATTGTGCAACGACGGCCAAGGATTGACAAAAATGGGTCGACCCACAAAAACAAATATAACCAAAAGGTAAGAATAAGTGTACGGACAAACGAATTCAATGGTAGTGGTGTTTAAAAACTGACCGGACATTACACGCTAATGTTAATAGACAATGCATTGCGGATAGTCAGCAATGCATTCATAGTAAAATCTATCCGAAAAAGATCCACCAAAAAATGAAACTTTTTAGTTACCGATTCATTCAAATTTCATGTATTTTGCATTCTATGTTGATTCGCGTCACATTTGGCAAGTTACAAGATCTCAGGCATGCTTTGTTTAGAATCATTCTACTTGATCAGTTAGAATATATGAGTAACATTTAAATAATATGGTCAATAAATTTCAACCAAGGCCACAATTATCCTATATTCCATGCAAAAATGAACAATGATAAGATTAATGGAGAATCATACAGCATTTTCTTCAATAAAACTAGGTATCAAATCGGCTCCTTTGCCATACCAACTTTCTTTATGGATCGAACGATTTCCTTCCAAAAGATCAACCGAAACCACACACAGAAGAGCTACAAAAACACCTAAAAAACCAACCCTTTTGGCGAAACAGATTGTACCATTCCATAACAAAGCCCTTCTCATTTGAATCAATGTTATGTTTATGCAATTATACCAAATTGAACATTGACCCAAACCTCTAAAGTTTATCCCAAACAAGCTCAAATTCCTTTTTAACTCTTGAATATATATAATTCAAAACCTCACTAAATTCCCAATAAAAATATGATCTTTATCTTCTTTTTTACATACAAATTCAGTTTCTAACCAAACCAGAATCCTTTCTGCTTTGAGGTAATGAAAATGTTCAAAATTTCACAAAATTCCCAATCTTTTTTATGTGATTCTTGTTTTAAAAATGCAATCTCCAAACAAAACTCACAATTTCTTTTCCGGTAAAACGCCACAAGATTTTTCTGCAAAATGAGAATCAGAAACAAAATCTAGAGAATGCCCACAAATCTTTTTGCCTTCAAAATGATTCGAAAAACTTCAAACCTGATTTTCGGACAAAAAGAAATGATGGTTCTATCTCATTTCTGACCCTCAAATGCAGAAAAAAAAAAGAGTTGATTTAAGAACTCAAAAGATAGTGGATCCGAAAAAGTTATAATGTTGGGAAAAAGGTGAAGATTATGAAACTATAATCTTCAAAGAAATCGGCTGTATTTTAGGGAAAATCTCTGTATGGGTTGGATAGGTTTGATTGTATTTTAGGAAGAAGAAAGGCTGGAAATAAGGAACCAGCCACAAGGATAAATTTTCTCAACAAAACATGGTTACCAATGGTTCTATTTTTATCAAACAAATTAATAATTCTTTGTATAGAATATAAACTCTATGCATAATATAAGTTCTCTTTAAGGCAAACTAGCATACTCATATTCTACTCATATTAAACATCAATATATGCATCTGGTAAGATTTGAATTCTTTAGATCCACGACAAAGAGAAGACCGGGCATTGTCCATTGGTTACGTTTGGCAGATAATTCTTATATAATACAAGACAAGTAGTATTGATGAACCCCATCTACATTACTGATTAATCAATGTATTGATATAATGTGATTATATGGTATACACATGTATACGTCGGTGAATGTGATGCTATACAATTATACATGCATATAGGACGACGAATGTGATTGTATACATAATACATGCCTATAGTCCTATGAGTGTGACGGACGGACGGTATTCATATGTACAACAAAGCAGTGGATGTGATGGTACAAGCGCGTAAAGGCAGTGAATATGATGTCACATTGATTAATAAAGTGATATGATATTAAGGGGAATTCAGAAATGTATGGAGTAGAAACTAGAAAGTCTTAAATAGGGCATATAACAAAATCAAATAATCTATCTATACAATTTGAAGATTACCTGCAGCAGAACAATCACAAGGGGATGTAGCTCAGATGGTAGAGCGCTCGCTTAGCATGCGAGAGGTACGGGGATCGATACCCCGCATCTCCAAACTCTGTTTTTTTTTTTTTAAAGTTTTGCCAATGATGATACTCTACCAATGTGGTTTCACAAAATCCAGAAAAAATGTAAAAATAGGATACCTTGCTGGACTGTGCTACTTGATCATTTCAATGGAAGATTACATGATTAATATGTGTTGAAGAAGATCAGAGTCGGTTTAATGTGATTGTGAGGCATGCATCACATGTGTTTGATAAAATGCCTGACTCAAAACATTCCCTATTAGTCAATCTTCACGGGCAGCTAAAAGCTAACCGATATCGATTGGCAACACCTTCTTTAAATCAAAACATCTAAATGGACTTCACGTGCCAACATGCCAGCACACTTCCCATAACAATATCCACCATCTTATACCTTACGCATAACAACATGTACTCTCCTCTACCCTTAACAAATCCACCTCTGGAACAAACAACATCACCACACATCCATTCTAAACCATGAGTGATAATAATAATAATAACTGATAACAAAATTCTCACCACCTAAAGTAATCAATAATAATGCTGTGTTACGTGGGTAAAGCAACGAAGATCTTCATCTTCATCGTCGTTGTTATTGTTATCACTAGTCTCGTTATCGGACTCAGCATACACAGCAGGAATAATAACAATAATAATAATAATCAATCTAAATCTCATCAATGCTCCGGCGACGGTTGTTCAACTTCCGATTACTCTCCTCCGCCTCCGTTACAGATTCCGTTTGCATCGTTACCTAATAATAACGCACCTCCGTCACCGTCGGAAACCTCTCCGTCACCACCACAACCGCCGGAATCCACTCTGTCACCACCAGCACCACCGGAAACCTCTCAAACACCACCAGAAGCTTCTATGCCGCCACCAGCACCGCCGGAAACTTCTCTGTCACCACCAGCACCGCCGGAAATTTCTCTGCCTCCACCGCCGTTGGCGTCGCCTGATAATACACCGCCGGTTACAGATGCTCCTCCGGCTGTGGTTACGGCGGCTCCGCCGCAGGAGGTTCCGGTGTCTCCAGGTCCGACGAATGCTACTTAATTTTTTCCATTTTTAAATGAATTATATTCATTTATTTTCAGAAATCTTACACTGAATTTGATGAATTTGTTATGCTAATTAACGATTTGATATTGAAATGTTGTTGAATTTACTCTTTGACTAATCGATTGGTTATTAGATTCATTTTTTTAATATTTGCATTACTTCGGAATTATCACTGGTTTTTTGGATGAAATATTTACTTGAATTTTATTTATTTTAATAAAAAAAAAGTTTTGACTGTTTATTGATAATACATTATGGTCGACTTAATTGAAATTAAATGAAGTTGATACATAATATAATATCATCATAAATATCTGGTTTATAGTTTTTTTTTTAACGGATAACAAATCAAACCCGAGTACTCTGTGGGTACCCTTTCAACAAATTCAAGTACTCCGAGAGGATCCCTGAGTCTTCTATTATTGCCCACCAAATTCTCCATCACTGAAATGGTATTGAGTATAGTTTTTATTTATTATATAAAAATTACCCATATTTTGCAAAAAATTATAGTTTGTTTTTATGCATGTTGAAGGATAACAAAAGTATACAATTTGATTAGACGTTATTATATTCCAAAGAAAGGGATAGCTAACAATCTAACATTGATTAAAAGTACTATAAAGCATACACAATTGTGGCTTTGATAGAGGAAATCAGTCTGTTGTGGTACAGTGGTAGGGTCACCAAATGAATTTAGTCACTTACCCGTGAATCAAATCAAGTGCTAAAAATAATAGTTACTTGTTTTTAAAGTAAATATAAGGACTTTTTAGGAGATTAATGACACCAAGATGGCAAGATGCATGCCATCACGAGTCGCGAAACTAGCCTGATCATCTGCATAAGATTAGAATGGTTCTTGTGCGTTTGAGATCAAGCATTGGTGGAGAAGTTGAACGATACCCTAGTAAAGAATATCCTACATAAAGAATGTCCAATAATAAGCATCTGAACTTCTTTTTGGTGCGCAAATCACACTCTATGAGGGGCGATATTAAAAATACGGGATCCATAAGTTAAAAAAAGACGATTTCATTGCTATTACAGGCAGTGGCGAAGCTTGGTTTTGGAATCGGTGGGGGCCAGACTCAATTTTTTTTGATCGGTAGTGGCAAATCGGTGGGGGCCGAACTCAACCCAGACTCAATTTACCTATGAAAATCGTAAATTTATATCACTGCACCAAAAAACATGAGGGGCCAGGGCCACCCCTGGCCCTTCTTATCCTTCGCCAATGATTACAGGCTCAACTTATGTCTTGCTAAAATCAATAATTGTTAAATTATTTTTTAGATTTCTTAACAAACAACAAAAGATTCTCATGATTAACATTAGTTTGTGAAAATTGTTCAGAACATAAACCTTCAAAGCTTAATAGCTAAAATAATTTATTTGTAACTTAATAAATAATTAATTAAAGTGTATTACAAGTTGATATAATTTTAAAAATAGACACCACCTAACAAACCACCTAAATCTCCTTTTCTCCTTTTTGTGCATATGGGCTGCGGCCTAATTTTTGTTGTTTCAATATCAGCCCATCAAACCAACCCACTTACATAGACATGTACAAACCCGGTTTTTTGGTCAAACCGGTCCGGTTTATAAACCGAATCGGGTTTTTTTTATGAAGATAAAACCGGTTTTTATTCAAACCGGTTTTTAGCACCAAACACTACCATCTAATGGGATCGATTAGGACCGGGTTTAAAACCGGTTTTTTTGCCAAACCGGTCCTCCAATATCCAAAATACCTTGCTTATATTTTCCCTAAACTGGTTCTTCTCTCAAACCGGTTTTTAAACCAAACCGGTCCACGAAACCACAAACCGCTCATAGGACCAATGTATTGGGTCGGGTTCAGACCGGTTTCTCTCCAAACCGGTTTTTTCCAAACGGGTTTACCAGTTTTTTTTGGGCCGGTTTTAAAAACCGGTTTTTTTGTACACCTCTACACTTACACGTGTTCATTCACACAGAGATGGGAATAAAAACGGTTCTTGAACCGCAACGGAGGAACTAATCCTAACCATTTCGGTTCCAAACCAGCAAACAAGAACCGATTCAGGTTTCATTTTATCCGGTAGTTCCGGCATCGGTTCCCCTCCCTGCCCAAGAAACCAACCCAAACTGGTTTTTATTCCTATCAATCCATAACCGGTTTCAACAAGGTCTATTTTATTAAAAAAAATACATAAAATAAATACAAATAACAAAATTGTACAAAATAGTTTATACACTTACAAATATATACCCATACACATTCATAAAATTATAAAAATCAATAAAAGTTGAATTTTATGTAACAAAACCATTTATTTCCGGAGATTGGACGGAGGAGGAGGAGGAGAAAACACGGGTGCACGACGTCTCCGGCGAGAGTATCGCCGGAGATTGGACGGTTCAGCAAGATCGTTTAGATATCCACCACCCATAACTGGTTTGTAGTGTGTTTGTTTGTGTTTTGAAGTAGTGTTTTTTTGTTTGAATAATATATATTTGATTGGTGATAGGTTGTAGTGTGTGTTTTGTAGTGTATGTATCTTAAAAAAATTACCGTTGTCTTTAAAAAAAAGTGACCGTTTACATTCAAAATATTTGACCGTTTGAATTTTTTTATCGTTGAAACTAACACGTGGCGTAACATAATAGGCTGCTCCATTTGATAACCGGCGTTATTAGTATAACGCTTGCAAAGATTTGAACACATAATGCCCCCTGTAACGGTGTGGGGGGCGCTATGCTACCATTTCACGCCCAAAAAGCGCCCTACAGCCGGTCTAATCTTCTCATCGTGTGAGCTCCCTTGAATTAATTAGAAGACCCAATCAAAATAATCCAAGTGCCCCACATTTTCTCAAATGTTGTATGTTATTTTTTTGAAATTCTTCTTATCTCAAGCATGTAGTTTTTATTTATGTTTTTTTAATTATTTCAAGTTATGTATAAAGCATTTAAATATATAAAATGTTTTACGAGTAATTTAAGTTAAAATAATTAAGTTGTGGGGAAATTTGGGACGATACCATGCATTTCGGAAAAACTGAAAAAAGTGAGGAAAGCGTTGACGTGCCGCTGACATGTCACATAGGAAAATCCGCGGAAAATGAGACGACTTCTTATACCCAGGTGAATTTAACTAGTAAAACAATATATATAGCAAATTTATCTTACTTGTGTAACACTATCAACATTTTACTATCTCGGTTTATAGCCGCTAAACAATAAGTACTTTATTTATAAAATGAATTTAAATAATGGCATTGCCTATTTATGCTCAAACAATTCTATCCAATTTATGTTTTATCTTGACAATATTGATTGTGTGGGGAAAAAGTGGTTGGTTGTTGTAAATTAATCCATGAGTTGCAGTAAGCGTTGGAATATCTTTCTATTTATAGCTTGGAAAATTTTATAAATTGCTTGGTGGAATAACGAAAACCGATCCTTACGTCAATTTTAGTTGACAACTAATGTTGTAGCTGCTGTTAATCATATAATCAAACTACTTCCGTTATACCTTAATTTTAAATGAGTATTAGGCTTAAATATAAATTGGCTAATAAGTTTTTGAGTTTTCAAATTGTCCAAGTTTTAAGTTTAAAATATGTTTCCTATTAAAAAAAACACACATAGAGCAATATAGCATATGTATATAGGCAATTTATTAAAAAAAAATGTGGTCCCCAAACAAAACAGCCCTAACCTTAGGTCCTCATATGTCTCCGCCTTAATGTTTGATAGTTTACTTTTAACATCAGTTTCCTCCTTCTAACCAATACAGTTTATTTTCACATTCAAATTTGCAATCCACAGCTCAATACTTTATTTCTTAGTGCAACAATACTTATTAGGAAACTGCCCGAGAGTCACGAATCTTAAAAGTTAAAACCTCTATTACTTAAACATGTTTAAGGTAACGTTAATTTGGTAATGGAAGGTGGAATGGAATGAACCATTACGAGGTTATATATAAAACATGCTCTGTAACGCATTGTCTCTCATGCAAACAAACAATATAAAATTAGCTTATGTTAAATGACAATGTTTCACATTTCAAATTTTGCTTTGGTTACCATACACATAATGAAAAACCATCAAATCAGACAAATTTATTTTAAAATTTGCGATATTAGTTTACAGTCACCAAGTACGAATTTTTCTACTTACATCAAAACCACTTTTCTAAATCTAATTGCCGGTTTCCCTTGTGTATGCTTCGTTTTCAAAACTCTCATAGTCCATTCTTGATTCATGTATGTTCTAAGTATACGCGATGTGATTTGATCATCATTTACAAATCGGCACACGACATGCACCTTATTGAACGAATGTTACTGAGGCATTCGAATCAGTTCATCTTCATGACATTCCCTTATGCCGATTTCCATCCTTTCATGCCTTGATGATGGTAATACATCGCAACATTGTCGTCTAGGAGCCAACAACTGTTTCATATAAACCAAAAAGTTATAGGGGTGCTTTTGATTAACTTTATTTTTTGAGCCAAAAAAGAAACATTTTTTTTTTCGAATAGTATTTGCTAAACGAGTCCTACTATTTATAGGTTTTGCGATAAGAGTTTCTAAAATGGTAAAAGGACTACTTCTTGTAAATGGTACATCTCATGGCGCATGGAGTTCAACAACATGCATCACGATTACGTATGCACGCGGACCCAATGACAAACCATGGGGTGTAGCCACCTCCGGTGAGAAAAAGTAGTTTTATTTTTATGTAAAAATCCCGGTCAACCCATAAATGTTTGGTTAAGCCTCCCGATTCCCACAATAAAAAAAGTCCTTGGTCCGCTGTGTATTGCATACCTAAAAATAGCGCCTCCAAAATTGACAACTGCCCTTTACTTGGCTATGTTTGTCAAATGAAGCCTTAAACTTCTTTTATGGCAAAAACAACCCACTTTTATGAATTTGTTTCAAAATGATAAAAAAATAATTGAGTCATATTTCATAGGGGTGCTACACGGGTCGGGTTCGCGGGTTGGTGGGTCCAACCCGACCCGAACCCAAAAATTTTACATGAACCCGAACCCGAAAATTGTGACATACATATTAACCCGAACCCGACCTGAATATTCTCGGGTTGACCCGAACCTGACCCGTTCAACCTGATTTTTTTTATTTTTTCGCAAACTAATATATTAAAATTGAAATTTTACTACAAAAAATACAAAAATATATAAAACATTTATGTTTTATTTATAAAATCTCATATCAATTTCTATTTTAAGTTATAAGTGTAGCATAAAATACCTAACCAATTTAATTTATAACAAAAAAATATTGTATAAAAAACAATATATAGTATAAATAAGTTAAACGGGTCAACCCGCCAACCTGACCGGGTTGACCCAAACCCAACCCGTTTAGCTAAACGGGTTCAACCCGAACCTGGCCCGAACTCATTTAGGCTAAACCCAAACCCACTAATTTTGTGTTAGGTTCGAGTCGTGTTTTCGGGTCGTGTCAGAAATTTACACCCCTAATATTTCATAAGGAAGCTCATATTACCTGTTTCATGTCGAGATTTAATTTTGGAGCATGCACTTTGATCATTTCAATTCCCCTTGGAGACCCGAGATTGGATGTGCAATTTGCGCGCTCCATTATTTTGTAAACGCTTACAGTTTGGTCTCCCTTGAGAAAAGTCGTGTTCATATGAAATGCAACCGGTCTTTTACAAGGATCCTTATTGTGTTCCCTCATGTCAAAACTAAATAGTGTGTTCAATACGCTACCTTTTTTCCACGGCCTAAATGTTGCAGGGACACGAAGAACGTCTGGCAAGAGTACGTGGCTTCCAAACACTTCGACTGTGTAGCCCCATGAGATTGAAATTGTCCAAGAAAACCAACGATCATAGCAAACTGTTTGTTGTAAGATCCTATGAGGGTCTATTTCTGCGGCTTTGTACAAATGGCGCATAGCGTCTCTATTCGTCATATTTGGAAAGATTGGGTCCAAGTAATCTGTATGGTGAAGACTTACCAATGGTGCCATTGGATGTGCTGCTAGTAGTCCAAACGGATCTCCGCTCATATCCATCTAGATAAGTTTTTGTTCAAAAAACAACGTTAATAAAAACCATATCTAAAACAAAAATCTAAGTGGACAACATTAATGGAATGGTGGTCAGGGTCTGGTTTGATTGTTTTGAAAATAAAAACTCTAGACAAAACCGCTAACAACAAACCACAACGGCCGAGTAAAATGGTTGTATGAACTGGCTGGTTTCTAACAATTTAACGTCTTGACAACTCGATTTAAATCAGTTCAACTACAAAACCTGTAATTTTAAACTATGTATATAAAAAATAAATTTTATGGATACATTATAAGTCAAAAAAAAATAAAAAAAAATTGAGTTGATTGCTAATTTGATTCGAAAAGGAATTGGAATTCAATTTCAAATTTTAGTTCAATTCGAATATAGGAACACTTGATGAATCGTGCCTAAAAGTTTTTTTTTTTTTGAAAGACTAATTTTCGCTCCTTGTGAGACTTGAACCCAAAACACTTCACATTTAAGGGTATTAAAAGGCTTTGCCTTGATGGACCAAATATATGCACGCCATCAAAACTTAAACGGTCAAAAATATAAATGCCAAAATCTTATGTCTTGGATTTTTTAAAGAGTCGAACTTGCCACTAACACAAGCAATGAATAACAGAGCTCGAGAAAGAATAAAAAAAAATAAAAAATAACAGCCCACATATAAATGGTAAAAGAAAAGTTTACAAATCTACAACTTTACCTGATGAAAACCTGATTCTCTTGTAATCCCAACTCCAAGTTCTGCTAAACATGATGAAATCCTCCCATCACTTCCATACAAATGATGGTATCTCTCCAAACACGAATCCAATACCTTAGCCAATGTTTTCGCCAACGGATAACTGATTGCGAACCCGGCTCCCCCAAACGCCATCGAAAACGAGAAGAACCTGTTCTGCACAAAGCTCTCTGAGTTTGATCCGATGAAATACGGTAGTTCGTGATCGTATTTCGATAGTGTCTTCACTAGATTTTCCTGGAAGAAGACTGTATCATCGTCCCCAAACACGAACCATCTGAATATATAGCATATGATTATTAATTTTAGAACGGCCAACTCATACACCGTCTTAGCTACTGTTAAATCTAGATCAATGTTTACTATTCGGCCTAAACTCCTAAAAATAATATATGTTCATGTACAAAAATTATAATTACATACATATAAAAATTATTATAATCATAAGTGAACATTATATAAGGAAGGGATCCGTCAAGAAATCCCTACAGTTGCAAGAACCGTAAGAACTCCATGAAATAAATTTTTTTCATAACCTTTTCTATTGCTAAAATAAACTTACAGCTATCTTACTGTTGCGAAAAAAAAACGTACACAAAAAATTACATCAGTGTAAAAAAAAATTACACGTGCTAACCGGTGTAAATGTGGCTTAAGATGGCTTTACATCATTTTACAACAACAATTTTTTATGGCGGATTTTTTAGTTAGATATTCATCTATGTTTTTTTGGAAAAAATAAATGGTTAAAAAATCGCATGGGAGGTAAGATTTTCAACAGAGTTCGCAAGTTCCCGTAACTAAAGGGAGTGTTTAAATGATCCAGATCATATATACAGATATATATGCATTTGATATATACAACAATAATTCTTGGAGACATAGAAGCGGCTTGGTTGTGTTATTATAAAAGTTTACCTTTCAAAAAAAATACATACAACAATAATATTAATTATACTTATATAAATAAACAACTAACTCAGACGCTAGTAAACCTACTACTAAATCTACAATAATATATATGCTTTATATAAAAATTATAATTATAATCTATCTATATCTATATCTATATCTATCTATACTATATTATAAAGCATTTGACAAGGACTTCTTAAAATTTAAGAAGTACAAGTTAATTTGCTTATGATACAACACACAATGCACATAATAACTAAATTTTAAGGGCAAATTAGTCTTTAAAGCATCATATTTAATAATCAAAATAAAATCAAGAGTCATGTTTATGATAGGTCATGACATTTATTTCTACAAAACATATTAAATACAAAACATGTAAAAAAGAATTTTCATAATGCTACATGTTTTATTATAATCTTTTATATACAATTAGTTACTTTATAAAAGTTAGTTAATCTACTATTATTCATAACAATGTTACTAAACTTTTAGGTATTTGGGTCGTTTAGGAAATATCTAAGGCATGAATAACTTGACATATTGAGAGCAAAATTGAGCTTACCCTACCAAATAACGTAAAGTTTTATTATTCATAGAACAATGTGCTTTTATATTTTTTCTTAAATCCTTTTATATGAATGGATCAAACTTATTGTTTTTTGATAATATTATCTTGTGTTAGAAGAAAGTGAAAGGAGAAGTTCCTTTATTGTTTCTATTTTTATATACGTTTCAATGTAAGCTTCGTTTAAAACAAAATTGCGTGTCATAATGTACAAGTCATCTAAGCAGAGGCGGATAAGTCTTTAAAGTGTTTTTTTAGTTTTTTATTTCCGTTTTTATGTGAATTTGTTACGGTTTCGACTTACGTAGCTTTTTCTATGATGATTTTTATTTTTTTATATTTTTTAATATGGCAAGTTAACTCGCCGCCATGCATTGGCGTGATTTAACGTTTTTTCATCTATTTTTTGTTCTGTTTAACTATCTCGCCGCAACGCACGGGTTTCTCACTAGTATATATATATATAATAAACCAAAGCATTTTTAATGACATGTCATAATATTATGCAATCTCTCTTTTGAGAGATGGCACATAGGATGTGATGTGGTAACCTTAGACCAATTAAAAAAA
Source organism: Ambrosia x helenae (assembly GCA_030844895.1). Lineage (NCBI taxonomy): Eukaryota > Viridiplantae > Streptophyta > Magnoliopsida > Asterales > Asteraceae > Ambrosia > Ambrosia x helenae. The sequence goes on along the minus strand of CM061229.1, from coordinate 128,158,073 downwards.
TGAATAAATATGATTTAAATATGATTTAACATAATCTATTAAATACCTAATCTACTAAATGTAAATATTATAATTTTATTATATTCTTTCTCATGTTTCCTCTCATAACTTTTAAATGTTAATATCTTTTATATACGAAATTTTTTAAAGAAAAAAATTATACCAAATTAACGAGCGTTTTATTATCTTTTACCATGGTGCTATATAAAAAACGGAGAAAAAAACGACTATTTTTTGTAACCCGACAGATATTGTGTCAGGTTTGGAATTAGTTTAAAAAAAAAATTGTGAGTTTGGGTCGGGCCTGGGATTAGGTGATACCCGACCCAATTATCCTTTTTTATATTATAATATGATAACTTATGGCAGAAATTTGTTTAAAATAATAATAATAATAATATATTGGCAGATGCCATTTTTATAGTTTAGATATTTCTAATTTTATTCATTTTACTTAGATTTTTCAATCCGGGACGCTCCCAGAGTATAAACTAGTTATATTATAAATAGATGTAAATACAGATGAATCTATTGGTCTAGTGGTATGGTGTCCCCTTACAAATGTAAGGTTATGAGTTCAAATCTTTGTGAATGCAAAATAAAGGTGAAATTAAAGGTACTAAAAAAAGTTTGTCGTTCAAAAAAATAATAAAAAAATTAATGAACATTTAATAATAAATAAGTCAAGCTTGAACTAAGAACATTAAATTAAAACATCTTGATGTTGCTAGTTTATGATCCGTTGTTAACAGATTACTATTAACTAATAACTTAAAACAATTTTGAAATAATAATTAATAACATCTTTGACTTTGTTCAATATACCTGACGTTAGAATGGTTTAATGCTACCGTTTCCTTGACGACTCTAGCAACACGTATGGCTGATCGGAGACCACCGCGCCATGTATACCGAAACCGTGAAGTGTCATCAGACACACAAACCGGTGGAAGGATCTCATCATCAGTGTTGTTATGATCCAATGGAACATCAAGGAAAACACACCCTCTCATCTTATCAGGCTTCCACCACATCTTGACATACTCTTTTCGTTTCGGCCACGCTTTCGCATTCGAGGCAATCCCAAACACGATGTGGTCGAGAGAAGTTGGGGACGAGAACACATCACCACCCAATAGTAATATTTTCGTGTTTGACAGCGCAGAAAATGATGAAAAGGATGAGAACAAGAGGTAAAGGATCAAGCTTAGAGTAGAGGAGATGAAAATGAGGTTAATGAGTTTAGAGTTCATTTGAGTTTTGAAAAAAGATTTGGAAATGGTCATGATGGGTTGGTTGATAGATAATTGAGATGTGTGAAAATAATGAAAGGGTTGATTTTATAAGATGAATTAGAGGCGTAAGTTATGGAGTGTAGGTGTGAGGGTAGAGAAAATGCCAAATAGAAGTGGAGTTGAAGGTAGAAAGAGGAGAGGAGACTTTGTGGAAAATTTGGAAGGAAATTTGAGAGAGTTAGGCAACCAAAAGTGGGATTTAAAGGGATATATAATGGGACAGGTGTTAAATGTTGGATGACCAAGAAAAGTCAACTCAGTTGAACGCTTGACTTAGCATCAAACTTAGAAAGAAAAATCTGTGTGTTTTAATGGTACTAATTAGTTTTTTAAGTTTAAGAATGTTAATTCATCTTTACATTTTAATTTTAGTTTATTTCAAAATAGTTTTTTAAGTTTAAGAATGTTATCGTTATAATTTCACTCCTAACCTAATTATTAAAAACAAATTTAAACTAGTGCAACTCATGCTTTCAAAGATAGAAAACCTATGGCTGAAAGGTTACGGGTTCGATTCTTAAGAGCATCGGGTTTTACCGATTATTTTATTGTCATGCCTTTGGACGGGTGGATGGTCGGATTTTCCCAAGAACTGATGGTGGTGGGCTATGGGCTTCGTCCGTCTGGGTAAAGGCCGACTAGGGCTCCTTTGGCCATTAGGAGCGCGTACGGAGTACCCGACTTCTACTTAGTTGCACGTTCAAAAAAGAATTGATATTTTATAATTATTTAATGTATTGATTATACAAGGTTACTAATTTTGTGTATTATACGGGTTTAATAAATGAAATATTAAATGGTTACTAATAAAAAAAAAGAGTAAAGTCCTTTTTGAGTCCATCTGGTTTGGCCGTTTTAACTACTTGAGTCCAAAACTCAAACTTGTCTTAATTAGAGTCCCCATGGTTTATAATCTTAACCGCATGAGTTCAAAATACTAACTATGTTAGATTTTCTTAGTTAGATTTTATAAAATTACTAAAAATACCCTCACAATTAAAAACAAATATACACACACACACCTACTCAACCCAAATCTCTCTCTCTCTCTCTCTCTCTCTCTCTCTTCTCTCTCTCTCTCTCTCTCCCTTTAACTACAAACTAGATCCTACTAACCCGCCACCACTATAAAGCACCAACATTATACACCACTATCACAATACACCGTTGCTGCCACCATAACAAACCACTACCACCATCACCAAAATACACCACTGTCGACACCACAATACACGACTGTTGGCACCACAATACACTACCGCCGCCGCCTTCTCACAATCTTCATTGCACCATAGTCCTACTACTCACGTGTCCTAACAAAGCTTTGTCCCACAAATCGGACATTTCATTTCCAGATCTATCTGGTTTTCCAACAGATCCAACAACCGGTGAAGCGACAGTTGTGTATGGTTCGAAATCAACTTTTACAGGCCGATTTTCCTGCGAATAAGGTTAAATTTGATGATTTGGCATCATCTTTTCGATTTCCCATCGCGTTTCCCGTCAAAATAAGTTTTGTACAACTGAGTGTGGGATAGATCTGTGGTGTGTGACTATGTTGATGGTGAGGTGCGGTGATATAGTGGTGGGGTTGTTCCGATGGCAGTGGTGTGGTGGAAGTGGCGTAATGGTGGGGGTGGGGGCGAGAGAGAAAGTGCATGTCTATGTAAGGTTTGTGTTATATGTATATTCAATAAAATATGTATAATGACTGAAATAGCCTTGTATTTAACTGAATTATTGGATGGTGTTAGGCTTTTGAACTCGGGTAGTTAAGAATAGAAACCACGAGGACTCGGATCAAGACATGTTTGAATTTTAGACTCAAGCAGTTAAAATGACCAAATCACAAGAACTCAATTAGGACTTTACTCTAAAAATAATTTATTATGCCTTAAATCAAGGAATGAATTTTGAATGGGTGACCTACGAGAAGCAAGAAAATCATATACTCATAAAACTATGACACACAAGTAGTGACGAAAACAGTAACTTATTTATTAGGCATAGATTTTTCTAAAATTGTATATTTGCTTGATATTAAAATTGTACCCAACTAGTATTTTACGCGTGTCGCGCGTTGCGGCGACAGCCTGGTGATTGCAAGGCTTTGTTATATGTGTGACATGCGAACATACCATCATTGTAAAAGAATAATACTACCGCATACGGAATTTTAACATAGCCAAAGCACTTTACAATGCATCATAAATGGTGTTAATTTTAAAGCAAAATATAATTTTTATTTGTATAAAAAAACCCAAAACATTTAAGGGTTATGGGATTCATACACCATGTGACGTCACATTTTAGGGGTGTGACATCCCATTCTGGGGTATGTGGCAGTCTTCTATTGGTATGTAATGTGGGCCAGGGTGTACGAAACCTAAATAGGTGGTGTATGAATCTTAATTACCAACATTTAAATGTAAAAAGAAAATAAAGGTTTAAAGTGGCACATATAGTGATGTACAATTTGTACTACACAGTACACACTTTTACTTGTACGAAGAACTCATCTTTTGCTTTCTATTAGACTATGGGGTATGGTCCCCTTCCTCTTTTCTTTCCCCTTCTTCACATCAGCGTCACGTCATCTTTCCCCTTCCCCTCCCCAAACCAGGGAAATGGTTCCCCATTCTTTCCCCTTCCCCTTTCCTTTATTTTAATATTTTAAAAATACAAAATATATCTATATATAAGAAAAGACAAGAAAAGACAAAAACACTTTATGGAAGAATGGGACGGGGAGATGGGGGAAATCTCACCGATCACACCGAAGGGAAGATGAGGGGGGCGGTGTTCCCCTTGGGGAAAGGTCCATGTCACCCTCTCCCGACCTCTTTCCCCACCCACACCCCATAGTCTTATATCTTTCTCACAACATCATACTCAACTACTGATACATGACTACCATAGCAACACAACCGCCGACCGCCGCACAACCACCACATTATCAACAGTATCGTTCTTCAACGTTTTCTTGTATTCTCTTTTCCTCTCTGTCTTTACAACATTTTCTCTCTCAGAAAACGACAACCACCGGAGAAGACAACAGCGGCGAACGTCGTGAGTCCAGATCAACCACGTGCCACCATCATTTTTGCAAATCCAGACCAAATTGCCACCGTCACGTCTCTAGAAAATCGACTCTGCTTCCTAACATCCATACCACAATCGCCGGTCTTCATCAGTCACCGAAACCATGTCACCGGAGGTTAAACCTCGTGAAGAAGCATCGTACGGCCGCTCGGCGGACGTCGTGTGATTGTCTTTGTCTTCTTGTTGTGGTCAACTGGCCTGAGATAGCGAGATGCGGACACATTGGGAGCAAGCAGCCGTTTGCGAGATGCGAACACGTGGGCAGTGGACGGTCGTAGGATACCTGCAGCAGGGACACGTGGGGGGACGTTCAGCCATGTGATAGCTACAGTAACGGCCCCTCACATCAAAATCTACCAATTGTATATATATATAATATCAATATCAGTATCGTACGGATACTTTCATCTCTACTACATTATAAAGAATGAGGGGTGGGTAATGTTGTCCAAGTTGGTAAACTTAAGATGGCATATGAAAAGCCATGTGCTTTAACCCTCAAATGTCATATAAATCTTCCCTAATTTACCCTTCAATGCATTAAGATACTTGTACCATGTAACCCAAAGAAATCATTTCATCTCTCTTTAATTTCATCCCTCTTTATTATAATTACTCCCTCTTTATGTTTATGTTTATCTATATCTATATCTATACTATACTACATTATAAAAGGGGAGCCATGGCCAAAAATGTCTAAAATGTCAAAATTAAGATGACATACCAAAAGCCTCAAGTGTAATCTCCAAATTTTTACCCTCTTTGTTCCATTTATACCCTTATGTACCACTTTTAATAGCAAATACTACATTATAAAAGGGGAGCCATGGCCAAAAATGTCTAAAATGTCAAAATTAAGATGACATACCAAAAGCCTCAAGTGTAATCTCCAAATTTTTACCCTCTTTGTTCCATTTATACCCTTATGTACCACTTTTAATAGCAAATACTACATTATAAAAGGGGAGCCATGGCCAAAAATGTCTAAAATGTCAAAATTAAGATGGCATACCAAAAGCCTCAAGTGTAATCTCCAAATTTTTACCCTCTTTGTTCCATTTATACCCTTATGTACCACTTTTAATAGCAATTGTACAAAATAATAATGCAACTCATAAACTCTATCATTAACCACTAAGACATCTATCACGGATCGATCATGGACAATGCAAAATAATAATGCAACTCATAAACTCTATCATTAACCATCGATACATCTATCATGGATTGATCATGGACAATGCAAAATAATAATGCAACTCATAAACTCTATCATTAACCATCGATACATCTATCACGGATCGATCATGGACAATGCAAAATAATAATGCAACTCATAAACTCTATCATTAACCATCGATACATTGTGTTTAGTAAATTTCGTGCAATCACAAAAATAGATGAATAAAGTGATTAATTTTTTTTATTTTCTTTTTTACATGCCATTCTGGCTATCGTAAGTTCGCCTATTCGTCTTGACGAGATAGTTTACAACATAAATATTTCACATTCATAACTATCATATCACTAAGCCGGAATTTGGTCCCCTATTCTTATTAAACAAAAATATTTAGAGAACATTAACGACTTCTTAAATGCTTTAGAGTGCGACTAGCATCTTATAACATGTCTTTTAGATTGTGTATAGTAGCGTTATATTAGAGGTTGTGTACCCGCCGCATCACGCGGGCCAACCCAATAGTAAGTTATATAAAATATTACGAAAGTTATATTTATATTTATATTAGTATAGGGTTTGACGATATGTCATGTAATCTCTTAGAATTAAAGTGTTTATATTATCCTATAATGAAAGTTTAATTAAAGCTCATTTAGAAGAAAAGTTGAAGACACCGATGGTAGATCCAAAGCCTAAAGGGAACTAGCATGAGAGTATTAACACTTTAGGAAGCAATTATTATAAATAAATAATGTAAAGCCTATAATGTACATTATAAAATCAAACTAAAAGGAAACAAACTTTGCAAGAAAAGTTGAAGACACCGATGGTAGATCTAAAACTATTCCACGTTAAGAAAATATTAATGCTATTAATACTTTCATAAATCATAAGTAACTAAAAGACTATCAACAAATGATGTTCTAGTGAAGTTGGTTAATGAAGCTAGTCTGGAAGTCACGGAAATAAATCAGATTCGAGTCTCGCAAGAGACAAGAATTATTGGGAACTTCATGTGGCGACAGTGTGACACTTGGGGTCTTTCTGGGCTTGTTGAATGGTGATGGGTTATGTCCTGTTTCGGAGAGACTCTTCTCTCATTCAGTTGGTCGTTTAAATAAAACTAAAAGGCTGTTAATTAGTATTTTTATAATGTATAATGATTTCATTAATTTATTTGAATAACTACTTCTACTAAAAAAATAATGCTATATTGCCTTGTTGGATTGATGAGCATCATAACTTATACAACACATGCCGTCCAAACGATATTAAGTTATACAACACAAATTAATAGCGTATTAAAAGGTCTATTAGTAGTTTGCTATGTAACGAAGGCATCAATATATATTGAGTAAGTAGCACTTTACCATAATCCTACGAGCTTCTTTTATATTTCTATCATAATTTTATTACTAATAAAGTAACAATAATAACCCCAAAAAAAAAAAAACATTATAGATGAATTTATTTCAACTCTCACATCTTAACACCATTGGTGGTAATGGTAGTGGTGACTTTTACGGGAGTTGGTGATAGATGGTGGTTTTGTACTTTTGTTGGTGTTGATGTAACATGAAGATGTATTTTCTTTTTAATTTTAAAACACATATTTTTCTTTATGTATATAGGCATGATAGTCTAACACGAGTCTTTAGGGTTTGTTTCGGTTGGTTTTAATAAAAAAATTAAAACGAGTTGTTAATTATGTTTTTGAAAATAAAGAAGACAAATCAAACCATAAACCGGACCATATAGATACCATCAGTGGCGAAGCTTGACCCGAAGGTTCGGGGGGTCGGAAGTCACCGGGGGTTCGAAAGTCACTGGTTTCGGGGGTCGAAAACCAGTTTCGGGGGGTCGAAACCCTATATTTTTAAAATTTTCTATACGGATACTATATAATCGGAACTTCTGCGCGAAAATCCGGGGGGGTCGGCCGCCCCTCCCCGCCCCTACAAACATTCGCCACTGGATACCATATCGGCCGACTATCTCGGCTTTAATGGTTTATTAACATCCTTAGTTATGAAGAACGATGAAAATATGGAATTTGAGGAGGATAAAAAAGCACGTATTTTATAAGTAAATTTAATACTCAACAAATAAAAAATATCATATTTATATAAAATAAAAACAATTTCAGATTTGTATTATATATTTATCAAAATTTTGTATTAAACAAATTTAACATCAAGTAAATATTTTTAAATATAAATGATGTACAAAGTAAATAAATAGTGTATTCACGTTGATTTGGTAAACTCACCGTTATCTCTATATTTTATGATTTAGTTAAATAAACAAACTTAAATGAATAGTGATCAAAATGAATAGTAGTTTTAATAATATTTTATTCAATTAACTATATTATTATTTTACTTATATATTATTTTATTTAATTAACTATATTATTATTTTATTTATATTATTTTATTTAAAAACTTTATTATATTATATACTATTAATATAAATAACATAATATTATCTAATTTCGTTAAAAATTTTATGTGTGTATGTATAGATTTCTTTATTTTTTTAACGTTTACAACCAAAATAGAATCTTGATTGTATAATTCATTGATTGATCAACACCTCATCTAAATCTCGATTATAAAACGCGCAACGCGCGTGATTTTATACAACTAGTTTAGTTAAAAAAAATAAAAAAATACCACGCAAATGTAACCAAGTTTGCTTAGCGTTCCAATTAAGTTATTCAAACTTATTTTTTGTCTTTCTAAAGTCACTCAAGTTTCATTTATTTTTTCAATACTATGTAATTATCAGGTCATCAGGTCACTTTTTTTTTCTTTCATTTTAGTGCTTATGTGGATATTATTTATATTAGGTAGGTTTTATAAAATGAAGATTTCTAAAAAAAAAAATTTACACATTCGAATTTTTTTTAAAAAAAATATTAAAACCTGACACATCATCACTTTAACATGAAAACCTGATAATTACATAGTATTTAAACAATAAATAAAACTTGAGTGACTTTAGAGATACAAAAAAAGTTTGAGTGACTTAATTAAAACAGTTAGCAGACATGATTACATTTCTACAAAGTTACCGAAAAAAAACTATCAAAATTACTTCTACAACCCATTCCTTAAATCTAAACCATATCCATAAAAGTATATGGGTGTCTCATCCATTCCTTAATTATAATATTTCTTATAGATGTAGCATTCACATCTCACCCATCATATTTTACTCTATAATTTAATTAAAAATCATATTTTTTAAAATTTATATCTCATTTTAAAAAAACGTCTCACATTTCATCCACCATTTTTATCTTCATCTTACTTACAAACACATATTTTATTATATTTTTTGTTTTTTATACACTCACAATAATTTGATGTGACTGAATAGTAGTTTTCATATATGAAAAGCTAGATGATGAATTTTTCAAAATATAAAGACAGGGTAGAAAAATGGTGGATAGGATGCAATGAGTTTTTAGTGTATTTTAAAATTTTTTAAGATTGGGGGTGGTTTGATGGTCAGGATGAGAATGTTATTGAAATTCTTTTGTTAGCAAAAGAGAGAAAAATAATAAAATTGATTAATAATGTATTAATTTATTGAACAAATATAAATGTAAGGAATTGGATGTGAGGTTTATGAAAATCTTTAAATTGATAACTGTGTTTTTTAGTTATGTTATGAGGATATGGATAAAAACTCAGATGCAAATGCTCTTAGGGAAGAAGGGAAACAACCATAAACTACCCTAGATTCCACCAATCCGGTTGTGATATGTGTAATAGCAGATGTGCATTTTTAATCACCGTAAAACTCTTTTTATCCTCCCTTATAAAACATCTTGAAACCATTCATAATTTGTTTCTATTTCACCTGCAGTGTTTATAAAAAATGTTTCAACATCTAATATCTTCCTTTAAACGTAGCTTCATTATACTTGGGTTGTCGACTATATAATCTTCCATTAGAACTTGGTGACCTTTTCCGCGGTCACGTGGCACACATATCATTTTTTAGATGTTGTCGTGACTTGATCTACGACTCGTTCAATGACATATGTGAAAAAAATTTAGGCTGCTATCGGCTGAGAATATATCATCATAGTCGAGTGGTAAAATGTATGCTCGAAGAATGTCATCCATCTTTGTAGTGTACATGGAAGAAATAGAGATAGAACTGTGTAAAAAAATGTGGATTATAGAGGAGAAATGAAGATAGAATTGTGTGAAAAAAATGTGGTACCTATAGAGTTTTAAATTTTAGGAAAAATAAGTTTTTAAAGCCTCAACGGCTAAAAAGTCGTCACACACATACCAACTTGGCAACAACCACCCCAATCACGCTACAAGAGTAGCCCCACCCAAAACACCGGTGACAATGTTACCGATCAGGTAGGGACTATTCGACTACCGTGATCGAGAACACCTTGTTCCCCTTACAAAACTTGATAGAACTTAAAAGTATTGATAGGTAACAAATGTTTGATCACATTAAAAAATGTATCTAATTTGGCAAAAAAAGTAATAAAAATAAAAGAAAAACATTTAGTGGCAGGCGCTTTTAGGGACATTTAGATTTTGTTGATTACAAAAATAGTTATAACAGTCATTTTAAGTTTACTAAACCAAGTTCTTAAAAATATTAGCAACAATAAGATTTACTCACTCTAAATATCAGCTTAGAAGTCCAAGATTCAAGTTACTAAGTTAGTATAACCAATTTATATTTTTAAGGTTATATTTTGTAACGACCCTGGCTGTCGGTGCCGGGTCGTCGGGTCGGGTTATCGGAGCTACGCAGCGGAATTCAGGATAATAACAGTCTTGACTCTTCCAGGATCCACGTCATCATATCTGTTGGGTTATGAACACATGTCAAAAATAGTTTCTGTCAACATAAAGTTTGTGAGGTCGTGTATTTTATAAAGTGAATAGCCAGTTCGTTTATTGATAATTCTTTTATATAAAACATTCTTTTATAAACATTCTTTTATAAACATTCTTTTATAAACATGCTTTACAGTTATAATTCTGAAGGGGAAAATATATTTCTATTATACCACTCTATCATATATCAATTCTATTATAAATCAATTCTATCATATCGATTATATTTCGTGCCATTCCTATCGATGGTACCACTCTGATTGTGATAAAATACCTGTTCCTGTCCTCTACTTGGACAAGAATGGTTTTGGTCCTCTACTTGGACATTCCTACCCTCTACTTGGGTAAGACTGGTTCCTGTCCTCTAGTTGGACAAGAAAGGAAATGGCGGATACGGCCAGTACTGTCCTCGTCGTTCCTATGTCCCCTTTTCTATTATATTTCTTCTATTGATAATCTTTTATTTATGTAAAGCATTATTATGTTTTCTTATAAATGACATGTATTTCCCCGAAAACACTTAATAAAACAGTAAAAGTGGGAAGTTCACAATACTCACAGGTTTGCGTATAATCTTCTATAGTCTCTCTTATTACAATTATATGTCATATATATATGGATATGTTTTATGCGTGGGACTTGTTAGATTGTAATACTTAGGATATATATCATATATACAATTAATACATATAGAATTCGGTATATATTAGATAGTCTTAAACTCGGGGTTTATTATTGACACGACACGGACATCCTAAATCTAGCTGGCCATTACAGTTTGGCATGCAAAAGAAATAAACCTGGCCATTACAGCTTGGCACACGAACCTAAAGAACTCTAGACACGAACTTACCCGGATGATGGTTCGGCAGATCATATTATTATTAACCCGAGTCTAGTATATCGTTTTATATATCGAATCTTATATATATAAACATATATATTTTATATATATTTATTATTCTCTTATTATTATTATCAAGTCCGTACGTTATTCGTACTATATATATATTCGTATAATTCTAATAATCCTCGTCTAGTTATTGGACCGGGTTCTATTCCGGGTGTTGACCGAGTCACTGAATTGACTCGGTATCGGTTTAAGCTCTCTAGTTCGATTAACGGTACCTCGCAATCAAATATAATCACTATATTAGTATTAGATTATATGATTGTAACCATTAATCCAATAGATTGACACTTACCGGACGAATAACGGATAGTGATCGGAACGATGCAAGGATATGATTCAGAGACTGTTCGGGAATCAATCCGAACCTAGACCTCATTTATCCAACAACGACATCATCATCGATTCGGCTCCCAGGTTTCCTGATTATTTATATATAACACCTAGGTTAGTACTAATAATCAATCCCAAATGATTATATGACTATTTAACTTCAAGGATACACCCAAAAAAACTAATCGGGTAGTTTACGGATTGGTTTACCGAGCACTAATCAAGACAGGAAGAGGGTCCCGGTTATGATTCAGAAATAGAAAAGGGGTTATTGGACTCAATACCACACATCATCGGCTGAATATTGGGGTTATGGCCGAACCCTTGCTGGGAATTCATCGGTCCACCACAGACACAAAAGGGTAACCGGTTTTGATGCTCGATGACAGTCACCATAGTTAGGTGACTGTCCAATTATACTAACAGTGAGATGGGTCCAAACTGAAAGGTTTATTGATTCGATTGGTTCGATGGACAGAAAGGTTACCAGGTTGTGGTGGTCACCGATGACAGTCACCGGTCATGGTGACTGTCTGACTTCGTTTAACACAAGCAGAGGGGGCGAGTCTGGTTCATGGGTGGTTTATCGGTACAAATCAATACAGAAGAACCAGGTTACGGGTTGAGGTTTATTATCAGGTCTTTAACAGAATCAAGGAGGAGGAAGGTTGCGTGACTTACCGGAGATGCTTTTCGGAGGGGATGAATTATCCGGTCACCGGAGATGGTGACCGGTCACTGCTGCTGCTTTCTTTTACACACATCAGTGTGTGTTTTCGTGGGATACATAGAGACAGAAGGAGGAGAAAGGTCGCCGGAGAGGAGGAGGTCACCGGAGAAGGAGGCGGCGGCGGCCAGCCATGGCTCTCCGGCTACTCCTGGCTGGGTTCTTGATTATACACACACACACAAGTGTGTGTGCTCGATAATATGCAGAAGAGATAGGGCGAGAGATAAGAGAAGGGTGGTTTTATAATAGAATTTAAATAGAGGGTGTTTGGCAATGGGGATAATAGCTGGGACTCGGGTGTTTGGTAACGGGTATAACAACAAAATAAGGAACGTTTGGCAACGATTTAATAACAAATAAGGAGCGTTTAACAAAGATAATAAAAATCCAATAATTATTATCTATATAATCGGTTGAAACGGTTGGTCGCGAGATTCGAACTTGAATATTTTATTAAGTAATCGGGTGGTCGGGTACGACCCGACCCGTTTAAGAGACCCGTAACACCTCGGGGTGTTACAACCTCCCCCCCCCCCCCTTAGGAAATTTCGTCCCCGAAATTTGAGTGATCTTGCCTTTTACACCCTTAATCTATAAGGATGTTACAATTAGAACCAAAATACTTGTCGTCGAGACAGGATTGGTTCTTATGGTTTGCGAGGAACTCGATCTTATATCAAATCTGAGATTACATATGTTAGAGATATCAATCTGTAATGATACATCTTGATCATTCTACTAATCTCGTTTTAACCTTTCTTGCTATAGTCATGTTATTTCAGATACATGGATTATTTGTATTATTTCGATATGACTATTAAAGGCTCTCGGTATAGATTGATATTTTCTATAATATTCTTTTTATCTTTCCCTCATTAGGATGAGAAGTAGACTGAATATTATTTATATATATAAATACTTTGAGATTCTAATCGTTTTTCTTCTGAAAGATTTACAAACTTCCAGCAAACATTTCTAGAGTCTCAAATTGATATGATATTCTCATCGTTTGATATTCGGATTTATTTACAATGATGGATTCTATATAGTTCTTAGGAGATAGATACGGAAGTCCCTTCATTATCATGACTTGAATGGGATCCGAGCTACTACCTCTTTTATTCGAACTTTAGAATTTACCATCATTGTAAGTCTGATCTTTAGGGAGTAGTAATGATTTCTAGTAACTATCAGATTATTTCTTACAAATTCTATCCTTTCAGTTCTATCTATATCGGTGTAATATGGTTGATCCCTGGGTTAACTCTATTCAGGGATATACTTAAGAAGTTTCTCAGATCATTAGTCGTATCTTATTCGGAGTCTAAAGGTACCTGAAAAGACTAATTGAACTTGTTGAATTATACGGTTTCAACAATTTCTTTTCATTACCTTGACCTACCGAATTTGGTCATTGAGATTTCTCTTAAATCATCTATAATAATCTTACTGACTATTTCATTGATGATTGACTGCATTATTTATTGCTAACCTTTCTTTGACTTAAGATTCTTAGGATAATGCATTACTTACTCTATCTCAAAATCATGATTATCATTCGGGATTTAAATACTTATTGCATTAACTATTTCTATAAAATTCTTTCTTAATTCTATTTCGGGATTCGTTGACACTCTCGATAAAAATATTCTATAATTACTTTTTATTTATTGATTTATTTTCTTTTATTCATCGATTTATATTCTTTTATTTATCGATTTATATTCTTTTATTTCCAAGCGAATATTGATAATCATTTATAGTAGACATTATAAATCTGTCATTTTTGTGATATACACTTGCTTGGAATAATTCTTTCTTATTTATATATTCAATCAAAGTCTATACTTTCAGTGTCCGAAAACACTTTCTAATAAACTTATATATAGACAATATATCATATCTTTTTAATCCAACTTATTATAAGCGAGGCTTATTTCATCAAGATATTCGTATAGATAGTTCTTGCCAGAACAGTGACTTCTTAATCTATCTCTCACGACCTTTAACTCGGAACGGGAAATTCGTCATTCCTTGGTCAGAGAGTTTCACTGAAAAAATGAGCATAATTCTATTCATTTTTCGTTTTCACTTCGATTATACCTTGCGAATCTTTACATGATTCCGCTTAGTATTAATCGTATTTCGATATATTCGATAAATTATTTCTTTTAATAATTCGTTGGATTCTACCCTTTCCGGTTTCTGAATCCATATAGATTTTTATCTGTTATATTCTTAAGAATTTAACAATTCTTCCATGACTTCGTAAATTTCAAACTTGGTAACACTTGACCGTTTTACCAATTTGATTGTACTATAACTCACGTGAGTTTTTATACGAAGTGACTGCGAAGATTTGTTCATAATATCATATATCCTTATAAAGAATCCTGTGACTTAGTGGCAAATGTCCGGATATACCATCTGTAAGGGTCCGGATATCCTTTGCCACAGGGATTGCACAGAGGACATACTACTAGCTTTGGTTGGCAATCAAAAATCAATAAACTGATTTCTTTGATTCACAGAATTTAAGGAACGTTTGGCAACGATTTAATAACAAATAAGGAGCGTTTAACAAAGATAATAAAAATCCAATAATTATTATCTATATAATCGGTTGAAACGGTTGGTCGCGAAATTCGAACTTGAATATTTTATTAAGTAATTGGGTGGTCGGGTACGACCTGACCCGTTTAAGAGACCGTAACACCTCGGGGTGTTACATATTTTTTGGTATTGTGTTATATTTTATGGCTTATTGTGTTAGGATAACTTGATTATATTAAATATAATATTAATTGTATGAATTAATAAATTATTAAATAATCGGGCACCGGATAGTTGATGGTTGATGTGGTATGCAGCATAGGCACAAGATACCGACTAAATAATATTATCAACAAATCTATTAATCCCACTATCTGATAAAATTAAAAGCAATTTATCATTAAAAATGGAAAAATGTTTATTTTTGCTTAAGAAATTTTGGGAATTTTTGTTTCTCTTTTGTGTAATTTGTTTTTCAAAACTTTGCTGATTGGTTTCTAAACAAACGTACGCATCAATCTTGAGAACTAGATTTGGAGGAATAAATTAATTGCAAAAGGTATGAGTAATACCTAGGTTGCCTCTTGGTGAAGCCAATGTCACCCAAGTTAATTGGAAGCATTTTGACAATAGCATAAGAAAATGATTAATATAGTTTAATATAAACAACTTTTTCAAAAATATATAATGGTAGTGTTTGATTTAAAATAAAATCAAGAAATTAAATAAGAGTTGGAGTAAAACGATTACATTAGGGGAAGTACTGAAGTAGCAACCTTAGGGTAGTATCATAGTCCATCCAATCACACATGGTGTTATGTCATATTCACCCTCAACTATACTAGAGAAGCCTAGGGAGTTGAAAAGATATGTACCCGCGCGTGCGCACAGATGAAACTCACACGCACGTCAGCACAACAATATGACGTGGAGTTCTAGAAGATGGCGTACGCAGCCACAAGAAAGGACAGGTGTCACCCGACAAGGGTAGGACACACAGCCAATAAGAGGCGTGAATTCCCTGCTCCATGATCTCCTGTCAGTACGAGGTACGAGAAAGGACAAAAAGGACAATGACAGGACACGTGGACCAATCACAGAGGGACAACGCGAGAAATGACAACGGTCGCAATAGTACAAGACAGCTGTCATTCTTCCCACAGCCAATCACGGACCACCTCAGGGGTCTATAAATACCCCTCTTCGTCATCAGAAGAGGGATCAGCTCATCAAGAGAGAATTCATACTATATAGCTGTGAGAAATAGATTATAGTTGAAACTCTGTAATAGTCCTAATCAGTGTCTTGTATTCACCTAATCGATTAATGAGAATTACGTCCTTTTTTATATTCTTATACTAGCATTGTTATATACGGATTGTTATATTGGTGTTTCTTCATTGGCACCATCCGTCTTTTGAGTTTTCAAGAACAGCAACTTAAAAACTTCTATTTCTCTAAAAACCAGCTATGAATTTTTTACCAGCGGCGATAAACTCCCCGGTGGGCATGTCGGGAACTGGTATTGCTCAGGCAAACACCAGCCAGCCCGACAGCACCACAGAGGAGCAATTTCACGGCACAGATGTGGGCCGTACTCCATCCTCCGGGACGAGACATACCCCATCGTTCCATTTTGCCACTGATAATGTTCAAACTTCCCCGGTTGGTCAGACCACGCCGATGGTTAGTCCGGAGGTGTGGTATGCACAACAAAAGGAAGCTTTGAAACAAGCATTCATAAACAAGATAAAAGAACAACAGCTGAGAGAAGCGTCCCGCGCACTGTCCTTCAGCAAAGGAAGGCCTGTCACCGTATCGGAAGGGCCATCCAGAGCTGCGGGACAAATCGGCGAGAGCAATCACATCACTGATCCAACTTGGAGGGAAGACTCCGACGAGTCACAAAGTCGTTTTCAACGTGACACAAGCCAGTACTTGACCAACACTATTGATCGAGCACACTTGTTGTCCGGCGAGGACGATCTCACGCAGCCCTATTACCCTCCTTCATTCAATGAAAAGTCAAAGTTCACACCGCGCATCGCGCTCGCCACTTTGCCCGCACGAACAAAAATCCTAAGCACTCTGGGAAAGTTTGACGGCACTGGCGACCCTGACGACCACTTGAGAAGCTTCGAAATCGCAGGGAAATGCGCAAGGTGGAGCCTGCCTGCATGGTGTCACATGTTCGCGCAAACGCTTACGGGCGCAGCGCGAGTGTGGTTCGACAGCCTGCCAAACGGCAAGATTGACAACCTAAAAGAATTGACTGATAAATTCTCAGACCATTTCAGCCAAAACAAGAGAATTGAGCGTGACTCCACGGACATCTTGCAAGTCAAGAGACGTGAGAACGAATCCATTGAAGACTACATCACCAGGTTTAACCGAGAAGCCCTGCAAATCGGACCGATCGGGTTCGAACTCATGAAAGCGGCGTTCACGCAAGGAGTGAGGTGTGACTCACTAATCCGCACTTTAGCTGGATGTACAGGCATGCCCAACATTTGGGAAGAGATCATGCGCGGCGCAAAGAATTACGCCAAAACTGAGAGAGAACTTTCTGTCTAGAGCAGAATTCAAGCGCCACAGTACACAGACACGCAAGCACAAGCAGTGCGCAGCAGAAATAACAGGCATGAGCGAAGGGGAAAAGGGAATGTCTGGACAAGGCTCCAAGGAGCCAACCAGACGGTGACAAAGCCCACCGCACCCCAGGAATACCAGCACAACACGTCACTTGTGCATAAATCTGGTAGAAGGAGTCACAACAACTGGACTCCTTTAACGAAAACACCAGCGCAAGTCCTAGCCACAGAAAATGTTGATTTCCCGGAACCAAAGGTCATCAAACGAAGGGAAGGGCTAGACCACAACAAGTTCTGCGCCTACCATCAAGACATCGGCCACGATACCGACAAGTGCTACCAGTTGAGGCAAGCAATCGAAGATGCGTTGAAATCCGGTAAACGTGGACACCTGCTGCAAAATGTGGAGCGCAAACAAACGGCGGGCCCACCGCCAAAAAAGATAAAAAATGTGAGTATGATGATACATAGCACTGGGCACCGACTTCAAAAGCGAAAGCCAGAAACCACAGCAGAATTGAAGAAGCAACAAGTGTGCTTCCCAGTGGTCAAAGGTGGTCCGTCCGCCACGCGGGCAATAATTGTCACGGCCATCTTCGACCACTACAGGACTACCAGAGCCTTCATGGACACCGGCAGCAACTCGGATATCATGTACGGACAATGCTTTGACTTACTGGACGAGGAAGACAAGCAACGACTGCGCCCCATCAACTCCCCAATTATGGGATTTTCAAACGAAGTCGTGACCCCGCTCGGGGAGATATCTTTCCCCCTCCCCTTGGGAGCGCATGGGCGCTCACGAACTGAAGAGGTTACCTTCTTTGTCATCCAAACGAAGTCCAAGTATGATATCATCCTGGGACGAGACTCTATGGCCTCATACAACATGGTCACCTCTACAGTCCACGGCGCAATCAGTTTCCCCACCCCAAGTGGTGTGGCAATCGTGTGGGCTAACAGAGAGTGCGCCATGACCACCAAGTCCCACCCAGCCAAGATGCTGAAGCCGTGTCCGCGCACAGAGCCAGAAAAGTGGATTTTAAATCCAAAGTTCCCTGATCAACCCATCACACTGGGACCAGCAATCTCAGAGAACATCAGAGATCACTTGAAGCAGCTTCTCCGCAAAAATATGGAAGTGTTCGCATGGCAGCCGTCAGACATGATCGGCGTCCCTCGCGAACTCGCCCAGCACAAGCTCAACACGAATCGCTCCGTGGAGCCCATCGCGCAAAAGCGACGAAGCATGGGCGCCGAAAAAACGCAAGCGATGAACGAGCAAGTCGGAGAGCTGTTAAAAGCTGGAATCATAAGGGAGACACGGTATCAAACCTGGGTTGCCAACCCAGTAATGGTAAAGAAAAGCAACGGTGGTTGGAGGATGTGTGTAGACTACACCGACCTCAACAAGGCATGTCCCAAAGACTGCTACCCGTTTCCAGAAATTGATCTAAAGATAGACTCCCTAGCGCCCTTTCGTTTTAAATGTTTTCTGGATGCCTACAAAGGGTATCATCAAATCCAGATGGCGCTAGAGGATGAAGACAAAACAGCTTTCCGTACAGATAAAGGGGTCTTCTGCTACACCAAAATGTCGTTCGGCCTTAAAAATGTGGGAGCCACTTACCAACGGTTAATGGACCGCGCATTTGCCAAGCAGATAGGGAAAAACTTGGAAGTCTATGTGGATGACCTAGTCATCAAGAGCAAAGAAGAGGACCAAATGTTGAAAGACATTGAAGAAACCTTCAAGCATCTGAAAGAAATCTGTATGAAGCTGAACCCAAGTAAATGTGCTTTCGGGATGGAAGAGGGAAAATTCCTTGGCGTGGTGGTCACTAAAGATGGTTTCAGACCAAACCCTGAAAAGATACAAGCCATCGCGCAAATGCCCTCCCCATCCACACTAAAAGAAGTTCAAACGTTGAACGGGCGTCTAGTAGCAATCAACCGTTTTCTGTCGCACCATGCAAGTAAATCAATCCCATTCATTGAAACGCTAAAGAATTGCCTAAAAAAGAACCATTTTAAATGGACCGCAGAGGCGGAGAAGGCATTTCAAGAGATGAAAGAATGTTTGATGGACTTACCAACACTCACCGCTCCACTCCCTAGGGAGCCCTTAACGATGTATCTATGCGCAACAGAGCAGGCGGTGAGCGCGGTATTAATGGTGGACAGAAAGTTGGTACAGACACCCATCTATTACATCAGCAGGGTCTTAACAGACGCGGAAACCAGGTACACCACCATGGAGAAGCTGGTCTTAGCTCTCGTTCACGCATCGCGGAGGTTGCGCAGATACTTCCAGGGCCACCCCATCAACGTGTTGAGCGATTACAAGCTAAACAATGTCCTATCCAAACCGGAAGTCTCCAGGAGACTGGCCAAGTGGGCCATAGAACTGGGTGAACACACCATTTACTATAAAGCGCGCCCAGCGGTTAAAGGACAAGTATTAGCTGACTTCATAGCGGAGGTACCCCAAGAAAAAATTGAAGAGTGCAAAGCAGAGCAAGACCCACAACCATCATGTGATGAAAAGGCCATCTGGAATCTTTACACAGATGGGGCGTCAAACGAAGATGCGGTAGGTGCAGGAATACGCCTAGTTAGTCCGGAAGGCGCAGAGTTCACTTACGCGATCAGACTTGAATTCAAAGCCACCAACAACGAGGCTGAGTATGAAGCTTTCCTCGCCGGACTACGCATTGCACAAAAGCTGGGCACAAAACACATCTTCGCCCACGTAGATTCAATGTTGGTTGCGGGTCACATTACAGGGAAGTACGAAGCAAAAGAACCTTCTATGATCATGTATCTCCAACGTGCCAAAGAGCTCATGGCCACCTTTCCTAGCTGCACCATCGACCACATTAAACGCAGTCAAAACAAGCCGGCGGACGCTCTAAGCAAAATGGCATCTACAAGTTTCAGCCATTTAGCAAATAAGGTCCGAATTGAAACCCTGAGCGAACCGTTTGTTCCACCCAAGGAAGTCAATGTCATCCAAACGGGTGTTGACAGCTGGATGACTCCGATAGTTTCTTACCTAACTACTGGCGCGCTGCCCGAACAACGCGCCGAAGCCAGGAAGATACAGCAAAAAGCCCTACAGTACCAAATGCAAGATGGAGTGCTTTATCGGAAGTCATACCTAGGGCCACTACTGCGATGCGTGGATGCAGTCGATGCGAATTATCTGGTGCGCGAGATACATGAGGGGATATGCGGGATACACGCTGGGCCACGCATAGTGGTAGCCAAGATTATGAATGCGGGCTATTACTGGCCGGGCATGCACCTAGATGCCCTAAACATCATCCGCAAATGCGATTCTTGCCAACGCCACGCCCCCAACACCTTGCGCCCCAAAAACGACCTTATCCCGGTAACCTCGGCATGGCCATTTCAGAAGTGGGCTATCGACCTTGTGGGCCATTCCCAATGACGACAGGAAAAAGAAGATTTCTAATAGTCGCCATTGACTACTTCACCAAATGGGTCGAAGCCAAGCCGCTCGCTGAGATCACGGCAAACCATGTCAAGAAGTTTATTTGGGAATTCATCATTTGCCGCTTTGGGTTACCCATGTCAATCGTCACAGATAATGGGACCCAATTTGCGGACAAGGGGTTGTTGAAATGGTATGCGGACTTGCACATCCAACCTACATTCACCTCGGTCGCGCACCCGCAGGGCAATGGCCAGGTTGAACGCGCAAACCGAAGCATTGTGGAAGGCATCAAATCCAAGCTGGGAACTAAAGGAAAGGCTTGGGCAGAGGAATTATCGAGCGTGCTATGGGCTAACCGCACATTGACAAAAACGAGAACCGGTGAAACCCCGTTCAGCCTCACATACGGCTCTGAAGCCATGATACCTGCAGAGATCGGACGCCCGTCAGCAAGAGTCCTCTCAGCAACCAAGACAGACAATGATCAAGAGCTGCGCTTAAATTTAGACTTGGCAGAAATACGCCGCGAGAAAGCAGCGGTAAGAGAAGCAAACTACAAGCAACAATTGGAGATGTATTATAACGCCAAAGTCAAACCTCACACTTTCCACACGGGGGACTTCGTCCTGAGAAACAATGAGGCCAGCGGCGCTATACCCAAAGGGAAATTGGCCCCCACTTGGGAGGGGCCATACCGTATAAAAGAAGCCCTCGGCAAAGGAGCCTACAAGCTCTCAACCTTAGATGATAAGCCAGTTCCCCGAACATGGAACGCGGCCCAACTGCGGAAGTGTTATATGTAATATTATTCCATCTTGTAATGAAGGTCGACGCGCCAGTTAATGAAATGAAATATGGAAATTCCTTTACTTTATACGCACTTCGTCTCACGAGCATTGTACGGTTAAGATACAATGTCCAAAAATAAAACTTGCATCGATAAATCTGCAATTTCTTAAACTGCACGTTACATGGTTAAGATGCAACGCGCACCCTAAACATTGTATGGTTAAGATACAATGTCCTAAACTAAAAATTGCATCGATAAATCTGCAATTTCTTAAACTGCGCGTTACATGGTTAAGATGCAAGGCGCACCCTAAGCATTGTACGGTTAAGATACAATGTCCAAAAATAAAACTTGCATCGATAAATCTGCAATTTCTTAAACTGCGCGTTACATGGTTAAGATGCAACGCGCACCCTAAACATTGTATGGTTAAGATACAATGTCCTAAACTAAAAATTGCATCGATAAATCTACAATTTCTTAAACTGCGCGTTACATGGTTAAGATGCAATGCGCACCCTAAACATTGTATGGTTAAGATACAATGTCCTAAACTAAAAATTACATTAAGAAGTCTGCAATTTCTTAAACTGCGCGTTACATGGTTAAGATGCAACGCGCACCATAAACATTGTATGGTTAAGATACAATGTCCTAAACTAAAAATTGCATTGAGAAATCTGCAATTTCTTAAACTGCGCATTACATGGTTAAGATGCAACGCGCACCCTAAACATTGTATGGTTAAGATACAATGTCCTAAAATGAAAATTGCATTGAGAAATCTGCAATTTCTTAAACTGCGCGTTACATGGTTAAGATGCAATGCGCACCCTAAACATTGTATGGTTAAGATACAATGTCCTAAACTAAAAATTGCATTGATAAATCTGCAATTTCCTAAACTGCGCGTTGCATGGTTAAGACGCAACGCGCACCCTAAACATTGTATGGTTAAGATACAATGTCAAAAACTAAAAATTGCATTGATAAATCTGCAATTTCCTAAACTGCGCGTTGCATGGTTAAGATGCAACGCGCACCCTAAACATTGTATGGTTAAGATACAATGTCAAAAACTAAAAATTGCATTGAGAAATCGGCAATTCCCTAAACTGTGCGTCGCATGGCTAAGATGCAACGCACATCCCAAACGTTGCATGGTTAGAATACACTATCAAACATAAAGATTGCACTAATAGCCTGCAATTTCTTAAAACGCGCAATACAAACACTGTATTCCCAGAATACGACGACTACAACAGCAATTGCCCAGCTAAGCTGCAATTCCTTGACCTAAAGCGTCGTACCATTGGGATACAAAGCGCAAAACAAGCAAGTCATGTGTATATAACCCAAACCTACACTAAACCATATGTTTAACATTGGCATAAAATAATTAACGTGCACAACCAAGCTATAAACAAACATGTGCATTTGAAAACAGGTTCCAGTTAATATGTTAAACATTACAAACACGGGAATTATGTATAGACAAGCATGACAAAAAGAAAAAGACAAAAAACAAGTAGCAGCTAGCTTCATTCCTTGAGTTTAGAGGACGCATCGCTGAAGTCATCATCTTCATCCGATCCGGACAGGTTTAATCTCTCGCTCGCCTCAGGCTGCTCACCCGGCGCCACATCGGCCGCCTTCATCTTCTTCAGAGCATACTCGCGCCGCGTATGAGTCAGGCCTTGCTTGTCAAAAGACTATTTCAGCTCAAAGCAACTTGGCCGGTCGCGATGACCAACGACAAAGTCAACCAGCTCATACTTTAGCCCGTCAAACTCAGCGGCCTTCTTCGCAAAAACAACATCCAAATCCTGTTTATACAACGCGAACTGCTCCAGAGGCTTGCCGTCCTTAGCATGCTGATACCCCTCAAGGAAACTAGCCTTGCGCCCCACCAGCTTTGCGGCAGCATTCACCGCAGCCACAGCCTGGCGCGTCTGGTCACAGTTCTTAACGTGATAGGCAACCTACACAAACATCCAACAGAAATGCTCAGTACGCACACAAAAAAAATGAGAAGGCACAAAGACAAGAAATAAACATAAACCTCAGGGACGCAGCGAGTGAGCACCCATTCACGATCTTCCTCCGCAAGAAGCACATCATTCTTGGCATCTAACAGCTGCCCTTTGTGACAACCTGCACCCTTCACTTTTCATAAATGTGCATAATTGGTTCCTCAACTATTTCAAAATTTTCATTTTTAACCCTCGTATTTTAATAGGACCAAAATTCACAATTTAATAAAACTTATAATTTTTATAAGTAAAAGTATGCACGTTTTATACTCACATCTACACCCGAGCACGTATGTTTCAGACCTTGATACTCAAAGCCCTTAATTGTCGGTCCTAAAACAACTTAGAAACAGAAGGAAACAAGTCTATAACTTAAAATTGATTAAATTAGAAAAATTATTTTTTTAGCCCTCGCGGTCCGCTAAGACGGTCTCAGTCAAAATCCTAGTCAAAGTCTTAGTCAAAATCCTAGTCAAAGTCCTAGTCAAATAGTCAATTCATCTTAAAACCTTACTTTATTGTGTTGACCAATTTTAAAGCCTAATTGAATCCAAAACTAGTATAAAACCCCACCTATGACCCATTACACTTTGCACCTCTAAATCAATTGTTTCAATTCGATTAAACAATCCCTCATACCTTTCTTCTAGAGTATATTACTTCTACATTTGAAGCTTTGATTATAAGCTCTTGTAATTGGCGAATTGGAAGCTTGATATTTTTCCTATTCGGTTTCTTTTCTTCTAAATTGGACTAGTTTCGTTGTTGAATCTTTGGATTGCTCGCATTTTCACGCTCGCTTAGTCATCTAGTCATTTGGCGAAAGTGAGTATTTCCTATCCCCTTTTTGCTTTTATTCATTTTTGGGGTGTTACATGTACACTTATACAAATTTCAAATACAAGTTCACATTTTTACAATACAATTCTAGTACTATGTGCATTTGCTTACAAACGTGCTTTATGCTTAGACATTACATGTAGAATACATTTGTACTTAGTGAAATCATTAGCATTGTACAAGCCGACCTTAACATTGGATAGCGCTATTGGATTGACAACCCGCCTAGGTTGATTCTCCCCTTTTTTTCATCGGAGAATCCATGGTCATTGTTAAGTTATTATCCAATTATTTGGATAAGTACACCGCCGTTCATTTAGTACATTATACAGTCACAAGATTGATTTCGCTCATTTGTATGATACATAGTTTACATAATTGCATTGTAGCTTTGCACTTGAATTGTATACCATTTTTTCAACTTACTAACTAAACGTAAATAAGACTAATAATACTATACGTGATCCAAAAATATTTATTTTATAGAAAATGGATGATTTCTGATGTAAACATATTAGAATAATTTTCCCATAATTTATATAAACTTATTTATATTTAAAACTGATTTAATGAGGTTAAATCATGTTTAAATGATTAAAAATGAGAAAATTAATAAAAATAAATGTTTTCTTGACCAATAAATTTTTATTTCAGTTGAGAATGGTTAGAAATAATTACTCAAAAAGTTTGAGATTAAAATCATTAAAAATGAATTTTTTATCAATTATTTATGATTAAAACAATTTAATTCAATAAAAATATAAAAATAAAACATTTTTCAGAAAATAAAAATGTGAAAATGTTCTTTATGATGTCAAGAAGCTATACCTAAATTTTCATAATTTTTGGGTAAAAAATGGATTTAATATGAATATTTCAAAATCTATATATAATATATATATTTTAAGAGAATAATAAAATGAAATAGTCAAAAAAATAAACACAACTTGCGTTCAAGGGGACTCGAACCCGTCCCCTTTCCTGTGCATACCACAAGCATAACCACTAGACCAACCACCAAGTTATTGATTTTACCCAGATACAATTATATTTAACCTGTTATCACAAGTCATCTTCTTCCCCAAATAACATCAAACCCTAACCCTAGTTTCCTATCACCTTCAATTTGATTAAGATGGAACCCGAAAATATGGGGCTTTTAATCGCAACAACAAACTAATCAAAACGGCATAATAAATTTAGGCTTACAATTATGAGATAAGTGTGCAAGTGAAGCTTCAAAGAACGAACAAAAAGAACACGAATCTGAGAGCTTCCCGACACGATATAAGATAGTTTTGAGTGGGTTTGAGACGTAGATGAGTGCAGACAATGATTAGTAGGATGCATTTATAAGGTTGTTTAAGAAAAAGGGGCGCTTGAATTGTTTTTAATTTTCCGGTCGGTTACTCGAATTAAAACCCACATAAAACGCGTTAAACCCACAATTAATTACTGGAATACGTTGGAAAATGAAGGAGAAACGTTATGGAAACATTAGGAACGATTAAAACGCATTAAATCCAAGCTTTAAAGCTTCGCCGGAGGGTCGCCGCCGGTGACACTGTTCCTGCCGGAAATTTTCGTAAAGAAGAAGAAGGAGGGGAAAAAAAATTTAAAACTTTTCCTATTTGGCAGAATTAGTCCCTCAACCTTTAACTTGGTTAATTTATTATGATTTTAGTTATGTTTTCTTTATAAATACACTAACCAAGTTAGGATAATTAACCAATATTTTTTTTTTAAAAAAAACTTTATAAAACTCTCTAAAACTTGGAATTTTTTATAAAATCCATTGCGTTGACGTTCGAGATACGCATTTGACTAAAACTTACACCCGATCCATAATAAATATATATATATATATATATATATTTTCTAAAATTAAATTTGAAAACGACGAAACTTATAGGGACTATAATGAAAATATTTCAAGGGTTATTTTTGTAAATATGACTAAAGACGAGGGTGACGGATGTCACAGGCTCCCCTACTTTAGAAAATTTCGTCTCGAAATTTCTTTCAAGTGAAAATCAGTTACGAATTGGTCCAAGAAAGGTTTATAAACTCGGTTCGTAAAGTTCCTAAAACAGGTATAAGATTAACAGAAAATTTATAATCGTTTAGGTTCTACGTGCATTTACGGAGCATATAAGAATAAGATTTGCCATTAACAACCTCCATAGCAAAAGGATGGGTAAGGTGAGGACAAGTACGAGCAAGTAAAAGGTTCAACTTCTAATGAGACAAAACTCCTATCCATACCGATATCAAAATCGAAGCATATAAGTTAGTAATAAGAAATGTACCATTGACAACGTCGTTGGTAGCTTGATCTTGGTTAGCGTTGATGTTGAAAGCACGACCACGGGCTGGAGCTGCTTGTATTGCTGAAACTGCTGGGACTGCTGGGGTTTGCTGACGAGCCTGAATAAAAGCCGTAAGATGAGGGCATCTGTTTTGCATGTGGTTAGGATCACCACAAGCGTAACACACTCTGGGTTGGTCAGCTCCCTGGTTTTGGATAACAGTCTGTGGGTTATTTATTGGTCGATTGGCAACACGACAGAAAGGAGTGGTATGACCCAGTCTTCCACAAGCATCACACTTACGACACGGTAAATTGGTGGGATGATGGTAGTGGCAGGTGGCACATTGAGGTTGTTTCCCAGTATAAGCCCTTGGGGTTGATTGAGGTGCGGTAGGTGGGTTTGCAACAGGAACCTGGTTAAGAGGTGCAACTACAGCATAGTTTTGGTTTCCACCTTTTCGTTTCTTATTGGAACTAGAGGCAGAGGCAGAGTTTTCTTGGAAAGGTTCAGTGGTAGCAGGGGTTTCAGTAGGTCTTTTAGTACCCTTACGAGTTAGAGTACCATCCTTGACATGCTTGTCAGTAAGAGATGCTGCGAGACGGATGGCTTCCTCTACAGTAGCAGGCTTGCTTCCCATAACCGAGTCATGGATCTGAGGTGGCAGTCCCTCAATATACTTCTCAATTGCCAAGGATACCGGGTTACCATACGAGGAATCAGTAAGCTCAACTCATGGTAACGGTTGTTGTAGGGAACATTGTTTCCACTGTCCTGCTTAAGGTGATAGAACTCATCCTCCAATTTCTTCATCTCACTACGAGGACAGAACTCAGTAGTCATGGCGATTTTGAAATCATCCCAAGACATAGCTAAAGCAGCTTCCGTCCCTCGAGCATGTTTTTCACCATTCCACCAAGTAAGCGCTCTCTTTTGAAGAACACCCGTGGCATGACGAACACGTAGGTTATCTGGACAGTCGCTATTAATGAACGTATTCTCCATACTTTCGAACCATTCAAGTAACCCAGTGGCTCCCTCAGTGCCATTAAACTTGTTGGGGTGACATGAGTTGAAGTACTTGAAAGTGCACTTATTCTCACTAGCACCACCATTTCCATTTGTATTCCCGTTAGAGTTCCCATTCGAGCTACCGTTCAGGTTAAGGTTTGGAATAATAGCATTAATGATGTTAGGAACAAGTGTTTCCAACTTGTCATTGAGCATAGTCGCGATACGCTGGTCAGATTTTAGTTTAGCCTGACGCTTCGAGGCTCTCTTACGAGATTCGCGATCAGACATCTACAAAAGTGAACAATAATTATGAGATTTGATTCCAAAAATCTTGGAAATGCCATAGTTTATATCAAGACAAGTAACACATAACATGAGATATAGTAATTATAAATTGATATAAGAAAAATTATGAGTATCATAAAGAAAATCATGATAAAACTTCAAATGAATAACAATACCAAGTATAAAACGAGATATAAGAGTGTTTCCAAAGAACTGTTGACTGACTAAAGTAATTGAAATATTATTAGTGACTTGTGGGGGCGTACTTTAGCCTATAAGTGAATGCTCATCCCGAGAATTCCCAGGTAGGTAAACGGGTCCCTCGTCTGATTGGGATTTATGCGAATTACCAACCTAGACAGAAAACTCAGAATACAGGCGCTCACCCTTCCAGATTGCACGTGCCCCGTCACAAATAATTTCCAAAACTTTAGCGGATCTTGAAATGTGGAAAATATATATATCCTCGAGATGTGGATTTCACTCCTAACTCAAAGATATACTTCCAAATAGTAAAAATATGATGGAGTGAAACTGGTCACTAAGATAAGGATGTCACTCCTAGCTTAGTGAGTAAGTTTCTTTTGGAGGGATAGATTCCTTGAGATTTGGACGTCTCCTATCTCGAAAGGAAAATATTCCAAGATAAATAAAATAAATAAATAAAACATATAAGGAGTGAAACTATTCACCAAGGTATGGATATCACTCCTAACTTGGTGTTTTCGTTCCATTTGTAGAATAAAAATCTTCTTCGAGTATAATGAAAAGTAAAAGGAGAAAATATATCTAAAGAAATATGAGGATAAAAGAAAGCATATAATGGGTAGCTTAGTTATAGTCTAGGTCAAAAGCATTTACTAATAACCTAATTCCCTATAACCATGGCTCTGATACCAATCTGTAACACCCCAACCGATGGCGGAAACATCGAGGTGTCACGTAGTGACGATTGTTCAAAAGCACATGGACTAAAATGTAAATATTAATAGCAATAAACTTTCATTATTCAAAACGAAATACAATGAGTCTTAATAGAAATCTCAAACATAAATAATAAATTTATTTAAGCTCTAGGTCCATCCTAAGCGTGAAAGCAAGTAAGATCAAACGTCACCTGAAACATGTACAAAATAATTTGTCAACACATATAATGCATTGGGGAGTACATCCGTTGGATATATATATATAGTACAAAACGTTTCGCAATTCCTGTGTTGTATACCATTTGCAATTATGTAATTTAAGTAATGTCCGTTCAAAATCAACCCTATGTAGTAAGTATCAAGAATCAAGAATCAAAACATTTTTAGTAATATGAATCACAAGACAATGACCAAGGTCTCTCAACAGAGTCACAAGGGGTATATACCATAGTACTATTCATTGAAATGCCAGGCCCTCAAAGGTTAATGATTTTGATAAGTCATAGACACACAAATTAACATAAAGCAAACACACAGGAGAATTGCTATTTTAGTAAGAAGTAATAGAAACTTGATAATAAGTACATGAATCACCCCAAAAATAGTAAAACAGTAAAAAGGGGAAAGATATACTCACAGTTCGTGAAAGCGATCGAAATCCACTTAAACGGTCGTGAGCTAAGTAATGAGAATTCCGAGGAATTCAACCTATAACGTATATAAATACTAGTAAGGTAAAGTCTACAAAGTCTAAGGTATTTAGGGTCTAAGGCATTAGGGTTTGCTAAGTCGATTTGGGGAATTAGAGATTTTATGATTAGTCGAATTAATGTAAAAAGTTGTATATTAAAAATAATATACCAAAGTTTGTAATATGATTTAGGTAATATAATTATTACCGATTAAATATTTAGATAACAATATGTTTGAATAATTAAGACAAAATAATTTAGTTAGTTACTTTAACTAAATTAAAATAATACGATAATCATAAATATATAAATAAATAATTTTTGTGTTACACAACGATTCAACAAAAAAAAATATAATTAAGACATTAAACCATACGAGTATTTCTATTTTATAAGAAAAACATTTATAAAATAGATGTTTAAATTGTATGAATAAATAAATGTTTTATTATGTCTAACTAAACGTAAATAAGACTAATAATACTATACGTGATCCAAAAATATTTATTTTATAGAAAATGGATGATTTCTGATGTAAACATATTAGAATAATTTTCCCATAATTTATATAAACTTATTTATATTTAAAACTGATTTAATGAGGTTAAATCATGTTTAAATGATTAAAAATGAGAAAATTAATAAAAATAAATGTTTTATTGACCAATAAATTTTTATTTCAGTTGAGAATGGTTAGAAATAATTACTCAAAAAGTTTGAGATTAAAATCATTAAAAATGAATTTTTTATCAATTATTTATGATTAAAACAATTTAATTCAATAAAAATATAAAAATAAAACATTTTTCAGAAAATAAAAATGTGAAAATGTTCTTTATGATGTCAAGAAGCTATACCTAAATTTTCATAATTTTTGGGTAAAAAATGGATTTAATATGAATATTTCAAAATCTATATATAATATATATATTTTAAGAGAATAATAAAATGAAATAGTCAAAAAAATAAACACAACTTGCGTTCAAGGGGACTCGAACCCGTCCCCTTTCCTGTGCATACCACAAGCATAACCACTAGACCAACCACCAAGTTATTGATTTTACCCAGATACAATTATATTTAACCTGTTATCACAAGTCATCTTCTTCCCCAAATAACATCAAACCCTAACCCTAGTTTCCTATCACCTTCAATTTGATTAAGATGGAACCCGAAAATATGGGGCTTTTAATCGCAACAACAAACTAATCAAAACGGCATAATAAATTTAGGCTTACAATTATGAGATAAGTGTGCAATTGAAGCTTCAAAGAACGAACAAAAAGAACACGAATCTGAGAGCTTCCCGACACGATATAAGATAGTTTTGAGTGGGTTTGAGACGTAGATGAGTGCAGACAATGATTAGTAGGATGCATTTATAAGGTTGTTTAAGAAAAAGGGGCGCTTGAATTGTTTTTAATTTTCCGGTCGGTTACTCGAATTAAAACCCACATAAAACGCGTTAAACCCACAATTAATTACTGGAATACGTTGGAAAATGAAGGAGAAACGTTATGGAAACATTAGGAACGATTAAAACGCATTAAATCCAAGCTTTAAAGCTTCGCCGGAGGGTCGCCGCCGGTGACACTGTTCCTGCCGGAAATTTTCGTGAAGAAGAAGAAGGAGGGGAAAAAAATTTTAAAACTTTTCCTATTTGGCAGAATTAGTCCCTCAACCTTTAACTTGGTTAATTTATTATGATTTTAGTTATGTTTTCTTTATAAATACACTAACCAAGTTAGGATAATTAACCAATATTTTTTTTTTAAAAAAACTTTATAAAACTCTCTAAAACTTGGAATTTTTTATAAAATCCATTGCGTTGACGTTCGAGATACGTATTTGACTAAAACTTACACCCGATCCATAATAAATATATATATATATATATATATATATATATATATATATATATATATATATATATATATATATTTTCTAAAATTAAATTTGAAAACGACGAAACTTATAGGGACTATAATGAAAATATTTCAAGGGTTATTTTTGTAAATATGACTAAAGACGAGGGTGACGGATGTCACACCGCTGCAACTCCTGGTGGAACTGGCTGCGGTCATGCACCTTCGATCCCCACTCACGAACAATCTCGGCGGACGTCGACAACATGTTGGCCACACTCAAGATGTGGTCATCCATAAGATCACCACGCAGACGCGTGGCCTGATGCTCACGCTCCCCAGGAGGGATGACATTCACCAAAAATTGACGACAATCCTCAACATTCAAAAACCGGGTGGCCGGCGTCAACGTCCAATTAGGCACGAACGCACCCGAAGACGATGCCCCACCCTCAAAAGCAGGGGCACTCGAAAAGCTGCCCTTGGGCTCAGTAGTCACCCGCTTCTCGTTCTCCTCGTCGTCATCAACAGTCATGTCGACGTCCCGACCATAGCCTTCACTAACATCAGTGGGCGACACCCGCCCAGAGCCACCCCCAAGCACATCTTGAGGTGGGGTAGGCGAGCGCGGGGGAGTCAACTGATGCGGCGGAGTCGGCTGGCGCGCAAGCGTCGGCTGACGCACAGGCGGGGGGTGGCGAACAGGCGACTGCTGCACCGGGGAGGATGTGGGCAAAGTATCATCTTGCACCTCGGTGCGAAGAGGCTCTTGAGGCGGCTGACTCGGAGATGTCTGCCCCAAAGGGCCAAGGTTGAACCCTTCAGCAAACGGGGCCATAGACACCTTCTCCGGCCTGTCAATGTTCAGTAACTCCGCTGCAAAAAAAAACAACATGTCCAAAATTAAACAACAGCGATCACAAAAAAAGGGGGAGAAAAAAGAACACTTACCCAGCAAACTATCTTCCGCGGAATGCACAAGGTCATCTAACCTGACCCTCTTCTCCACAGGGGGCGTTAACTCCCCCACAACCTTCTTGCCCTTATCGCGCCTGGTGTAACACCCCAATCGATGGCGGAAACATCGTGGT
Organism: Ambrosia x helenae; assembly: GCA_030844895.1. NCBI lineage: Eukaryota > Viridiplantae > Streptophyta > Magnoliopsida > Asterales > Asteraceae > Ambrosia > Ambrosia x helenae. The sequence continues at coordinate 128,125,191 of CM061229.1, read as the reverse complement.
GCCACGTATTGATGATTGTTCAGTAGCTCATGGCGAATAATAAATTTTATTAAATGATTTAAATAAATTACATACAATTGTTCTACAAGAATTCGTACATCAAATTGAATAAAACTATGCACACATCTTCAAGCATTAATTCAAATCTTCAAGCAAGTAGAACCTGAAACATGTTAAGTTGAAAATATTTTGGGTCAACAAAAGTTGGTGAGAATTACATAGGTTTTGATAATCGAATAAAATTGTTGTGCAATTCATGTGTCATGGCAATCTAGTCCATATGTGAAAACATACTAGAAGTAAATCGAGTGCATAATCAACCATTGTGACTGTTGTATTGTGGTACATCCCATACGCTCATGGTTCACTAGTTTATATTGCAGTAACAAACACCCACGCAACCTTTGTAGGAGGCACGTATCCGGGTGGGATTGTCAGTCCAATAGATCTATCAATGTATACCGTTTGGCTGATGAATGTTTATGCTAGAATTGTGCTTACCCTAGTCATGTTCCAGACATAATGCAACATAGAAATACACATAGACACATTGATGATTGAATTGCATAAATAATGTTGTAACATGTTTCACCCCAAAAATGGTGATAAATAGAAAATGGGCTATGTAAAACTCACCTTAGCAAAATGTTATGTCTCGTGAAAAAAAATAGAATAATGTGTTGTGAATGTATGCGAGGCGAATCCCAAAGACTCAACAACGTAGCTAGTCCAAATTGAAGAAAACGAAAAAGAAAGAATATCAAGCTTCCAATTCGCCAATTACAAGAGCTTATAATCAAAGCTTCAATTGTAGAAGTAATAGACTATAGAAGAAAGGTATGAGGGAAGTTTAATCGGATTGAAACAATCGATTTAGAGGTGCAAAGTATAATGGGTCATAGGTGAGTTTTTATACTAGTTTTGGATTCAATTAGCCATTAAAATTGGTCAACACCATAAAGTAAGGTTTTATGATGAATTGACTATTTGACTAAGACTTTGACTATTACTTTGACTATTTGACTCAAGGCTTTATTTAAAAAAAAAATCTTGTATGTAAAAAAAAAACAGAATTTAGAATCATATTATTATTATTATTATTATTTATATACATTTATGTATGTATATAAGTTGTGAGTTAGGATAAATAAAGACTTAGGCACATTTGTATAACATTAATGATAAAGGTGTAATAATATATATATATATATATATATATATATATAAGGGCTTTTTATGTATTAAAATTTTGGGGAAAATTTTGCGATGTTACACCTGGACCGCTTCTTCTGGCGAGGCGCGTCAAAAACACTAGCACCAGTCTGCGCTACCCCAGTTGAAACGGGCTTCGTCACCAACGTGCCCTGTACCTCTTCGGTCAGCTTCTTCACAGACTCTCCTTGCACGAACGCATCTGAAAGTTCAACGTAGCTTCGTTCAAAAGGATGGTAATTTTCAAAGTACCTATTAACCACTTCATGGTTTAGAACGAAATAGTAGTCTTCACCTCCGGTTGCCTCTGATTGTGGCTTTGCGATGCGGTGTACAAGAGAGTCATCATCCTCAGTCTCCTCAGCCGAATCATCCTCGACACGCACAAGAGACAGCTGTGGGCCTTGAACGCCTGCGGACGACGGAAGTGGAGAGAGTGACCCGGATGAGTCAGACGACTCATCACTAGATATAACAATTAAAGGAAAGCCCGTCCGCATGAACATGTTGACGGGCGAAGGATTATCATAGAGCGGTGAGGACTCACCTGCTTCGGTAATCAGCAGCTGCGACGAAGCGGGCTCCCACGACGCATCACCCAATTCTGGACGAATGAGTGTGTCCCACGCCTTCTCCAAAATGTACAGCTCGTTCTCCGCCAACTCCCTAAAGGCAAAGCCCATATTGTCTCCGCCCATTAGCATGTCGTACAAACACTCGACATCTGCAACCAACAACACAGCAAGGGTGAATTAACAATGACAAAATAAATTTTGCGCGGAGCGCGGAAGCAAAAAAGAAGTGACAACCAACCTTTGCCATCCTCAGTGAGGTGCGGGTTGCGACCCTTCACATCATATTTCATACTCTTCCCAGCCATCACCAACCCAGTCTCCGGGATCTCACACAAATCCACAGGATGACTAGTCAGAGTTTTGAACCAGTCTTGCTCCTTGTAATCTATGAGCACAATTTTCCCTATCCCCTCGGCCGGGTCTAATCGACCCATCTCTATAGGAACAACCCCTTGGTTGATCCAGAAAAATTTGGGCTTCCACTCCCGAAAGCTTTTCATACCAGCCCCAGCACAAGCGGAGACCCCAGCACGTGGTCTGCAGGAGAGCCAACTCTCCACAAAACTTAAACTATAAAAGACAAAAAAACATGTCCACCAACGGTTCAATCTTGTGGGCACGGCAACAAAACTCAAAAAACATGAGCCTTGACATCAGACCAGGGTGGATCTGGTTAATATGTACACCCACCGCCCGGATAAAGGTGCCCAATAATTAGGTAATTGGAACCCTAAAATTGCAATCCCGGAAATAAGAAGCATATAATCCAATCTTCCCAACAGAATGCTCCAAAATAGTTTTGTCCGGAGCAGGCATCTCCACGCCATATGAAGAGGGGAACCCACACCCCTTCCTGAACTTTCTAAACTCATCCCTCCCCCAAACGGCCGTCACCTCCCCGGCATGAGGCGGCCTTTTCTTGGATCCATCATCCCCCCTCTTGGATCCTCCACGTTTCTTCTTTGGAATGTTTGTGATATGTTCCATTTTTCACAAATAAAGCAGTTTTTTTTAGTGAAAGTAAGTAAAACGAAATTGCAAAGGTTGAAGAACAAGAGGAAGACAAGGGAGCACTGATGGAAAAAAGTAAACAAAATGAATGAAAGAGTGGGATTAAATAGGGAGACCACACGTGGATCACACGTGGATCGACAGTTTTGAATTCGAAAAGGCTATCAACTCAGCGACTGACACGTCACGGGAGGAAAGAGAAAAAGGGGATCCGAACAGATCATACGGCCCCACCACGTCCCTGACACTGTACAACTGTCAGGGACTTTTCGGATACCAACCTGTCGCGTCACATACGCGGACTGACAGCATTGATGTGAACATTAATTACGGGACGTCCACAATTTTCCCACTTTCATAGCACCGCGCATGACCGTCAGAAGCCAAACCAACGCGCAAAACAGCTCGCACAGACACTTCTATCACTCTAAGTCCAGCGTTTCGCATGCTACGCATACAACACACTAGACTAGGGGGACTTGAAGAGATATGTACCCGCACGTGCGCACAGATGAAACTCACACGCACGTCAGCACAACAATATGACGTGGAGTTCTAGAAGATGGCGCACGCAGCCACAAGAAAGGACAGGTGTCACCCGACAAGAGCAGGACACACAACCAATCAGAGGCATGAATTCCCTGCTCCATGATCTCCTGTCAGTACGAGGTACGAGAAAGGAAAAAAAGGACAATGACAGGACACGTGGACCAATCACAGAGGGACAACGCGAGAAATGACAACGGTCGCAATAGTACAAGACAACTGTCATTCTTCCCACAGTCAATCACGGACCACCTCAGGGGTCTATAAATACCCCCCTTCGTCATCAGAAGAGGGATCGGCTCATCAAGAGAGAATTCATACTATATAGCTGTGAGAAATAGATTATAGTTGAAACTCTGTAATAGTCCTAATCAGTGTCTTGTATTCACCTAATCAATTAATGAGAATTACGTCCTTTCTTATATTCTTATACTAGCATTGTTATATACGGATTGTTATATTGGTGTTTCTTCAGGAGTGGTCACTGGTGTTAGTGTTGCATAGTGATTCTAATTAGATCTAAATGTTTTAATTGGATGAGAAATGGACAAATGGCTTGTGAAATGGTCCATAACACACTAACCTAATCAGCAATATGTTGCTCTGAAACCCAACTTTTGACCGAAGCCAATGGGGCGGCAGCGATGTTGCCTAACGGCACTCTACCGCGCCCCTTTGCTAAAGGATGCCCCTGCACTCTCCTATATATATATATATATATATATATCGCTATATTTTTTAAAATCAGGAGATTTCAGTATTGTATAAATAAAAATCCTATTTGATTATTTTATTTTAACTCACCTCAGTCACTCAATCATACAAGAACAAAAATCCCGATTGATTATGTTATTTTACAGTTACATTTTTTTTAATGGCAAATGTTACATCTTCTACAATATTACACCAATAAATCTAAATTACATCCTTGTTAAGGATTTAACCATAGATTTATTATCTAAAAGATATATGCCTCTACTAAGTGAGCTACCCATATATTGACTTACACTTGCATAATATGGTTGTAAAACAATGATGTTAGTTTTATCAAAATTAAACGAATAAGTACAAATTAACAAAAGGCCAGTGTATATGTTGAGCAAGGCCCATTAAGAACAGCCCTATAGTGTTAAGAAAATCCAGACCAAACAAAAAGTTAACTTGACACCCTAAGGGCTAATGTAACACCCCAACCGATGGCGGAAACATCGAGGTGCCACGAGGTAACGATTGTTCATGAGCTCGAGGTACTAAAATACAAATATTTATTTAATAACGACTTAAGTGTCAACATTACATTTCCAAACATTACATCTAGAAACAAAGCATAAGTTTTATTTATGATGTCTAAGTCGAAGCCTTATGTGATAAACTTCAAGCATCTCCTGAAACATGTACAAAATAGTATCTGTCAACACACATGATGTTGGTGAGTACACTTAGTTAGTGTACGTATGATATAGGTATAAAAAGGTTTTTACAATTCAAGTGTTATGATTTACTCAAGGCAGTATGACAAACACGTAAGCACACGATGCGGGTCACAATCAAACCTTTATGTTGATAAAGACTAAAGAATTAACAATGACCCAAGACTTCCCTAACGTGTAGGTATTTTCCATTAGGCGGGTTGTCAATCCAAATAGCGCTATCCATTGTTAAAGTCGGCTAGCAAAGTTAATGATTATGTAACGATTGCAAGTATACTACGTTTATGTCTAATCATCAAGCACAAGAATTTAAAGCATAACATGTGTATGAATTGTATGTAAAAACGTTTATGAATATGTGTAAGTGCAAGTTTCATAGGTGTACATGAATCACCCCAAAAGTGTAAGAAAAGATAAAAAGGGGATAAGTATACTCACTGTTTTGCTAAGCACGATGAATCCAAATAAACTTGTCGCGAGTTAAGACTAGGAATTCTGAAGAACTCAACCTATACGTATAAGAATACTATTAAGGGATATGACTTAAAAGTCTAAGGCGTTAGAGTTTGTTAAAATATTTGGGGAAATAATATTTTTTATGAAAATATGTATTTAACGATAAATATGTATCACAAATGTATATTATGTTTTAAGTTTTATAAAATGACTAAGTAACTAATTAATTTATTTTAATACTTATAAAATATTAACGTTATTGAAATTCGATTTAGACGTCTTTTATTTAAATCCATGATGTAATATTGTTAATACTAGTAACAAATTAACTTATTTTCAATCGATATATATAAAAATATAATTTGTCAAAACTATAAACAAATTCAACTTTTTAATTAAACACCCGTATGTATCATGTGGTTCATTTACTTATTGAAAGTCATTTTATATTTTTAGAGTACATGTACTAATTTAGAATATAAGACAATTTTAAGTATGGAGTCCATAGTCAAACTTAGTGGGCCATGTTTAAATAATAAAATAATTATTATGTATCATGCTATCTTCTATTTGTTTGAAAGAGTGAGCACACATACAGTGACTCATTTTACTACTATATATACACATAAAGAGAGGATTCAAATCATATATCTTATGTTTATGTTTAACGTGTTTCATGTTATGTAGATTAACTAAATTTGACTTGGTTTAATAATAAGATATACCTAGTACTTCGTCTTCCCCAAAGATCACCGAAAAAAAAACAGTTTTGCCGGAATCTAGTCGGAGAAAGGTGACGGGTTGGAGGTGATGACTGATGGTAGTGGGTTCGTGTGGTGGCTGGAGATGGATAGGGGTCGTGGTCAGATTGCGGGTCACCGAAGATGAAGAAGATGATCGGAGGTGAACATGTCTCTCTTTCTCTCTTAATTCTCTCTTCTTTCAATTCGTGACCCTCTCTCTCTTTGGATGTACATATTATAATTTGTGAAGAGCTTATGGCTTTTGTTGTTCTATTTATAGACCATAAATGTGTGTTATGTAATGATGATGACGAACACGTGGTAGATGAGCGTATGTTTCAAGCTTCCATTGGAGTGTTGTCACCATGTGATGATGATAAGGATGAAAGAGGTGTAGTGAATGAAGAGATGCAGTGAATGAGTCTTGTGCATGTGCATGAACCTTAACATGTGCTACCTTCTATCTAGAAGGTATGTGTTGTCCAAATGAAATGATGTAAGAGATTGGTGGAGGGTGTGCATGTTAAGTGTATTAAAACTTGCGTAGGAAGTTTGAGGGTTTATATATATATATATATATATATATATATATATATATATATACGTGTTCGGACTTAAGCGTGAGTATAAAACATGATTTTATTAATAATCAAGTTTCAAAGAAATATAAGAACCAACATGTGAAACATAATAAATTTACAAGGACTAAACTTGCCAAAGTTTCAAAGTGTGAGGGCTACGAATGTCACAGCTAAGGCCTAAGTGGTCTAACGACTAACAGCCCCGTAGCAACACCAGCCCACTGCTATCACCAGAGGTGCAACCGTAAACCGGTTTGAAATTGAAACCGACAACATGACCCAAAATGAAACAATTTTGAACCCGATGAAGCCAACCCTGTTCCAACCTGATAAAATCCCCATTTTTGTGACCTGTTTATAAGCATCTCCCAGTTGCTGGACCGCCAGTGGCGCAACATATAAGCCCTAAAATTTTTGATCAAAAGTTCTGATTATATAGTATTCGTATAAAACTTTTTTTGGTATATACAGTTTCGATCCCTGTGACCGGTGACTTTCGACCACCTGATGACTTCCAACCCCGGTCGGAATTCTCCAGTTTCGCCATTGTGGACCGCTGATTGGTTGTTCTATGTCGCGCCGCCCACCACCCACCTACCATCACCCCTGAAAAACTCTCCCATACTGCCTTGCCTTGGGAGTTTTTTTTCAATAAAATTGTTATAACGCATTTGAAAGGATCATTTTAATTTTTAAAATACTGGCAAAGAGTTTTTAAAATCTTAATACACAAGACAAAACACAAATGATAGTAATTAGTCTTTTAAACCTAATTACGCTTTAATTTATTTATCTTAATTACACCTCATTTTCCATATCTTTAACCGGTGACGTTTTATTTAAATACAAATTACTTTTCCCCCTTATTTTAAACCAATTATCCCCATTATTTTAAACAAGCATAACTATTTCATACATTAGTACTTTTTAAACAAAAATACACAATAAAAACAAACATTTTATTTCCCTTGTTTGATAGTATTGCTATAATTTTTATAGTTAAAAAAATATGAATATTATGTGATTAACAGTGTCTAGAGGTGAACAACCAAATCATCAACCAAACTTGAACCGAATACAGACGAAATCAAACCAAAATCAACCAAGAACCGAATTAAACAAAAACCACTTACCCGAAAACTATATTGATTGGAAATCAGTCATCGGTGTTTTTTGTATTCTCGGTTAACTGAACCGAATTGAACCATTCATATTTTCATATATTTTTGGCTTTTATACCTCAATTTCATGTATTTTTAAGAAAAAAAATTAACCCAAGTTTAGTTTGGTTTCGATTATTAACCGAACCAAACCAAAAACCGACAGTCTACCCAAATAATCCGAATAAAAATGAACCGTGCACATTCTTAGGTTTTTAAAAGTATCCTTTAGGGATGAGCATATTGCACCGAATACCGAACCGATACCAATCTCGTACCGAACCGAGGGTGGTACTCACATTTAGAGGTTTTCGATTTGGTATTTTCAGTATCGGTATTGGGTTTTGGGAGTTTTCGGGATCGGTTGGTACCGATACCGTCCCGAGCTCATACCTAGTATATCTGTTCCCTACCGCATCACCCAGGCACCCTTCTACTACTACATGAATGGTTTACGTAGGGATAACAAAAGAACCCAAAACCCACGGATATACCCGAGACCCGAAATATTTGGGACATGTATACCCGATACCCGATGGGTACGGATCCGAGTTTGGGTTTAAAGTTTTATTTTTTTTGGGTTCGGGTATATTGCGATACTCGACTCGAATACCCGATATATGGATATCCGATTACCCGCAAACATACCCGATATAATTTATTTATAATATATATATATATATATATAGGGTTAGGGTAAAATGAGAACATACTTTCCGTGAAAAAACACCGGGAACCAATTATAACCATTGATCTTTGATGATCTAATGGTTATTCTTGTGCCACATATGTTTTTTGTCATTTACCACCACTTATTATTTTATATTATAAAGATAATATTAAAGTAGTCCATAAGGGTATTATGGTAATCTACTAGACACTCTCTCTCCTCCTTTTTCTCACCATCAAATCACCATCACCATCTATATTTTTAATTTTATTTTATTTTTAATTCATTTTTTTAAACAAAAAAAATAGAGCTCTGTACAAACATTGTTAAAAAATGAGCTACTGGTTTGATTTACGCCATTGTAAAACCCCATCAACATATATAAAAAATCAGCAAAAACATCGTATTACACCAGTGCAAAAACATCAAAGGTTGCGCCTAAAAAATCTTCATGTAAACAACAACTAGTCGTTCTTCGTTTTTTCTTGATCTCCATCGTAAAAACATCAAACTTGCATCGAAAAATCTTCTTGGTCACCTATCAACCACAAAAGAAAAAAACACAACTTTTATATCTTATTAAAAGAATTATATATTTTTTTTATAGAAATCTTGTTTACATCTATGAAAAAATATTGTGTAAAAAATTACAAAATACCTAAAACATATATATAAAAATCTAATTTACACCTATGTAAATATTGTATAAAAATTACAATTACATAAGGGCAACCAATTTACATCAGTGTAATAAACAATTTGCACCTGTGAATCTAGAAAATCATCAATTTACATCGGTGTAAAAAGACACTTTACACTAGTGTAAACATCAAAGTTGCATCAAAATCATCAATTTAAACAATAAAAATTCAAAAAAATGGAACAACTACACTAATGTACACTAAAAAACCTGTTACCAAACACCCTGATCAAAAAACAAAATACTATTATTGAAAGTTTAACAAAACAGGTAACAAAACACTGTCTTCAACATATTTTTCCACGTAATCTCTTGTGGATGGATGTTATTAACCACTATGAGTTACTTAACATGGAGCATCATAAAAGACAGATCTTATAAATGATTTACAAAGTATTTACCTTAAAATATTTAGATTAATTAAAATAAAGTAACTGAAAATTTTAATTCCACCTTTTCATGGCCACTTTGAAAAACAGGTAACAAAACAAACAAAATGTGACATTCGTCACCCTCGTCTTTCATCTGATTGACAATAATAGCCCCTCAATTATTTCCATTATAGTCCCTGTGAATTTCGTCGTTTTCAAAATAAATTTTAGAGCGAATAAAATTTTTTTATCGTTTATATTTATTATGGTTCGGGTATGAGTTTTAATCGAATGCGTGTGTGGATACGAGTTCGTAAAAGATTTCATAAAAGATTTCAACTTTTATAAAGATTTGTAAACTTTTAAGTTAAGTTAAGTTAATCTTTTATAAAATTATCCTATTTAAACTAAAAACAAACAAGGCTAAACATGAGGGACCAAAACTGCCAAAGTATCAAAGTTTCAAAACAAAGATCCCTCCTCCACTGCAAGAACCGTTTTTCCGGCCACTGGGCTCGCCAGCGGCGGCCTACTTTTCCGGCGAACCTAACTTCGTCAATTAAGGGTTCGTTTCAGCAATTAATGTATCTCAAACCCTCTCTCCATCGTTACACGACTGTTTCGAACCATCAATCACACGTTTAACGTTAATTTAAGGAGCATTTAATCGGGTTTTCTAGTAACCGACCGGAAAGTTAAATTGCTCGATTATAACCGTTTAAAACTGAATCTATATATATACATCACTCGGTTTTTGTTTCTGCACACATTCACGACAAAACCCACTTTTAAAACATTTCAAATCGTGGTCTGCAAGCTCTTAAATCGGTTGGCTATAATTCTAAAATAGATTTCCTATTCAATTTCATAAACAAAATCAAAGTTGCTCTAGTGGTTGGGGTATTCGTGTTATACAGAATGGGGCATGGGTTCGAAACCCATGACCAGTTTTTTTTACCCTTTTGGTTTGTTTCCTATTTTCCTATATTTAAATTATATACTAACCATTTATAATTCTCATAAATTTGAAATATTCATAATAAATTCATTTTTGCTCCAAAAATTATAAAAATTTAGGAGTAGCATCTTGACACCATAAAGAAAATTACCACACTTTTATTTTCTGGAAAATGTCTTATTTCTATATTTTTATTTAATTAAATTGTTTTAACGGTATTTAATTAATTAAAAATTCATTTTTAATGATTTTAATCTCAAACTTTTTGGGTAATTATTTCTCATCATCATGAACTGATATAAAAATTTTTGGTTCAGAAAACATTTAATTTTATTGACTTTCCTATTTTTAATCATTTAAACATAATTTAATCTCGCTAAATCAGTTTTAAATATAAATAAGTTTATATAAATTATGGGAAAATTATTCTAATTTGTTTACATCAGAAATCATCCATTTTCTATAAAACTAGTATTTTTGGATCATGTATGGTATCATTAGTCTTATTTACGTTTAATTAGACATAATAAAACATTTATTTACTTATACAATTCAAACATCTATTTTATAAATATTTTTCTTATAAAATAGAAATACTCATATGGTTTAATGTCTTTATTATCTTTTGTTGAATCATTGTGTAACTCAAAATTACTTATTTATATATTTATGATTATTGTATTTATTTTAATTTAGTTAAAGTAACTAACTAAATTATTTTGTCTTAATTATTCAAACATATTTTTATCTAAATATTCAATAGGTAATAATTATATTATTCAAACCACATTTACAACCTTTCATATATTGTTTGTGATATACAACTTTTACATTAACGCGACTTATCATAAAAACTCTAATTCCCCAAATCGACTTAGCAAATCCTAATGCCTTAGACCCTAGATACCATAGACTTTTAGACTTTTCCCTTATTAGTATTCTCACACGTTATAGGTTGAATTTCTTGGAATACCCATTAATTAGCTCACGACCGCTTAAGTGGATTTTGATCGCTTTCGCAAACTGTGAGTATATCTTTCCCCTTTTTACTGTTTTACTATTTTGGGGTGACTCATGTACTTACTATCAAGTTTCTATTTCTTTTACTAAATGCAATTCTCATGTGTGTTTGCTTTATGTTAATTTGTGTGTCTATGACTTGTCAAAATCATTAACCTTTGAGGGCCTGGAATTTCAATGAATAGTATTATGGTATATACCCTTGTGACTCTGTTGAGAGTCCTTGTCATTGCTATGTATTACATTACTACTAGCGCATACTATATATATCTGCTTTTCTTTACATAGGGTTGATTTTGAACGAATATTACTTATTACATAATTGCAAATGGCACCGCACATGAATTGCTAAACACTTTTCTACGATATGTATTCAAACAGGGTATGCTCACCAATACAATTTTTGTATTGACCAAATTATTTTGTACATGTTTCAGGTTATTTTGAGATGCATTCTTTAAGCTTTCGGATTTATATTTTGATTCATTGTAATTCAGATTAGTTGGCATTTAGAATTGTTGTATTTCATTTCAATGTAATAAACTACTTAATCAATGTATCAAAATTTACACTTTTAGTCCATGAGCTATTGAACAATCGTCACTACGTGACACCTCGATGTTTCCGCCATCGGTTGGGGTGTTACAGATTGGTATCAGAGCCATGGTTATAGGGAATTAGGTTATTAGAATGCCTTTTAGCCTAGTCTATAACTAAGCTTACATTCACGAGTCTTCTAGTGTATATTCCTCTTTATTCTTATATTTTCTTTCTAGGTATTTTTGCTATGATACTTTCTCGTTATTCCTTCGGTATTTTGCTTAGAAAAAGAAGACACTCGTATTTTACAAACGAAACGATATCACCAAGTTAGGAGTGACATCCATACCTTGGTGATTAGTTTCACTCCTCTATATGCTATATATCTTTGGAATATATCTTTGGGATAGGAGTGATATCTACACCTCAAAGAGTATTTCCTCCAAAAAGAAACTTAATCACTAAGCTGGGAGTGATATCCTTAACTTAGTGACTGGTTTCACTCCACCATAGTTTTCAATTTTGAAATGCATCTTTGAGTTAGGAGTGAAATCCACATCTCAAGGATCTATTTCTGCATCTCGTTTTAAATCTCTATGGAAATAATCTCAATGTTTTATGATATTGATATTTATGTTTTGTTGAATTTTCTTAAATATTGGTATTACATACGTTGATTTTGTCATTCACGTCATTTTAAATCTTGGTATTTTAAAACACATTAGATTTACACTACTTCATTTTACAAACTTGTATTGTATATTTTAAAGGTCAAATGTACACCTTTTTGTTTTTATATGACGTATCCAGTATATGTTTTCAAGAGAACCTTGCAACTAATGATATGTTTATGACAATTTTCAACTCAACTTCTCGTAAACATATGAAAATGTGTATTTACGAAAATTTTGCAAACGAACCTGCTTTGAATCTAAAACACACTTCGATTTCTAAAAATTTATTCTCATGCATCACTACTATTCTTTCAACAATATCACAAAGTCGAGTAAACTGCGAAAATTTACCTTTTACACTTATACTCTTTCAGTTGCAAAACTTTTGGTTTAACAAAACAATGGACATATCTTTTTGTCAAAATGTTGCTAAATGTCTTTTATAAGTATAACGCATATATGTAAAATTACTAGATTTTAACTCATATGCCAGTAGGCTATACACCCGTTCCGTGCACATTCATTTGCCGTAAATTTCATTATTTTATTCTTGCACCATTTTTATTCATAGTTATTTCTAACACGTTATTGTGATTATTTTCACATTGACTATTTGCATTAATTCAACTCGTTTATTTTCATTTTGTGCAATTGTGCGATTTACTCGATTTATGTTATACTATTCTTTCAGTCGGAATTTTATGCTATACTTATATACTTACTTGAACGCATATTTGCTATGCATATTTTCTTTCCTGTTTTGAGCAAAACCCTGTTATACTTTACATTATTTTGTTCATCATCACGGCCAACGAACATACTAGTTGATAACTCGTATGAGATCTAAGCCGGTGCCCATGTACGACTCGGACTAGAGTATTTCTTTAATCTGAGGGGAACAGTGTAAATCTCAGAGTTTATCAATATGGGTGTTTAGAGCCAACGATGTGAACAGAAGTTACCAGTTAAGGGTGAACCCGAAAGGGAAGAACCTCTAACCATGTCTTATACTTACATGTTATTCACATTACGGTTAAAGGGAAAACCCGGAAGGGAAGGACCTCTAACCATGTCATGATTGAACATCATTCATTACAGTGACTATTACATATTGGTTGCACGCATTTATTTATTGTTAAGGTTATGGAAAAGCATAACACCTTAGTGTAAGGTAAATCGGTGATTACGGTCCGGAACGCAATCATGGGTTTACAGGTACATGAGGGTGGTGTGTAATTCTATTTAGGTTATTGGTAGACAATCAGTGCGAGTCCAATGTATCGGGAGTGTGGTGGGTTAGCTGCGGTACACCCTATATATAAGCATAAACGATACTGCGAGAACGGACTAGGAGTCTAACCAAGAACCAACCCATTACATTATAGTTATCTCTTCATTGGATCGTTGACTAATAGCTAGCATTTTCGATAAGAATGTTCTTACACGAGCTTAAATTCGTCTTCCTAGAGTTTTCTCTTGATCACCCACAAGGAAAACACAAATCTTGTGTACCTTACATACTCTGTTATCCGAAATCTTGTTGCATACTCTAATAACATCCAGTCAGAAACCTTTCTAAAGTAGGGGAGACTGTTTCATTAGTACCTCTACCCCTCACCAGTTACAAAGCCTTTCACATTTAAACTCTCAATTTCTTAATCGTGAGTCAACTGTAAAAGATTTTGAAACTTTTACTTCGGGTATTAGACGAACTATTCTAAATTTTGTCAAATCATAAATGATGGAATTTTCTTTTAAAAATCCAGTTGACTTTTACAACGCATTTTGTTTCATAGTAACCTCCACTTGAAAGAAATTTCGAGACGAAATTTTCTAAAGTAGGGGAGACTGTGACATTCGTCACCCTCGTCTTTCATCTGATTGACAATAATAGCCCCTCAATTATTTCCATTATAGTCCCTGTGAATTTCGTCGTTTTCAAAATAAATTTTAGAGCGAATAAAATTTTTTTATCGTTTATATTTATTATGGTTCGGGTATGAGTTTTAATCGAATGCGTGTGTGGATACGAGTTCGTAAAAGATTTCATAAAAGATTTCAACTTTTATAAAGATTTGTAAACTTTTAAGTTAAGTTAAGTTAATCTTTTATAAAATTAACCTATTTAAACTAAAAACAAACAAGGCTAAACATGAGGGACCAAAACTGCCAAAGTATCAAAGTTTCAAAACAAAGATCCCTCCTCCACTGCAAGAACCGTTTTTTCCGGCCACTGGGCTCGCCGGCGGCGGCCTACTTTTCCGGCGAACCTAACTTCGTCAATTAAGGGTTCGTTTCAGCAATTAATGTATCCCAAACCCTCTCTCCATCATTACATGACTGTTTCTAGTAACCGACCGGAAAGTTAAATTGCTCGATTATAACCGTTTAAAACTGAATCTATATATATACATCACTCGGTTTTTGTTTCTGCACACATTCACGACAAAACCCACTTTTAAAACATCTCAAATCGTGGTCTGCAAGCTCTTAAATCGGTTCTCCATTTTTCGGACCTGCACATCGAGTTTCGAGCCATCAAACGTGTTTGTGAGTCAAATTTTATGTTGCCGTTTTGTTTTTCTAATCTTTCTGATCAAAACCCCCATGTTTTCTATGCTTAATCGTGTCTGGTTTTGATTATTGAAATCAAGGTTAGGGTTAGGGTTCTAGGTACGTATTTGGGGAAGAAGATAAGGTTGGCTATAATTCTTAAATAGATTTCCTATTCAATTTCATAAACAAAATCAAAGTTGCTCTAGTGGTTGGGGTATTCGTGTTATACAGAATGGGGCATGGGTTCGAAACCCATGACCAGTTTTTTTTTACCCTTTTGGTTTGTTTCCTATTTTCCTATATTTAAATTATATAATAACCATTTATAATTCTCATAAATTTGAAATATTCATAATAAATTCATTTTTGCTTCAAAAATTATAAAAATTTAGGAGTAGCATCTTGACACCATAAAGAAAATTACCACACTTTTATTTTCTGGAAAATGTCTTATTTCTATATTTTTATTTAATTAAATTGTTTTAACGGTATTTAATTGATTAAAACTTCATTTTTAATGATTTTAATCTCAAACTTTTTGGGTAATTATTTCTCATCATCATGAACTGATATAAAAATTTTTGGTTCAGAAAACATTTAATTTTATTGACTTTCCTATTTTTAATCATTTAAACATAATTTAATCTCGCTAAATCAGTTTTAAATATAAATAAGTTTATATAAATTATGGGAAAATTATTCTAATTTGTTTACATCAGAAATCATCCATTTTCTATAAAACTAGTATTTTTGGATCATGTATGGTATTATTAGTCTTATTTACGTTTAATTAGACATAATAAAACATTTATTTACTTATACAATTTAAACATCTATTTTATAAATATTTTTCTTATAAAATAGAAATACTCATATGGTTTAATGTCTTTATTATCTTTTGTTGAATCATTGTGTAACTCAAAATTACTTATTTATATATTTATGATTATTGTATTTATTTTAATTTAGTTAAAGTAACTAACTAAATTATTTTGTCTTAATTATTCAAACATATTTTTATCTAAATATTCAATAGGTAATAATTATATTATTCAAACCACATTTACAACCTTTCATATATTGTTTGTGATATACAACTTTTACATTAACGCGACTTATCATAAAAACTCTAATTCCCCAAATCGACTTAGCAAATCCTAATGCCTTAGACCCTAGATACTATAGACTTTTAGACTTTTCCCTTATTAGTATTCTCACACGTTATAGGTTGAATTTCTTGGAATACCCATTAATTAGCTCACGACCGCTTAAGTGGATTTTGATCGCTTTCGCAAACTGTGAGTATATCTTTCCCCTTTTTACTGTTTTACTATTTTGGGGTGACTCATGTACTTACTATCAAGTTTCTATTTCTTTTACTAAATGCAATTCTCATGT